>RSEE01000025.1:0-600000 GCA_003971905.1 Moniliella sp. 'wahieum'
GTTAGCCAAGGTTGCTGTGTACAAGACGTTTAGCCACCTGAAGAACATGAAAAGGGCACTGCTCAACGGCAGAAGTATAAGCCAGATGTAGCAATCTCGCTTTGGTTGGGAAGAAACAAGAGCAGAGGACGTGGTGCGAAGCGGAGGAACCAGCAAGAGGGAGACGCTAATAGAGCGAATAACTTGAAAAAAATTGGGAGAGACGGGGTCTCAGCAACAATCAGATGCCCACATCCTTCTAGAACTTATACCAATGAAGATTTTCTGACTGTGTTCTTCACAGAGCCTCTTCCTCCTCTGTACCATAATACCTGCCTTGGGAAGGGCACGTGGGGAACATGTCAGTGTCGAAGCACCTCATGTAGCTGTTGTCATACTCGGGACAAGGTGAAGGAGACCAGAGTCGAGAGACTAGGTCAAGGGATGTAGCAATCGTTCTTGGGAAGAAGAAAGAACAAGAGGACGTGGTGCGAAATGGAAGAAACAGGGAAAGAGCGAGACGCTGGAGACGAAGAAATCGGAAATGGGAACGAGATGACAGCTGTACCCACTTTCAACAGCTCTCCACCCGGAGCCTATTACCGTTGCTCTCCATACGAGTGTTGACCGTACACAACCAAAACGAGTCCTCACTGCAAAGGTAGGGTTGTGCTGCTCCACCACAACGCAGAACGGCGCCCAGTCGTTTCTTCCAGACCTGGAATGAGAAAAGGGGGAGATGAGGTGGATGAAGAAATGGACACGATCAACGAGATCGATTGTTCTCCATCAGACAAGCAGCCCGTCAAGCTAGCTTGCGTCTCGGGCGGAGAACAATGGTCAATGGGGACAGTCGAGCGATGAGCACCGCGCGTGATGAGCGCGAGACACACCGCATGTGACATTTCCCGAGCTGCCAGGGGCGCGACGAGGTTGAGTGGTAGCGCCGTGCTTGGCCTGCCGACTGCGGGCGGGGGCCTCGTGAGAGTGACTTGCCCAGTGGCGGGTGACATGTGACACGGGACCCACGCCTGCCAGGCGACAGGCGGCAGGCGACTGCGGCGCCCCCCGCATGCCACATGCCACAGGCCACATGCTGTTTGTCCCTTGCGTCTGTGCCAGTGCCCCACCGCAGGCGCAGCACCCGCCAGTGTCACCGCGCTCGCGGATCGGGCCGCAGGGGCTGTGTGTGTCGGATGTCCGGCTGGGGCAGGCTGTGGCGCGGCGCTCTCCAGTCGGCCGATGGGCAGCCGCAGAAGCACCGCGCCCCCAACACCACCCGCCCCCCATGGCCATCTTTGGCAAGCGCAACAAGGACAAGGACAAGGACAAGGACAAGGACAAAGACAAGGAGCGCGACCGCCTCGCCCAGCCCACGCCGCCCCCCTCGGGCCCCGCCGTCCGCCCGCCGCATCCACCCTTGGCCCTCGCCACGCCTCCCCGCTGGTGCCGACGAGGGCCGCGGCATGCCCTTCAAGCGCAAGCCAAGCGCAGGCCCACGCCCAAGCGCAGCCCAGCCCACGCGCAAGCCCACGCCATGGCCATGGCCATGGCTCAATCGCCCCCGCTCCCGGCCAACCCTCTCGATGCCTCCAGGCCAGCCTCCTCTTCAACACGGCTACGGCGCTGCCCCCCATCCCCATCCACATCCACACCAGCTTCCACAGAAGCTTCCGCACCACCACCCTCGGCCTTCTCAGCAGCAGCCCAACTATCCTTGGACTCACAGACGCCTCTCCTTCAGCCGGCTCCTTCTTCGACCCAACACAGAAGAGCACGTCTCCAGCCCCAACCCGTTCCTCGCTATGGATCGGCAGTCAACCAGACAGCATCCCACACCGGAGAGCTACTGCTGTTTGGCGGCATTGCCGATGGGGTCGTTAAGAACGATTTGTACAGCATCAATGTCGAACAGCTCAATTATCCCCGCCCCCCACTGGCTCCGCTGGGTTCCCCGACAAATCCGACCTCGGGCGCGTGTCGGCTACCCTGATGCAGTGTGCTGGCCCTGCTCCCTCTGCCCGCATGGGTCACGCGACTGTGCTGGTCTCCAACGTGCTCATCCTCTGGGGCGGAGATTCCAAGGCGAGTGCAAATGATGAGCAAGATCAGGCATTGTACTTGCTCAATCTCTCCACTCGCGAGTGGACACGAATCAGCTGTGCCGAGTCTGGCCCCGATGCTTGCCCTCCGGGCGATACCGACATACGATCTCAGTGGTAGGCAACAAGGTCTACATATTTGGTGGCCAATCAGACTGGCAGCTGTTCAATGACTGTGGAGCTTTGATCTCAACTCTATCAAGACGGGTGCCCGGTGGGAACGCATTGTGCCCAACTCGACTGTGCCGGCTGCCCGAACAGGTCACACCAGTGTCACATACCAGAACAAGATCTATATCTTCGGCGGCACAGATTCTCAGTACCACTACAAGGACACGTGGGCATACGATGTGTCGAGCAACACTTGGACTGAAGTATCTTGCATTGGCTACATCCCGCTCCCGCGGGAGGGACATGCTTCTTGCTTGGTAGATGACGTTATGTACGTCTTTGGCGGACGTGGCGTCGACGGTAAAGAGCTGGGCGACCTAGCCAGCTTCAAGATCTCTACGAACCGGTGGTACATGTTTTCTAACATGGGACCCGCGCCTTCCCCTCGTTCGGGCCACTCTCTAGCCACATACCAAGACAAGGTGCTCGTTCTTGGCGGGAGGCCTACGCTTCGGCCAAGCCAATGATCCCGCCTTTATTTCGGTTTTGAACACGGGCAAGATTAAGTACCCAGCTGATTCGAAGCCCATTGAGCCTCCTAACCCAGCCACAATGAATGGGAGGCCAGCGGGACACCTGCGATGATACCTACGGCCTCTCAAAGGGCCACCAGCCCCACCTCCGAGCCCCCACCCCACCACATTCCACCTCGCGTTTGGTCAGTTCGTCCGGGACACCGTACCCCCCACATACCGAAAGCCCTCTCGACATGATTCGCGTGTCGCCTCCCACTGGAAGCCTGCCCGGCTCCGCCCCGGCTGCATTAAATGGCCATCGAATGGAGAGGGTTGTCACCCCAAGCTCGTCAGCTCAATCCCACCCCACTTCCATACCAGGGTCGGGCTCCATGGGCACAGTAAATGCCAGTGCCGTGGCTGACACCTCCCGGAGCACTGCAATGTCATCTGCCCCAGCTACTGTACGATCTTTCCCTACACACGCCCCTTTGAAGAGTGGAATTCCTTCTTCGGATTCCACCAATAGGGCGGCTGGGTCGCCAGTGGAGTCGTATCAGACCAATGGATCTGTGTCCCAGCACAAGGACTTGGACCGGTGGAGCCTGGTCCCCGGACGCGCGGAGACGGGGATACGCCCACCCAGAGCTCACCCATTGTCCCCCATCCGGATCTGGAGGCGTACCGCAAGCGGGAGATTTGGCTCAAAACGCATTGGCCACGCCATGAAGCGTGGCTTTATCTCCTCGGACATCTTGACCGACGCGCCGGATGATGAGACGAGTCGTGAACTGGCCCAATTGAATGTCGGCGCGGACGACTCAGACAAGGCGCGAATCGTCCAGGCCCTCTGACACTTAAGGCTCAGCTGGCGCAAGCTCAAGTATGTATCGGTTTCCTTGTTGTTCCTAGGTACTGATCTTCCCTGCTCTAGACCACGATATCTGAACAAGCCACGCGCGAGATGGAGCTCCGAGCCGAGACGGAGAAGTCCCACCGAGCGATCTTAGCTGAGGCAGCGTGGTATCGCGCCAAATTGTCCGCCTACGAGACAGCAAACGCGTCCGAACTGTCCAAGCTGGACCAGGAGCGGACTGCAGGGATGGAGGCCCGGCTGTCGAGTGCGTTGCGCGACAAGGCCGAAATGGAGCGGCAACTTGCCTTGACGCAAGAGCAGTACCAGTTGGAAACTCAGTTGCGTCTCTCTGCCGAGAACGGCTAGCAGAGACAAGCAAACGCGTAGTAGCGGCCGAGGCGGCCCAGATGGGTGTATGAAGATTTGTCTTCACTTCAAAAACGTGCCTACACTGCCGAAAGTGTGTTACGGGAGCAGACCGAGCGCGCTGTAAGCGCCACTTCGCTCCTTGACCGCGAGCGAGCCGAGCATGGGCGCGTCCGATCGGCCAACGAAGATGCGAATGCCCTTCATCCACACAACGGGAGAGCCTGCTTCATCTTCAAGCCGCATTGACCTCCACCACGGCTCGATCCGAAGAGCATTACCGTCTCTACATCCAGCACCGAGATTTGGCCCAAACAAACCAAGAAGTGGTGGCGACGCTCCAGTCCCAACTGGATCAAAAGATCCAAGAGACGCTCACACTCAGCGAAAAGGTGGATGATTTGCAGCGTCTTTTGGCTGCTGCTGAGGCCGAGGCCTCGGCGCATCGTTTGGCCAGTGCCACGAGCTTGGCCCAAGTCTTGCAGACGCGCGATGTGGCTGCTCAGCGGGCGGTTGATGCACAAGTGCCGCCCGAGGTGGACGACCAACTTCGGGCGCTCGAGGTCAAGTGACATCGTTGCAAGACATGCATGCTGTAGCGCGTACAGCAGTGGACGAAGCGACGAACGAGCTGACCTTGGTGCGAGAGATGAATGTCAAGCTGAGAAGCAACGGTCTGGGATCCAGTCGGAATTGAGTGTGGCTCGCGCCCAATTGGCCATTGCGGTTCAGGAGGTGGCACGGATGAAGGAGATGTTGGTTCAGAGCCAAGTGGATGTACGCGACGCGCGCCGCGATGCGGAGCAGACGCATCTCAAGCTCCATCTGTTGCGGGAACACCTTGCACAGCAGGGCATCCCCTTACCGCCCGATGAGCAGGTGGATCAGATGGGGGCAGCAGCGCAACTTGCCCTGTTGCAGCAGCGTCTCGAACAGAGCTCCCGTGCACCACAGAGTGCCAAACGCAGTTGGCCGATGCACACGCTCAGATGCTTCGCTGAAACGATCTCTGGCCCAGGGGGTGAACCGGGCGGCTTGGGAAGAGGCTGTAGCCCGAGGGACGAGAGCGAGCGCCAAGCGGAGCAAACGTCCAAGGACTACCAAGATCGTATGGACCAGCTCGAGGAGGACTATGCAACGGCGATGGACTATGTCCATAGCGCTGAAACTGAGGTGCGACAATTGCGGGAGGAAGTGAGCCGGACTCAGCAAGAGAGCGTGGCTTTGGCAGAGCAGTTGGCCCAGCGCCGCACACTCTCCACTTCTGGCACGCCTGCTTCGCCAGCCGACGCCGACATGTTAGCTGTACACGCCCGTCTGGCCAATCTGTCCTCGGCGTACAAGGAGGTGACGGAGGTGAACCGCGAGCTGGATCGTCGGATGGCTTCTATGATGCACAACAAAAAGAGGTCCACGACCGCGCCCGCATTCAGACCGAAACGACGGGCGCGACGGAGAAGAAGGTGCGCTCCAAGGCCAAGTGACTGGGTTGGAACGCGATCTGGTTCAGAGTCGCGACGAATTGGAACACACCTTGAGTCTCAACCAACACCTGAGCAGGGAACTGGCTCGCGCCGCATCAGTTTCCGCGCCTCGGACCACCCCGCCCTCGGCTTCTTCTGTCCCGCATGCACCCACCCTCTCCTCCATGAGTGAGGAGTAGAACCGCTCATTTTGGTATCCAGCCTTCATCCCACCGGGGAATCACCACGATCTATCTGGGCCGATGGCCAAACTCGATTCCTTCGCTTGACGCTTCTTTCGTTTTGTCGGCTCTGGTTCGGTGCTCCCCCATACCACCGGTTCCCTGGCGGAGCCAAGGAGCGTTCCAGCTACATTCAGTTATTGTATACACCCGTCCTGTCCACGGCATTCCATTCGTGTTGTTTTGTAGAACCGCCTCTCGCACTTTCCAGTCCACACCCTTCCCCGCTGCCCAATGGGATCATAGCGAGGGTCTGATATATAGCAACTACTGCTGGATACTAAATCTGTGCCGGCGCCGTACATGGGCAAATTGCCTTTATCCATTACGCCCCGCCTCATCTACTCGTCGACCAGGGCCATCTTGACCTTACCACGGTGGGTGTTGCGGTCGCGCTCCACCCCAAACGCACCGAGCACGAGTCGAACACGGCGAGCGTCACATCCTTCGACAAGCCCGAATGCGAGCGAGGGATGGTAACCGTAAACTTCTCTGGGTCAAACTCACAGTCGCGGTCGAAGGTGATCAACCCCTCAAGCCATATTCGGACACATACACCGCCACACCGTTCCGGAAGGCACGAATGACGAACGCCTTGCTCTGCAGTGCCACCGTCGTCCCATCTTGGCTCTTGATACCCTTGGACTCCATCGCCGCCACCAACAATTCGTTCTTCCGTCCAATCGCCAGCCCCACATAAAACTCCACACTCGCCCGCCCAGCCATCTGCGCCGCACGGTGCCGCCGGTTCGAGTTGGCCAACATCACCTCCACTCCATGCTTAGACGCCAAGTGCGGGTCGGCTTGCTCATACCCAATCGCCGAAGCCAGCTGACGGTGCGCCAGCACGTCGGGATACCGCGAATGGGAGAGTGAAGTGGGTGTACATATCGGTAGCCAGACCGTATGGCCAAACTGATCAGCTGCCACAGTGCCAGAGCAGAAATACTCGGCTGACAGCATACAGCGCGTAGCCATGATACGGACCAGGGTGTTAAACTCAGGGAGCGAAGGGTCGATGCACTTTCCAACGAGTCTGCCAACGCGCGCGACGACGACACATCTAGTTCAAATCCTTTCTTCACCTTCAAGATTTTGGCCAGCATCTCAAAGTTGGACGAAGGGGGGCACCGTGTCGCCGAAGCACAGCAGTTTGAGGATAGGCTTGTTGCACGCGCCGCGCAACACTGATGTTGGCCAAAAGCATAAACTCCTCCACCAACGAGTTGGTCTCAAAAAGTTCCTTGCGCTCCACGTCAATCGGGCCAGTCATCTCAGCGCTATCGAGGTGGATCTTGACCTCGGGCGACGCCAGGTTGAGTGCACCGGCTTCGATACGTTTCTGTTTGAGTTTGATAGCCAAATGGTTGAGCAGCCGAATTGACTCGGTGATGGCGTCTGTCTTGCTGGCATCGTCCTTGCGCCTCTGGGCATCCTCGTAGGTAAATGCTTCCTTGGACGCAATCACGCTCTTGTGGAAGCGGACATTCACAATCTCCCCTTCTTCCGTCATCTCCCACACACACGAAAACGCGGCGTTCCACGTGAGGGCGCAGGGAGCAAAGGTTGGTGCCCAACAGAGAGGGAAGCATGTCAATACGCTTGTCGACCAAGTAAACCGTCGTACTGCGCGACGCAGCCTCCTTGTCCATGGGAGTGCCAGGTCGAACAAAGTAGGAGACATCGGCAATGTGCACTCCGGCCTCAATGTTGCCATTGGGAGACGCTTGGCGTGCAGAGCATCGTCAATGTCTTGGCACCCAGGTGGATCAATCGAGCAAATGTTCTCATCACGCATATCAACCCGATCGCGCCAACGCGGGCCACCAGCGTCCTTCGCTGGAACAACCCACTTATCGCCTTCCGGAGGAAGACAATCCAAATGGCTTTGCTAAAGGGGCGGTAGGGCACATCGTGCTCCAGCAGCAAGCTCTCTTGCTCTGCTTCCTTGCTTTCCGCACGACCGAGTGCTCGGACAAAGTGTCCATCGGGGTAGCGCGATGTGACAGGCCAGTCGTCAATGGTGATGAGAATCTTCTGTCCCAAAAGTTCCTTGGCCTGCCGGGTGCGGATGCGCACCCTAGGAATCTTGCGGTCGACAGGGCTGGCAAAGAGTGTAGTCGGACCCAGACTGGACATGGCACTTGCCGAAACAGAAGAGTTGACCACATGGGCCACATAGGAGCGCCAGTTGCGCTTGACAATGCCAACCACTTTGCCCGTGGGCTTGACTTCCGCCGGATCCTTCTGGCGCGTCTGCTCGGCGTCCTGCTCTTCCCTTCGCTCCGCAGCCATATCTTCCGCATCAGCCTCCTCCGCTCCCTCCTCCGCATCTTCCCCATCACCACCAGCATCGTCGTTCTTCAGCGCTTGGTCCATATCCAACACGCATCCGCCCCGGCTCGCCATTCGCTCCGAGGGAGAAGCTCAACCGCAACAAAGTCGCCATCTACCGCACGGTTCATTGCCTCCCGCCCGAGCAGCAGGATGGGCTGGTCCATCCCGCGAACATTGACTGATGCTTCAAGGTAGTTGTAGGTCGAAGCATTGAAGAATCCCGTATACAGCGCACCCGACTTGACGCCGGCATCCAGCTCGTTGGCTTCGAGATAATCAGGGTAGTAGACGGTGTGCTTCTGGAGCGTCGTCGACTCTTCCACATTACGGGCCGACAACAGGTCGGTCAACCTCTGTGATACATTTTCGGGCAAGCCCGATATGTAGTCCTTCACCCTGAGTGCCTGGATTCCCTCTGCCTTGGCTTTGCGTACACTGTCTCCATCATCCGAAAGCATCACCACCCGAGCAGGGGGGAAGATGGCCATGAGGTGGCTTGAGTACCACTTGGTTGCAACGCGGATCGCACGTCGTTGGCGTCGTTGGGGGACTCGTTAGTCATCGATTGGGTTGCAGTAGCACTAGGAAATCAAGGGCGTATCAGTAACAACAAAATAATAAGAGGGGGGTGCACGTACGCGCTGAATTGGTTCCAGTATACCCAGAAGTTCCGCTCGGGCTCCTGGATGAGGGCTTGCAGACGGTTGAACAGGGGCATACTTCGATGCCTTACCTCGTCCAAAACAGTTTGGAGGACGATAACGTTGGTGAAGGCGGGTCTGGCCGGGTGTTTGTCATCGGCGGGTAGCATGGCCTCCAGCAGGTCCATTTGGTGAAGGACAATGTTGGTGTCGATGAGTAAGTAGTAGTTGCCTTGGCCGTCAGCTAGATGCTTGTTGGTACTCAATGGAGTGCCAGTAGCGTCAGGGCTCGTCCCTCACTTGTGGCCACCGTCTTGCGCAGGGCCTTGTGAAAGGGGGTACAAGTGGCAGTGGGGGGAACCACAGCCGACATCGTCACGCAAGTAGCGCTCGCGCACGACCCGCAAGACCTTCCCACGAGCTGTTTGCGCTGGTAGCGCTGGAGGGTCACTCCTGGAGCGTCGTCGGGGAGCGGGGACGCTTGAGGATGGTGACCTTGGACATGATGGTGGTGGTGGTCGAGTTCAACAGCACCAGTCAGTGCCCACTCGCACATGTCGGCGACCAGCACAAATTTGCTGGAACAGAAAGGCCTGGGCGGAATGGTACAGCGGAATGCCGGGCGGAATGGACCCGGCCTTACATTAAATTTGGAGCGAGTCGGAGTTGTCGCAGCGTCTGAGTGTGACTTCTGACTCCGAGGCGGCGCTTTCCTGCCATCGCCCCCCCCGGCTTCAGAATGGGTTCGGGGCCGAAGGAAAAGACTGCACCCGCTTTCTTTGGTGACCACGCCTACGACCAGGCCATTGCCGGCATTGGCGCCGGGGCGTGGCGACCATGTGCATGAATCCACTGGACTTGATAAGGTCAAATTCCAGGTCGACACGTCCCCTGTCCGCCCGCTCTTTCGTTGGACACCGTCAACTGCTCAGCCCCTTCCCCTTGGCACGCGGATACGTCAGGCTGCGGTTCATGTCGCTACGGGAGGACGAATTGGTCGCGACATGGCCCACTCACTCCGCACCATCGTCCGTGACCAGGGTGTATTGGGCCTGTACCGCGGCGTGTGCACCAACATCGTCGGCAACTCTGTCAGCTGGGGGCTCTACTTTTTGTGGTAGGTCAATTACCTTTTTATGAATCAACCTTGTCTTTTGTGCTAACAACTCGGTTAACTGTAGGTATACCCAAATGAAGGACCTCATTGCTCGTGGCGATGAGAACGTGAACTCTCCCCCAGCCAACATCTTCTCGCAGCGAGTGTCAGTGGCTGTCTCAGCGCCTGGCTCACAAACCCAATCTGGGTGGTCAAAGTACGCATGTTCTCCAACGCACCGCCAGGGAAAGTTCCCAGGTATCCTCTGTTCTACCGGTCTACAAGGGATTGGCTGACGGCCTGCGGTCGATCTACCATACCGAAGGTATTCGGGGATGGTATCGTGGTGCTGGACTGAGCTTGCTGGGTGTGAGCAATGGGGCAATTCAGTTTACCGTATACGAGTCGCTCAACGCTGGCGTAGCGCCGTTCACATTCGCCGGCAAGGCGGGAACGTGGAGCACATGTCCGAGGCGGGGTCAAGCTAAGCAATACCGAGTACACATCGCTCGGGTTCCAGCAAAATGTTGGCCATCCTCGCTACATATCCTTACCAAGTCGTCCGCAGCCGGTGCAAAATTATTCTTCCGGTCAGCAATTCCCCAGTGCGCTGGACACCGTCCGTACCACCTTTACTCGCGAGGGCGGCGTTCGCGCCTTCTACAAGGGCCTCACCGCCACCTTCATCCGAGTTTTGCCCTCGACATGCGTCACGTTTGTGGTGTACGAACAGATTTCTTGGTTCCTTCGCGATGCAGCCATTAAACGCGCCGGCGAGAGTCATCTCCTCCAGGACCGACACTGAACCTTTCAACTAGCTAATATCGTTCGTTCCTTGTCCCTCTCTACTTATACCGCACGTCCACCTTTCAGTCTGTGCAGCATACCACACATCATCATCACCTTAGTCACTTTTCCTATCGTTCGTTCAATAATACACTGTCTCGTTTCATTCTTCCCAATATTCGATTGTGATCATCGGCCTATAGTGTACATACCAAAAGCAAATTCTACTCGGCTCTCATCTCATCCTAATGTTATTATAAGGTTTGGGGTGTCCTTGCCGAAGAGGGGCGAACGCGAGAAGATACAGCGGGGGCAGGATCATTGCATCATCCACTTCACCACACTCAGTGCGCGTCTGATCGACGGATGGGCGAAAGAGATCCTTTCGCAACTAATACGCACTGTATTCCGACTCGTGGAGCTCCCGTCGAGAAATGTAGGATACGGCCTGCGGCCCAAGGATACAATTTTATGGAGAGGGTGTGTCGAAAGCGGGGGTCAACAGGAGGGTCAACGCGTCAACGTACGTCGAGAGTTGACGTTCAAAAAGCTCAAAGCAACGCGGGACTTGCGCCTGTGGTGTATTAGATGCAAGAGACGGCAAGGGTGTTGTGGCTTTCGCGATACTATACATAAGAATAGTGAGAGGCGTGTGGAGAGCAGATAGAGGTGATAAAAATGCGCCGCTGGGGCTGCTCTAGTCCGATGGGCCCTGTGGCCTGGACTGAGTAACTAAGTACTGACATAGTTCCCTCCCGGCTGGCTATAACACCGAGGCCTGAGGCCTGAGGACACTGAGGCCTCGCGCTGGCGACCGAAACGTAACGTCGAGTTGGACACTTATATTATCCCGCTGTCTTCATCGGCTAATGGGGGCTAAGATGCACAGCGGCGCTACTATAAGCTTTTCGGCTTCGGCACTGCGCTTTTCTCTGTCGATATATATTTGCTCCGCTGCATATAGCCCCTGCTGCGCCTAGGATATACCCTTCTCGATTATCTCGATTTTCCCGCCACCACCACCCCTGGTTACGCCCCCAGCATGGAAGGCCTGTTTGACTACATCCCGTTTGCCCATTCACTGCGCCCTTTGGTCACCACGAGTTCCAGCGCCTGGGCCGCGGCTCCTTTGGCAGTGTGCTCGGCGGCGAACTGTTTGGCACTCCCGTGGCACTCAAGGACGTCCGCCCCACCAGCGACTACGATGTGGACAAGTACTTTGAGCGCGAGCTGGAGATGCTCCGCCACCTCCGCCATCCTAACATTGTCCAGTACATGGGCCTCACCCGCAGCCCGCCACCCGTTTCGCACATCTACATTGTCACTGAACGCATCACTGGCGGCACCCTCGCCGGCCGCATCGCTGATGTGTCCCAGCCGTTCCCCTGGCGTCTGCGTCTCAGCCTCGCCACCGACGTGGCACGCGCCCTGTGCTACATCACACCCATCACTGCCTTCACCGCGATATTAAGGGCGACAATCCTAATCACCACCAACGACCGTGCCAAGCTCTGTGACTTTGGTTTTGCTCGTGTAGCTGCAAGCAATGCATCCGAAATGGCCCGCATCAGCTTCCTCGGCACCTCCGCGTACATGGCCCCTGAGCTGCTGCTTGGCGAAGATTACAGCCATCCAGCCGACACGTTCAGTTTTGGCGTGATCCTCTGCGAAATCGCCTGTCGCACATGGCCACCGAGTTCCATCGTTCGGGCCATTTCAAGAGCATTGAGCCATACCAAGTAAAGGCATTGGCCTCCCCAGATTGCCCACCTGATTTGCTCCAACTTGCACTGGCATGCACCCGTGCCTCTCCTCATGAGCGGCCAGATATGCCCCATGTGGTTGATCGACTGGCACAAATGGAGTTCCAACTCACCCAGCAAGAGGTCGCTACCCTGAAAAAAAACAAACACGAGCCCCAGTTCTTTAGCGTTGGGAGTCTTAGCCCTTCTACCATGAAGATGGTATTTGAGCACCGACAGAAACACCATCAGCGCAAGTACCGAGCAATGCCAACCTTCGATGATGGCATGCAGCCCATCTCCCACACCCCTACCTTAGAGGCGGACGAGACTACCGTGGGTGTAGGACGAGGCCACGCAGATTCCACTCCATCGGACGATACTTGGTCATCCCAGCCTTCTAGTGAGTTACCAGAATTGGGTGAAACGGATGAGATCAATGACGCCTCCAATGAAGCCTTGATCACCATCAAAGATTTATCAATGAGCGTGACCTACCTTCCAACTTGCTGGACCTCGCTGATGACTCGGATCTGTATGCGGATCCCTCTTCCTTGGCCCAAGCCGAGTCTGCCCCAGGCATGGACGATCGAATGCTTCTATCGGACCTTCTGAAAACGGGAAAGACATACAAGTCCTCAGGCGTTGGAAACCCACTAGACCAAGCGGACCAGTGGCAGCCTCAGGCAGCTCCTCCAGCAACCACTCCTGGCCGCACCCTATTGGATGATGTATCGGAGCATGCCTCGCAAGAGAACTCCTCTACTATAAGACATCAAGCATCTATAAGCGGTATCGCCAACCAAGGCCACGCTTCTTCCTCGTCGGGAAGCGGGAGGGGGGAATACTCCATTGCTCCCATCGTCCGTTCCAGTACCTCGGCCAGCCGCCCCCAAGGCTCTCACCGTTCACTGGCCGATATTTTCGGTGCTGCCAGAGAATGATGACACCCCAATTGTTCGGCGGAAATACCCCCCCTCCCCTCCACCAACCTCCACCACCCCCTTCACAGGGGGAGGATCCTGAGGAGTTGCCGACACCCACGAACGATACCATCCTCCAATCATTCCCTTCCCCTCCGACAACAGACACGGAACGAGAAGACAATGGGGATCGTACCCCTACGCAGTTGACGGTACGGTCCAGTGGTGACAAAGTCCTCCCACCTGTTCTCGACCTCGACCTTCATCCGCATCGGTTTACTTTAGTTAACAATGGTGCAGGCAAGCCCCGCAGAGGCGAGCAGGATGACCTTCACATGGTCGCACAGGCTGCCGCGAAAGGGCGCTCCGCTAACCCGCGCATGTTTGGGACAATGCTGCCCCCTGCAATTGTTCTAGCTAACTCTCTTTCCCACTGTTCCGTATGCGGACGAATGATTGGCTGGAGGCGTCCCTTTCTGGACTGTGACGATTGCCCCTACCGTACCCATGTGGGCTGCGGTCACCTTGCTCCGCTCAATTGCCAGTTCGAACCTAATTTCGCAACGCCAGAGGCCGCTCCTCTCTCGTGCCGAAACGCCCCGGTTCACCAAGCCCGCGGAGCGGCCAACGTCGATGGCTCCTTCGCCCCAGCCCGGAACCGACTTAGCTACCCCTGTTCCCCGCCCCACCCATCCACGGCCCCAGAGCCTTGGGTCTCCCGCCGCGGACGCCCCCCAGACTCCTGCTTTGCAAGGCGTTAACGTGGCCGCTCCCAAACCTGTCAAACCGAAAAAGTCGCCTTTTGCTTTCTTGCGCCGTTTTCACAACTGAGTGCGCCTTCTCTTCGGGTGATTGACGATTAGATCGGCAAACCTTTCGATGTCTAGTGTTGCTTTTCGGCCATGGCAATCCAAGGGCAGGAGAATATGATTATGAGCGTAACCTACTTGAGCTGAATGACACACGGCAGGATCAGATGGGAGTACGAACGAGACCATTGTAGGAGGGGGATTTTACCTTGGGCAGGATAGGTTAGCTGACGCTTAGTTGACTTTTTGCTTTTTGCTCGAGTCGTCCACGGGACCGAACCGCTCGGCACGGCGCTTGCGCGCCGCCTCTTCCGCGGCCTGTCGCTCCAGACGAACTTTCTTTTCTTCCTCCTATACCAGGCAGATCCAGGAAGGTCAGAGGGAGGCGTCATCATAGGTGGGGGTAACGGGGGGAGACATACAGTTTCTGGCTTGACCGTCTTGGTCGGCGCCGGATTCGGGCGCCCGCCACGCTTGGGTTCGTCCGAGCGCGGTTCGCGTCCACGACGCGGGGCCGACTTGGCGGGGACCGGTGCCTCTTTGAGTCCCAGGCGGACCAATTGGTCGTTTGAAACGCCAAACTTGGTGATCCGCGTAATTTGTTTCTGGACCTCCTCCACTTGCTCGGGCGACGAGCCGAATTTCTGCAGCCGTTTCAGCCGCTTTTCCAGCTCGGCCAACGCTTGTGCCTTCAACTCTTCCTGGGTGGGAGCGGGCGCGGCGGGTTCGGGCTCGGGCAGGTTGGCTTTCGCCGGGGCAGGGCAGAGGCAGGCCTCGGTCGGGGCAGCCGTGGTTCCTGCAGTGCTCTCTCGGCCTTGGGCTCTTGCGCAGGAGCAGATCCCGCTGCGTCATCGAAGGCCAGCAGGTCCTCCTCCCCTCCCCCGCAGCCGGGGTGGGATCGGCAGCGGCGGCGGCAGGCGCAGCAGGGGCAGCAGCCTCCTTGCTCTTCTCGTGCTCAATCAGGCGCGTTACCAGGTCGGCCTTGTTGCCTGACACAGGCAGCCCGGCTTCCTGCAGCAACGCCTTGAGCTCGGTGACCTTGAGCGCCTGCAGTTTGGTTTCGTCGACCATGATGGGTGGTGGGGGCAAAGGGCAGGTGGTGGCGGGGGCAGGAAGAAACGAATTGCGGGGGCGGCCGCGTCGCGTTCGGGCTGGGTGGGCTGGCTGAGCGCAGCCTGGGCAGGCGTCCCTGGGGGATCGCGTCAGCATCCGTCCACTGAGGACTCTCACGACGCGGGACTCCATCCAGGCATCCCTTGGCGCGCTAGGGTTGGCGCTCCCGGCCTGTGCGTGCAGGCGCTGGGTCGCCCCCTGCAGCCTGGCGCTCTGGCGTGCCCAAGCAAAGGCGACTGAAATGAAACGATGCACACACCCCGCGCAGGCAGGCGGAATGGCCGGGGCGGAACATAATTTTGAGGCAAGCTGTACTTTTTTGTCCCAACCGCCAGAAGCGGCGCCGCTGCTCTCTTCGCTCGCTCTCCCCCCCACACCTCCCCTTGGCCATGCCGCCCAAGCGCGAACGCTACAACGCCAAGGCGCGCAGCAGTGGCGGTGGACACAGCCACAAACAGAAGCGCACGTCCGGAGGCGCGGCCGAGGCCGCAGCCGAGGCTGCTCGCGCAGCGGCCCATGCGGCCAAGATGGAGAACATGACCGCTTCTGAACGGCGTGCCCACGAGCTGATGCAGGACCTGGTCGTCCAAAACTCGGAACGCAACGGCGCCGCGATGAGCACCAAAAAGCGCAAGCGCTTCGAGGCCTTTGTTGCCAAGCAGATGAAAAAGGAAGAGCACAATGCCCTCCTCGCCTCCCTTGCCCAATCCAGCGCCGACGTCCTCGACCGTTCGCAACTTGTTTCGTCTTCCACCTTGGGTACCGGACGGGTACGCACAGCGGCCGCTCGTCTTCAGGAGGAGAAAGATCGCAAATCCAACCTCAAGCTCGCCCATGGTGCCCCTCGACAGGCAGGCATTACCACACCGTGGACGACGACCTCGATGCGACTTGGATCACGACGGTGATTCAGCCACGCCTCGCGTAGCGGGCGTTCACTCCGTCATCCAGGTTGCTCCTCAGGCGAAGATCGCGCCTGCCGATCGTCCTGTCGGCGAACAGCTTGAAGACCCTGCCCGGCGCGCTCGAATTGAAGCAGCAACGCGTGCCTATGCCCAGGCCGCTCCTGCTTCGGGCATTGCTTCTGCTCTCGCCCCCCAGTCGGTCCCAAATGCCGTTGGTTCTGCTTTGGCCGGGGCTGCCATTGTAAAGAAGCCCCGCCGAAAGCCGCGCAAACGTGCCAAACGTGCCGTTCCGGAACCGGAAAGCGACTTTGACTCGTCTGCATCTTCCTCGTCTGATGAGGAACAACCACCCGCTCCTACCAAGTCTCCTTCTCCCCGCCCGGTGGAAGTCAAGGGAAAAGGAAAGGCACAAGAGGATGAGCTGGACCAGGCGTCGGACGAGGATGAGCAGGGAAGTCAAACGGATGATGAAATGGACGAGGAACAAGATGCGGCGATTGTGGCCGAGTTGCTGCGCAGGGGGATGGACCCCAAAGATTTTGGCTTTGGTGGGTCGAGCGATGCCGAGGACCTTGATGGAGATGGTGACAAGAACCTTTCTTCCAGTAAGGCCAAGGACAAAGGGAAGGGCAAGGCTGTCTCGTTCGCTCCTTTCCCGATGAGGAGGAACAGGGTAATCAAACGGACGAGGAGATGGAAGAGGAACAAGATGCTGCCATTATCGCCGAATTGATTCGAAGAGGCATGGACCCTTCCCAATTTGGCTTTGACCCGCCCAGTGTCGACGAGGTGCCCAGCAATACCTCCAAGTCGGCTGGGCATGGTAAGGGCACGCTTAAACCCGTCACATCGGAGGAAGACGAGGAAGGCTATGGGACTCAGACTGACGAGGAGATGGATGATGAACAAGATGCTGCAATTGTCGCCGAGCTAGTCCGAAGGGGGATGGACCCAACTCAGTTTGGGTTCGACGCTCCCAGTGAAGAGAGCCAGAAGGACGCAGGCAATCCTAAGGCCGATGATGCGGATCGCGAAGACTCTCCTCCTTGGGAAGGATTCGCCAGTGAGGAAGAAGCGAATATGTCTAGCTCTTCCTCCTCATCTGATGACGAGGACCAAGACGAGGACGGAGATGAGGAGGCACCTCAAAGCAAACCTACTCGCAGCAGTGGCTTCAAGGCCTGGGCTCAGCAAGCCTTGGCGTCCACTGGGACAGGCCGGCCGGAGGATGCCGGCCCTGATGAGGACGCCCCCACTGAGGAAGGCCGTCCTCTGGAGCCAGTGATGGGTCTCAAGGTACGAGTTGGTGATACTCTTGCTCAAGACGGACGCGCTCACGGACCCCTGGGAGAAGCCGAAGGCCAAGAGGAGAAACTCTCTGCTTTTGGCAAGGCTCACTATGCGGAGTCGCAACGCTTTCCTTCTGGCCAAGTCCTTGTCCCTCGTTCTGAGGCGGAGCAAGAAGCCCGTCTCAAGCTCCCTGTGGTGGGAGACGAGGATGCGATCGTCAAGACCATCCTTGAGAACCCTGTGACGGTCCTGTGCGGTGAAACGGGATCGGGAAGACAACCCAAGTGCCCCAATTCCTATACGAGCGTGGCTTTGGCACTGGCAGTCGTACGTTCTCCTCGATTTCTCCTTGATGGCTGCAAATATTAACTACCTTGCAGAAAACCCGGGCATGATCGGTATCACTCAGCCTCGCCGTGGCGGCAGTTAGCATGGCAAACCGGGTACAGAGCGAGCTGGGTGGCGAACACGGTAAGCGGGTTGGGTACCAAGTCCGCTACGAGGGTAAATCATCCGATAAGACGGCTGTCAAATTCATGACAGACGGTGTTTTGCTTCGTGAACTAGCAACCGATTTCTTGCTCTCACGCTACTCGGTCGTTGTCATCGACGAGGCTCACGAACGCAGCGTCAACACTGACATTCTCATTGGTCTCTTGACTCGGATCGTACGGTTGAGGGAGAAACAATGGCTTGCGTTTGTCAAAGAACATGACGGGAAGGCGAGCAAGGTCGCCAAGGATGCACCGCGACCATTACGGTTGATCATCATGTCGGCCACGCTGCGGGTCCAAGACTTTGTGGCCAACCAGAGCCTCTTCCCCTCTCGGGTTGGACCCCCTCCTGTTCTAGAGGTGCAGGGCCGACAACACGATGTGGCGATTCATTTCAACAAACGTACTTCCCACGATTACCTCGGAGAAGCTGTCAAGAAGGTATCTAAGATCCACACTCGTCTTCCCTCTGGGGCGATCCTTGTTTTCCTCACGGGTCAACAGGACATCGTGACGGTTGTCCGTCAGCTGCAGGCGAAGTTTGGCAAACAGGCCATCGAGCGGCGCAGGCAAGCTAGGGCGGATGCTGCGGAACGGGCCAAGGCAGCTCGCCAGCGGCTGGCTCGGGCGGGTCAAGAGGATGAATCGGATGACCAAGAGGACGAGTTAGATGCGGCCGAAGCGCATTTGACCGAGCTCGAAGCGGAGGAGGTTGCACTGGGGGACGATGGTGCTGCTGTTTGCCTACGGCCGAAGAGGAGGATCGCGCCCCTGACGATCCGGATGCGCTGGACACGGACGAGGAGAATGAGGACGGGGAGGATGCCCCAACCAAGGTGGATCCTAGGGAAGAGACAGAAACTCCGATGCACGTTCTTCCTCTCTACTCTCTCTTGGCACCCGATGCTCAAATGCGTGTCTTCCATCCTCCCCCTGAGGGGGAGCGCCTGGTCGTCGTGGCGACAAACGTGGCCGAGACATCCTTGACTATTCCGGGAGTACGTTATGTGGTTGACTGTGGACGCGCCAAGGAGCGGACGTACGATCCGAACACGGGAGTACAAGGGTACAAAGTCAATTGGGTTTCCAAGGCTTCTGCCGCTCAACGGTCTGGTCGTGCCGGTCGTACCGGGCCTGGACACTGTTACCGCCTTTACTCGGCTGCGGTATTTGAAGACCACTTTGACCTTTTCTCGCCCCCGAGATCCAGCGGACACCTGTCGAGGCCGTCGTGCTCCATATGAAGGCAATGGGGATCACCAAAGTGCGCAACTTCCCGTTCCCTTCTGCCCCCCCTGATGAGGCCCTGGAGCGGGCCGAACGGCAACTCGTTCTTCTTGGGGCTTTGAGCCAAGCCGCCCCACCGAAGCTGGGTCAGCCGGCATTGACAACAATCACTGAGCCTGGGCGTGCGATGGCTGAGCTTCCCTTGGCTCCCCGACTAGCCAAGATGGTTGTGGAAGGCTACTCCCATAGCTCTCTCCTCATGTATTGGCTATCGTTGCGGCCATCAGTGTGGGGGACCCTTTCGTTCGTCCCGAGGGGCTTTACGCTTCGGAGGAGGAGCAGGAAAAAGAAAACCAAGACTCGGAGGAAGACGAAGTTCCCGAACTAAAGTCTGAGAAGGCGCAGCAGCAGCAGGCGCGAAAGGCGCTTCGCACGCGCTATGCATCTGCTATGCAGGCCCTCAACCGTGCCTATGGGGCTGGCACAAGCGACTTGATGCGTCTTTAGTAGCCGTTGGTGCGTACGAGGACGAAGGAGGCACCACCGCGTTTTGCAATGAGTACTTCCTTCGTCCCAAGGCCATGGAGGAAATTCACAAACTCCGTGCCCAACTGGGCCGGATCGTGCTGCAGCACTTTGCTCCGGGGGGAGACGTGAACCGTCTTCCTGACCGAGTCGTGCGGGATGTACTTTCCCCCTCGCTTTCCAAGGCGACTGTGGCGCAGGTTACCACGTTGCGCAAGCTGGTCGCCCAAGCATTTGCCGATCAAATCGCTGTGCGGGCGGATCAGGTACCCGACTCGGTACCGGAAGAGGGCATGGTGGCTCCCAAGGCGGGCAAGACCCAGCTGGCTCGTCGGATTCCGTACCGTGCAATGGGAGTCAAGGAATACGTCTACCTCCATCCCTCGTCCGACTTGGCGCGCAATCCGGCGCCCAAGTGGATCGTTTTTACCGAGGCAGTCAAGGGTGCCAACAAGATGCGTGTGGTGGACGAGGAGACGCAGGTGGTCGATGGACGTACGTTGCTCAAAGGCTTGACCAGGATCGAGCCGGATTGGCTCGTCTCGTTGGCGCCTCGCTTGGTTACTTGGGATCGGGCCGCAATTGAGTCGGCACCGCCGGACCAGGCTACGCTTGCTCGCGCTTTGGCTGCGGCACGCAACCCCCCGCCGGACAAAAGCCTAAATCGGTCACGCGCTCCATCTCGCGCACACCTCGGTACGCTGCTGGGCCTGAGTGGGCCCAGGGCTTGGGCTGGCCTTTGCCGCCCGTCAAGGTAAGCCAGCACCTCGTCAATGGCCGCTGGCAAGATGTCGAGTAAGCCCCCACCGCCACTTGCGTACTCTCCACTATTACATGCGTTTTCTTGTCTGCATCTCCAAATTCGATATGTGGGCGGGTGCTACGAGATTAGAGTGAGGAAAGTTTTGGCAGATTAACGATTAACAGGACACTTGCGATGGGAAACGGTGCTGAACGTGAACGCGAGGAGCAGAGCAGACAACTAATTGTGCAGTGCCGGGTTGAGGTTGAACAACAGCGGCCAGGAGTTGAATTCGGGATCGCCAGCGACCATGGCTAAGCGCGTCGCGTCAGCATCCGACAAGCCCAGAAGTACTCCCGCGTCCGCGGCCTGTTGGGCGACGACCGACGCTTCGGGCAGACGCGGGTCCGAGGGCAAGTTGAATGTCTCGTCCACCGTGCCAAAGAAAGAGAGAATGTCCTCCATCCGTGGCACGGAAGGACAATGTCCCCGGCAAACGAGGGCGGAGGTGGCATAGAGGCCAATTCGTCCGCGGCAGCGTACACGTTGGGTAGATGAGACAGATCCGTACCGGCCGACGGAGAAGGGCCGCCCGCAGAGGCAGGCGAGGCACCGTCGCCAGTACCGCTGCCGGAACTGCTGGCCAAAACAGGAGAAAGCTGGGGTGCGCCCGACATCATTTGGTACGGCAACGTCGTCCCGTACGGGAAAGCAGAGGGCGGAGGGCGGCTGGGATGAGGGAGCCGACGGGGTTGGTGGTGGGAGTTGCGAGTGGGCCAAAAAGGTGTGCCGAACGGGGGAGCTGCCGAGGCGGGGAGCGGGGTTTGGGATGGCGCACCTACCCCACCAGCGGCCTGGGCTCCCCTTGTGGGAAGACATGTGCCGAGTCAAAAGTCAGATGGGTTCGGCCGGGCACCACCAAGTCGCCGGCCCGTGCGTGGGGCAGTAGCGGCAGTTGCATCGTGGCAGCTTGAGATGTGGAGTCGGGCTCGGACCTCCTGCTCCGCTTGGAGGGGCGTCGGACAGGATGCAGGTGTCCGCGCGGGCGAAGAACGGTGCTATTGGAGCGGATCGCGGTATGGTGGGTATGGTGATGGTGACGGCTGCGCGCCTCGTTGAGCTTTTCGGCCAGAGCCGGATCGGAAACGGGGGGGCGGGTATGGTTCTGGCCCAGACGTTCCTCGTGCTTAAGCACTGTCGCGCCCACCTTGCGTAGCAGGATCGCATACACCCGAGATAGGTGCCGTCCGTCGATGGAGACGTTCATCAATGCGGTGATGGCGTGACGCAGAATCGACGCGCACTGCAGCGGTTGCATCAAAGCGTCCGACAACTCTGCCGCTTGCAGGCACAGCAGCACCGACAGCACCAGATAGAGAAAGATTCGGGGTGGGGCACATCGCAAGCTTGCCAAGTCGACGCTAATAATGATCGCCAACGTGCGCGCAGCATCGACGGCCTCCTTGGCCATGGGGAAGGCGGCGCGGTCGGAAATCCCTGTTCCATCGCGTAGATCAAGTGTACCTTTGGAGGCACGCGTAACCAAAGCGTCGAGTCCGATGCGAAAGAGAACCAGGCGGGTAAAGTGGTAGTGAATACGAATGTTGTATGCACGCATGCCTCCGCGGGGTAACCTGGAATCAAGAAATCGGTTGTTAGCCACTACACACGCATTGCACAGAAGACAGAAGAGACGTACCAATCTTGGGTTCGAGCCACTGTACCCAGTGGTCCAGGTCGGCTCGCAAGGGCCTTAAGAAGCCCTCGAACGAGTCGTTCTCAATCATGTTGTGACTGCGCGACTCGGACTCGTAAAGCAGCTCATAGGTGCGGCGCATCTTGGCACCAGCTCGGCGTGGCCCCGCCAAGCCACCCATTTTCGTTGATCGTTGAGTTTGGGATCTTGGGCTGCCGCGGAGCCTACCAAGTCATCGGGAAAGGCCAAGTTGATGTTACCACGTACTAGATCACGACGCATCTGGATCACCTTATCCATCTCCGCTTGGGATGCCTTCTCCTGAGGGGTACAGGAGCAGCTGGGGGTGGAGGAGGATGAAGGGCAGGTTCCTCGGGAAGGAGGTAGGTGCGAGCCCGAATCAACTCCATCCACTCAGGCGACAGGCCGGCCGAGGTAAAGCGCCTCCCCAACCGGACCGAAAGGGAGGCCTCGATCTGTGTGCACGACATCCATACCTGCACCCGTCTCTCTGCCCGCTCAATTTCTTTGCGTGTAGGCGGTGGCCGGGAAGAGCGGAGGGAGGAGGACGATTCAGTGTAGAGGATGCATTGACATGCTCCACCTTGGGAAGGTCCAGTTGCTCGGCCAGCCTAACAGCACACCCGACCAAAAGCCAAACCATACTGTCGTATCGATGGACGCTCGCCGCAAAACGTCCTTTTCCTGCGAACTGGACGTGCCCCCTTTGCCGATCCCAGAGGGTGCGTCACCCCCTGTCGAGTCGTCATGCATCTGCCATGTTCCCCACTCGCTTAGGATGAGCAGGCCCTCGATCGTGCCGATCGTATGCATCGACGGCTTCGTCAAGACATGTCCGGAAACTCATACGCATGTCTGGATAGATCAATGTGTTGCTGTCGTGATGGGATCACCCCCGGCCCAAAGGGACTCCATAGGCGCAAGGGGAGCCTCTTGCAGTGGAGAAGAGGGGCGCGCCTTCGGCTCCTCGGGTTCAGCGGTTTGAGGACTAGATTTTGGCCATCATCATCCCCCTGCCCGTCTGCTTGTTCGTCGGGGCGGGCGGCGTGTGAGTTTCTAACGAGTCTTCGGCCTGTGTCGCGTCCACGCCTGGCTTCTGGGTATGGGCATATCGGGACGAGATAGCCAGTATGGCGGACAGGAGAAGCTCCTCCTCCAAGACCAATCGGTGCAGACTTCAGGATCGACATGAAAGCGGGTGAAACGCTCCGAGCAAAGTGGAGAAAAGCCGTGGAGCTGGCTAAAGTAGTACCCCACCAAATAGTGTGCCTGTTCGGCTGTCACCAATCCACTTTGGACGGGACGACTGCGCGCCCAAATCTCCAACATCGGCAGACGGGCGGGGAGGACTGACCATAGGGATCGTGAGCGCCGGCGGGTGGAGCCAGGCATGTCTTGATGCTTTTTCTCCGTGCTAGATGTGTTTTTGTCAGTCGTGGTGTCGTCGGTTGGCACCGAGCGTATCGTGGGACGCTTGAGAGTATTGGATGGAGCTGACAAATGAGGCTTGTCACCTTGGCAAGAAGCGAAACCACTGGGATCTTCATTTACAGGGCAATCGTCATCGCCCCTGTGTGGAAGATCGCCTGACGAACTGGGAGCGGGAGATGCAGTGCCCTGTTCGGCCAATACACGAATCGCTCCGTAGAGCTGCTAAGTGATACGAGGGCAAGCGATGCAGAAGCCGTTGGACTAGCTGACGGGGCACGGGACCCATCCAGAGCCGAGGGGGGGGCGATGGGACTCAGAATCCGACGCGGCCCGCTGCCGAGGCTCGCTACCGGGCAGCTGGCGCAAGGGTGGAGGCGCTGGGGCAACAGAGGTTGTGCGCTGCGCAAGCGAAAGACGAGAGAGGAGAAAGTGAAGGTCCTCCTGTCGGAATATCGGAATAGGGCTCAGCAGACGAACGGGCGGCGATGGTGAAGCGCTCTGATGAGGGGTATGCGTTGATTGGCCGCCGTCTGGGAGAGGGTGGCGCGAGCCGCTGGCTAGCCCCCCGCGTGCCCGGCCACGGAGACCATGTAAAAACGTACAGCTCCGACGCTCGCGGCGGCAGCGGCGGCACGGCGGGTCAAGGGGGTTCTCCACACTGCCAGGTCGCAGCGGACTTTGCGTTGGCGGCAGGCGTCGCAGGCCTTATAAGCGCGACGAAAGATGTGAGCAGAAGGGGCGGATGGCTTAGTAGTAAGGTGGATGCTTCCAGGAGAAGTGAGCAGCGTGGAATCTGCAAGCAACCAGATGAATCGGCGTCGTGGACAGCATCAACGGCGGGGTCCGCGACGGAGTCCACGAGGGCGTCCATGGCGAGGTAGATGGCAGGCAAACGCCACGGCCAGGTAGAGAGGTTGGTGGTGGGGTTCCCTGTACTGCTCTTGCACAGACAAAGTGGCTGGCACAGGCTGGCTGCTGCTCGAAAAAGGAAGCAGGTCGCACCTGATGAACGTTTCAGAGGGAAAGACTGGCAAGGCGCCCAGGTCCAAGGCCGCAGAACTTGGCGGACCACGTGCAGCTCCACTTCTTCTGCCTGGGCATCACGCACCATGCACCCATCCTCCCAACGGCGATCCCCACTGGCCTCTGAGGCGGATCCTGAACAGGCTGGTTGGGGTCTAGTGACTAGTGACTAGCGACTGCAGGCACCCTGTAGGCCCGACCACCCGAAAACAGACGATGACAGATGCCAGCGGCCACTGACTGAAATGACGAGGTAGTGACCCCAGGATTGATCCATCCACTGCATTATGAGTGCACGAGGTGCTGCCCAGGCCTGCAGCAGAACGACGCCAAAACCATTGCACTACTGACTAACTTGGTACGGATGAAGGACTAACAAGGTAGACAGGCAACTAGCTCAACTAAAATCGGTCAGACTTCCACATGAAGCATGACAATTTGTTCGAAGGTAGGTTGGTTAAGATGGGGTAGAATTACACATGTCGAAACGGGTATGCAGCGACGCGTCCCCGACCACATTGAGACAAAGCTTGCACATGTCGTGCGCAGTATTTTTGGGAGGTACACTCCCCCAAGAAAGATAACTACCTTAGTAGAAGTAGCCCAAAATCTTGCCACCCGCATGCTTGCGGCGAGCCTCCTCGTGGTCCATAATCCCAGCCGACGTGGTCAGAACAATAAAGCCAAACGACCGAGCAGGAAGAAGGTTCTCGACCCAGTTCTCAATCTGGCCGAGCTGAACATTGAAACGGGGCGAGATGACGCCGCACTTGTTACGCGGCCATTGAGCTGGACAATCTTGCCACTGCGGTGGTCGTCAACCTCCTCAAACTCGCCAATGTAGCCTGGACACGCACCAAAAGTCAGTTTCGCGCTCAACACAGAAAAGCAAGAGAGATGTAGCCCAGTGAACACAGCGAAGAGTAACAAAGTACCCCCAAACTGTGCTCGCGGGCACTTGCACCAGAAAGGAGCAAGGGGAACATTGATCTCCCAAAGACTTAAAGATGAATGCCAGTAGAAAGGCTGACGATCCAACAGTTATAACTTTGGGGTGGGGGGAAGGGGACAAGGGGAATGTAACGCACCATGCTTCTGCATGACTTGCAAGAACTTGATGATGACCTTGGACGAGGGCCGGATCAACACCTGCCGCTTGCCGCGGCGCTCGGCGTTGACGATGGCGTTAAGGCAGTCGTTCAGAACAGAGACGCGCATTTCTGCAACACAGCACACACAAAGAAAGAGAGGGCGCCCAGAAGGTACACTGAGTCAGACGAGGGACTCGGGTGTTCTCCTGGACATTTGGGTATGATAACCAACGCTTACCGAATGGAGGACGGCGACAAGACGAGGTGAGGTGAGGACAGACGGTGGTTGGGAGGGATCGTGTGCGTCGCCGGACCTTAAGGGGCGCTTCCCAGCCGGCAGACGGGGGGCTGCGGCGTGGGTTTAGGGTTGGATGCTCTGGCGCAATAAATATGGGATAGGGTTATCCGCGCCTGCGTCCTGTAAGACTCAAGGGCAACCAAGGAATCATGCATCGCTCAGGCTGAGCACGTGTGCAACGTTCAACGTTCAGTTTGGAATGGGAGCTGCTGGCCAGACGGGCGGGATGTGATGTGGCCTGTGATGTGGGGTGTGGCATGGGGCGGTCGATTTGAAAGCAGCAGGGGGGGGCGCATGCAGCATGGCGGGTGGGAGACGCGCTGCCGGAATCGTCTGTGCGGGGCCCTTTTCATGCACGGGGCACGGCGCCTGTGGGAGGCGCGTGGGCGATTAGAAACGAGCCATTAGTAATGGCTGCACGGCGCCAGTGTGCTGGGCGCCGGGGTGCGGGGGGCGGCGGCGGCGGGGCGAGTGTGGGTGGGTGCACCGGCTGCCCGACGCACCCCAGCCGGTGTGTGCGCTGCCCGAGCAGGCTGAGCTCAGCGCTGCCGGAAGGAGCCGGGAGAAGAGGCACAGCGCGGGCAGCAGCGCACAGCAGAGGGCGTATATGCTGCCCGCCCCTCACCCTCTCCACCCGCTTCCACCGCCGTCGTCGTCCTTGTGCTGCTGCGCTGCTGCGCCCATGTCGCTCTCTCGCTCCGCCCCCGCCTCGCATCTGCCGGCCTCGGTGCCGCACGCCTCGCCTCGGCCCCCGCCGTGCGCGCCATCGCCACCTCCGCCCGGCCCAGCTCGCGACCGCCGCGGACGAGAAGCCGCCCAAGTGGAAGGAGTTCAAGATCTACCGCTGGGTACGCCCCTCTCCTCTCCTCTGCCTTGTCCCGCCGCACTTGCTGACCACGCCCGCCATCCCCTCCGTTTTCAGAACCCCGATGAGCCGTCCAAGAAGCCCTACCTCCAGACGTACAAGATCGACCTCAACAAGTGCGGTCCCATGGTTCTCGATGCCTTGATCAAGGTCAAGAACGAGATGGACCCTACCCTCACCTTCCGCCGCTCGTGCCGTGAGGGTATTTGCGGCAGCTGCGCCATGAACATTGACGGCCGCAACACGCTTGCCTGCCTGTGCCGGATCGAGAAGGACTCGGACACGAAGATTTACCCGCTGCCGCACATGTACGTGGTCAAGGACTTGGTCCCCGACCTGACCCACTTTTACAAGCAGTACCGCTCCATTGAGCCCTACTTGAAGAATGACCACCCGCCTGCCCAGGGCGAGTTTCTGCAATCGCCCGAGGAGCGCCGCAGGCTGGACGGGCTGTACGAGTGCATCCTGTGTGCGTGCTGCAGTACGTCGTGCATGTCGTACTGGTGGAACCAGGACGAGTACCTGGGCCCGGCGTGCTGATGCAGTCCTACCGTTGGATGGCCGACTCGCGGGACGAGTATGGGGATGAGCGCCGGGCGCGGTTTGAAAACTCGTTGAGCCTGTACCGTTGCCACACGATCTTTAACTGCACGCGTACCTGCCCCAAGGGTCTCAACCCCGGCCGCGCCATTGCCCAGATCAAGAAGGACTTGGCTGTCGGTGCGCCGGCTGCCAAGGACCGTCCTATCATGCACGAGTAAGCCGGCTGGCGTGTCCACTGCGCTGCGCACGGCACATGTTTGTTGCCCCTGTGCCCATGTTTCTTTGTTCCCCATCTCGCATACGTTGCTTTCCGTCGCTGTGCTGCGCGCTCGGGTCGGTACGGGCAGGCGTTCTGAGAGGGCAGCCCATAAAATCCACCTGGTTCAAACATGCGTGTCCTTACATATCTGACCGACCTGGTGGTAAACCATAGAACGCTACCGGTAGGATGGGTTACCAGTCTAGCACATCATGCCGATGCTTTGAGGAAGACTGCCGGTGCGTGGCGCAGTGGGATGCAGGTACAGTTCATCCTCGTATGGAGGATGGTCCAGGCCCCAGGGTTCAAGCTTCAAGGTATGGATGGATGGGGCACTCAGGTCGGCGGGGTAGTGCTGGCAGACGCCAGGATACGCTGTTTGATTTCTGTCAGTCGATATCGTGTCGTGTTGCCATTGCCCGAGCCAGCGCGGGCCCAGATCTACCTACTGACGGTGGATTGTCCTACCAAACTAGGGGGCATGTATCTTTCCGACTATAACCAACCACTTACCCGAGATGGAAGCACGAAAAAAAATGGAGAGAAACCGGTTCAAACCAACAGCAGACATGGGGGGCACATAAGCACAACAAAGAAACAACCGATCCCCGAATTCGATCACAACGCGTCCAAAGCCGGGATCCACTCGCCCTCGCCGCTGCCGAGGGCACGAACGAGGGCCAAGGTGGCCGGGTCGGAGATCTCCACGGCCGAGGTGGAGGTCTGCGTCGCCGATGCACTGTCCTGCGTCTCGCCTTCTTTCGGCTCGGCGCTCAGCGCATCCGCCGCCTTCATCAACGCATAATCCAGCAACGGCACATGCGTCCGTCGTAGGCCCTCGGCCAAGCCGGCAATCACCGCCGACACGAGTGAGCGCACGTCGCCTTCTGCCACGCCAAAGGAGAACATTTTGCGTCGGCCCGAACCACTAAACTCGCCCACGCCAATCAACTGGTTCGCCGTTTGCTCCAGCAGCGGAACGCCATCTTCCACCGTTGCACCAGCACATTGCCCGATTCCACACGGCCAAAGATACCTTCGGTGAAGCTGACGGCGGCGCGGAGTGCCGCAGAACAGAGCAACAGTTGCGGTACAATATCGATCGCGCCCGCTTCCGAGATAGCGACAACGAGCGTCAAAATGCGCATCAGCATTGCCCGACGGTGCACTTCCACATGCGCCCCGAACGCACGCAGGTCGCGTCCCCCTGGGCGACCTTGGTATCGATCCGCTTCGTCAGCCCAGCCGTCGAGTCGGCAGCGATAAACGAGGCGAGAGAAGGAGAGCGAGAGAGCATGAGGCGTTCCTGCGCCTGCTGCGTCTCCAGCTCGGCGACCATGGCCAAGGTACGCACCGACGCACGTACGGGAGCAGAAGGGTAGGTGAGCAAGTCGCGGAACGTGCCAAGGTGCTGGATAAACTGCGAATACTGGTCCTGGATCGCTTGGCGGTACTCTTCCGACTTGACCCAGATGGCGTTGGTGAGCGCCTCGCTGGGACTGGTCGCTTGCTCCGTCGCGACAATGTCACGTAGATCGTCCTCCCCCTTCTGCAGCTGGCCGCGCACGGCCAAACGGAAGGACAGGGTGCGGAAGCCGAGCTGACGAAGCCGCGCTTCCACACGGAACGCATCCGTCATCTCATGTTCCGGCACGTACAGCTGAATGGCATGAGCTACCAGGTACGGTTCCGATGCTTGTTCGATATGCAGCGGGTCGAGGTGCAAAAAGTCTTGCACGTCGACCGAGGTCACTTGCGCGCCCAGCGCCGCGTCGCTGGTGGCCAAGGACCAGTACGGTTGCTGCACGCCGGCGCAGAGAACTTGTCCGAGCCCAGCTGCGACGAAATCCACAAGGACGTCGAAAGTAAATCCTGGCCCAACCCCAGCGCCTTATGCTCCCCGTTTTCGGGCGTCGGCAGGGGCGCAATGCGCTCCAAGGCCAACGGGTGGTAACAGAACAACAGCTCCAGCGCCTGGGCCGCCACGTCGTTCTGGTGCAGGTTCGGGTTGGCCAGCACTTCTTCGCCTTGGTGCGAATCAGCGTCTTGAGCTGCATCTGAAGATGCGACATGCGCGGAGCAAAGGTGGCGGGACCTGTCTTGGAACGCGAGTAGTGCGGGTGACCCTGGGCTTTGGTTACCAGCAGGTTTTTCGCCGTCACGAGGTTGGTGAGGCCAATGTAGTACAGCGTTGCCAGCAGCAACGTCGCGGCGGGGGATCCGTCCCCCGTAAGCGACATGCGCAGCTGGTCGATCGACATGAGGTGCGGGTAAAACAACAAGAACGGGCGGAGACTGGAATTCGAAGGGTCAGTGAACGTTCACGTTGATATAGCATGAACAGGGACACGTACTTCTCCTGCAACACGTCTGACATCTCCACATCAATCAGTTGCAACAATTCCGTCGCTGCGGTAAGGGAAGGGATAGGCGGGGGCTTAGTTTTGAGGTTGAGCCCAAACGACGGTTTCTTCCAGCAGGCCAGCGAGAGAAGGGAGAACGGATTGCCGTATGTGGCGGAGGACCGCTTGAGCAGGTCCTGGTCCATATCGCTCAGGTTGACGTCGTTGGCAAACGACGCGTCGGTCGAGAGGTTGAGCAAGCCGCCATTTGTGCTGGTCGAGGCAGCGTCGCCAGCCAACAGCTCGGATCCATCAAAGATGTGCTGCGGCATGGTTGCGTCAAACGCAAAGCTGTTGTCGTCCTGCGACCCAGGGGGCGGGATCGTCGGCTCGGCGCCACCAGGGCCCTCTTGCGAACTGACGGCCAACATGGCCAAAAGCCGCATGCTTGCCGCCTCGGAGGCCAAGTCATTGTCTTCGGGACGGCCAGCAGACACGGAATTGGACCGCTGGTGCCGGCCATCGGCCGCGGCGGCGGCAGCTGCATACTGCAGTTGCGGCAGCAAGTTTTGGTTTTGGCGCGTAGGTGAGCTCGACGAATGGGAGGCATCGAGAGGGGGCTGGAAACCGTGGGTGAGACCGACGGAGGTGGGTGCCTTGTCCGACTTGCGTCCGGTGGATTGGCGTTGGCGCGCGTTGGTACGCAAGACGCACACCAAATTAAGCTTGACGCAGCGCTGGCACCGGTCGTTGCCAATCAATGGCTCCTCGGTAGGGTGCGTACCGGCCGGCAAAATGCACCGGCTCTTTTTCTTTCGGCAAGCCTCGCACGACACGCGCGCGTACTGCTGCCGCTTGCTCCGGGTCGTGCGCGCCTTGGCCAAGTGACTAGCATGCGGGTGCTGTGCGAGACCTTGGGCGCCAAGGTGAAAATGAGCCAGGCCAGCAGCCGCTTGGTACTGCTGCGTGCCAGGAACCGCACTGGCCGCGGCAGCATAGGCCGCGTGCAAATTCGGGTCCACCGCTGGCGGCGGGGGTGTCCGTGGTACTTACCGTGGGATTCTGGGCTTGAGACACATCGGCCAAGGGAGCAGGGGTCAGCCCTTGTCCCTCGGGATGCGGTGCCGCGATGTCCTCCGATACTGCGCCCGTCGTGACAGGGGCAGCTGTCGTACTCACCGCCTCGGGGGCAGGTCGGGCGGGGGAGGCGTATCAGCATGCATGTTGACCAGTTCTTCTTCGTCCAAGCGCGCACGCTTGTTGGCGCCGTCGTCGGGGCTAGGGCTACGCGGACGAACGATGGCTTGGCCTGAATGCGGGTCGGAGGGCGCAGCGCCAGACTCGGGCGCCGGGGCCGGAGCTGGGGCCGGAGGCGGCGGCGGCGGCGGCGCGGCCGATGGGTCGATGGCGGTCGAAGGCGAGGGCAACTGCGGCGTCGACGCGTCGGGGACCGACGCGCCGGGAACTTGAGGCACGGCGGCATACCGAGGCGGCGCCCGTGGAGTTGGAGTCGTGGACGACGTCCGTGGGAGGCGGGGGGGTGGCGGAGGCGCCCGATTCGGGGGCGCGTCGGGAGCGGGGTCCGACGCGTGTTGAGGCGCGGAGGCGGCCGGGTCAGTGGGAGGCGATGGGCATGGGCATGGTCGGGGCCGACAGAGGCGTCGGTGCTGGCTTGGCCGGCAGCGGCTAGGGCACGCGCAATGGCGTACGCCTGGGCAGCAACGGCGTCGTCCATGTCGCTCATGGTGGTGAAGGAGGGCAAGACGCGTCGAGAGGCAGAGCGCTGGCGGCTGGCGCGGGGTCGACAGGTGGAATAAGGCGGAGGCGGAGAGCGGACGAGGTGGAATGAAGGAGGGAGGAATTTGCGTCTGCCCGCTCCCGCCCTCGCCTGCCGCGCCCCGCTGCCTGCACACTGCCCCCGTGCGGCGCCTGCCGCCCAACGCAGCCAGTCCTGCCGCAGCAGCGGCCGCGCCCACTGCCCCCGCGCCGCCGCTCCCTTCGTTCCGCCGCGCACGCCGTCCCCGCCCGGCGCCAGTGTGGCCGCACCCCCCCGGGCGCACGCTGCCCCCGTGCCTCCATCGGTCACGTAAGCGTCGAATGCAGGGGGCCACGTGGGGGGCAGGTGGCCCAGGGTCCCTCCGGCCTCCCGAGCGCGAGACGAGACGCGTGGGGATGTTTTGGCCAGCACATGACGGCACCCCTCCAGCGTCACGTGCATGGCTGAGCGGCAGGATGCGACAGTCAGCACGCCGATCGGGATTACGTATCGCGCGGCCGCCGAAGCGCCGGGAGGCTGGGCGTTGCAGGCGAGCGCCCGCTGAGGCTGAGGCGCCAGCTGATGGCTGATGCGCGCGGCGGGCGAGCGTCGATGGGGGATGCGCGCTGCAGAGGCGGCCTGCTGGCACGCGCGGCAGCCGCTTTGATTAGCCGCGCTTACGCTACGCAATGCGAGTATTGGTTGGACGACGTCCACTTGAACGTTCATGACCGTAGCCCACAGGACCCTAGCCAGGCTAGTCAGGCCGGTCTCTGCTCAGCCGCTCACCTGTCGGATAACCTCTGGCCTCAGTACGTCAGTGCCTCCTCCCACGCCGGCTGAACATTGCACGTTGAACGTTCAATTGGCCGCTGGGCCTCGGCGCCTCAGCGCTGACGCCCACCTGCGTCGCACCCGCCGCCTGCCCAGCCCAACCCACATCGGCCACAGGGGTTGCCGCGATCGCCTTTCGTCCACCACCCCTGCCGCCCTCCGCTTGCTCGCCCCTCCACCTGCCTGCCATGGCTTCCCGCAAGAAAGTGCTTCTCAAGGTGCGTCCTCCTGCCCCTCCCGTCTGTGCCTTCGCATGCCCTGTGCCCAACTAACCGTGGCTCTGTGTCTAGGTCATTGTGTGTAGCATCATGTCCCTCGCCCCATTTGCCAGCCCATCTGCCGGCGCCGTTCGCTGCCGTACTAACCCTTGCCTCCTTCCTCCCTCCCTTGTTTCTGCGCCGTAGATCCTTGGTGACTCGGGGTACGTCGTCCTTCCTCTGTCCTGCTGGCCCATGTGACTGTGGCCCAGGCAGCGGTGCTGACCTGTGTGCTGTGTGGATCCAGCGTGGGCAAGACGTCGCTTATGAACCGATGTACGTTCCCCTCCTCATCCGCACGCATGCCGCTGATAGGCACTACTACGCGTTGACGCTCGAGCGCTGACCCTCTTCCCGTCGACCAGATGTCAACAACCGATTCTCCTCCGCGTACAAGGCAACCATCGGCGCCGACTTTTTGACCCGCGAGGTTCAAGTGGACGACCGGACGGTCACGATGCAGGTGTGTAGGGTGTACCTGCGCAACAGGGAGGAATGCGTGTGCTGACTCCTCTTTCTGCAGCTGTGGGACACGGCCGGGCAGGAACGCTTCCAGTCGCTTGGCGTTGCCTTTTACCGAGGCGCCGACTGCTGCGTACTGGTGTACGACGTGAACAATGCCAAGTCCTTTGAGACGCTCGACAGTTGGCGCGATGAGTTCCTCATCCAGGCCAGTCCGCACGACGTGGATAACTTCCCGTTTGTCGTGCTTGGCAACAAGATTGACTGTGAAGAATCCAAGCGCACCGTGTCGCAGAAGCGAGCGACGTCTTGGTGTCAGTCCAAGGGCAACATCCCCTACTTTGAGACGTCGGCCAAGGAGGCGATCAATATTGACGAGGCCTTCCAAACCATTGCCAAGAACGCGCTGCAACAGGAGGCCGAGACGGAGCTGTACGTGGTGTGGCACTTGCTACTTGTTTTTGTCTGTTGGGGCGAGTGAGACTGACCCGGGCCCTGGTTTTTGTTTTGCCAGCTACGCCGACTACCCCGACCCGATTCGCATCGACAGCGACAGCACACCCAGTCTGGCTGCAACTGTTAACTGTTAACCTGGGCCCCCGCCGCTCCCACGCCTGAGGCTTGTTCTACTTCTTGTGTACGCGCGCGTGCCAGCCTGCACCGCGCTTGAGTTTTGTGTTTTGATCTCCTCTTCCCTCTTGTTGGATGCATGGGGTCTGGGGACAGCAGGTAGCACATGGTGAGATTGCAAGGGGGGCGGAGGATGGGGGGTGCGACTGGGCGCTGCGCACCCAAGCGTATCTGCATCATCGGGGCAGCGCAAGGCAAGTGCTGAAAGAGGGCGAACGAAACCAGTGACTCTGGTGACTTGTGGCGCGTGACGGTCAGCGGTCCAACGTTGGGTGGCAGCCGCGCATGATGCTGGATGCTCTCTGATTGCATCGATCCACGAGGCGCGATCGTGGATGGTGAGTGGCGATTGCACCGGATGTCCATATCCACCGCTTCACACCGTCACGCGGCCGTACGTCAGCAACGACAACTCAGTACTCAACGTTAGATCTTAGACCTCGCGAATCGGTGACACGGACAAAGGCAGACAGGAAGGGTGCGTGGCGGGTAAGCTCATCGGTGAGCGATGCGATCCGAACGCGGGACGGGCGGTGTGCATGTGCCTGGTGGCCCCCAGTGGGGCAGCGAGCAGCCAGGAGCGCGCGCACCGGTAGGGTTGGTGAGAGGACTGGGTGGATGCTCGGCGCTCGGCGCTCGGCCAGCCGGGGCTGGGCTGCGTGTGGATGCGTGTATGCTACGCGCTAATGCCACGTGTCACGCGCATCACTCGATCACTTCTCCTGGCACGCCTCAGGCCTCAGGCATCATGCATCATGCATCGCAACGCACTGGCTAGCCACCGGCAACTGGCTAGCGATGCATGATGCATGATGCGTACCACACCGATGAGATGGATGGCACAAATCACTAGCCACTGACCGCTGACTCTGCTCTCTCCCGTGCCTATCCACTATCGGCTAGCCGCTACACCCACCCGCCTCGTCCCCGCCGCTTAACCCTTGCCTCCTGGCGCACAGCATCGCCCCCGCCCTTGCTATCATCATCGCCACCGCCATCATCATCGCCACCGCCATCGCCCTCCCTCCCGCCTTGTCCCCGTGACCCAGTCCTTCGGTCTGAGCACCGTCCCCGCCGCCCCACCTTCACCTTCCTTCTCCCTCCTGCCTCGCTGCCGCCAAACCACCCAAGCCCTGCATTCTCACCGCTGCCCCACTCCTGCACCCCCCCCCCCCCCCCTCGTCCGAATCGCCAGCCTCTTCCAAATGAGCACCCCCACCGTCCACACGCCGGCCCCACCCCAGACCGCATCGCCCGCCTCTCCCACCATGGGCATCTCGGTTGCAACCTCGGTAGCCACCCCCCCACCTCCTCTCCCGGAGCAACAGCCAGCACATCTCCTGGCCAGCCAGCTGCCCACTTCCCGCCGAACGGGACTATGCCATGCGCGACCTGCGCGTCCAAACTGCGTTCCGGGCCGTCCAAGCGAGCAACCATATTGACGCGGCCTTGCTTCTGGATGCCGGCGCGATGGCTAGCCAGCACCACCTCAGTGCCTACAGTCAGCTCAAATGGGGCCCGCTCGGCGCCCCCTGGGCCTACCTCCCCGCCAGTCTCATCGACCCCACCACCACGGCCCAGGCGAATGAGTCGCAGCGCGCAGCCGACCTTGCTGCGTCAGATCGCCAACTCCCGTAACAAGCACCCCCGTGCCGGCGCATGGCCGTGTATCCGCCTGAGGAGGGGAATGGGCAGGGTGAGGATCTGTATGAGCCCACGTTGGCGGAGGCTCACAAGTCAGCCATAGCCAAGGGCAAGTGGGCTGTCCCGCCCGCTCCAGCAGGACCAAGCATGCCCGACGCAGCTACTGTTGCTGCTCTCCAGGGCTTGGCCGTCAAGACGTCCGAGACCCACCCGGTGAGGTAGGTTGCTTTTTCCTGCCCCGAGCCGCGAGCCGAGACTGACATTGACCCGATTGTAGTATGAGCACCATTGTTCCCCCGAGCTTCTCCCAGCCGTATCCAGTGCCATCTTTCCGCGTCTGCCTGCGGCAGTCAAACAAGCTCTCGCCGCCCCGGCGCCTTGGTCCCTCCCGGGCCCATGTGGGATCAATACCGAGGCTCACAGCAACTTGCAGCGACAAGGCCAACGCCTCGTCCGCCTTCCCCCTACCCTGGACCTGGCCAGTTTGACGGGCCTCGGAGCTGTCGGCACAGCTGCGCCCCACCCCCCGGTGGGACCCCAAATGGCAACCTACTCTTATCCTCTTGTCCTGGCAAAAAGGTGCGCTTGACCGGCCCGGTCGGCGGGCGGGGAACGATCTGTCGGGACATTGATCGCGACGTGGGGCGGATCGCTAGTGCTGGGGTGGGCGCATTGGTATGTTGTCTGGACGATGTGGAGCTGGCCTTTTTGGGTGTGAGCTGGGCTAGTTACGAAGCTGCGGCAGAAGCGCATGGCTTGGACCTCATTCGTCTCCCGCTCGCGGAAGGCTACGCGCCCCCGGACCTAGCGGCCTTTGACCGTGCCCTGACAATGATCGTGATGGACTACACGTTGCGCGGTGTGCCGGTGCTGGCACATTGTCGTGGTGGGGTGGGTCGGGCGGGCTTGTTTGCAGCGGCCTGGATGCTCAAGATGGGGTTGGTGCCGCCGCAGCCTGCGTTAGCAGAGGGGGCCCCTGTGGTTCGTTCCATGCTGCTGCCAGGAGTATAGGCACGGTGAGCGCCTCTTGTCTCCCCTCCGCCCAGGCACATGCCCAGGCCGCGTCGCAAGGGGAGCCCCCGCTTTCCGGCCACATGGCCACCGCCTACCAAGCCATCCAGGCCATCCGCAAACGCCGCTCTTCCAAGGCGATCGAGACGGCAGAACAGGTCCGTTTTCTTACGCTGTACTGCGCCTACCTCGACGACCAGGCGCAGGCGGTTCCGTCTGCACCGGCTGTTTCTGCCCCCCTTTGACGGGCGGGCGTTGCGTTTGCTATCTATCCCCGTCCGACTAGGCCGTCTCGCCGCCCTCTCCGCCACGCACCCTTTGCACCCCCACTGCTGTCTCCATGCCCCCTCCCTACAAGTAATCTTTGTCGTTTCCTGGTTGGCCCTCTTACTCCCTCGTTGGGCTTGCTGCATTGACCACCTTGGACCCCATGACCTACCATCGAGTTTTGTCGTAATGGTAACCTGCATCCTACCCATCGTGTCCTATTGGCCTCATTCTAGCTTCTCGTTCTTGGTCTCCCATAATGCGCGCGATTCAGTGGCCTGGATGGACTAGGTGGCTGCCATTGCGCCGCCAAAAAACAAAGACCACAGTCCGACCCCCCCCCCTTCCCCTTTTCGTTCTGCCGTCTTGCGTATTGTTAGGATGTACATGTATGCTCTCGGGCAGAGAACAGCCTGGCACGCAGCGAAGAGCTCAACCCCGACCCAGCCGTACTGGCATAGAATGCAGCATATGTACTCCCCACCAGGAGGTTGTCAATGCTCTACCGTTCTTCGTTGGGGTTGTAGCCACTCTGCCTCTGCCTCCTCGCCGCAATGCTCCCTTGTCGCTGTACTCAGTTGCCCGATCGGCATCGTCCGAGATGTACGTCGGGCGAGACGGGAGATCGGATGGAGGGTGAGAGCCAGGTCGAGCGCCCCATCGTCGTTCGCGGTTCCCATGCATCCTGCTGGTCGAGTGGGAGTGGAGAGGAAGGATGTGTGATCACTGCCGTCACTTCTCTATGTGCATGCCAACCGCCCGTAGTTGACGCTCTCTCATCTGAGGGAGACCCGTAGGGAGACCTCTCAGGCTGTTGATGGCCTCAACGGTGGCCCGACACACGCGTTGCGGGCCTGGTAACTGGTATCCGGGAAAACTTCAGCCTTGAAGCTTTTCTGCCTGACTCTACTTTCCTCTTGCGTCCTAGTACTAACATCGACCCCCGGACCGCCACCCCGCTCTTGTTGCCGCTCTCATTCCCTTGAGTCCCGTTTTCTGTGCCCGTTTGGACAGCACGGATATGGGCAAGAATGTCCTCACGCACGATGACCAACTGAGCTGGGCCGACAAGCTGCTCACTATGCAAGACAACATAGGTCCCGCCCTTCTCGATTTCATGCGTTGCGCATAGCGTGCCCAATCACAGATTTTTCCATCTCATCCGCGGGGTCGAGTCAGCCATCAACATTTGCTGGGCACTGAGTTGGACAATCTCCTCCAGGTCAACAACAAAGATTCCCGAGGCAATGTGGGGTGATGGTCGCAGCCACGATCCAACGGATTTGACGTCAGGCAGGTTCCCTCCTATATCCCAACTCCCAACGGAGACGTAAACTTGCTTTTGGCTGGAGAACTTGGCCATGGGTTCAGATAGTTTGGTCTCGGTTGGGGCATAGATAATGTCTAGGATCTGGACTGAGTACTGAGGCCTGGTTCGGCATCTGCCCCAACAAGAGGTCAGACATGCTTCGTCGGTCCTTATCTTGGAACGTCGTCATGTACGTCCTCGAAACTGATTTGACTGTATTGTCCAGCAGACCACCGAGCATCTTCCTTCCACTTTTAGTGAACGAGGTATTGAGGACACCCATCCCTGTAGAAATAAGAGAGTGTGTGTCCCTCTTTGGACCCCAAAGACGCCTCAACGCCGTCCACAACGGGTGACTAGGGAAATTCATGGAGATGAACACATTCCTGGTCTCGGCAGCACGTGTGAGGAAGAGTTGTAGTGAAAGTTGAGAGAAGTATTCCTGAACCACGTGGGTGCGGTCGAGGCCATCGAGACAGTTGGTGCGTACCACGCCTTTTGTTGGTGCACGCGGTTGTGGCCATCGCCGTCTAGGGTTGAAAAGGCAGACTGTTGGGGTTTTCTCATCACAATTGCATTGCGCCCCACTTCTTTGCGCATATCTGCTCAATCCCGCCCAGCTGGCGCGAGAGTGGATGAAAGTCGAACTAAGTAAGCTCTGGGCGTGCAAATAGGTGGGCATGTGCTAGCTCTACCCCCTCCCGCTTGGCTTGACTCGGCTGCCAAGATAGCAGCCTCCTCGATCTCCTCCTTGGTTGTCGCCTTCACGTGCTCAAGATAGGACGTCGAGAGCTCTTGTTCCATCCACGCTGACCCAGGAGGTTAAATCCATGCACCAATCCATACCGCATCTCGAGCGTTGCGCAGTGCCGCTTAAAGATCCGCGTAGACGGCTCAAAAGGACGAGTAATTTGTATCCTTGTATTGAGTGGGGGGATGCCCGACTGTTCCCAGAATACAGGTAGGAGCCGTGTAGCTGGACATGAGTACAGGTGATAGGTGCCTCCAGCAAGAGTGCAGCGGCATCGCCGGCGTCGAGGGGTTGGTGTTTCTGCGTTAGGTGGCGCAGCTGCGCACGGGCGCTCGCCCGACTCATTCCGCCCGACTGGACGGCGCCTATTCCGCGCGCCGGAGGCGGACAGTCAGCAGTCAGCGCTCGGCTCACCGTTCGCCTGAACCTGAACGTTCAGTTTTTGTGCCTGGTCTTGGCTCCGTTGACGTTTGTCTCCGCTGGGCTGGGCAGGTTGGGCCATCCATCACCGCACCAAGTCACTCCCGAAGCTCCTACCACCATCACCATGCCATCACCCCCCTCCTCTCCCGCCGGCATCCAGCCCGCGCCAGCGACCCCGCTGCCAAGCGCATCAAACTCGAAGGCGAAGAAGAAAAGCAGTCTGCCAGCTCCGGTGCCAGCGCGTCTCCGCCCGCCGCCCGCCCGGCCGCCCCCCCGTCAAAGCCGCCTGCCTCTTCTGCCGTGCGCGCAAGTCCAAGTGCGACGGCAAGCAGCCGTGCAAGACGTGCATAAGCAAGAGCCAAGAGTGCATCTACACGGCCTCTCGCCGCGGTGCTAAGCGCAAGCACTTTGATCCCGCCCCCGTCCAGTCCCATCTCAATGAGCTGCTCAGCCTGTCCAACTTGCCGCACAATGTCCGTGTCCCTGGGCTCGTTCCCCAACTGCGCTCGTTCCAGCAGCCCGTCGACCTGAGCTCCCTCAATCCCTACGATATCAATGCCCTCCAGGAGGCCTTCCAGGCCCAGGAGGGTACCCGGAGCCAGGGAAACGCATTGGATTCCTCCGCCTCCGCTGCTGAGCTCAACCCTTCTCCTGCTATCTCCGCGTCCAACCCCTGACTACGACCTCCCCCCAGCCTGGCTCCAACCCATCCAGCTTCAACCCACTCCTTTCGATTGCATTGGATCGTTTGAACATGAATGGAGATCAGGCGCAGCCCTCCTTTGACACGACTACAAACGTTGCCCCTCAGCCAGCTGCGGAGCAACAGCAGCAACAGCAATTCCTCTCCTGGCTCATGGGAGGGACTACCCAGCCGCCAGTGCTGAATGGTGCTCCTTTTGGCAGCGGGACAGTCGAGCCTACCACCTCCACGAATGCGGGGGGCTTTTCAGCGGAGGCTGTGTCCCAGCTGACCGACCAGATCAAACACGATATACCCTTTTCGGACCCACTCAACTCGGCCACCACCGCACCCGTTGTGCCTCCAATGACAGCCAATTCCTCTGGCGTGTCTGGGTCCCTTCCTAATTTTCTACCCGGAGTGGATACTCAAGCACTCCCTGTGGGTGCCAGTGTGCCCGACCCTCAGACACGGGCGGCAGTTGTTGGTCGACTTCTACCTCAAGCTATATGCTTTCATCCCCGTTCTACTCCCACCCGAGTATCTTGAAACGTTTGTACACCTATTTGGATCCCACCGTTCGGCATTTTTGTTGTCGCTCGAGTGCATCCTTCCTCTGATGGACGAGAAGGTGGAACTTGAGCCGACTGAAGGGCCCGAGGCATTCAATTCACCGGCACGTCAACTGCGGCGCCAAACGGCAGCATACTATGCCCGACAGGCCGGAGATGCGATTGACGAAGTGCTCGAGGCGATCGAAGAGAAGGCAGATTGGGGCTCTTTGCTCGAAGTGTTGCAGGCTCTGGCTGTGCTGGCCATTTACGAGTATGGTTCGGGGCGAGCGGTGAAGGCTCGGCTCAAGGCGGACCAGGCCTTAGGGTTGGCCATGTCCCATGGCCTCCACCGCCTCTCCTCCCAGAGCGCGTTTGATAGCCTGGTGGGTGCCCGCGCTGCTTCGTCCACGGGGACAAACATCACAGAGCACTTTTCGTCCGAGTGTCTGTTTGAGATGTCCAAGCGCATCTGGTGGGTCACCTGGTCGCTCCTGATGTACGCCTCGTATAACACAGGAAAGCTGTTGACCATCCGCGCTGATGACCCCCGTGTCACCTCGGCCCTCCCGTCGGGTTCAAGTCACCCCAACACTTGGGTGGATAGCATATTGACGCTCCAAACGCTGTTGCTGGTGCAAGACCGAGTTTTGGCCTTGTCCCAATCAACTGATATGGACGACGCTACGCCAGCCGCTGAGGCGCTTACGCCGTCCTGGTCCTTGGGTTCACCTGAGGGGGCCACCTCCCTCGCTGAGGCCTCACGCATTGTGGGCCTGGCCCAGATCCCGTCTTTGATGCCCTCTTCAGAGGAGGATCAAGTTGGAGCGCCTGGGCGAAATACAAGTCTGGCCCTACGCACCTCTACTACCTCCGCCTCGTCGCGCCGCCAGATAATTGAAAATATGGTTGCGATTGACAAGGCTTTGTCTAGCCAAATTGAGCAGCTGGAACAGCAACCCCTCCCTTGGCTCCAGCCCGATTGGCCACACAAGCCCAAAGACCTGTCGCAGGTTGAGGCGGGATTGGTGGCCTACCAACGACTCGGGAGTGGACTTCAGTTGTACACTGCCTGGCTTACACTTCACCTGTATTCAGCGTTCCATGGAGCCTCTTTGTTTGAACGCAAGTTGTGCTTCCTCAGCTGTGTCAATGACGAGACTCCAAAGTCGCCTAGTGCCACCAGCTTGACGGCGGGCACTCCCCACTCTGGCATTGTCCGTTCCCGCTCCACAGGGGGGAATCCGATTTCGCCTGTACCGATTCCGGACGCCTACTCCGCCATCTTTCAGACCAGTCGCGTCATGCTTCGAACCTACCGACGGGCGGGGACAATACTGACTGGCTCACGAGCAATATGGACCTTGCTCAAGACTTTACTACCCCGACTACCTCCGCCGGCGAATGGTTGCTGCATATGGCTGGTTTGCCTACGTTGGACCAGAGGACAGGGCAGTTGCAGGCGCCCGGCTCCTCCGCCCCACCGTCCGGATCGGACAATACGGCATTGCAGGCGGATATGAAGCAGCGCGCTTCGCCAGCGTGTTTGATGCGCGATACTCACTGGATCGGTGTGTGTACGCATCCAAGCGTTTACTGGAGATTATGGGACACGACGAATTGAGGGCCAACCCGTTCCCGTCTTGCAGTGCCTTGCTCATCTCGTACACCTTGCTGATGCAAGTAATGAGCGTAAGCAACGATTTGATTGCCGACCTCATGGCGAATTCCAACTCGGACGAATCGCACAACCTGCTCCAATCGGCCCAGGCGTCAGCTGCACTGCAACCCACGCACAACCAGATGCTGGCAAACCCTTCAGGGCAAGACCGCTTGTTGGTGCTTGTCGACATTTGGGACAAGGTTCGCATGGCCCATGACACGCTTGTACGGCTTGCCCAACACTACGACATGGTTGTTCCCATGGCGGAGGAAGTACAGGTTTGCTTGAGAACGAGTCAGATGCTGTTTGATCAAGATGTTACTGAGGGTCTTCACCCTGATGCTGTTGACGCTTGATCGATTGGCCATGTCAGATGGTTAACTCTTTTCGCCTTTTGCCGCACTGCCACCACATATCGCCTCTCTCACCTCTTACTCATCACCCCAAATGATCATGGCTTGTCTCGACAACAACCAATGAATTGATTGACCTGGCTTTTGTCCTGAGACCCTCATCAACTGCATCAACCCCACGGGGATCAATCAATCTTCCGCCTGATTGATCACAGAAGTCACCGGCTCGCCAGAGCAGGCATTGCATGTTCAGCAATTGCACATCCTTCAAACCCTTGCGGTTATTACATCCAACGTTTGAAATAAGAGTCCACGCCTACAACAAGGGCGCAATAAACAGCATAGTGAACCTGGGGAGGGGGTGGTGGGATGGAGGCTTCGAAAGTAGACGTGAAGCGGACACAGCGCAGAAGGTTGTTTCTGTGTCGCTCCCTACGGTATATACCACTTCCCCCATTTGGATCATGATTTGTACGGTTCAATCAATTCCACCTGAAACGCACCTTACTCATCCTCCATTCTGGGATTTTTGCGACCATCGTCCTCGTCCACCTCATCACTACGAGCACGCTTGAGGTGCGAGTCAGGAACGTGGCCACGGGCCTGGGCATAGTCTATAATACTCCCCCTCGGCACCGGATGGAATGATCCGTTGCTGGTCCCCTTCGGCATGGGGCACTCCCTCGATTGTGGAAGCACCATACACGGCGCGGATCTGCTCTTCACGCCGTCTCCGATCCTCATCCTCTTGGATCCGCGCATGCCCCCAACCGCCACGACCGGCGTCGTACTCTTGACGGTACTCATCGCGGACTTGGCCCCCGCTGCGGCCGCGCCCATACTGGCGCCCATCCCGGTACCCAGGATCCAGGTCGCAGCGAATGAAGCGTTCGTCGAGTTTGGTGCCGCTAATGTAGCGCATGCATGCGACCGCCTCGGAGTGCTTGTAGTACTCCACAAAACAAAAGCCACAAGGTGTTTTGGTGTGCGGTCGAGGCCCATGATCACACGCTTGATCCCAAACCCGGGCACAGAACACTGGTTAAATAGCTGGTAAATCTGCTCCTCCGTCGTTAGAACGAGAGATTGCCGATATAGAGTGTCGACGTCTTGGCTAGCTGGTCGTAGTAAACGTCCATCGTCACATTGGACCGCGAATCGCGGTCTGGGCCGAGAAGGAGCGGAGGTGTCAGCGGCAGCGGGCGAGAGGGGCACATGGGGAGGAGGCGGACATACGGAGAGACTTGGTCCAGGGGTTCTATCACGTGGGCCATGGCAAGAGAGGTGGCGATGGTCGATGGGGGGGGTGGCACGCTTGAAGGACAGCAGAAGGCAGGCCCCCTCGGCTGCTGCTCCTGGGCCTGAGCGGCCACCTGACTGACCGCTGAGGGGGTTCATCGGTGACCCTGGGCCCACCTGCTCGGCCGTGGCATGCTGGATCGCATGTTGGTTCCGCCCTTTCCGCCCGCTTTTTTTTTCTTGCCAGGACCAGCCCCAAGTACTGCTTATCGACTTGCCTGTCGCCTCGACCTCCCCGCAGACTACCAACCGGCTCTGGGCGCGATGGACTTTGCCAAGCTCGACATTGCCAACGTCCAAGCCAAGGCGATCACCGCCCAGCAGGCATCCAAGGCAGTGCCAGCTCGATCTCCAGTGAGACGGCCCTAACTGGCGTCGCTTCGTGCCCCGTCTTTCTGAAGGAGCATGCGCCCATCACCTCCATCCACTATGTGCCCGCCTCCCCCCTCGCTTCCACTGGTCCCGAGGCTCTGGCTGGCGAGCGAGCGGTAGCCAACCCTCTGTTTGCTTCCGTTCCAGGTGCCCAGAGCGGGGCCCTGTCCTCCCAGGCCATCCAACGCTACGCCGTCACCGCCGGCCCCCGCGTCCAGCTCTTCTCGACTCGCACCGACAAAGTTGTCAAGACCGTCTCGCGCTTTACCCGATGTCGCTCGTTCGGGCCACATTCGTTCTGATGGCCGTCTCATGGTTGCCGGTGATGATTCGGGCCTGATTCAGGTATTTGACGTCAACTCTCGCGCCATTGCGGACCTTCCGCGGCCACAAGCAGTACGTCCGATGTTCCATCCTTCTTTCCATCTTTGGATGGTGGAGCGTACGCTGACCCCGGTTCCTTTCTAGTCCTGTTCATGTGACGAAGTTCTCTTCCGCTCCCACTCAAGTCCTTTCTGCTTCGGATGACCAGACGGTGCGGTTATGGGACATGCCTGACCAGAGCGCAGTTCGCATCTTTGATCGGCACACGGATTATGTGCGTGCTGCAACCGTGAGCCCCGACAACCCTCTCGTGCTCAGTGGATCTTACGATGGAACGGTGAGGCTATGGGATTCGCGCGTAGAGGAGAACGGGGGAGAGGTGATGCGGATGGAGCATCGTTCCCCGGTCAATGATGTTACTATCTATCCAACTGCTGGCGGCGGCGTGGCGCTCAGTGTTGGCGGTCCCGTGCTGCGCGCATGGGATCTAATGATGGGAGGGCGCAGTCTCAAGGCTGTGTCAAATCACCAAAAAGCGATCACCAGCTTGGCCATCACCATGGACAGTGATGTGGCAGGCTCGTCGGACGAAGGATCGCAGAGCTTACGGATCTTGACGGGCGGACTGGACCAGTTGGTCAAGGTGTATGATCCTGCCCAAGATTTCCGCGTTACCCACACAATGCGCTACCCTGCCCCTATTCTCTGCATGGCTCTCGCACCAGATGAGAGCCAACTTGCGGTGGGCATGTCGGATGGGACGATGTGCATCCGAAAGCGGGACCTCAAGGCCTCGGAGGTGGCTCGACGCCAAGATAGGAGAACGGCTTTGTTGGGCCGAGGCTTGGACAACCAGCTGGCCCGAAGCAGTGCGTTGGTGGGAGAGGCGTCGGTACAGGACGGCGGCGTGAGCGCTCAAGATGACTTGCGGGCCGATCGACCTCGCTCGGCTCGTCTCAAACCATACGACAAGTATCTCAAATCGTTCAACTACCATGGCGCTTTGGATGCCGTGCTGCGCAAAGGAGTTGCCCCGAAGTGACATTTGCTCTTCTTCTTGAGCTCATTCATCGCAGTCCAGTATCAACGGTTCAAACGGGCAGCTCGGAAGCCCTCAGGATCGCTGTGATGGACCGCGACGATGTGGGACTAGAACCGTTGCTACGTTTCTTGTTGCGTCATGCTGTTGAGCCTGCCTACATTGACATTGTCGCTGATACCCTGGATGTGATCATTGATGTGTATTCGGGCATGCTGGGCCAGTCGCCCTTAGTGGACGAGACATTTGGACGAATTTGGAACAAGATTGATTCCGATCTCGATTCACAACAAAGAATCATCCAGGTCAAGGGAGCCCTGGAGATGATCTGGTGGGTTCATCCTTGAGCTCAGCCCTCGCATTGGGGGCTTAATTGAGGGAACGGTATGTCTTCTGCTATGCATCTGTCCTGTATACTTGACACATATTTCATCCTTAATGGGAAAATGGGGACATCCTTATAGGCACTTGGCCTTGATTGAACTCTCTGTATTGGTGGTTTGGACTTGGCTTATGTTTTAATCCTGCACCTGCGCCCCGCCGCCGTTCTCGGGACGCTTGAGGACCAAAGGCTGGCCTTTGGTCGCCCGTGCCCATACATCTTGAATGTCACCTGCAACCGTCTCGAAGTGAGACGTGGCGTCGTAGGAGCGAGTGATGAAAATGTTATCTTCAGCACCCGACTCGACAGGTTCCTCTTGCGCTGCCACAGTAACAAACTTGTCAAAGATGGGACCAAGCAAGTCCAGTCCCGGCTTGAGCTCCTCCTCAGGGTTGTCCGTCTCAACAATGGTGGTGACCGAAGCGACGTAGAGGCCCTCAGGGGTCACATTGTGGTTTTTGCTCACCACGGTCACGTAAATGTCGTTTTGACGGCCCAATTCATTCTGCGGCAGGATGAGCTGAACCGAGTCGGCATCGCCCGTGTTGGGGATCGGATGCTTAAGCAAGCAAATGGCTCGCACCACCTTACCCGTGGCCTTGACTTTGTCTTTGCCCCCAATCTGACCGCGGAAGTAGGAAGGATCACCGATCACCAAGTCGGCCGTGACGGTCTCGCCTTCGCTCGTGACACCCTTGAACTTTCCTTCATCGTCCACTACAACCTCATCGATGGGTTTGGCCAGCATGTATGTGCCACCGTAGATGGCCGACAGACGAGCAAATCCCTGTGGCAGCTCGCCCAAGCCGTAGAGGGGGTAAATATACGGCGACTTGCCGTAACGCGCGATCGAAGTAGTGTAGAGAATAATCCGGTCATACGTCTCCCGCGCGGGACGATGAAGATACGAGTCGTCAAGGTGAAGTGCCATAGCGTGACCGATAAAGTCTTGAGTTCCCTTCTCCAACCCGAATTTGGTGTAGAGTTCCTCCATCGTTCCCGAATCAATGTCAAACCCTGTATACAAGTGCAACCGTGAAGGAAAGGGTCAGTCATAGGCGAAGGGTTAAGAGGGTGGAAGTTACTCACCTTGGTGGGGTGGCCGGGTCATCATCGCGCCAACCCTGAACAAAAAGGAAAAAGTTTCGGGCGCGGTTCTTCTCCAGAGCGCCCATCAGCGGCGACTTGACCGCTTCCAACTCAGTCGCGGGCACTTTGGCGATCTTACCATCGCGGTAGACGTAAGAGGCCGAGATCTGCTTGAACTCAAGGTAGCGAGTCACATCAGTGTGGACCAGCATGTTGGTCAACTCTCCACTGCTAAGGATGAACTTGGGGATCAAGTCAATCGCCCAGTCACGGCCACGACCAAGGTCGGCAGGCACCTCGCCGTCGGGGCGAAATTTAGCAAAGAGTTGGGGCAAGGTGAGGGAGGCCATTTCGCCACCGTAGTATTCGTTGCGATCCATGTGCAGTACCTTCTTTCCCTCAACTGCCAGTAGGGCTGAGAGGACACACTCGGTAACACCAGTGCCGAGAATAATGGCGTCTGAAAAAACAAATGACGTGCGTATGGGCGGTTATGCATCATGGTCAGTGTTGTGTGGGACTCGCAGGGCAGGGGTAGCAGGCGGAAATCCACGCACCGTAATGCTCATCCATGGTGCTGCTGGGGTCGTGTGCAAGATCCAGGAGGGGGAACGGTTGAAGGAGGAAGAGGAGGAGGCGGTGGTGGTGGAAGGAAAGGATTCTGGGCAGGACAACGCCGGGCGCAGTAATGAAAGGGATCCAGGAGAAATGGCCAGACGCGCGAGCGGCGCCACTCTTGTTTGGACACAGCCCCGTGCTTGGATTTTGAGCGGGTGTCTCTGATCGACCCTGCGCCTGGGCCACCCACCAATTCCCCACTTGCTTGCAAGCACCATCCTACAAGAACAGAAAGAGGAGGCGGAGCGCGAGGGGCTGAGTACAGCATCACAACATCCGCTGCATTTTGTCCCACTGCCATATGCGGTCCCGAAATGGCTACCGGTCGCTATTCGAGGATAGCGAGATGATCAACCAAATCAGCCTGGCCACCGTAGAGAGCATCAAGTTATGAGGCCTCATAGCGACGACGAAATGGCGGCCAATCATGAGTGAAAGGAAGGCAACCCCAACTCATTCTATCTGTAGCGTCGGATGCTATATAAGTAGCCCGTGAGATGGAATGCCATGTGTGTTAACCGAGTGTGTCCGTCGTGGCCGTGGTACTTATACATGTCCACCGCCACCAAAACTGAACGGAAACTGATACGACCAGCTCTTGATATGATGCCCCCAAGCGGAGCAGCACACAGTCAAGAGTCAGAAAATGGTCCACAGGAGATCGAGTTGGATTAGTGAAATCATGGCGAGCAAAAGAGCAGGTAACGGAGAGAGAAGAGGATGAGAATGACGTGGAGAGAGAAAGAGGGTGTCATGGGGCGGGCGCCGCCAGGGGGCCCGCCCCGGGGGTTTTAAGGGGTACAATCCCTTGGGGTCCTAGGTCGCCAGCACTGACCAGATGCCGGGCACTCCCTTTTCAGGCTCCGCTGTGGGGACAATGTCTCCCCTTGATGATTGACGGGTTTTGCATGTGTGGGCTGCTCGCCACCATCACATGTAGCCTCATCCTCTCCCCCCTTTCTTGAAGAAGGAGGGACAACCTCCATTCCTCCGTTTCCGGCTGCGATTGATGTTCTTCCGGTCTGCGCTTACAGAATAAAACACGTTTTCTCCATCAGACACACATAGCCTTGATTTAGCACGGTACAATCGCCAACAAGAAGGGTTTGGCCTGTGCGGTTCGACGTATTTGGTGATCGGGGTTGGACATGTGGACATGTGGCCCGGTGGTCTTGTTGACTTGGGCCTTGTGTACCATGAACGGGGACTTGGTCACTCGCAGGCAACTTTCCTGGGGCTTTCATCCGCCGTTCCCCCTGACCCAGGAGAATCGGCGAGGCAGATGGAGGCGGCCATGCAGGGTCCGGCCAAGAAAGCGTCGCGTGGCTTCCCATCCGCACCGGTCGCACATTCCATCCCCAAGTCGTACCGCGTGGCGGGGATGGTGGTGGGCAATGGCGCGAGTGTTGGGCATGACGGCACGCGAGCCAGTCTCCTTTTCCCCATGGGGATGCGTCACATGTCACATCACGTATCACATCGCATGCTCCATGTCACATGTATGTCATATCACATGTCGCATGTCACATGTGATGTCGACACCTCTGGGCAATGCACCTCCTCCACCGTATCCCATGTGTCCACCATCGACCCCAATTACCTACAACTGAGTCTCGATGGAGATGGTTCCCCGCTCCGACGTGTACCACGTTCATTCGTATCCACACACGCTACTCGGATATGAGATCTGAGACGGGATGGCGGGCCCCAGAAGGTCCTGATCTGGTGGCGATCCCCTTGGTTCCCTACTAAACGTTAGTGTGTGTTGGCGCTACCAAAAGCAACACACGCCGGATGGGCATGTCGGTTTAGTAGGCGCAGCGTTTCTTCGTCCACGGGCCTTAACGCTCTGTCGACGATCTAGTTACAGTAGAGAGATATTCAAAGCAGTTCATTTTGCGTTCAGCGTACGGAACACGTTCAACGTAGGCTCACCGTCCATCCCTTTCTCACCATAACCCGTCCACGTCAACCGCGGCAATCAGCAACGTTCACCTGTCATTCACCAGGGGCAGCCGTCGCCGGCTCGAGCTGGCCAACGGGGCGCAACTGCATACAGTTCATGGGCGGAGACAGGGCGGAGACATGCAATACTGAGATGAAACAAGAGCTAGACAACGAACAAAGGGAGATGAGGCAAAGGTAGGGGAGCGGGGGGGTTAATGCGGTCGTACTCGGCCGTGTTGCCTGCAACAACTGATGGCAGAGCGTGATGAAGATCAAGAGAGGACAAAGCCTAGAGGCACAACGACCCCGTGGGACAGAAAGAAACGAGCCAATGGCCCAAAGCGATTCACAACCGGAGGGGAGAACAAGGGAGACGTGCAAAGGAGGTCCGGACAAAAAGACACTGGCGTGACAGGACATGAGAAAAGAAGGCGGCGTACCCGAGGGGGACAGCTCGTAGACTTCAGCAACGTTCGACAGTGAAAGAGCAAGAAGACGTGAGAGGAACTGAAGGTCTTCCACGAGTACCTTGACAGATGATGCAAAAGAAATGAAGAGGTTTAATGCTCACAAGCCAAACCGGCACCTGCCGACTCAGCCATGAGCATAGGCTCTTGAGCGGGTTTGGGCGACGCCGCCGGCGAAGTAGGCAGCGACAGAGGGGCTGTCCACCCGGGGCTGCTTGTTTCTGGAGACCCGGAGTTCCAGCAAAACCGTTCAACCAGATCGCTGAGGCTTAACGCACCCTTCGGCGCAAGAGTGGCCGCAGTAGCATCATGATGGTTCGGGGTTGGTGTGGCAGTGCGCGTGGTCGAGGCCGAGCTTGGGACGGATGGGTGGGCGCCCGAACTATATTCCGCACCCAGCAAAGACGTCGTCAACACAGGCGGGGTGGGAACGGTGGCAGTCACAACGCCGGCACAAGGTGTAGGCGGCCCTGTCGCGTTGGGGGTCGCATCCGATTCGGTAATGGTGGCGACAGAGACGGTCGTTAGACTGTCGAGGGAACTCGCGCGCGAAGGGGTGCGACCACGCGAGGCGAAAAAATGTTTTCCCAGCGGGGGCGAACCCAGGTCCAGCTCCAGGGGATCGGCTCCAGTGGACCAAGGGACACACGGCAGATTGGACCCTACTTCACCGGGCGAGGTGTCTCGCGAAGAAATCGGAGAAACCAAGGAAGTGAAGCTCTCGAACGAGAGAACGCTATGCGATGGCGAAGCCGGGTCAGGACCTGGAGAAGGTGAGTCCCCCTCACTGCTCTCCCCCGAGAGCATCGGGGTCGACCCGGGCGACCCGCTGTCATCGTTAAGCAAGGGAACGGTGGCGGCTGCCAGCATCGGGGGCGAGGTGTGAATCGGGGGCGGAATGAGATCCTTGGGGAATGGTCGATCACGGGATTGCACCGTGGACGAGAACGAATTGGGGAAATTTGATGATGTAGGTGGTGAACGAGTGTGAGGAATGGGAACGGCCAAAGCATCCGGAGCGGACATGGAAGTTTGATTGTTCCGCATAACCAATGACTTTGAGTGGGTAAAAGGTCAATGATCCGAACAATGCGTGGCAGTATGTGAAGACAACAACGTACAGAAGGCTTGGTAAGGGACGAGTGACGGGAGCCCCAGCTCCGGACACTGTTAAAGGAGGTAGGGATGCTTTCGGGTGGAGTGCCTAGTGTGCCAGCTGGAGCATCAACATCAGGTCCTAGTGATGAGGCAGATGTGACCGCCGAGGGCAGACGAGGCGAAGTAGGAGCCGAGCCAGGGGCGAAAATGGCAAGGGGGTCAATAGTCCTCTCGGACGAAGTAGGAGATACGGCAGGTGAGCTAGAGACAGGCGAGGGTTTTTTTGCGGCACCGGAAAAGTAATCAGTCGCATCTGGAGAAGGGACCAAGGGACTTGATGATGACTTGGTGCTACTTCGAAGCGCATCGCGCAAGTCGTACCGTGCGCCCCAGAGAGAAGGGGAACTTGGTCCTCCCGAATGTGCGGTGCCAACGGTAGAACGGAGGGGTAGCGCCGTAGGGTGTGGTGCGGGAGGATTGGACCAACGGGCGCTAGCACGGGCGGCGGCCGCTGCAGCCCGCTCGGCAGCTGGCACACGGTGCGGAGGGGTAGAGGGTGCAGAAGCTGGGTGTGTGGATGGGGGTGGGCGCTTGCGGAAGTCAAGCTGATAGTTTTGTCCTTGGTTGTTATCCCAAAACTCCTGGCCAGCTGTAGTGTACCGCAAGCAGAGCGACATGGTCTTGGTATCCGAATTGGTCTGACCAGCAGGCCAGTCCAGCAGTTCATTGAGACGGATAGAAAAGCTGAACCGGTCAGCTTGGCCATTCTTGATAGTTTCCTGGTAGGTTCCTCCCACTTCATTGACGGTGACCCAATTGTCTGTTGTGAAGCGGACAGCAATCCACTTTTCAAACGCGATGTTTTTTACTTGGGCCGTGCCTTTGATGCTGCGTAGATCGTCCGATAGTACAACACTCTCAAGGAACACGGGCCTGTCGGCTGAAATCTGAGCCGAAGAAGGGAAGTTTGGCAGACGGAGAACCAGACCGTTTTGCCAGCCACTGGGCAATGCCAGCGAGCGCAGTTTGTTGGCCAGTGCACGCCCACCGCCGTCGCGCAAGGGATCGCCTTTCCCGTGGGATCTCCTTGGACGGTTGGAAAAGTGATTGGAAGGAAGCATGGCAAAGTAAGGGTAGGCCACACCAGCTTCCGTCTCGGTCTCAGTTCCGTCTCGGTGTGCTCAGGACTGGTCGTGGCACTAACAGCTGAGGGCCGGGAGCGATGGCGGAAGACCTTGATCTGTTCCAGGTCGTGATTGAAGTGGACAGCCTTGACGACCGGGCTGGTAGGCATGCTTTTCGTATATCCCTCGGGCTTGGTGGGGGAAGCAAAGCGGCTGCCAAAATTCTCCGGGCAAATTGAAGGATGGGCGCTTGCTGGGCGCCATTTGAGCGACGACTTGACGATTTCTCCCGACTTTTTGCGGATGGTGCCGGCGCAAGCCGAAGCAAGGCCACCATACCGATCCCTGGAGACAACGCCTTCGGGGGCGGAAGGTTGTGGAGGTCGAGCTGGAGAGTACCAGAAGCGTCTCCTGGTGCAGCAGCAGCTTTCAGAGCGAGCGCCTTGCGCGATGCGGCGTGAAGGGGGGTGGCGACGGACTTGTCCGGCTGGCCGGCTGCGCCTGCGGTGGGGAAGGCGACGGTGCTGGGGGAAGGGGAGGCGCCCGTGGGTGTGGCGGAAGCAAGGGCATGGGCGCGGCTAGGCGGGTGGCCAGGCGCGCGGCGGGGAAGAAGGGGGGTGATGCTGAGGGACGAGCTGATGGCGGCTGAGTGATGCGCGGCGGTGCGGGCGTGAGGTGCGGGTGGGCGAGGTAGAGGCGGTGGGGAGGCGGGAGATCTCTGCTGGAGGCGGAGGTGCTGCCGGGGGCGGAGGCAGAGGCCATGTCGCGGGGAGCGGTGGGAGGTGGTGGTGGGACGGAGGGGCGACGGTGGTGCTGAGTGCGGTCTGCGTTGCAGTTTTATCGCACAGGCGCTGCTGCTGGCCGGCCGAGCGGCGGGAAAGAGCAAGGCAGGCGGCCGGCCGCACAGCAGGCAGGCACGCGGCAGCAGCAGCTGCGTCTGCCAGTCGCAATGCCGCCTGCAGGCCACGGCGGGCCCAACGCCGCAGCACCGCGCCAGTGTCCCGCAGCGCTGCGGGTTCGCTTGCGGCCGGCCAGGCGCAGCCAGCTGCAAGGTACCGCACCGCACCGTCCTGCGCCTGCGCTGTGCCACCCCCCAGCACCCCGGCGGCCGAACGTGTCTTGGCCGCCACACGCACCCCGCCAGTGTCCCCACGGGCGGCCCGCACTCAAACCCCGCATGCGCCCCCTACGCGTGGGGACGACCACGACGACCACCACTGGGACGACTGGCGGACAGCGCCGGGGGCCGTCTGGAGCGGCGAGCAAGGGCGAGCAAGGGCGACGTAGGCCACGCACTGGCGACACGCCCGCGGGCGGTGAGCGCTCTGGCGCTCTGGCTGCAGGTGCTGCCTGGAGGCAGTGTGGCCCTCAGCTGACACGCCATCGGCATGGCATCACACACGCCAGCGCGGGGCTGCCTTGCGTCGCCCCAGTGCCGTCCCTGCCGGCTGACCTGCTGGGTCGCCGTCCTCTACCATCGTTCGTCACGCGTCACGCGTCACTCGTCGCTGGAGTCACTAGTCGCAGTCACTCGTCACCGTCATCGCGCAACCAGCCGCCTTGGCGACGCGTGATGCATGGCGAGGGTGCATCCGCCTGCCGAGGCTCGGTGCCCTGGGTGGCCGCCACATGGAGGCACAGCAGCAGTGCTCCCATACTCCCTGCCTGCCGTCTGCCCTCGCCTAGTGTCCGCCGTCTGCCCACCCCTAGCACCTCGTCCCCACACGGCCTGATTCTGATGCGAGGCTCCTCCCCATCCGCCCCGCCGGTGCTCGTTTGATATGGGGCGTGCTAACGTGTTCTTTCTCCATCTCAGATCGCGGGCATCACGCCTCAGGCCCTCAGGCCATCAAGCTCATCAAGCCGTCCAAGTCATCGGTCATGACGCTGACGCCGGACGGCTATGCGAAGGGCGGGACGTTGGACATGTTCGACGTCGATATGCGATAGCGCAGCCAGGGACCGCCGAACGAATGGTGTGCCCCCAACGACTGTTTAGTTTAATCGCCTGTCTCTGCGGGGGGTGCGGGGGCGGACGATGTGGCAACGAACAGTGGTCTTCGATCGTATTGCTTCTCCGCTGCGTCCCAACACACCTGCAGCCCGGGGACCGCCGGCTGGAGACCGAGCCTGAAGCTTGAAGCTTGAAAAGCTCCGTGGTGCCCCACCCCTATACACTCCTGTTGTTGTTGGGCGGTTGAGCTTGGGCGCAGCTCTGCTAGAGTGAGCGCAAAGCACATTGGTGTTGGGCGTGAGCGTTGTTAGTACGGTCAAGAGTACGTTGAACTTTCTGAGATCGGAGATCGGAGATCGGATGCCCAGACTTGGCGGCGATCGATGATCGATGATTAATGATTGGGCCGGTGATCAAATGATTTTGGTAATCGGTGATGGTGTGCATGGTATGCTCAGCGCTCACCCCACGCATCACATGTGATGCATGATGCATGATATATGATGCATGATGCAGCGCAGGATGCCCCAACGAGTCTGTGCAGCTCCACAGTTTGACGTTTTAATTGCTGCTCTCCACCAACACTGCGTCCGCTCATTAAAAAACGAATATGCAGTTTTGGTCTCAGGCTGAGGTCTGCCCCTCTGCCCGGCTGCCCGGCTGACCGTGACCACTGTCTGACCAGTTTGGCCAAGCACATGCACTATCCACAGGTCAAACCGTGGGGAAAAGTTCGCGGGGCGCTGGAAAGGTGGCACACATGCACGGGGATTCCATACTGCGCTCGTAAGAGAGTCGCTCTCGTCTCTACAGGGGAATATCCACCAGTACTCAGTCTGAGTACTCTCAGTATACTCTTCTTCAGAACCCAGTCTGAGTACTTGGTACTTGGAAGCCGTATTGGACGTACAGACGGCTGGTGCGGAAAGATATATACCAGAGGCATAGCAGGTATATGGCCTGGTATTGAATTAAGCTTTAGTGTCATGTTGATTAGCACAACACGTGGGGGCCTGTCTTTCCGGCCAGGGCGCCGAAGCAGGGGATGGAATATTGAACGCGTTGTCGTTTCCAACAAGAAAAGAACCATTGAGACGAACTAGTCACCAGTCACTAGGTCACTAGTCACTATCAGTCACTAGTCACTAGTCGCTAGTTTTCTACATACTGACTTTGTTGGTCACAGTTTCCTGCCTATTCTTTCTCCGATCGACATGGCCTGTTGGCAGATCGCATCTCGTACGGACATCAGCATGATGCGCAACATGCATGTTCGCTCAACGGCTCCTAAGCGCCTAAGCATTGGGCTCAGGCGCTCTCGGCAGGCGCTCGCTGCAGGCGCTCAGGCCATTACTGTGGGGGTAGCGCGTATAGCATGATGCATGTGCGTGACTGTTGGTGACTGCGGTGACTGGAGGGTCAGGCGGTCAGGACGGTCAGGAGACTCGGCCAGCCAATCTCAGATGTCATCGATCATCGCCTTTGGCCTACAGCCGCCACTCGACCGCCCACCCTCCTTCGGCTTTGGTGGCGGCGCCGCGACCCTAATGCTCTCATCAGCACCATCAGCGTCTCAACGCCAGCGTGCCCCCGCGCCGGTTCGTCTAGGAACCAGTACTGTGCATTGCATCAGATGGATAAACGTATAAACACGTTAAACCTTATTATACGCTTTCCGTTTATCCGTTGCGCGTTCCGCGTTCCGCGTTATCGATTATCGCCGTTGGGGGACTTGACGTGTGACGTTCACAGTTAACATTTAAACGTTAACGCGTTAACTGGTTAACGGGTCAACGTTTAACGTTACGTTGAACGTCGAACGCGCCCCTGTGGCAAATAGGCCAGAACTAGGGGTTTGATTCTGGCATTGGGGCCATGGGTTTCCTGAGACCTCAGCCGGAAGCCTGAGACCTGTTCATTCCCCACAGTAGTGGCAACGAGGCCGAGGGGCCCCGTTGGGGTAGCTTACTATCTGATGATGGGGAGAAAGCCAGTCATCCTACTGTTGCGCTACTTGCTCGGTATATTGCAGCAACTAATCCTCCACGCCATCACCCAGAGGCAGTCTCAGACAAGAATGCACCAACCGAGCGGAGACGGAATGCGCCCCGGGTTGCAGGAACGTACATAGAGCGGTACTACGTACGCGCCGGGGGAAACGCCCCTGACAAGTACATTGATGAGCATATGAATGGTGGCACACAGGCCGCGGGAGAAAGCGAAACAAGATGGTAAGACATTCATGGAAGGATGCGGATGAGAAGCATGGACCCAGAGGGAAAGCGGGGTTAGGCCTTAGGGGGAGTGTGTTAAGGAGTCGAGAGGGATAGGCGGGGAAGAGGGGCGGAGATCGAAACCACAGATGCGGAGGTGAGAAGGAACGTGACCACACACCTCCGAGCCAGGAGATCAGAGCGGTCTTTGCTAGGGTCATAATAGTGCAAATATGCCCCCCCCTTCTCCTCTGCTTTAGTCCCGCAGGTTGGACGGATGAGAAAACTGATGACGAGGATTACACGATAAACCATCCAGAAATGGAACGAGGGAGATACAACGCGCAGGGTTAGGTGGCAGGGTGCAGATGTAAAATGTCATAATGTAGTGGCCTGGGCCGCACACCAAAAGCATCATCCCCTCGATCTGGATGGCGTATACTTCCCCAACAAACGCGACGAGGACACCCCGTTCAAATACAGGGTCAAGTGGTACGGATCGGTAGGGTGATTGGTTGTCCATCATAACCTTCAGGGCCGATGTAGGAATGCAAGGATGGGTTTTTGGGCCCTCGTAGAGGTAGGATGCGAGGAGGGTCGCCAGCTTAAAGGACTCTTGGCAAAGTAGGGGTGGTGTTGCCATTGCGCAGCCTGTGGTCATAGTTTCCCTTACCGGGCTTGGAAGTAGATGAAGGTGGTGGTGAAACGGTCCGGGCGCCGTCAAGCCAGAGTTCGCGTGGGCTGCGATCGGGGCGCGGAAGGGGGCTTTCCTCTGCGAAATGACTTTGAGCTGGATCTACCATTTCGACTGGCGTAGGAGAGGCAGTGTTGTCCGTACGTTCTTCTTCTCTCTCCGTTCCTCCTCGTCATGGTCAAGCAAAGACTGTCGAATGGCCTGTAGCAGCATGCTCTGCTCCAGTTCACCTGCTGACGGGGCGACTCGCCCCCTCGGCCGGGCGTTGGGCCGCCTAGGAAGCTCCCTTGATCCTGGGTCCGTTGGCATAGTCGGGGCCCCTTCGCCGCCCGAACGGGAGGGTGCAGACGCACTAACGTGCGATGACCTGAAGGCAACGGGTACCAGGTGGCCATCGACGTTGCGCATAACGATGCGACGGTTTGCCTTACGCGCTTGAGCAGCCTTGGCAGCCTCGAGCTGTGCCTCCCAAATAGGGCGGATCTCATCGACGGTTACCACGTACGGATTGGCAGTATCAAGGCCACGTTGAATTGGATCCATATCTTGAACAAGGACAGGCCCGGTCGGGCCGATTTCCGGGGACGATCATGAAGCAAGACGTTTTCGAGGACGGCACGGGTGGTTTGTAGATGACCCCAAAGTCGACCTTCATGCAAAAGGGGCATGGCACTGGTGGGCTGGTGGGCGGAATGGACTGGAATGGGTCGGGACGACGGGACTGGACAAAGCATTCGGTACAGATGTGCTGGGCAGCAACGTGTACGATTTAGTGGTGAAGGATAAACGAGCATGCAGATAGGGCATTCAGTCGGAACTACTCGCCCCGCAAAGCAGCCAGCCAGTTCATCCACCTCATCGACACCGTGGTAGAACGGGGCAAGACGGCGAGAACAGATGAGCGTCTTGACAATGTCGTGCGAGTAGTCCTGGATCGTATTTGCATACACTCCAGTCGTCACAAGAAGACCAGAGTCAAAAGTGGCAGGCCAGCAGATCTCAGACTTGGAGGTGCGCCGGCCATCGGGTCCGTGGGGAGGGCGGGAGGGGGAGAGGGAGGGAGGGGGACACAGGGCCGAACTGGGGCCGGAACTTGGGATGGAGATCGATGGCGGGCCGGGCATGAGAGCTGCGGCTACGGTTGGATGAGGCGGTTGCGACCTCGCGACCGTTGGCCTGGCCCATGGTGCGAAGCTGGTGGGAAGAGAGGATGTAGGGTCACACAAGACGGTGGTGGTAATAAGCGTTGAGTTGCTAAAAGCGCGGTGGTTACGCGTTACGCTTCAAGCTTCAAGTTTCAAGGGCGACGGACTGAGCCCCCTCAGCGCCTCAGCCTCAGCGCGCTGAGCACCCCTCGGCGTTTCAGTGATTCAAAAAGCTGAACATCAAAAAATGGCCTGCGCAGAGGACTATACTAAGCTCCTCAGCCGGATGAGCGCGTCAGCTGGCCATCTGCTCGTGGCCTCGGAATGCCTAAGCGGCTCAGCGCGCTGAGATGCTGTGGACCAGGGGCATAGGTCGATAATCGATAACTAGTAACTGGTACAACTACTACAGCTTCAAGCTCCAAGTTCCAGCTTCTCGAACTCTCCTTAACTGCTCCTCAAGCTTCAAGCTTTTCAAGCTCAAATAGCTTCACTGGAGTCGCTATAATACTTGACTGGCTTCAAGCTTCAAGCTTCAAGCTTCACTAGTCACTAGTCACTAGTCACTTCTGGCCACTGTGACAATCAATAGTCACTAGTTCCTGTGTCTAGATGTGACATGTGACTAGTCACTATTCACGCTGGTCGTAGCCACATCTGTGAGATACCCACGCACGCAGAAAATTCACATCTGCCGCTCCGATGCTCGAACATTAACCATTGCGATCACCGAGAGATCATCGAGACAGTCGATCGCCAAGACCATCAATGCCGGGGTCGTCATGACAAGCATCTGTGATGGATTGCCTGATGCGTTAGCGCTTAGCGCACAAGCTCCATGCGCGCTCAGGCTGAGCGCTGCGTAAGCGGCAGGTCCACAACCACATGTCCCAGCAAGCAAATTGGCATACCCATAGAATTCACGGTGCTCAATCATAGCGCGCTCCGTGGTTCTATATAGATTCGCTCAGGGTTGCAATTAAATGGAAAAGATTGTGAAGCTGAAGATGCAGTGAAGAGAGCTCGATTGGTTCAAAACGTTCCAGATTCAAAGTAAGGCATTGCAGCTGAAACGCGTGAGCGGAGATGCGCAGACGTTAGAGAAGCTCGCAAACGGGTGCATGATTACCCAAAGGGACATATATGCGTAACGCAAAAAAAGGAAATGTCGAACGTGCGTTGAACGTTCAGGTCAAACATGCTGGAGCGTGGAGATCAATCTGCCGTAGTCACGTCCCCAAAGTGCAGGTGCTATGCAGACGTAGGGAGAAGACAGAATCTGTGGATCTAATATCTCTAGCCCGCGGACTAAGGATGGGAGGAAGAAGAAAAGAGTGATGCCAGACTCGCGCCGTGCTATGGGGCCCTTGACATGGGCGTTCCCAGTCCGGGCGCCCGTCCCGGAGCTTTTAAATTGGGTGCAATCTGTTGGGGTTCGGAAGGGGACTATTTTGGAGAGAATCTGTTCGCCAATGCTCTCATCTCGTCGGGGAATTGGAAGAGAATACAGGCTCCGTTGGCTCGCCGCAAACGTGTGTCCGCATTGCAGCGTGCGTCATCGTGGGTTTGGCCTTGGGACTTACGAAGGGGATCGGCGCGATCCGCTGGTTGGCCATAGCCAGCGTTTTCGTCCGTAGCGCGCACAATAAAAGGAAAATCGCACTATGACAATGGATGTGGATACCAGTGGCATGATGCTTGCATGTTCGCAGAAGGACAGTTTGACTTTCAAGGAGGCTAGCCCTCTCTCTGCGATCTGACCCTCGGTCAATAAGACGGGCCAACAGACAAATGGTAGTGGAAAGAGACAAGGGCCTCACTGTAGTTGTGTGTAAAATAACGGGTCGTTGGAAGGATGGGTACATGTCACAAAATGCCGATAGTGACGCTTGACGGAATGAACTCACCCAGGCTCACTCCGTTCACCCCCCAGCGACCGCCCAGGAGCGGGCACAACGGAAACAGCTGACCATAATGTGTGGCCATGCAAAACCAAACGAAGGTGTGGACCAGGCAGGCGGAGAGAAGCTGTTGGATGTTGACAATGACTAATGACCAATGGTTAACTGATTCACTTGCAACCAACACATGCGTTGCAACAGCGGGCGTGTGGGGATATCTCGGCGTTGGCGGGGGTATCTGCGCCACAGTTGCAGCAGTGGCACAGATAGCTGTACAGGGTCTAGAGAAGCACCAAGCGCCGAACGTCGAGGGTCGAGTACCGAGCGCCGAGCTGCGATGATCGAGGAGGAGTCACATGTCACATCACCCACATCGAGACTGACTGAGTACTGAATTCAGTGTTGAACGGGGGTGCGCTTCATGTTGCATGCTAAGCACATGCGCTGGGTCGATGGAGGTGGGGAGACCAGTGAAGTAGTGCAACGCTTGACGACAGATCAAACGAAACGACACGCAGGCCTGTTCACACGGCCCTATCTGTTCACGTTCACAGACCATGCCATTGCACCGATGGCCCAACGGCACTTGGCAGTGCGACACGGCGTACTTGTCCGCTTGCTAGCGACTAGTTACTCCGAGCGCATCGCTGCTACACCCGCCGGCTGCTGCTCACGCGGCTTCTGCCGGCGCCGGGAAAGACCAGCGTCAGCGCCCAGCCTCAGCGAAACCGATCATCTCGGGGATCGATCATCGATCATCGATCACATCGCCAGGGCCGCCTAGCACACTGGGCAAGTGACTATAAGTGACTAGTGGCGTGTGACTGGCTCAGCGCTCCGGCTGGGCACTAGCCTGCACTGGCTCGTACTCATGCATCATGCATCATGCATCATGCTGCATGGCAAGTGACCTAGGTAGTCACTAGTCAGCGCACAGCGCCCAGCGCCGCCGGGGAGATGCAGCGCCCAGACGCAAGTCCTGAAGGCGTGACGCTCTCCTACACGACCCCCATCACGTCCACGTCCACCGTGTCCCCCACCCGCCAAGACGAGCGGCCAGGTGCACCAACCTGCTCTCCCCGACCCTCCCACACGCTGCTCTCTTGTCTCGCCCCGCCGTCTCTCAGGGCTCGCTCGTCACCCCGTATCTTCTGCCCCTGCGCCTCTCCGCGGCCCTGGCGCTCCTGCTCCTTCTGCTCTACTCCTACTTCTGCTGCCGCTACCCCTGTCGCGACCCCCTACTTCGGCTCCTGCGTCTTCCCCCCCCTGCTATCATCCATGACCCCTCCAACTCCCCCCTGCCCCCGCTCCCGTCCGCTCCCGCAAGCGCGGTTTGGGCGAAGTTGATATGGACGACGTCAGCGCCGCATCCAAGGCAGTTTCCCCTGAACCTACTTTTCACTGCCGCTCGGCAAGCGTTTGCATCGCAGTGCGCTCTGTGCGCCTACCCCTCTCCATTCCCCCCTGCTTCCCCCCGCGACCCAACCGACGGCGTGACCGCAAGCTCATTGGCCCGCCTGGACGAGTGCCTTTGCCGCGTGCATACAGTGCGTGGTGATGCGCACTCTGGTCCGTCAGCCCCCAGCGCTGGGTCAACCTGGACTTCTTGGTCTACCTTTGCCAGCCAGACGATCTCCCACCGCTCAGCACACCTACCTCCACCCCGTCTTCGTACAACGTTTCCCCTTCCCCTAGGATTGGCGAAGAAAATCCTTTCCTCTCTGGGCCCAAGGAACCGAGAGGCCTTGCCAGGCTCGCTCCTTTCCATTAGGCCTCAACCCTGACCTCACTCGCCATTTTCGACTCGAGATGGCCATAAACCTTGGACCCCACCCTCGATATGATTCCAATGCGGTGCGCTTGCTGGCCTCTTCACACCGCATCTAGCATCCGTCTTGGGCCCCTGCTCATGGGCTTTACCAATTCCCCTCCACGAACCAAAACCGGACGCCCAACAGCCCTCGCGTTACCCTCGCCTGTGTCTTTTTATGTCTGCTCCCCAATATGCCTTGTCCTCGATTGCGCTCCTGGCCAAAATAGCTACTTCAAGTGGTCCTACCGGATCAAAACCGATCATTTGCTGTTTGCATGGCAGGGGTTGCCTTTGGGTTGGCATTCCCCTGCCTACCCGAGCACCGCTCCTCCGCATCGCCACCTCCATCTCCGTTCGAGCATTTTCTTTATGACCCCACTTTCACATTGCCGTCATTGGTTCTCCTGGTCCACTCCATCTTGCCCTTGCTATCTTTGCATTTCCCCTCATGGGGCAATTTTCTTGTGAAGAACAATAAGAATAAGTTGCAGTGCAGGCGATATGACCCTGGTGCCATAGCGGCCTCATATTACAGCCTGAGACGGCCTGGGACGGCGTGGGGTATGTGGATGATAGCATGGGGATCCGTCATCAAGGTAAACCGATCGCCCGACGACACGAAGCAATTCAGGGTGTCGGCGTGTCAAGTTCAACGTGCACCTGACCAAGTGTCAGCACAGGTCAGAAAAGGAACAAGATGCAAGAAGATAAACATACCCTTTGGGCTAGGCACATCGGTCGATCCAGTGCGAGCAGTAGCCTGTGAAGGTCAGGGCAAGCGCCTTAAAGGCTGATTTGGCGCGGTGAATGGCCATTCTCGCCACGCGACATGTCCAAATCAAGTGTAACATGGGCAGTGTAGCAAACGAAGCAAATACGTGCGGGATCATTTCGTTCGACAGATCGCCAACCTTTTCCCGCCGAAGGTGGAGATCGGTAACGGGGAACGCAGTGCTCGCGCCAGGAAATGTCCAGCACGGCCCTCGACAGGGACACGTCGAGGGAGGCAAAGCCAGTGCCGTACCGAGGAATGCCACGCACAGAACCAAGCGCCTGCTGAAATACATCGCCCGGGGAATCACACAGTCCTCAGCAATATGGTGGTCGTCGACTCACGGGTCACCATTGCACTTGAGCATCAAGGACATGCCGCCATGTTTGGCGAGCCCAGTGAACATGTGATCCAAAAACCCAATCCCAGTCGAGATGGAGATGGCCTGAGGCGCAGCAGGAGCCGTATCCAAGGCTATGATGAGCGGCTGGTCTCGCCCACCTCGCTCTGCACGGTGGCTTAGCGAATCTGCCCCTCGGAAGCCGACATGGCGAGGGAAAGTTGTATGGCAAAGCGGCCACAGGTCATACGACTGTGGGTATTGTCGGCAAAACGATATAAGCGGGACATCGAGGACGATATATCTCCCAGCAAGGACGAGACTTAGACTGGGAGGGCTTTGTCCCCGGAGTCACTGATCGGGGACTGGGTAAAGTAGAGCTTCAACTCTCGTTGTGACACATTGACAAGGGAATAGTAGTTCTCTCGTGGTACGAGAAACATGCCACCCGGAGCAATGATGAACTCACTTCGACCTACCTTGGCCAAAACCGCTCCCTGGATCACGAAAAAGATCTTTGTTCAGAGTACAATATCAGTATCTTGCAAGCCCACAGTCTTTAACAAAGAACGGCAAACGTACATAGTTGCTGCCTTCACTTGAATTGGTGGCCTTGCTTGCGCCTACCGGGACCGATATGATCCCGTTACCATCATATCGTCGGAGGATAAGAGCGTTCGGGAGGAATATATGCCTCCATCCGACACCAGTGGACTTGCTTGAGACGCGGTGCACACAATCACCCGCTCCACTTCCCGACCGAGGCTTGCATCCCACACCCGCTGCGTACGCTCCGTCTTCTCGTCCATCCCGTCTTCTACTGCCACATTGTCAGCAGTAGGGTCTAACTCGACATATCCGCCCTCCTGCTCCTGCAAATGCTCATGTTGTAGCACGCCATGGTCTTGCATCACTTCCTTTGAAGAGGGGGTCGTTTCTTGCTTGGTGTGAGGTGCTGTGCTCGACTTGGAGCGCTTTGGCCCAACAATGCGCAAGCCCGAAAAGGTACCTTCCCCCTCAACACGCTGAACGCGGTAAACCTTGCGCAGTGTAGGGCCCACCACTCCATCGACCGAAGTCCGGGTTGCCTCGCCCTGGCTTGGGTCACCATATTGGGCACGCTCCCCTCGCCACCACTCCAATGGCCTGATCCGGTTCCGCGTGCTTCGGCGCAATCCTTCGAGTGAACCCCCATGGTGGTCAGAGCCTACGATATCATCTTCTTCCACCTCTTTCGCGACAACATCTTGGCGCGCTCTTATCCTCGTCGCAGAGAGGGGAGCTCCTGCGGGGGCAGATGCCCTCCTGCGTCCTACTCTGCTTAGCCGAGCCGGTTTCTCGGGGCTGCTCACTCGACTGGCGTTTTCCTCTACATCGGAAGCATCCCGAGTATGCCGATCCCTCTCTTGTACCTCTCGCTCAGAGTGGGAGAGCGTAGAAGACGTGTCTTCATGTGTCCTCTTCCGCTGTTTTGGAGCCCCATGCGACATCTTCATGTTCTTGTTGGTTTTTGAAGTCGGTGGCTTTGATGGTGGTTGAACATCAGCGTGCGACCTGTTGCGCTTAGCGAGGTTAGATGGACGTAGCCGTCGACGGGATATCGATTTCTTTATTTGGCCATGTGGGGACGAAGAACCTGATGCCACATCTTCTTGGTCTCCCTCGTCGTGGTACTCGTCATCATCACTCCCTTCCTCCATCCAGTTGCGCTTGCTGGGACGAGAACTGCGTTGCTTAGACCGCGGGTCAACCTGGGTCTTTTCTCGTGTCAAAGCAGATGCTAGAAACGTTCGAATCGAGGCACCACGGAAATATGAATGGGAAAGAGATCCTTCGTCCCGCGCATCATTCGCTGACTCCCCCTCCTCTTCCTCGTCGTCCTCTTCTCCCTCCTCCGTATCGTCGGTATCGTCGTACTCCTGCATGGGGCCCCCGCCCATAGCATCACACAATCCAACGTCCTGGTTAATGCGCAGGATGTGTCGGTACTTGCTTCGGTACATGGCCATGTTGGAGTCCTGCTGGGCAATGAGGTGACTGCTGCAAGCGCTACCAGCATGCAGCTGCCCGCGAAAGAGGGGGTCCACTTGGGCGCGCATGGTAGCAGGCTTGCTCAGGACGTTCACTGGAAATGCGTGTGCGAGGCTTCTCTGGCGTGTTACGCGAAAGTGGGAAAGTACCGATGGTGGTGGTCAACGTCCACTTTCGAAGCAAAGATTCCAGCAGCAGCCCATCGGCTCCACCGTACTCCCGCGTTTCCAACTGCGGAAAATTGCTACAATTTAAATTTAGCTAATTGGTCGATTAGCTCAGTTGGTCAGAGCGTGGTACTAATATGTCTTTCTGAAGAGTGTTGGTAATGCCAAGGTCATGAGTTCAAGCCTCATATTGACCAATCTTTTTTTAGTTTTGCATCCAATTATTCCTGCACTCCTCGCTGCAGCAATGCCATCTCCAGTAAGACCACCGGGCCTACCAACGAGCGATGCCAAATGGCCAACACACAGCGTTATCTGTGTTCGATCTAGAGAAGTCAGTCTTTGTGGGTCCCGCTGTTTTGTCAAGCGGTTTTCGAGGGCTTAAGCTTTTTTAAGGGAGAAGATGATGAGATCGATAAAGGTATGGCCTTGGTCAAGCGGAGCAGCGCCATCGAGAAGTTGACTTTTGAAGGGAAGCTACGTATATATGCCCTCTACTACAGCAGCTACACAAGGCTACGCCCCTACCTACCATCAATCGCCCAGGCTGGCGCAACCAGTGTGCGGTGATGAGCTAGTGATGTGGGGCATGTGACGCGAAGCTGTCACCGGTCATTGTGATCACCGGCCGGCGAGATGGGGGTAGTAGTGTCACCGGGATCACCGGCCGGCGGGGTTGGGGAGTTGCGTGACCGATTTCTCCGGTGTTCTGGTTGGGGGGCTTGAGGCTTGAGGTTGATGGGATATAACGAGCTCAACGGCATCCGTTGCTTGTCTCCTTTCCCCCACCTTTTGGCTTCAATTGCCCCCTGACTCCTGCCCGGCTTCGTGCCATCTCGACTCCTCACCTAACTCGCTGCTTCCCTCTCTGCCCCTCGCCTTGATCCCCGGTGCTTCTCTCTGCCACAGACCGTACTTTGTCGCCAGTCCGACTGCCTCGGCATCGCAACAAAGCCACACCAGGCTACACAGGCCACACGGCACCCAGCCGGCGGTACCTCAGGCGCTGCCGCACTGGACGAGTGTCCGCCACCACTGGACCGCTCGGTGGTCGGCCGGGCGTCTTACACTGGCGGGGTGCCTGGCGGCTGCGACGATCGTGCCAGCGCCCGACTGGGGCGTGAGGGACGGGGGGGGGGCAGCTCCGATCGCAGCGCCTGCCGATCGCCCGGCCGACGGCCCCTGGCGGCGCGTGTGGCGCTCTGCTGGGCACAGGCACTGGGCGCGTCGCCTCCATTCCGCTGCCGGCGACGGGCGGCATGCCGGGGGGAGTGCCAGGCAGTGCGTGGGCGGCACAGCCTGCACCCTGGCCACGCGCCACCACCGCGCCGCCGCGGCCTTTTCCAGCGCCTTGGGCCTTACAGCGGCCGTGCCCGGGTGATTCATGCTTAGTGGTTAAAGTGAGCGGAGGGCGCGTGCATATTGAATGCTTACGCGCTCAGGCGGTCTCCTGCGCCCAGACAGACTCTCCCAGTACTCCTGCCCGCTGGCCGCGCCGCTCTACAAAAGGAACCGCTGCTCCCGTCCGCTGCGCCCCCCACCCGCTCTCTCCCGTCCCACCCCCACGCTCGTTCCGCCCAGCATGCGCAGCGTCGCCGTGGCTACCGCCCTGGCCGCCGCCGCCTTCGCCGGCCAGGCGGCCGCCAGCTTGGCCCGCGTCCCCCGCACCCACGACGACATTGACAGCCTGCTCGCCCCCAACCGCGCCCGTAAGCACCACGCCGCCGCCGTTTCGGCCAGCCTCGATTATGACGGCACGGATCTTATGGCAATCCGCTCTTTAAGCACGGCATCGACACCTCCGCTCCTTCCGGCAACGGCAGCCCCTCCGTTCAGTGCCACGATTCGTCCTCGGGCTTGTCCGCTGACCATCTTCGCTCCCACCCGCGCCTCATCGCCCCCGGCTACATGTGGGACTGTCTCCCTGACCGTATCGCCTCCGACCCCTATCTCCAGGCCATGAACGCCTCTGTCTTTGCTAACGCGACCGCGTGGTACTCGCTGGCACCTACCAACTATTCCATTGACGGCGGCTACACTGGCTCGGGCGTCCTCGATGTGGCGCGACAGGTGTGCAGCAGCGCGTGCGCGCCTGGGCCTATGTCTACCGTCTGACCAAGGACACCAAGTGGAGCAAACGTGTTTGGCGCGAGCTGCATGTTGCGGCCGGCAACACCTCCCAGCCCTTTGGCCAAGGCCCATCGCCCTTGCCAGACCAACACTGGAACCCTGCCCACTTTCTTGACACGGCCGAGATGACCACAGCGTTCGCGATTGGCTATGACTGGCTGTACGATGTTTGGACTCCGAACCAGCGCAAGGCGATTCGCTGGAGCATCATCTCCCTCGGCCTCAAGCCGGGCAAGAAGGCGTACAATGGTGACATGGCTATGGCTGGTGGACAACCGACTCCAATGGCTCTGGCAACTGGAACTGTGTGTCGAACGCGGGCATGCTGCTCGGTGCGCTGGCCATCCGGGGCGATGACGGGGACGACCCTCATCAGACAGCATCCAGTGTGTACAACTCGGCACTGGGCAACATCAAAGACAACTGCTTCCAAGGCCCCTATGACGATGGCACTTGGACCGAAACGCCCAACTATTGGTACTTTGGCACGAACGCCGCTGCGCGCGCCGAGTCGGCACTCATCTCTGCTACGGGATCCAACCAAGGCCTGAGCACCCGCTTTTGGCGCACGGGCAACTTCCACATGTACGTTGGTGGCAACGCGGGTCTCTTTGCTTACGGCGACCACGGCCCCAACAAATACTCGACCAACGCCAACGGCATGCTCTGGTGGGGCAAGCAGTACCGCCACCCCGTCTTCACCCTGTACCAACGTGATCGTGCCGATGCAATGGGCGACCCGCTGGCGCTGTTCTGGTACGACGAAACGGCCAAGGGGGCGTACTGGAACGGAAAGGGCCTGGATCACTACTTTCCAAGTCGAATGGTGCGGGCAATTGGATGAGCATGCGTTCCTCCTGGACCGACTTTAACGGTCTTTATCGGAATGAAGGCATCCAAGTTGACAGGCCACCAAACGCATGGTGACCTCGACGGTGGTGACTTTGTCATTGATGCGCTCGGTACGCGGTGGGCGGGTGAGTTTGGCTCGGCCCAGTACCTTTCGCCTGGCTACTTCAGCTCCGAGGTGCAAAAGAGCCAGCGTTGGACCTACTTCCGCAAGCGCACCGCCGGACAAAACACCTTGTTGGTCGACGGGAAGGACCAGAACGTGGATGCCACCCCGACTTCCCGCTTTGGTTCGGCCCGCTCCGCCAAGCAATCGGGTGCGATCGATTATAAGCCCACCACGGCAGACACGGCATTTTTTGTGACGGATCTGAGCACTTTGTACAACGCTACCGAAGGCTCTGTCAAGCGCGGCATTCGCCCTCTCAATGGCCGTCGCCAAGTGCTGCAGCAAGATGAGATTGCTAGCTCGGTGGGGTCCAGCCGTGTTCAATGGCGCGTGCAAACCAATGCCACTGTCGCCCTTTCGGCCGATGCCAAGACCGCCACATTGACCATTGATACCATCAACGACCCCAACGCGGCCATCGACCTACCCATCTCGGTCCCCAAGAAGACACTCAAGCTGTCGCTTCTGTCTCCTTCCGACGCCAAGTTCCGCGTCCACACTCCGGCCGGCCAAGGCGGGCTTACTCCAACACTTTCAACAACCCTTCCAACGAGGGTGTCACGACCATCACCGTTACCCTCAAGCCCGGAAGGACCAGACGGTGACGACCTGGTGGCAACCCCAGTGGGACGACCTCGGCTCCAGCGACACGACGGTGCCCAAGCGCGTGGCTCTGGACGACTGGTCGCTGACCAGTCACGACTAACGCTCGTCTGCTGTGCACTCTCCCTCGCTCTCCTTTCTGCACGCCTTTCTTTTCCTGCTCTTGGGGCTTTAAGGACCTAGTGCCGGTCCTCGTTCTCTCTCTGTGTTTCTGTGCATGACGGCGCCGTGTTGCAGACTAAAAGCAAAACGATCATTATACCTGCAATTCAATGGACCCTCTCCTTTAGAACCCTTTCTTCATGTTGGGCATCTGTCTGTACCAGGCAGGAACGTGTATAGCTGAGACTGCCCGTGGACAAGCACACCACAGACAGTGCAAAACGAACAAGTCGGGATATGCAAACAGGAGCGTTGAAACGCTGCCACAGCGCGCAAGCCCAACCGAGGCAAGGGATAGACGTGGAAAATACATGTTCCTAAAGGTAGGTCATACGGCAGTGGTGTAGTTGGTTATCACGTATCCTTAACAGTGGCCTAGTGCCTGAGTTAACGGATAAGGTCCTCGGTTCGATCCCGGGCGAAGTCACTTTTTTACCTAGAACAAAACGGCCTTTGGCGGGGAAATATAGACGGCACGAATGCAATGCCCCCAAGGAGTTCCTCTTGCCTGTATCCAATCAATGTATGACCCCATGTATGTCAGTCCCCTCCTTTCACCTTGTGATGCCCATTTATCCGTCGTTAGGTCGGCTTGTTGGCACATTTGTGTCATCAAGCTTCAACCCCCAACCGCACCAACAGATGCTCCAACAACACTGAAAAAAGGGCGTTTTACATGTGTTGTGTTGGACGTCGATCGACAAGAGGATTCGGTGGGATTGTTTGTGGAGATCTCATGCCCCCATTTTGCCGGTCCCGGCCAAAAGCAGGCACGAAATGACCAAGCAACTTTATACTGACGTTGCCCTCTTGTGGCGCGTTTGCTTAAGCACCGACGACGACGATCGAGTCATGGGATGGTCTAAAAGGGGGCTCAATTCGCTACGTCTCTCGATACGCGGTTTTGTTCGTCTCTGGTTGGCTCTCCGTGGTGGTTTCAAATAGGGATGCTTTCTTGGAATGGCTGGGGCGCGTTTGCAGCCGTGGAATGCATTTTCCTGTGGAAACATACACAGCTCTCAGTTTCCTTCTGCGTATACCGGGCGCCCTTTCCCCTTGCACATAATGATACACAGTCGCATTGATATGGCATCTTGCTAAGGGAGTTTTTGTGTGTACTCTTTCTCTGAAAGCTGAACGAGTCCGATAGATGCACAACGACCTTCAACATGCAAAAATGTGTGGATTGGACAGCACCTAAGCGCGGAGTCACTAATCTCGCCCTCTCACGCCCTCACTCTCCCCCACACCCTCTCACTTCATCTACCTTTTCGGACGGGAGGGAACTCCCGAAGCTTAGGCGGGCACTTTTGCTATGGGGCTTTTGCCTGCTGCGACGAGGCGAGATGCTGCCTCTCATCTGTATGGCATTGGGACATATGGTCCTGCCCTGCCAGCGAGAGGGAGTCAGCTAGTCAGGCACCGAGCCAATGCCGAGCGCGGCCTTGGTTTTGCTTCGATGGGCGGTTGCTGACAGGCACTAAAGGATGGAGCACGAGCGCACGTAAGGCCATAGTAACAGCATGGGCCCAGGACTGCAGGACCGACTGACGGTGGGAAGGTCGGATTGCGCCTTACATACCTCAGGAGAGCTGCCTGTTGGGGCTTTTTGCGCTGACGCACACACCAGGCGGCGTGTGGAGGCTTTATTGCCGCTTAGCGGTGGCCTGGTCTCGAGGTTCCTCGAGCACACGTTGCACACGCTGCATGACGTGTGTCGCGCCTGGGCGGCTGGGCGGCAGGGATGGCGGGGGTGGAGCCGCCGGAACGTGGGTGGCGCGATGAGCGCACGGCCGCCCGCCCAGTGCCCCACAGGAGATGGCTTGTGCGCTTGCGTGCCCCATCCACCAAGCACGGCGGGCAGCATGCATTCGGCTCATGCGCTGCTCTGTGTCGGGGCAGCAGCGCAGTAGCCGATGCGCCCCTGCATCATGCATCATGTATCATGCATCATCCCTGCGAGCTCCCAGGCGGCGTGCTGCCGCGCCGACGTGCGTCAGCCATCCGCCCGCTGCGAAGGCAACCCCAGATTGCGTCAAAGCACGTATGGAGGCCCGTGCGCCGGTGCAGTGCACACTGCCCCCCTGCCGCTGACTGTGGGAGCTTAGGTGACGTTGACGAGCCGCGCTGCAAGAGCAAGATGCATAGCGCTCCAAGCTTAACCCCGGCACGAGCCAAGTGCAAAGCCCATCCTTCTTGATATAAAACGCCGGGCCCCCGCATTGCCAACAGACGTACCCCCCTCTTTCCCTTCCCCTGCCCCCCTCGCTCGCACGTGCACCTCGAAAATGTCCTACGGCAAGTCGATCCCTCTCAATGATGGCCGCTCCATCCCCGCCTTGGGCTATGGCACCTGGCTTGCGGAGCCCGGCCAGGTAGGCGAGGGCGTCAAGCTCGCTGTCAAGGCTGGCTACCGCCACCTCGACCTTGCCAAGGTGTATGAGAACCAAGAGGAAATTGGCGTGGCGCTCAAGGAACTGTTTGACCAAGGCATTGTCAAGCGCGAGGACCTCTTCATCACCTCCAAGCTCTGGAACAACCGCCACGCCCCGGAGCAGGTGGAGCCCGCGCTCGACGAGACGCTCAAGGAGCTGGGGTTGAGCTACCTTGACCTGTACCTGATCCACGTACGTGCTGTTTGACTTGGCTGTGTGGGCCCTTGGCTCTTCGGCGTGTTGGATGCTGCTTGCTAACCACCTCGTGTGTTTTTATCAGTGGCCGGTTTCGTTCAAATACACGACTCCTCAGGAACTGTTCCCTCGCAACCCCACCAACAAGGAAGAGGTCCTGATTGACGAGTCAATCAAGTTGGTCGACACGTGGAAGGCGGTCGTGGCTCTCAAGAAGACTGGCAAGGCCAAGTCTGTGGGCGTGTCGAACTTCTCGACCGACCTGGTGGACCTGGTGGAGAAGGCGTCGGGGGAGCGCCCGGCTGTCAACCAGATTGAGGCGCACCCGCTCCTGCAACAGGATGAGCTGGTTGCCCACCATAAGGCAAAGAACATTGCCATCACGGCATACAGCCCGCTGGGCAACAACGTTGCTGGCAAGCCCCCGCTCACGCAAAATGCTGGCATTGAGGCGATTGCCAAGCGCGTCAACCACACGCCCGCTGCGGTCCTCATTGCCTGGGGTATCCAGCGTGGATACAATGTGCTCGTCAAGAGTGTCACGCCCTCGCGCATTCAGAGCAACTTTGAGCAGATCACTCTCTCGCCCGAAGAGTTTGCCGCCGTGTCGGGACTGATCAAGGAGTATGGCGAGAGCCGCAACAACATCCCCTTCCTCTACAAGCCCTCGTGGCCCATTGATGTGTTTGGCACGCCGGCAGAGCAGAAGGCGGCGCTCAAGGTTAACACGGCGCTTTAGTGTGGCGTTGCCGGTTAACAACCGGCTCGCTTGTGGGCTGAACGACGCTCAAAGGCACCCCCATCTCGACCTATCAGATGGGCAGGTGCGAACCTTTTGCAACGTCGGCGTAAATATCATGTCTTTACCAATCTGTCATGTCTTGTGGGAACTGGTCAATGCTTTAGCCTCTCAGATTTCAGAACCCATGCATCGTGCAGAGAGACGTGCTTGCGGAGGAAGTTGAACGTGGATGGTGGATCAGGAGTTGGGTATAACAGGTGAGGCGTAGCTGCTCCAGCATGAAGCTGGAAGACGCTGTCCTGATGAAACACATACATCACATCACATGTCACATTGCATGTCCCAGTGGTGCTGGCGCGGAAGTGTGCTTGCACTGCAATGTTCAACAAACCCGAATTTGAGCGCTGCGTGTGGCGGAGAAGCACATTGCCTCCACCGAATTGCGCCAGCGGAACTGGGGCAGCAGTGGAGGTGGAGGCAGCACGAAAAGAGGCGGGGGCAAACCCTAGTGCTCAATTTTTGAGCGCAGGCCGCAGCATTTTTTTTGGCGTCGCCGCAGGGTATAAAAGGCGTGAGTGGGCGCTCCCTGTCTGCACAACCAAGACCATTCTCAGCAGAATCTGTGCATACAGTTATCTTCCGAGTCTGGCCAGCTCTATTTTTGAGCCACAACTTACAGGGCAGAGGATGAATCCTTTGGTTCTTGTACGTCTCGCCCTTAAGCAGTGAGGAGCAAAGGCCCTTCCCGTTCGCGGGTCGATGTCGCCTTCCGATGACCTGGCCACCCTTCGTCCCATTTCCTGCGTGCTCGTCTGAGCTGCGGGGGGCCGTGAGGCGTGGAGGCGAGATGGCCAAATTCTGATGCCTCCGTGTACGTTGCTGGCAATTGCATGCTGTGGCTTGTCCACTCTGCTTGTATTTACTTGCGGTTGCCATAGTTGATGCATCGATCCTTGATGCTGCTGTAATGCTGGCGTCCAAGGAAACATGATTGCCACAGCCATTATCTATTGACTGCGCTCCTACTTCAATGTCCCCTGGTTGCAGAGTCAAGCTTTACAATGCCGGGCGCAGCAAGGCCGATGCCTCGTGCCAGCGAATGTGGGTGTGACGCGGACATGCCTACTACGCCTGGAAGCAGGTGCGAATGCTGTCGCCCTGCTCGAGGTCATCTCCGTATAGGCAGTCAGGACGGAGGTATGACGCGCTTGTTGGAATATACCAAGAACGAGCGATCGAGTGCAATACAGCTCTGTGCGCTGGTGCTATTATGTGGTGGGCAGCCGTTCCTATATACATGCCCGCCTAGCACTGACCCAATCGAGCACATGCATACCATCTGACAGCAACCCTTTTCCACAGTGGGGGCATCCAGATGACGAATAGATTGACGAAACGGGGCAAGGAAACGAAGTGATAGGACATGTCTGCCGTCGGAAGGTGGGACGACCGTGCTCACACAGAGCAGCTTGAGGTGGGCGGGAGGTTGTGCGGGGTGAGCGGGGTGGGCGTCACAACAGGGCGGGCACAGCGCGGTCGCCGGTGATGCGGACCTTGCGCATAGAGGGGTCGCGGACGACCCAAGGCAGAATGGATGCAATCCCGCGCAGCAAGTCGGGGCGAAAGCGGGCGGTGGTGAGGAGAAGGCCGGTGGAGAGACCAAAGAGGGTACGTTCGGTGATCCGAGCCGACAGATGCCGCCGGTCGTTGAGCCAGCCGGGGCGGAAGGACTCGATGAGAGCAAAGAGCGCACGGGTGCCACGTACAGCGCCATCTCGGCCCGTTTGCGCTTCTCTTCCAAAAAGACGGACCAGCCACACCCCCACGAACCAAGGATCTCTCCGTACCCATGGTCCCATACGTTGAACGACACATTGGGGAACAGGCGAGGGCACACCTCGGTGCGCACCATGCACACTAAGAACCATGATCGCAATAAACGTGGCGAGGAACGCGCTGCTGCGTGAGGCCCCCTTGAGCGCACGCCACAGCCCGGCAAAGGGATGACGGAAAAAAGTGCGCGGGGCAAAGAGGAGACGGGGGCGAGGTGAACGGGAATGTAGATGGCCAAGCTGGCTTTGAATCCACGCAGCCAGCGCAGACCCGCATCAGCATAACAGTTGGACCCTGTGATGCCGCAATGCACCACTTCGCACGGCACGCCCCCCATCTCCCCTCGCCCGCGAGGACCAGCGGCGCCAGCCAGGACGTATCCTTCGTCCTGTTCGATGGGAGGAAGTGAATCGAAGTCGATCCCTTCCTTTTCGCATCGCGCGCGGTTTTTCGCCCGCGCCGCGTCACGCAGCATCTTGGCCTCTGCTGCCGTTTGGGGCACGCGGGTTGGGTCGCCCCATTCGTATGGATACCCAAGCGACTCGGCCAAGCCCGACATGAGCGCGATCGATCCCACTTCCAAGTCATGCTTTTGGCCATACTTCCAATGGTAAGGCTTGCCCGTTCGGTGGCACCGCAATGCCGTTAGGCAGCGCTCGTCCATCGAAGCCAGATTGGTAATCCTACCAAGCGTCCCGGGTCAGCAACACGGGAAAGACACCCAACGCAACGACAGAGCACATGGGGGTGAACGCACCATTTGTTGTACATGGGCGACAAGCGTTGCGGCTCATAAAACCACGAGTACATAATTTCCGCACAACACACAACAAAAAGCCCATCGCGTTGGTCGGAAGCCCAGTGACCCCGCTCCCAGGGCGCGGCGCAGAGCATTGCGGTGAGCCGGTGCAGCCGCCGGCACGGCCTTGTGTGGCCACAACCGCCGAGCCAGCCATGATGACGGGCACAACCCGGGTGGCCGTGTCAATGGCCCGGACTAGGAGGGAGAGGGTAAACTCCAGTGTGGGGCTGGGCACGGGCTTGTCCTCTTCAGGCAGGGCTGGGATGAGGCGCTCTCCTGGGCTCCAGCGCCTGTACCTGAAAAGCGCGCTTTCGTGCGGGAGATGTGGCACCTGGATCGCTGGGGAGACGGGGATACTCAAGTTGGTGAGGCGCGACATAAAGTGCCCCCCCGGAGCAAGAGGCGTGGGGGTTGGAGTTTGCGGAACAAAAGCACGGCGCTGCTGGGGATCGGCCCAGACCTCGCTCCCTCATCCCTTGGGTTCGACGGGGAACAGGAGCGAGCCCTGAGCCAAGATAGTGCAGGGCTACCACCGCCGAGGCGGTGCAGACACAAACGAGGCCATCACGCGCGCACGCTGAGCGTTGGCGCTGACCATGCCAGGCCGGAGCCGGGCCAGAGCCTGGTACAGATAAGCTTCCAGAATGCGCCAAACAAGTACAGTGAACGCTCCACACAAGGCCAGGCCATGAGGATTGTGTGCGGCCGATAGGATGGCACGAAGGGTGGTGAGGAGGAGCGATGGAGGGCAGTGAGGGCCTCGAAGATGGTCCGGCGGACAGCCTTGTGGCTGGTGCGGGCCTTGGCGGCAGCGCGCTCAGCCTGCGTATGGTTCTCGGGCACGGATGGAAGCTGCTCTTCTGCGAGACGACGGCTGATTTGACTAGCACGGCGCATGTGGCTCGGGAAAACTTGACGAGGATCTTGAGGATGGTTGGGATGGCATCGGCGAGAAGGCCGATGAGGTAGGCGCGCGTGGCGGGGGCAAGCACCGAGGACGACAGGAGCGCCGTGAGAGGAGCCAGGGCTGGGTTCCGCAGGCGGACAGGGGGGCGGGTCGACATGGCGTTGGGGTTGGCGATGTTGTTGGTGTTGGTGTTGGTGTTGGTGTTGGTGTTGGCAGGGGGTGTGGTGCGCCTGAGCGGAGGCTTCCAGCGCAAGCGGCTTGCTGCTGGCCAGGTGTTCCGGGCCGATGCGCCGGACAGGCAGGTGAACGAGGCGCGCGACAGAAGTTGAGGCTTCAACTTTCAAGCCGGCGCCGATGCTCGCTGCCCGCTGCTGCCCGCCGGCTGCGACGCCAAGCGGGGCCGGGGGGGCTGCGTGAAAGGGGGGGCTACCTCACCCAGCACACGCAGCACGTGCCGCGCCAGGAACTCCCCACTGGTGCGTGCCAGATCAGATCACTAGCTACTCACTCGATCAGGCTGCGTGTTGTTCACGCTGCCAGTGGCAATTTTAAACTTTAAAGCACCCCCAGTCTACCACAGTGCTTCGGGCTGCCAGTCTGCCGGCGAGCACACATCACACATCCATCACATAGTAACAGCAAACAACACGCACGATTAATAGTAGGCAAACAACAAAGGGAGTGGGAGGTAGGGAGTGCCACAGTTGCAGACGCTGCCACCACACAGACAGAAGAAGGAGACGTCGCTCTCATCGAGGTATCATACCGCCCCATAAGATCCGCGGACCGCCTCTTCCTCCTCTTCCTCGTCCTCGCCCGCCTCAATCTGCTTGAGCCGACGAGCGCCCTCGTGTTTGGTGTATGCCAGCAGCGACAACGCCGTCACCGCTGTGGCGCCCGTAAGCAGCAGGTTGATCGGGATGGGGTTGCCATGGAGCGGCCCGTGAAGCGAACGATCCAGCACGGCCTGCAGCATGTTGAACACCCCGAAAGCGTCATAATCAATCCGTACAGACGCCCAAACGTGATCGGTCCAAACACCTTGGCAGCCAGCTCGGTGGTGACCGAGTAATAGAAGGGACGGTACACCACGATCAGTACACCCAGAATGTTGAGCCAAAAGGAACGGAAGCACCCCAAGACACCCGTCAGCACACTCGCCGTGCACATCACCTCCAGCACCTGGAACGTCGTCAATCGTCCAGAAGCATCCCAATGAACGGGATCGCCACCACCCCTCCCGCCGGAAGCGCGACATCAAACAAGCCCCCAATCGTGCTGGCACCCGAGGGCCCCACCAAAAAGAGCTCCTGAGCACTGACGGTCGAGATGAAAAAGTTGATGCGCAGCATGCACAGACAGGTCATGACGAGAATGAGCATGAACCAAGGGGAACAGATTTGTTCGCTGGCACTGCGTCCATCCAAGATGCCAAAGATGCCGCCCGTCTTGCGGATCAGACGCTCGGTCACGTCTTCATGCACATCAGCGAGATAGGAGGCGTCAAGGTTCAAGTTGGATGGAGCGCAGCCAAGCGTCCGCCTTCAGGCACACTGCCGACAATGCTAAACGCGCTCGTGCCTGCTGCTAGACCACCTTGGTTGCCACCGATGCGACCGAACGTAGACATGTTCTCCTGGTGCTGCTCCAGCAGCTGTTCGTGTTCGGTCGCCTCGTTGACCGCCTGGGCAATCTCACCCGAAGGCTTTAGCCCCCCGGCGGTGTAACTCTCGTGGGGCATGATGAACAGCTGGCACAACAGAATGAAGAGGGGAACAACGAGATAGAGGCGGAAGAAGGTGGAGAGGGAAATGCCCGTGACCGTATGCTGGTAGGCAAGTCGATAAAAGAGAAAGAGGGCAGAGGACGTGTCAAACGCACCCGTGATGGCGGCAAGAACCTTGCCCGAGTGGTCGGGCTGCGTTGGCCAACTGGAAGGTAGAGATAAAGACAAATGGACCGCCGAGCGCAAGAACCGAGTACCCAACCATGAAAGGGTCAACCAACTGTTCGACGGCTGCTCACTCAGTAGTAGAGCGCCAAGGGTGAGGAAAACGACCCCGATAAAGCCGCAGGCGCGTGGGCCCTTGTGGTCCAGCACAGCGCCGACAATGAGCGAGACGGCGTTGGTGCTACCGGCAGCGACGGTCCACATAAAGTTGAGCTGCAGGTCTTGGGCCTGGCAAGGCGCTTTGCCAGGTTGGCATAGCTCCGAGTACACACCCTCGGCGATAAAGACGGGCTTGATGGCCGCAAAGCCAAAGCAAACGCCGGCGGAGAGGAGGCACCAGGTAGTGGCGCAGGCAATCTGCACCCACGGATTGACCATCTTGGGAAAACGCAGCGGTGGAAGCGGGAGGGAAGAGGGGCGGGGATAGTTAATGGAGGCCTGGTTCAGAGTTCAGACAGGCCGTTGATACCCAACGGGATGGGAGCGGATCGGCTGGATGTGTCGAGGCGGGTCAGAGCCGTGCAGAACGTTGATTTGGGCAGGCACTCTGGCATTGGTCCAGGCCCTGCACATCGCCGGCCAGACTGGGGACTGAGGCGCTGGCCTGACGCCTGACGAGTAACTGCCCGACTCCACCCCGCTAGACGGTTATCAATTCATCATTGGCGGCCAGTGCCAACTTGCAGCCTTAATTTGTTGCACACTGGATCACTCGATCAGTGTCCTGAAGCTGCTGTTCGTGACGTAACCAGCTCCCCCGCCCAAACGCCTGGGTCAGCTAGCCCGGCCAGCGCTGTTCCGCAGTGGGCCGAAGCACTATGCGGAGGTAAGGTTCCAATCAGTCGGAGCAGGCGGGGGTATGGAAGCTAGGGTTGCTTATCAGTATCCGCACGGCGAAAGCACGCATATGGTCCTCGTGGGAGGAGGGTGCGGGTAGGGCCTGGGAGAGATGGAATGTGAATCTAGCACTTGCAACATACAGCCAGACTAGTTTCTAAGCAGAGTGCCTCAAGCCAAGTCGACAAGATGTGAAAGTTTTTAACGACGCTTCCAGAATAGCACCAGGATGCGATGACCTAGCAGGACTCGTCCTCTGTAACCCATCTAAAAGGCTCTGCTGGGCCGGCTGGGATGGCAACGCAGGCTTCAGTCCTTCCGGCTCCTCCCTGGGCTACGACACCCTAGCTATTGGATGTTGGGTACTATGACTAGATGACTACACTGAGAGAATAGGACTTGAAGCGTGAAGCTGGAAGGGAAACGGCATCCTGCCATCACTACCTTCACTCGAGCAAAGTCTGGCTACACTGCCACTACGCCATACATACACCCCACCCCAGTCCCTCCCCCGCCCTACTGGGCCAACCAGCGACAACTAAGTACTAATGACAATGGCAACTTGTAAGCAGTACCCTGCAGTCCTCGGCCTCAGCGCTGAGTTGAGCCTGAGGCCTCCTCGAAGCTCGATTCCATATTCAATTGATCATCGATCTCGATCATTGATCATCCAGGCACCTCACCAATTGCGCGACACTGCCCGGTTGCATCATGCCGATCCTGCTGGTGTGGCGATAGCCAGCTCCCAGTCTTTGTCGGGAGTTGTTGCGACGAACACGTTGGACGTTTTGAATGGGTTGGCCGAGGGCGGGAAACGGGAACGGTGATTGGTGGGTGATACCTGGTGCCAGAGCGGCCAATGAAAAATCGAGAGCAGGGGACGGGGTGCAAGCCGCGGCCGGCACGGCGCAAGCCAGCGACAGAGCAGGGAAGCGAGGAGAATGGCAGGCCAGGATGCCACAGCGACGGCGAGGAGGGCTAGTGGCTACCGATGCCACTGCCCCCGTGCGTCCCCTCTGCCTTCCCCCTCCGGGCCCGGCCGCAAGCGCATCATTTCTGCCCCGAGCGCCCCGTTTCTGAGCCAACAGCCGCGCGCTCAACCAGGAAGCGCGCGTATAAATACCCCCGTCCCCCGCCGCCCTCGGCCCGCCCTTTTTCCCCCTCCCCACCGCCGTCGGTACTCTTATCCAAAGTGTGAGTAGTGTTTTCCCTCATATTTTTTTTCACTCTCTCCTGTGCTGGTGCTGACCTCGCCACGTTGCCATCGCCTCGCCACCCCACCACCACCACCACGTCACCACCACCACCGTCACCACCACCGTCACCACCACCACCACCATCACTACCACCCTGTTTGCACCATCAGCATGGCCCGTACCAAGCAAACCGCCCGCAAGTCGACGGGTGGCAAAGCCCCTCGCAAGCAGCTCGCCACCAAGGCTGCGCGCAAGTCTGCCCCCGCTGCCGGTGGCGTCAAGAAGCCTCACCGTTACAAGCCCGGTACCGTGGCGCTGCGTGAGATTCGTCGGTACCAGAAGAGCACTGAGCTCCTGATCCGCAAGCTCCCCTTCCAGCGCCTTGTGCGCGAGATCTCGCAAGACTGGAAGACGGACCTGCGCTTCCAATCGTCGGCCATTGGTGCGCTGCAGGAGGCTGCCGAGGCCTACCTGGTTGGTCTGTTTGAGGACACCAACTTGGCCGCCATTCACGCCAAGCGCGTCACCATTCAGCCCAAGGACATCGCGTTGGCTCGCCGCCTGCGCGGCGAGCGTTCGTAGGCGCTCTCCTTTTCCCTCTCCCCTTCCGTTTGACTTCGTTGGCGCGGCTTTGGGCCGCTGGTTCCTGTACTCCTAGGCGATCTGATTTTCTATGACTCGTTTTGACTCGGTTGGCTTGGCGTCGCGCACGGCGGGGCGAACGCTGAAATCGATCCTAGCTAGTTGCCACCATACAGCAAACGAAGTAGTGCGCCCACTGGGGCGCAACGAGAAAGGCTCAGCTGAGCGTGTGCGCTGGCATAGACCACGGCATGTGCTCTGTCTCTCGTGGTGAGGAAGGCGCTCGCATGAGCTCAGTGCAGTGTTTGAGTGGCCGCGTGCGGGTGACCTCCGGGCAATAGGGTTGGGGTTTGGAATTGGATATGATCACAGTGATCGGGACCGCGTGGGCGATCACGCGTTTGCACGTGATCGCGTTTTCAAATGTTACGTGAAACTGAGGGCGCTGATGCGCATACCGTAGCCTACCATAGTTCAACTTGGAATGGACAGACTGGAACGACATTTCTCATGTTTCCAAGCGCGACATCTGTGCTGGCAAAACGACCCGTCGATCGTCAAGCTGCGCGAACCGTCGAAGGCAGCTGCCCAAGCGACTTGGCTTGCATCGTCCGAAGCGAGTCGGAAGGGAGGGGGGGCAGCCCTTGCTATGTTGTCCCACAAAGCACAGTTCGCTGCGAGCCAGTTGTGCTCGGCGTCTCGTTGCGCCCTACTGATGGTCAGTTGGAAGTATAATACATCCCACCTACACAATGTGAATAGAAGTGACCTGGTCCGCCAAGTACTTTGTGCGGCCATCTAAACATGGCTGCGGGGGCAGTTTATAAGCGCAACTGAAGAACAAGTTCAAATCGTCCTGGCTTCCCTGAGCGCCCTGAGCGTCCTGAGGCCGTCACACACCACCTCGAGCGGCTCTGGCTCCGACTCGATCGTCAAAAAGGTTGCATCTGCTGCGGCGGATAGCTTCAATGATCCTTCATGTTCTTCCGTGTGCCTTCCAAGGTGTTGGTTACATCACTGCATTGGGACCGTGGGTTTCATCGGTGGAGATACCAGTAGGTGGATGCGTTGTATAGTAGACGGATGGAATCAAGTCGAGGACATTGTTCGGCTCCATAGAGGGGGGCAGCCCCGCCGATACTGCGATCCCGGCGCGATGGTTGCGGTTGCTCAGGTTGATCAACTGCAGCAGCTGACCATGGAAGTTCTGGCCCAGGGGACAACCTTGCACGTAGGGGAGGCAGTCTGTCCACCACCCACACAGACCCATGTACAAGTACTTTGCGCCGACGTTCTTGAGGCGGTGGGCAGCACTGCTCCTACGATGTAAAATCTCCGGAAGAATCATTTGCGCTGGCCGTCCTCATTCGCCTCCTAGCCAGCAAGGGAGACTGGGAAATTACCAATGGTACTCGTTCTGTGGGTTGGGAGCCAGCGTCCTCGAAAGCTCAAGCGTTCAGACAGGGTCACCATCAATGACATTGGGGTCTCGTACCTCAACCAAGCACTGTTCCTTTTGGCGGTGCCAAGGGTTCGGGCTATACGACTATCGATTTCGAGAATCGAGAGGCTTGCAGGGCGTGACTTCGTCCAACATGCCTTCACTCTCGGCTGTTTTTGCCATCACGTCCACCCCCCCCCCGCTCGTGACTATAAACTTGCTAAGAGCCAAAGCTTTACCTTTGACCTCCTCTAGCTTGCTCATGGTACCGGTCTCGATCCCCCCAAGGCCTGCAGGATTTGGATAAGAGGTCATGTAGCGGAGAGGGTTTCTGCTGCCTGGCAATCATCCGATCACATGTCTGTGGCGTGGGCCTTCTGTGTCGAGCCGTTCATAAGCTACATAGCAAGACAGATAGGAAAGCCAGCTTCCCTACCGGACAACTCGAGCCTGCACCAAAAAAGCTGGCCAGCAATGGGATGGATGGGTCCAAGTTTAGTTCCTACCGAGTCATGCACATCGCGGTTTCATCCGGACGCGCTACGCGCGTGGGGCCACCTTGGGCTCCCATGGTTGATGTGTCCGCTGGGTTGGGTAGGGCTTGTAGGCACCCCGGGTGCCGGTCAGGTTCTCCACCACGTCCACCTACCAGCGACCAGCGCACGGACGAGTCAGCTTATCCGGGTACACGCACGGGAACCGAAACAGCGCGAAAAGGAGCAGACACGTACGGGCTGCCATGGTGCTTGCTAGCCTGTAAGCACAGATTGGGTGGGGGGCATGGGTGATGTGGGCAGCCAAGATGCAGTCGGGGTCGATCTGGGAGACGTTGCGGGTGAAGCCTTGGGAGTACTCGATCCACCGGTCGCGGTAGCCCGGGTGGTCCCGGTTGGAGGTGTTCTCAAAGTACCGGTTTCCGTTCCGGTCGGTGCCCACCAGCGTCCCGACAGCAATCGTGTCGTGGAAGACGAGTTCGCGGAGAGACTGCCTCCACCCGAGGGTGTACACGCGTTGTGCGATGCGGAAGAGGGACATGGCTGGGGGGTGGTGTGGGCGGGGCAGGCGCGGGAGCAGGAGCAGGCTGGCCTCAGCCTGGGGCCTGCAGCTCAGAGCGCCTCGAGCCAGTGCCCAGTACCCGTGGGGGGCAGGGGGGAGCGCGGGGGCAGAAATTAGTAATGGGGCTTACGTATGCCCTGGGCGTATTTTGGGGGCAGCAGCGACGCAGCTGATCCCACCTGGGCTCGAACCACCGACTTTTCGACGGCCTCCGACCTCCCGACGCAGCGCGCGACAGGAGGCGGCTGGGCTGGGCGCTGCAATTTCAAAGCGCGCGCGGCGTGGCCTGGAACGCGTCGCGCCGAGCAGCGTGGAGCGTGAAGCGTGAAGAGGCCCAGCACGAGTGGATGCGCACACCAGCAGGATCCGCGCCAGTCCTCCTCCACCGCTTCCTCCCTCCCTACCCCCCCCCATGGTGCTCGTCTACCCCCCCCAGCCCGCCTCGTCCGAGCGCAGAACCGCCCCGCCCGGCCCCGACTTCGCCACCGCCTACCGCGCCATTGTCCGTGCCGCGCGCGGCGCCAAACTCATCGGCCTCCGCCGCGCGCCCGACGCCCTCCCCGCCGCCCACGAAGGCGACGCCTGGCTTGACCCCGCTGCCGCCCGTCTCGGCGCTGCGGCTACCGCCGTTCTCCTATTGGTTGCTGCCGACGTCGACGCGCTCGCTGGCGCCCGCGCTCTGGCACGTCTCCTCACCGACGACGATGTGCCGTACCGGATTGTGCCTGTGGAAGGGTACGCCAGCTTACAGCAGGTCCTCGAGCAGCATGTTGCCACCAACACTCGCTCCGCACCGTCGTCTTCCTCAACCTCGGATCCGTCCTCTCCCTCTCCACCTACTTCCGTACCTCGCACGCCCACTCGCAGGCTGACGCCCGCTCCACCCTCAGCGACGACGAGGAGGAAGAAACGCGCTTGCCCCTGCCCCCGCTCTGTACGGTCCATGTGATCGACAGCCATCGCCCATGGAACTTGGACAGTCTCTTTGCCACGTCTGACATCATGGACCGCATCTGCATCTGGGACGATGGCGGCGTGGCCGACCTGTCGAGCGAGATGGAGGCCTACGACCAACTCGAGTTTGATGATGGCCAAGCGTCCGATTCGGAGGAAGATTCCGACGCTGCTCCTTCCGACTATGGCAGCGACGTTGATCCCGAGGACCGCCCCCGCAAAAAGACCCTCATTGGACCGGATGGTCTGCCCTTTCACCAAGCCAAGCCAAGCCAAAACGCTTAACCGATCACGCACGCGCCGTTTACCAAAACGTGCTCACCCGGTACTACGAACGGGTACCACCATGGGGCGCAGCGTGGCCGCTATGCTCTGGATGCTGGCTGAGGCGCTGGGCCGTGTAGACAACGAGATCTTATGGTATGCCCCTGCACCTCCCCCCCCCCCTCTTGCCTCCCCGCATCGCTTTTTGTCTTACATTGTCAACTGACCGAACCCTCCCCTTTGTCCCCTGCCTCAGGCTCGCCGTTCTAGGTGTAACATCGCAGTACACAAGTGGGCAGATTGGGTCAGCGTTCTACGCTGAGCAAGCCGATGAGTTGGCAGAGGGGGTGATTGCTCGCAACCCCGACCCCGATCGTGGCGGCGGCGGGGACGTGATGCAAGGGGACCAAGATGAGGAGGAAGGCGATGGAGACGATGGAGCCAGTGTGATCAGTCGCTCCACCACCAAATCCAAAGCTCCCAAGTCGCTCTTGGATGCATCCCGCACTCTTGGTGCCGACAGCCGCGCCATTCGCGTCGTCAATGCCGAACTTCGGTTTGTTCTGTACCGCCACTGGTCGCTGGAGGAAAGCATGCTCCACACTGGCTTTGTCGCCTCCAAACTTTCCCTCTGGCGCGATGCTGGCCGAGCCCAACTGCGTGGGTTGTTGGCCAAGATGGGGTTCAGCTTGACGGCGTGTCGGCAGCCGCACGCGTACATGGACCTGGACTTGCGCAAAGCTCTCATCCCGCGCATCAAGACGATCGCTCGAGAATATGGCCTGGGCGACTCGACCTTCCGCTCCTTTGCCCGCCAACGGGGCTTTCGAGCCCCAGAACTCTCCGCGGCCGATGCGGTCGAAGGCGCTGCGCGCTGCTGCACGCCGCGACCGGCGTACAGGTTACCGTCGATGCGCCTGGACTTGCCTTTTCCGCTCCGCCCGCTGCTCAGGGCTGGCGAGCGGCCTCGGCCGCGGCCGGCGGGACGTACACATCAGATTGGTTTGCGTCCAAACGGGCCTGGCGTCTGCCTGGCTCGGGAGTGCTCCCCTCGGGTCCCCCAGGCACTGCTTCGACTGGGACGGATGAGTTGGACCCGAATCAAGGATCAATCCAAGTAGATGAGCGTCGCAAAGACGCTTGGGTGCGCAATTTTTTCGCTGCCTACAGTGCATTGGATGCGACGCGGCCGCAAAGGTAGGTTTGCTTTTTCTCTCTCTCCCTCTCTCGTTTCGGAACGCGCGACCCAGTACAAATGACTGACCTGATTGTACCCTACGCCTTGTCCTGTGCAGTTTGGATCTGCTGCAATCGTCGCTGGTCTTGGCGCAAGCGCTTCACCGCGCGGTGCTCAGTACGGGGATTGCCTTGGTAGAGAAGCACGCGATCAAGGCGCTGCGCAACTTTCGGCTGGTCGTACTCAAGGATGGTCCGGACCTTGCCTTGTTTGCTCAACCGGCCATGCTGGCCCGCCTGGCGCATTGGCTGGTAGATGCGCTGCGCGACTCGATTGCCGACATGGAACGGCGCCATGCGCACCACAAGGCGGTCCAGGCAGCGCAACGCCAGCGCAACCGCAAGCGGCCCCGCACCCAGCCCGCCTCTTCTTCCGACCCCACAGGCGAGGAAGACGCGCAGGAGCAAGAGGCCGCGCAGGAGGCGCGGGACCATGCGGAGCGGCTGAGTGCCCGGCGTGGAATCGCGTTTGTGGTGGCAGCACTGGATGTGGCACGGCAAGTGTACGTCGTGGTCGGTCTGGCTGGCGGGTCGCAAGTGGGCGCCGTCAAGCCAACCGGTTTGGACTGGCGTTCCAGTCGGCGGCGTTGGAAGCTGGGGTAGAGTCGGTCCATGACCGCTTCGATACCCACCTGGTCGACGTGCCGGCGGAACAACTCATGCCCTTTATCGAGGCCTCCACTTGCGCGTTTAGTCGTTTACTCCCCCCCCCCTCCCCCCCCCCGCGCGCGCCCCGCTTCCTCCCCTTTGCAACAGTCTGAGAAAGATGCATTTACATGAAAGATCCCCCGTCCCTTTTTGGTTTCTGTAGCCCAGAGGGAAGTGGGCCAAGCAGGTCTCGGTCCCTGCCTGCTGGCCCCATGTTGATTGGCCACAAGCATGGCCAGAGGGGCCTGTGCACCTTCTGGAACGCTCCAACATATACTAGTCCACACGCGTTCCCCCCACACTCTCTTCAACTCCCCCGTCTTCCATGCCTCCCCTTGTGCTCCTCTTGGAACAGCACCGCCCTATCTCTTGAAGGACCAGTTTAGAGGGCTTGCATTCGGATTCAATTCAAGCCTTCCCGCTTGGGCCGTACTGCCTGAATCAGGACACCAGCAGAACGCCTACGGCCCTTTCTATAAGCTGTTCGAAGGTCCCCATGCAGCATCTATCCATACGAGCAGGTTGGATTTGAGGCCATATTGAATTGAATGCATGGCACCTAGAGCAGGAGCAAGCCACCATTTAGGAGCGAGCCTCGGGCTTAACCCAGAGGTCAACAAACTTGTGCACCGGGGTCGAGGCAAGCTTGTCGTGGTTCTCGTCCTTCAAAAAGTCCTTGATGGCCGTCTTGGTCTCTTCGGGGAAGAAGCCGTCGAGGTGCTTGTCGAGCTTGGCGGCAATCAGCGGGATGGCCTCCGTGCGGCGGCGGGCGTGGCCCACGGGGTAGTCAATCGCCACGGGCCCAGCTTGGAGCCGTCCTTGAGGGTGAGCTCGACGCTGTTGCCGATCGAGCGCTTCTCCGGCTCGAGGTACTCGGCCGTGTAGCGAGGCTCCTCCTCCACCGTCATCTTGGCGCGCAGCTCGTCAATCTTGGGGTCGGCGGCAAACTCGTCCGTGTACATGTGGGGTTCCAGAACACCGTGGATGAGGGGAACGGCAACCATGTACTGCAGCGAGTGGTCACGGTCAGCATAGTTGTTGAGCTTGCCAGCCTTGGAGATGATGCGGATGGCAGCCTCCTGGGTGCGGAGCTTAATCGACGCAATGTCATCCGACGTCTTGCCCTGGGCCTTGAGCTGCTTGTGCAACTCGCGCGCCGCCTCGACGGCCGTCTGGGCGTGGAACTCGGCCGGGGCCAGCTTGAACAGCACATTCTCCATCACATAGCTGCCGTACCCACGCTGGAACTTGAACGGCTTGCCCTTGAACAGCACATCGTAAAAGCCCCACACGGGCGCCGTCAGCACCGAAGGGTAGCCCATCTCGCCATTCTTGACGAGCAGCGCCAGGTTGACGGCACGGCCACAGGCATCGCCGGCAGCCCACGACTTGCGGCTGCCCGCGTTGGGCGCGTGGCGGTAGGTGCGGAGCGCCTGGCCATCGACAAACGCCTGGCTAATCACGTCGACCGTCTGGTCACGCGTGTTGCCCAGCAGCTTGCTCACCACCGCCGCCGAGGCCACCTTGACCAGCACCACATGGTCCAGGCCGACCTTGTTGAACGAGTTTTCAATCGCAATCACACCCTGGATTTCGTGCGCCTTGATCGCGCCCTCGAGCACATCCTTGACCGTCAGCGGCTCGGCACCCTTGGCCACACGCTCGCGCGAGATCCAGTCGGCAACCGACAGGATGGCACCAATGTTGTCCGACGGGTGGCCCCACTCGGCGGCCAGCCACGTGTCGTTGAAGTCGAGCCAGCGGACCAGCGCGCCGTTCTCAAACGCGGCGCGGATGGGGTCCAGCACGTACTCGGTACCAATGACACGGGCACCGTTGGGCACCACTGTGCCGGGCACGACGGGGCCCGTGATGGCCTTGGCCTGGGGGAAGCGGAGGGCCTCAATGCCGCAGCCGAGCGTGTCGAGCAGGTCGAGGCGGGCCGTGCGGTAGGCGACATCCGAGGTGATGTCGTAGCTGTGGACGTAGTCGGCAATGTCCTGCATCACCTGGTCGGGGGGGGGCGGACGTTGTCCTCCCCAGCGCCAAGGCCGGCTCCCATGGTGCGGGCAGACGAGGAGAAAGCAGCGGAGGCGGCGGGCGAGACGGGGGCGCGGGCGCGGAGGGCAGCAGCCGAGGAGGGGCGGGCAAGCGAGGCGAGGACGGGGGCAGCGGGGCGGGCCGAGGCGAAGGGGCGGCGGAGCGCAGCAGACACAGACGAGCCAAGCGCAAGCGAACGGGCCATGGTGGGGGGGGGAGGAGGAGCGTGGCGGACGCAGAAGAAGGCGCGGCGGCGACTTTAAACCGGCCGCCACCGGGCCGGATGCTGCCGGTGCAGCCGCCCGGGGGACGACGAGCGGAGGCGGCGCGGCGCGGCAGGGGGCAGCGCCTGCGCGTGGAAGCGGCGCATGCAGCTCTGCGGCGCAGGGACAGCCCCCGCGCTGCGCTGCCCTCGCCCGTGAAAGCCGCTGCAAAGCGGTGGGGGCCGCCTGGGGCGGCGCAGGCGGACATGCGCTGCCCGCAGCCGGCAGGGCGCGAGTGTGCGGTGCGGGCTGCTGCCGTGCGCTGCCCCGGCTGCCCCGCCCGTGCGGCTGCGAGCGGCGGTGGGCGGCGGAGGGCGGCCAGCAGCACACCGCCCCCGCTCCGGAAATAACCGCATGCGGAGCCCCGCTGGCGCAGCAGACGGGCGCATCTCATGCACAGCGCACGCAGGCACCTGCCCGCTCTCGTGCGTGTGCGTGGCCAGTGTGTTGCTGTGCCGGACCAGGCGGCGTTGCTGCACCAGCAGCGGCCTAGTGACCGGTGTCGCGATGCCGGACCCGGGGGGGCAAGATCAATTCGATCAGTCTCCATCGATCGTCACTTACGCATAACGTCGCCAGTCAATGTCCGCTTCAACACCAACCTTCCATCTGCCATCGGCAGCTTCAATCTTGCATTTCATCAGATCTTCGTCCAGCGCACAGCGCACACTAGCCCAACGCGTGACAGGCACCGGCGCTCGTTGGCCTCGCCCACTAGCCAGCATGCAACACGTATCACGCGATCCCCGCCCGTCGCCATTTGATATTTGCCGCCCAGCCTCCCGCCGGCACCCCTGCTTGCTGCCCACAGCTGGGTGCTGCGGCGGCCCAAGCGGACCAGACCAGACGGGCCGAAACACCGGTTGTGCTGCCCCAACCCAAACGGGGGGCCTCTCGTCGCCAGCACGAACTACCCCGCCTGCTCTACCCCTCTTCCCATCCCATCCTCTCCTGTCGGTGCCCCAGCGTCACCGGTCACCAGCCTCACCCCAAGCGTCTCCACATTTTATCTGATCAACGCGACCTGTGGAAGAAGCCTGGTGGCGCGCCCGTAAGGCCCTAACGGCCGTCTAGAGGAACGCCATCAATCGCACTACCATAGTAGTAGTGGTGGTGGTGAGCACGGTGATCCAAGTGTACCAATGATGAATGACGCGAATGAAGATTGAGTTCAGTACTGACAAATGACAACACGCCAAGAAAGCGCCACTGGGCCTGTGGCTGCGGAACAACCAAGCCTGAGAAGAACGCTTCGGGTCGTCCCCAGACAGCCTCTCAGGGCTTTAGGCGCTCTCAGAACTCGGGGTTCCTACGCCCAGAGAAGAGAGCCGAAAGCACCGTGGCCAACATGTGGGAACCTCCCCATATGTCTTCTCGAAAAGATCCCCTTGATCCCCGCTACCGCCGCCATACGATTGCATCCGATTGCAGCACAGTAGTGCATCAGTACATTTTTACGGTGAGAATCCCACCTCTTTCCCCAGCTGTAGCGCTCAAACGTCTCTCGCTCCACTCCCACACGTCAAGGGCAACGTGGGTCTGAGAGGACCAAGGGGAAGGTAGCTATGGGTAGACGGTGGCGATCAATAGTCCTCCCACGCTCGGTAGTCTCGATAGTCACGCCATCATCTTTTCAGCGAAAGGTACAAATACAAGTACAAACATCAGGAAACAGAGGTGCAGGGCTTGGATAGGCGGGGGGCAGGGTGGAACGGGAGGGGGGTCCGAGGCGTGGTCAAGCCAAGTCGGCAGCTTGCTAGACAAGCCTGGTGAGAACAATAAAACAAAAGGAGTAGGACAGGGCAGGCCCAACCGTAGTGCCCCATAGGAGATTCGTCAGCACGATAAGGGTCGTCAATGGGTCGTCAAGCGTCCGACTTGCAGATATAGGGTGAGCCCATTGGGCAGAGAGCACCTCCCTCATCTCGATAGGGGAGGGGTACGAAGGCCGTGGCGCTGAAAAGCATAAGCGCAAGAAAAAAAAAGGGGGCGCACAAGAAGCATCGTGTGCTCAAAACAAGGCAGGCCCAGAGCCAAGACCCTCCATCTCAATACGATGATGGCACAGAGCCGTGCAGAGGATAGGTGGGCCACCCGGGCGCAGAGGAGCCGATCGAAGTGGAATGTCCACCGCGAGATCGGTCGTGAACGGCAAGTTCGCTATGGCTGAAGCTCGAACGACCCACCGCATGACCCGAGTATGCGTGCAGGCCACCATGGTTCATCCCCACGCCTGGGGGACCACCATGGGAATGCTGCGCCATTGCCGCCGGGTCATACCGTTCGCCCGCAGGGTAACTGTATTCGTGATACGCCTCGGTCGGGGATGGCAGGGGGGGCCTGAACTGGAAATAGGGATGGGGGCAGTGACGGAATGGTGGTCGGGGTACGACGCGCCGGTCCCTGGGGTAGGCGGAAAGGTTGGCACCCCGCCCGTGGGGGCGGCATGACTTGCTGAGCTTGCTGCAGCAGCCGACGCTTCTTCATGCGCTCCCGGTGGGATTCGTACGTGATGCCCGAAAACGCAAACACCGCCCGCTGTTCCCTCGTCAACGGCCCGCGACGCATGAGCGTATCGTTGGAGGTGCAGGTACGTTTGCTCGCTACACACCTGGCGCACGGGGTGTTGCGATCGCATCTGCTCGTTCATACTGGGTCAGTAACCTTGGCATGGAGAACGTCAAAGATGAGTACCTACTTGACTTTGCGTCGACGACACTCGTCACAGGCTGGCTGACCTTCCCGCGCACCCACACGTGGGCGGAGGGAACGTTGCAGGTCGATGGAATTAACCAGGTTGGAGATGTAGGCAGCCCGGGTGGGTTCATCCATACCGAGCAGAGGCCCACTGACGTTGGTCCCGGAAAACACCGAAACACCAGGCAACGAATGATGGCGCCCATGCTCGCCGTACATGGTACCTGGGTGCGAGGGGGCATTCCAGTCGGCTGACCCTGGGGCCTGTTGATGCGAGGCGGAGCCGGGGGGAGCAAAGTCAGGACCAACATCCAGTGCCGATGGAGCCGACGAGGCACTTCCACCTCTGGTACGGGCTTGCACAGCGGGTGGTACGGTGCCATAGGCGGGTCCATCAATATTGTACGGGTAATACGGGTTGGAGTCCGAATGAGAACGTTGCGCAGCTAGAGGGCCCGTCATTTGCGACCCATATTCTGAGGCTTGGGGGGCAGGGGGTTCACGATACGAACTGGCGCTGAAGGAGGATGAGCCTGAACAATTTTGATCCAGATCCCCACAGTCGTGCCAAGACGAACAGAATGGAGAAACCCCAAATCAGTCAGCGCACAAATCCCGATACACCACAAGGAGGATAGGGTGAAAAGAACTCTTGGTTTGGGCGATCCACGCACGAGCACAGAAAAACGGGAAGCAGAGTAGACCAAGCTTCTCTCCTACTAGAGATGCAATCTCGCTTCCCATACCGTAATTCCGTACCCGCACTCACCCATTCCTGGTTCAGGGAGAGAAGATAAAGAGAGGGGAGAATAGAAAATCAGAACGTACGGTTAGCGCTGGAACTTGAAGCCGCGGGAGCATCGAACAGGCCGCGTAGAGGCGGCAGCCGCGGGCGGTTGGCCGTGTGTTGGGAGGGCGCGAAGCCGTGAGAGACAGAGACACCAGAGGCGGATGAGTAGAGGGACGACGGCGGAATATGATAGTCCGAGCCGCGCTTAGGCAGGGAAGCGGGGCCAGATGGGAGCGGGGAGGGGCCATGGCTGGTTCACGGTGAGCGTGTGCTGAATACGCACGCAGGGCAGCGGGCCATGGGCCGGTGGCTGGGGTGGGAGGGACGCATTCGAGGCGGCGGGTACGACGGCAGAGACGAAGGAGCGCGTGCCAGGGGGGTGCAGAGCAACGTGGGAGGGACGGGACTGACGAGCGCAGCAATCAGAGGGGGAGTGCCGGGGGGCCGCAGGCACTGGTGGTGGCGAGAGGGTGCGACTATATGAGACGGAGCTAGCACACAGAACAACAGGCACAGGACCAAGCAGTGGCCAGCTGCTGCTGCAGAGCATGCCGGCTGTGGCAAAGGCCGAGGCACGAGGGCAGCCGCGTCGACCCATGCTCTGTGCTAGCGCAGCCTGGGGGGCTGGGCCCAGCACAGACGCAGTGCGGGCAGCGCTACCAGGCCCAGGAAACCTGCTGCAGGAACACGCCCGTCCCGCCTGCCTACGTACGCGTGCACGGCCATATCGCACGTACCGATTATCGATTATCGGTATCGCAGTGGCTGCACGGCTGGCCATGCCCGCACAGGGGCAGTCCCAAGCTAATCGCCCGTTCAGGCACACCCGACCCCCCCCCACGCCTCCCGCCGCCCCGTGCTCCCACTGCCCCCGCGCGGCCGCCTGCGTCGGCCCCCAAACACGGCTTTTTGAATCGATCAAACCGGAGACTGCGCCAGACAGCGCTGCGGCCAATTAGGGTTATGATGCTCGCCCCATGCGACAGAGGGGGCAGCGCATTGCCCCGCGCACCTGCGCCGGTGATATGGGTGTGTGACATGTGCCCCGAGGGCAAACACGCATGGTGCATGACTGCATCACGCATGATGCGTGATGCAAAAGAACGCAGCAGCCTTGTCCCGCACAATCTCCGAACGACTCCTAGGGGGGCAGTGCTCTGCACACTGCTTCACACTGCCCACAGCGTCGCTTCCTGCTCCTCTGCGGTGCGGATTGGCTTTGCGCCGCTGCTTCCCCCCTCGGTGGCCGGCCGGTGACCGGCGAGGCCCTGAGGACCTGAGGGCCTGAGCTCAACAGGTCCTCAGGGCCACCGAGTTTAGTTGGCCTTGGGGTGGGAATGCCGTGCTGCGTATCGCAGGCGTATCGCGTCGTTCGGCACAGCCGAACGAAGAGATTAGTCGAGGATTCGCCATCGCGAACCTGAAACCCCCAATTTGGCCATCTCACTTTGTGCTCTCCGGTCTCACATCTCACCTCCAACGCCCGTTCGGGTTGCAGAAGGTTGCCGAGCACCACTCACAGCGTCCACCGTCCGGAGGAATCCATGCACTTTTTTGGCGTGCCCTGCGCGCCGCGTGAATGGACAGTTTTTTTTTTTCTCTTCCCCACTAGGCCTACACAGGCTCTTCACGCTCCAAGCGCCAAGCGTCGAGCTCCCTGGAAACGCCAACCGCCAGCATCATGCATCATGCCTCATGCATCATGCATCGGGCAACCTATGTATCGCCCATCATCGTGGTGCCTTGAGTTCAATTCAATTAAGCTTCAAGAGCTAGCTTCAAGCTTCAAGCTTCAAGCTTGCTGGCTCTGGGTACGTGTCCAATTCGAAACCCCCGATAGCCTCGATAACTCGGACACTTGAGCTTGACGTCAAACTCGTATTAACGCGTTAACGTACTTGACTTAAGCTACTTAAGGTCCTTAGGTCTACTAGGGTCTACTAGGGCTGCCTGCTATAATAGCCACGCTATTCTATCGAGTGTCATGCATGTCAAACCTGCGTTTCTCAGTTCGGGCACTCATTTGCTCTGCATAGCGCGGGGTAGACCACGTACGACCGGCCGGACAAAAACGCTCTCGCGATGCGTCTGTCTCCGGACAAATCATGAACCGTCGGTCGTATGTATCGAATCACAACACCCTGGCAGGTGTTTGGTAGCTTCCCGCTACGCACGCTACTGTCACCATGTCAATAGTCGCTGTCGCATGTCGCATGTCATGCATCAAGTCCATCATGCATCTTCAAAAGCCCCATTACCTTTTCGCCTTCCCTTTTTTCGCCTTGCAATTAAACGTTAAACCCACACACTGTGGGTACTGGGATTGATTAATGATTGACGTGCTGATCTTGCTTCGATGCTACATGGGTTGTACCGTGCTGCAGTCTTTTGAAGCTTTTGGCGCGTGTCAGTTCAGTACGTTTTCAGTGATATGGAACGGGGTGAGTACGTTGAGTCCGGTGAGTACCCTCTCGGGCCTTAATATTATTCGTCCGAGTAGTTTTTCGCCATGGGCTTTTCATGGTTCGCACCGACTCACAATCCAACTCGTTCCTTCGGATTCGACTACACAAAACTATCGGAAATTTCCATTGGAGGTGCACCAGAGGCTTTTGAGGGACTCACACGTATGAAAAAAGGAGGGCAAAAGATTACGCACCACAGAACTGTGTGGTACACGGGTAGGCACGAGAAGAGACGGTATGCAGGAGGACCTGTGTTGGCATATGCCGGGAAATGACCCCAAAAGGCGCTTCGACGTTTTGCCGTCTCAGGAACGGAGACGAGAGCGTTATTGGCGCGTGTACGACCCGTCGGCTGTGGGACGCTCTACTATCTGTACCCCACTGCCCTACGTGGTGTACAACGGGCTACAAAGGTTGCAACTGTATATATGGGCACTGAGTACTGAGTACTGAGTGTGCCAAGTACTTCTCAGAGTACTGTTGTACTATGAGGACCTAACATAAGGCCTAAGGCCCTAAGGCCTAAGGCCCCTAAGGACACATGTCACATGTCAGCCAGTACTACAAAGCTTTGTTCAAGCTTCAGCTATTACGTTCATACATTCAAGGGTCCAAGCTTCAGATGCGTTTTATGTTGAAACAAACTGTTATGTGTCAATCCACAGATGTCCGCCCTGTGTTATATCCATCCTGGCATGACTCATATATGATGGGGTATCGGAGATCAAATGGTGAACAGGAGGTTCAGATCCCACGGATGGGAGCTGCTCATCTGCGGAGGCACAATCAGATCCTAGTCAACAGATACTCTAATGGAGGAAGTCAAGGTACAAACCTGAGGCTTCTGACCAAAGCACTTGACCAGCTCATCACGGAGAGCGTTTAGGAGCTGAAGATAGGTAATGTGGGCCAGCGTGAAAAGACGGTGATCCAAGCAAAGCTCATTGCACCCGTTGCCTTGTGGGCTTCGTAGGTGTCCGCACTGGTTTCACTATCCTTGCAACCGGAAAATCACCACATCGGCCCCAGAAGACCGGTACAAATTGTATCCTCCTGCGCCCCCTTTTCTCTTGCCGCTTTGGGGTATACAGCGGCATTGCGGTCGGAAGGTAAGGTGGAAAAGTCCCCGTATTCTTGCCAGCCAATTGGATGGCTTTGCGCATTCCACAGCCATGTTGGCCCCCACGGTTGTGAGTTCGAAAAGTTGGCCACTAGTCGCGTACACATAGGGCAGGTCCAGCACGGTGCCACTGTAGCACGAATCAAACAAGGCGGTCAAGCGACACCCGACCGGCAAGGGGGTCACCAGCATGTCATGCAGCTCGTCATTCGCCATCATGCCATTGGTAAGGTAATCGACAGGAACGATATACTCGCTCAATCTGTCCGCTGTGGGGACAGGTGAGAGTCAGAACAGGAATGCTATGGGAGGAGGGAGGGGCAGACGAGAGTCACAATATAGTCATGCAGGAAGGGTGACATACACGCACCTTGATCACCTTGAGTCGCCTTGGCTTGCGCGCCACGGCCAGAATAATGGAAAAAGAGGGAATCACCCGGTTGAGCGTCCCTGATGAGCCACTCTATGGCCGCGGAGATGTTGGCCCTGGTAGGGCGTCCCCATGGATCGGGTGTTTGATCGGTCAAGACAACCATGTCCCTCCGCATGGAATCCGCACGTGAGGAGAAAGCTGCGCATGTTTACCACATCCTTCCAGCATCCGCCGAGCTCCGCTCTGGAGCCAACATAGTTGATGCCAATCAGCAGGGCCTTGCGCTTGCCCGTCATCGTACTGTACTCGTACCGCCCTCCGTCCTCCATCATCCCACCGGGTGGGTAGTCAAAGCGGACCTGGACATCGCGGTACTCGGGAGGACCGAGCGGGCCAGCAACGCGCCCCCATCGGCTTGGGGGCGGGAAAAATGGCACAGGGCTAAAGTCGGTACCAGAAGCTGAACGCGTTTCGACACTTCGCAAGCTCAGTGGCGGAGAAAAGGGAGGCTGATCAGCAAAGGGGATGTACCAAGGACCGGGGGGATGCCCAGCCATCAGGTGCTCGGGATGGGGGCAGCGTGTGGGTATTATTGTTGGGCTCATAGAACGGATGGCCGTCTAGGAACGGTTCTCGCATTTGCACCATACTGATGCGACTGTAGTAGATAGAGAATCGCAGCCGCACACAGTCCATCAGTATCTCATCCAGGTGGAAGCCGGCGGAGGAGAGGGTATGCGAAAGGGAAAATGGACGAGCGGACCATGAGTAACATGTTCGGCAACAGTCGGAACACGCCGCCGAAGCTGTGCCACACAAAGTTGCAGCCGAGAGGTGGGACTTACAGCCTTTCCCGGAGCCGGGCCCATGGGACATGCGGGGATGAATTGTCTGGCATGCTCGAAATGGTGGCCTCTGTGAGAGGGGAGGGGGTAGAGCGTTGACTGTTGCTAGGAGGAGTAGAGATCGGGCCTCTCACCTATATGCGAAGGCTCAGCCTGAGCAGGTCGTGAAGAGTGCACAGTTGCTACAGGTGTGGGAAGTATAAATGACTTTCATTTGTGACAAGAGGTGGGGCGGGAAATGTTCTGAGCATCAGTTGACCTGTGTGTGGTTGGCTATAATGTCGATAGAGACGTTCGGGCCACACCTATTACACTCTTTTCCTCTCTGCTTTGCGGGGGGGGGGGTTGAACGTTGAACGTAAATAAATTAGTATCAGATGTAGGGCATTTCCAGCCTGACGATACCCAACCATCGCGAAGCTTTGGGGCTGGTTGAACTTGAGGGGGCGGGCAATGTTGGTGAGATGGAATACAAGGGGAGGGGATGAGTTCGCACTAATAGTGAATCCGCCCCCGCATTCCACTGGTTTATCGGCGTAAATGATACCAGTTCCTCTCTTAAGGTTATAACCCTAACATGCTCGGAGCGGGCGAAGAGGTCTAAAGATCGGCATAGCGCCAGTGTCTGTCGGCCCCTGTTTCTCTTTTCCACAACCTGTTGGCTCTGTCCGGCGTCCATTCACCTCGAAGCTTGAAGCTTGAACCACCATAACCATGTCTGAGGCTACTGCCCCTGCCCCACACCTCGACCCCGTCATGGGCGAGAAGGTCAGCAAGAGCGAACTGAAATGGCGCTAGAAGGAGCCTCAGACCGCCGAAAAATAGGCGGCAAATATGACTGCTGCTCCCGTGGCTGCGACCAAGCCCAAGTCCCCTACGGACGGGGAGGGGGAACTGAGCCGACAGCAATGTTACGAACAATGCTCGTGTACGATCAAGGTGCTGCGTGAAAGCAAGGGCCTAACCCGCCGTATCCTCACAAGTTCCATGTAAGCACCTCCCTTGGTGCCTACATCGACAAGTACGGCCCCACCACCGAGCCTGGAGCTAATCTGGAGGAAAAGTGTCCATTGCCGGCCGCATCCACACGGTGAGCGCGCAGGGTGCCAAGTTGCATTTTATGATCTTCACTCTGAGGGTCAGAAGGTCGAGATCATGGCCTCTGCCTCGGATCATGTCGGCAAGGATAAGCCCGATGGCCCCGTGTACGAGGTTGACTTTGCTACCCCCTGGAGGCGATTCGACATGATCAAGGAGCTCGAGGCGCAGCTCAATGTCCCTTTCCCGCCTGCCAAACAGCTCCACACCGAGGCTGCGCGCAAGTGGCTGGATGAGTTGGCAGTGAAGCACGGGGTGGAGTGCAGTGCGCCCGCATATCGGGCCGGTTGGTGGACAAGTTTGTGGGCGAGTACATTGAGCCTCAGCGCATCAATCCATCCTTTATCAAGGGCCACCGAGGTGGCGAGCCCGCTGGCTGGCCAAGTACCACCGCTACATCCCGGGTCTGTCCGAACGGTTCGAGCCTTGTGGCATCAAAGGAGATTGCCAATGTACAAGGAGCTCAACGATCCCTTTGACCAGCGGGAGCGGATCGAAGAGCAGTCGCGCCAAGCGGCCGCCGGCGACGACGAGGCGCAAGGGATTGACGAGATTTGTTGTGCGCTGGAGCACGGCTTGCCGCCAACAGCGGGCTGGGGGCTGGGGGTTGACCGGCTGACCATGTTCCTGGCCGACTCGAACCGGATCGCCGAATTCCTCGCCTTCCCGGCGAGGAAACGGAAGCAGACCCAGGCTGCTGCTGCTGCGGCGGCGCGGCGACAGCGGTGCAGCAGCCCCAGCCTTCGGCCTAGGCTACCTCGGCGCTGTGGATGGATGGGGGCAGCGGCAGCTGTGGTTGGGGGGGCAAGGACAGACAGAGGAGGCCGGATGCTGACGACGGAGGTGTAAATTGGTGGGGGGGGGGGTTGAACGTTGAAGCTTGAAGGTTGGTCATCGATCATCATACATCGCGCATCATGCATCGTGCTGGGCTGGACATGGCCCTGCCGAGTGCCTAGGCCTGCAATGGGCGTGTGCTGGCATTAGAGCACGCAGGGTGTGTGGGGCCGCGTGGGTTGGTTGCTCGCTGCTCGCAGCCGCCTGGGGCCAGTCTGGCCTGGAACACAAATACTGAGATTGAACGTACTGATGCATGGTCGATGATCGATGATCATCGATATGATTAATGATTAATGACGCTGAAGCGTGGAGAGCCGAGTATTGCAGCCGACGACTGGCAGCAGCAGCGGCCGCGCAGCGCAGCGCAGCCAGGCGCAGAGCGCACGCAGCGCAGCCACGGCAGGTGCGAAGCGGAGGCGGCCGGGGGGCAGTGAGAGCCCTGCGGCTGTTTTGGACGAGCTGCAGGGGGGAGCGGGGTGCGTCGCACCAGGCGAGCCATGGCAGAGGCGCACTGCGGACTGCGTCTGCGAGGCCAAGCAGCGGAGCGTAGCAGAGCGCAGAGCCTCCAAATTTCAACGCACAGCCGGTGCATGCAAGGCCGCCGGTGACCTCACCCTCACCGCCTCGCCCTTGTCCGTGGCCACCCGCACCGCCCTCCTCCCCCGCCACCACCTCCCCCCGGCCTGCCCACCATGTCCTTTCCCACGGCCGTCTAGGCCCCGTCCATGGCCACCAGCCTCAGCACCCGCACCCACACCCGCACCCGCTCCCGCACCAGCGTCAGCACCATCTCCATCCGCATCACACCCAGCTTCACGACCGTCCTCCCCTCTTTATCTGCATGGCCCCTCCGCCTCAGCACACCCTAATGTCTCTGCCCATGCCCATGCCCATGCCCAGCCCTGGTCTCAGTCCCAGCCTCAGTACCCGATCCACCCACCACGCACCGTGCTCGCCCCCCCCGCCGCCAGCTCAGTACTCCCGTGACCTCCGACCACCCTTCTTCCGCCTTCACTCCTCTCCCTCCACCCACCCGCCATGCGCCACAACTCGACCCCGGTTGTGTCCATGCTCCCTCTCCTCCACCAAGCCCAGCCCCACCTCCCCCACGACAATCAGAGAGGCAGGGAACGCTCTTTGACCCAGCAAGGATGACCCCGTCACCTTTGCAGCATCGCAGCGTGCGCTTTCTGGCCGATCCGCTCCGAGCCAGTCGTCTTCAGTGCGCTCTGACCAAAGTACCCCGGCCGCGCGCGACCCCCATCGCCGCCGACGACGTGGCCCCGGTACGATGACATCGACCACATCGGCCGAGAGCGGCTCGGTCTCGGTCGGTGGCGAGGGGAGCACGAACGCAAGTGCCAAGGCTGCCGCCAACGGCTACATTGCCGACATCAAGCGCACCTATCGCGACATTGGCAAGCTTGAGACCGAACTTCAGACCTACCATGCCGCCGCGGTCAAGGAGCGATTGCCGCTCCCCGAGGCGATCAAATCGGCACTGGAACATGTGTCGACAAGCAAACGCCTGGCTCGGCTCCACGTCCATTCTACCAGCTGTGCTTGGGCCCTGGGTCGCTCGCCTCATGGCGTTCGCTCCCGACTGAGTATGCCATGACTGGCCGACTGTGGCAGGTAGCGTGTCACCCCATGCTGGAACAGCTGCGCCACCTCGCTCTTCGCATCATCTCCCACCCTCCCCCATCCTCTTCGCCCGTTCCATCCGCCAACCACCACTGCAATCCCTACAGCATCCGTTACCCTAACCTCTTCCGCTTCCGTTCCAACCCCAACCGAGAGCCTGATGGATCAGCTGGCAGATGCAGTTTACTTTGCCTACTATCTCTACGCCGAGTTGGTGGACAATGAACTTTCCAGTCGATGCGCACCAATTTCCGCGAGTCGTTAGGCGACCTGGCGCGATATCGGATTGCGCTGTTGGGCCTCGAGTCGCAACTCGCCACACGCCCGGATGGCCAGCAGGTGCGAAACAGCGCCCCTCGGCTCTTTCCTCCCCACGAATCCCCCGAAGGAGCGGGGTATGAAGAGGACGTCAACGGCAAGGCATCGATCGGGGCCGATGCGCTGGGCGACTGGGAGCTGGATGAGGCACACGTGTGGCGCGAAACAGCCCATGAGTGGTACACCCTAGCACTGTCGGATGTGCCCGGTACCGGACGCTTGCATCACCACCTCGCCCTTCTCTCGCGCGAGAGGAGCTACGAATGCTGTACCATCTGGTCAAGGCTCTTACCGCATCCCATCCCTTTGCTCCCGCCCGTGATGCGCTCGTATCGCTTTTTTCCTCCCGACTGCAACACGCCCGGGCGGGCAAGGAGGAAGTAACGACCCAATTTGTGTGGATCCATGGCCTGCTTGTCCGCCACAAAGGGCGGGGCCAATGGGATGCGGCTCTGGCAACGTTTTGGATCTGTTGGCGCGCGGCACGGTGGGCGAAGCGGACCTGATGCGCATGCTCACCGTGAATCTGGCGGCTTTGTTTGAGTATGGTGCCGAGGGGGCTGAGTTGCAGGCGGCCTGGGATGATGTGCAGCGCTGCCGAGGGGAACACCGAGACGGAGCAGGTACCTGCCCACCTGCACCAGGCCGCCGAGCTGGCATTTGGCATGTTGCGCACTTTGCTCATCGGGTCCCAGAGGAAGGGGAGGATGGCCCCTCGGCCTACGTTACGGGGATTCTTACTTTTCTCCATACGGGATCAGTATACCGCGTGTGGCAAGCAAGTTACGTCGCTACGTACCGTGGGATTGCTTGTGGATCTTTCGTATCGTCTGCCGCAGGGCTTGCCCGATCCAAGCTTGCCTGGCGCGGAGGGCAAGGCGGCGCGCAAGGCGGCTGCGTTGGCAGCCAAAACCGGGGTGCAAGCAAGATTGGTTCGTCGCCGCCGCTGCCTGAGGATTGGGCCATGCGCGGGATGGGTGGATCGGACGGAAAGTGTACGAGCGCGGGTTTTGGACGTTCCGCCTCCACCGCCTACGGCACAAGCACGCAAGATGTGGAAACGTACCGCCTGGCCGGCTGCCCTGCGCTTTCAGACCGAACGTGAAGCGCTGCGGTATGACGATGTGCAGTGGGATCCGTCTCCGGATGAGGAGGAGGAAGCGGCCCCATCGTCCCATGCTTCCTTTATCGGCCGTGTCGGCTGGGTCCATGGTCGGGACGGGTCAGCGTGGCTGTTCCCACCGGGCCTGACGGTTGTGGAACTGGTGGAACGGGTGCGGTGGAACCGGTTGGTCATTTGCTCGTCAGCCTGGCTCGCTTTGTGCCGGGCGTGGTCCGTGCGGGGGGGCTTGAGATCACAGCCCCCTTGACGGATGAGATGGAGCAATGGGCTGTGTTGCCTCGCCTGAGATGGTGATGAGTGCGTCTCCCAAGTCCGCGTCGCCTCCCTTGGTCGAGGCACCGCCCCTCGTGCCCGAGTCAATCGAGTGTGAGGAAGAGGCTCTCCAGGCGCGTCATCGCCTTTTGCGGCAAGTTCTGGCGGTCACTAACGCGGCACGTCCAGCGCAGGCGGATATCCGCTTCCCCCGCGCACGGCCGCTGAGGTGGGCAAGAAACGCTTGTGCTCGATACGAATGTTCTTCTGGTCGGGAGACGCAATGGAGATAGCGCCCTATATCGTCTCTTGGCAAAGGGTGGGAGGTGTGGTGGTGCCGCTGGCGGTGGTGACGGAGCTCGACGGGCTCCCGCTCCACACAGCCTCCACAGCAGCTGGGGCCAAGGATGCGTGGAGGAGGTGAGGCGGCGGGGAGAGCAAACGGTGGTGTCCGACAAGCCGGTTTGCCTGTTGTCGGATCTGAGCTGTCGGACAGAGACGATTGATTTTGCGCCGGTACCCGACCTGTCCCTGCCACGGGCTCGGACACTGGATGACATTATCCTTCGCTTGGCCGTCTGGAACGCCGCCCAGCGCCGGACGCCCGACACGCATCCTGACGTGCCCCCGGCCGTCTTGGTTACTCACGATACCAATCTGCGCATCAAGGCGCGTGCCTATGGCGTTGCTGCTGCCGTCCCCACGCAGCTGGGGGTGAGCGACTGATGCTGGCCGAGGGCAAAAGGCATGGCATGGCCGGGGAGTGTGCAACCAATGTATACTTGGAAATAAGAGTGCGTTGCTGGATAGCAGCCGGACTAGCGGGGGGAAGGGGGGGACACGTAGACGCGATGCCCGCGCGGCGGCGTGGCTGGGCGGCGGCGGCGGGTGGTGTGGGCTGTGGGAGGGGCGCAGCGGTGGCCGCGTGCGCACCTACTGGGACAGGCGATGGCGCCGCCCGCTGATATACTCGCACACAGTGTGCCGGAGCTGTCCAGCCCCCCCCCCGCTCGGCTTTGTAAATTGCATCTCGGCAGCTGTGACGCTTTCGCGCTTCGTCCTGCGATCCCCACTCGCTCCGTCCGTTCACTGCGCCACTCCACCCTCGATGGCCGTGCCGGTGCCGGTGCGTGTGGATCGCACCCGCGCTAGCGTTCGCGCGGGCGCCACCGCCGCCGACGCCACCCGACCCGCGCTCAGCACCGCCACCACTGCCTCCGTCTCGACCACCGCGGCCTCAAGCCCAGCCAGCAGCGCCGCCGAGGACGCGCCCCGCCCCCCAGCCTCAAGCCCAGCACCTCCATCCCGTCTCTCTCAGATTCGCTTTCGTCCCCCGCGCCCGCGCCGCGCGCCTGCGCACACACGCACACGCGGTGCCTCTGCCGCTGGTGCCGGACGCCCCGCCTCCGTTTGTAGCTGCTGCTGCCCGCCCAACGACCCTCCGCCTACGCCATCAGAGCCAGGCCCAAGCTGGTCTATGCAGCCCACAACGCAGCCCGCTCCGCCCCGCACCTTGTTCCTCCGCCCGCCCAACCGAGCCAACCCACCCCCCGCCCCCGCGCCTCCCTGCTCTGCCCCACACGCCCCAGCCTCCATCAACAAGCTCGGCCCCCATCCCCCCTGCAGCTGCACCGCATCCGGCTCCGCCGCCAGTTCCAGCCCCCGTCCCCTCCGTACCAGCCGCGCCGTCCCCGATTAGCAGGAGCAAGAGCGCCATTGCTTCTCATGACGCCTCCCATCCTCCATCCACGTCGGCCAGGCGCGAACGCAAGGACACGCGCCTTGCGGCTGCCCTCAAGCCTCCTTCCGCCGGCGCCGTGTTGTCAGCCACGCCCCATCCGCCTCGCACGCCTCGGCTGCGGCACGGGCTGTTGTTGGGTCTGCTTCGGATCAAGCGCCTGTCATGGCCCGCACCCAGTCGGACGATGTAGCACAGTGCTCTGCGTCTGTCCCTCCTGTGCCTCCGATGCTTCCGTGTTCGCCTTCGCTGTCGGCTCCCTCCACAGGCACACATCGCACTCCTTTATCCCCCGTGCCTGCTACTCCGCCACCGCACCAGCCCTACCCGCTGTCATCCGGAACTACTTTAAAGGGCAAGCCCCACACGTTCGCCCCCTCGTCTCTGCACTCCACTTTACCGCAGGCGGAGACGCATCCGCCATCGATGCCTCCCCCGCTGCCCCTGCCGCCCAACCGCAAGATGGCCGAGTCCGGCAACGATGCACACCCCACGCATTGGGCTCCTCGCCCCCACGGCGCGCGCAAGCGCACTCTCTCCATACCCCGGCTCCGGGGCAAGAAGCGAGCTCAAGCTCAGGCTCAGGCTCAAGCTCAAGCGCAAGTTCAAGGGCACGATCGTACCCCTGCTCCAGATCAAGACAGCATACCTGCCGTTCCACCCCTGCCCACCGAATTTAAAGGCAGCAATCGTCATTCGTCTAACCTCGGCTTCCCTTCCACCCGCCAAAGTCGGGAAATCGCTTTGCCTTCGACCCTGCCAGGGAGGGAAGTGGACCGCCCGCTATCGGGCCACTCGCGTTCGCGCACAGTTTCTCTCGCTTCGGCTGCCAGCTTAGCGTCCTGGGTGGGATTCGGGAAGGACAAGGACAAGGACAAAGGTAAGGACAAGGACAAGGACAGGGACAAGGACAAGAAAATGAGCCACCTTACAGATAAGACTCAAGAAGAAGGCAAGAGCAGCAAGGAAAGGTGAAAAACATGTCCAAACTAGTTGAGCAGCCTCCACCCGAGCATTCAGCCAGCATTCGGTCGGCTCGCCCTCCATTTCGACTGCCCCTTCAGCCTATCGTACGCCATCGGACGTTCGCGCTGGCTCGAGGCATGGTCGGTCCGCATCGTACAACGGCTCCCTCTCTTCCCTTCTCACCCCGCCTTTATCAGCCCGCAGTCCACCAAGTCCACAGGTTGTTTTCTCCGATTGCTGGATCTCCCTCCATGCCGACTGCGAGCGAGGCGGGCCACACGCCGAGGGCCATCACCTAGCCTCAGATGCAACCCCAGACGAGGAAGTGGTGCGTCTCTCCCCGATTCCCCATCCAGTTCCCGATTCACCCGGGCCAGCTCTCCGCCACAGGAGGCGGATAGGCAACTCCCTTTTATGCCCGAAACTTGCCGGCACCAGCAAGGCCAGACCAAAGGAACGGTCAGGCTCCGTGGGTACGCTCTTGACCAGTTTGACGCCTGGAAATAACAAGGACAAGGAAAAGGACAATGACAATGACAAGGACAAGGCTCAGGGAGATGAGTTGCCTCCGCAAGCGACTCGGGTGTCCACAAACCTTCTTTTTCCACAATGCTGTCAAAGAATGAGTCGATTTATGCCCAGGATTCTTCTTCGGGAGTAACGGTGGGTACGCTGGGTGTTCCCTCGCTGGCTCCACCCCCCCTCGTCCCAGCTCGCCCTCCCGCTACCGGTTTGGCAGGCGCAGAGGCAGTGCCGAACCCCCTCAAGCTCATGGCTCTGGCCATGGCCATATGCATCCCCTCTTGGTCAGCCAAGCATCGTACTGCCCCCCCGTGGCCTCTTTTCGCATCTTGCCTCTTTTAGGCTGAAGGACTCTGCCTCTCTCTCGTTGCCGCACCCCCGACCGCAGGGGACAGGACACGCGCAACACCCCAGCTAGCAGCCCATTCGCCCACGGTAAAGAAAGGGGGGCAACATCCTCTCTCTCCACTGCGGACTGCGAGCCCAGCACACCAGTCGACCCATTGGCGAAGGCAGGTTGAAAACCCAGCAGGGCGTATGGCTGATGGGCGTGTGGCATGGCCCCCCCGGCATACACCCTATGCCAACGCGGTGGGATCCGGCCCGGAAGATTCCCCGCTGACCGCACCGACCGACGGTCTGAGGATTCTTCCCTAGCATACCCCACAATGGTCGAAAGGACGGATGTGTATCGCCCCCCTTCCCCCCAGGCGTCGTCCACTTGGGCTGCTGACTTGCAGTGCGACTTTAACTCTCGAATTTGGTGTTCCTACCGCAGTCATTTCCCGCCCATTTCCCGAGATGGGCAGATCAGCGAGACGGCCAGCACGGCGGCTGAGGTGGATCCGGGCGGGGGGGTGGATCCGTTGGGACAGCGGGACGAGGCCGAAGAAAATGGACGATGGGCGGAACGGTGGGGAGCGCCTATGGCCGGGTTGTGGTCCCGCGCGGTGGCTGCGGCCCAGTCGGCCGGCTTGGCGCGGGGAGGGATCACAACCGATGCCGGGTGGGGCTGTATGTTGCGGACGGGCCAGTCTCTGTTGGCCAATACGTTGGTGACTGTAGCGCTGGGTCGCGATTGGCGTCGTCCGATGCGCCCACCGGCGGTGGGCGCGATGCAGATAGTCACGACTATGCTGCCTATGTTCGCATCTTGACCTCGTTTTTGGACAGCCCGTCGGGGCGAGTGCCCTTTTCGGTCCATCGCTTTGCCCAACAAGGCGCTGTGCTCGGAAAGGCTCCCGGAGAATGGTTTGGTCCCTCGACAGCGGCAGGCGCCATCCTGCGCTGTGTGGCCGAGCGCACCCATACGCTGTACCAACGCGAGACGATGGATTACCTCCACTCGCCGTTGTGCTCGCCCATGACAGTACTGTGCACGCTCACCAAGTCCTTTCTGCCTGGTACTGCACCGGTTTGGCCGGTGCCAGGATGCGACCCTTACGCTGCTCCCAACCCCTTGTACCGCCCTGGCCCCACACGGTGGGCACGAGCTTGAGCCTGAGCCCGAGCCCTTTCGCCGAGCCGTGCTTATCTTGGCTGGCATGAGGTTTGGGTTGGAGAAGGTGCACGAATCGTACTACGATGATATCAAAGTATGTTCCCTCGAGATGGTTATGGTCCGGTATTGACACTGTTCTCCAGGCTACGTTCACTTTTCCCCAGAGCGTCGGGATTGCCGGAAAACCATCATCTTCGTATTACTTTGTTGGTCTGGACAGCAGCAACGACTCGCTTCTCTACCTTGACCCGCACCATGTTCGCCCGGCCGTGCCTCTTCGCCGGGAGATGGGATGAATGGCTGTGTACGGCCTACACGCCGGCTCAGCTGGATAGTTACCATGGTGGGAAAGTGCATCGGATGCCGCTCAAGATGATGGACCCAAGCATGTTGCTTGGCTTTCTTGTTCGTTCCCGGGCTGAGTGGGACGATTTCGTTCTCCGGCTGGCAGCGTTACCAAAACCCTTACTTTCCATCAACTCTCGCCCACCACCCTCTTCCAACTCGACCAAGCCAACTTCGTCCCCCAGCTGGGCGGATGACGATGGAGTGCAGTCCCTTTCCGACTCGAGCGAGGGGGAAGATCAACACGAGGACAGCGATGAGGGCGAGAGAAATGAGCTGCAGCCTGCAAATGCTGATCCTGGGACTGAGGAGAGCACAACGGCGAGATGCCTCGCTCGACGACGGAGCAAACTATTTGCCCCGATTCTCGGGCTCCGTTACCTCCTGAGCAAGGGGAACGCGTCAGCAACGAGGCCGAGGCGGAAGGGGCACCATTACTTTCGGATGAACTTCCTATACTACTCCTCGCCCTCCAATCCAGGAAACTCCTGCCCAGCTACCCTTCCCGCGCAAAGTCTCTGTGCCCCTCCAGCCTTTTCCTCAATTAAGGGAGGATCCCATTCCTGATCCTATCCACGCCGAAACTGGCTCATTGAACCTTCACCCGCACCCTTCTCCACACCAGCTTCAGTGCGAGTTGGAGGTGCATCTACAGCGAGCGAAGAATCTGGGGTTGACGTGACAGAGATGGTTCCGTTGGTTCCCGTTTCTTCTCCCATTGACCCCACTGCGATACACAGTCCGCCTTCGGCTCATGCCGCTGCTGCTGTGGCCGCCGGGCTGCTGCCGCAACGCCGCGCAATCGTCGAACAGGTCCCTTGCGTGGCACGCATCCTTCCGATACTATCTCGCCTATGCCCATTGTCACAAGGAGCAGCCCGTATGAGGCATCCGATATCCCTTACCGCCACAGCGGCGGCAGACTGCCTTCTTTGACCCTTCTTCCTCTTTGAGCGATCATCACCCAACGGACTTACCCCGTCCGCTGCCCGACGTGATGTCTTCGCCTCAGGTCCTGTTCCCCTCGGCGGGCGAGGACCAAGCCCAACCACCCCCTTTCGTCACCACCACGGCATCCTCCGCGAAGTCCTCCCCTCCCTCACCTACTCCAATACGCCAAACCGACGGCGACGGTCCGTGGTATGCGGCTGAGTCTTTGGGCGTCGAACCGCCTTTTGAGCCAGAGAGAGGGAACCTATGCCGGTGCCGGCTGATGGGTCTACGGTTGACGACCTGATCCCAGAGCACCCAGCATCCCCCCCCGCTCTTCTTGCAGAAGCAACCGAAACCAGAGCCATCGGGCCACGAGCAAGGGGAAGCGGTAGAACCATCAGAGGATGAAGGTGCAGTGCTTCATCATGATTTGAGCACGATGGCCATCAGTGGCCATTCTGTCTCTTCGTTATCATCCTTCTTGCCATCTCCGCCTGCACCAAATGAGGTGTCACCTTCGAGGTCCGATAGCCTTGGGGTGGGCGTACTGTCCCAGCCAACCTTTTTGGATGGGGGACATGGCACGGATTCGGTCAACTCGCTCCTGACATACCCCGAGGATGGAAGTGCGGGCCTGTTGGCAGCCTGCCACCTCACTGGAGCATCTTTCCTCTTCCTCGCATGCACCCGGTGCACCAGATATAAACACCGTTCTTCCGCATCCCATTCCTCTCCCCTTTCCCATCACGCCGAGCGAGGTCGCCCCCCCGTTCGAGGAGGAATCCTAGCACAATGTGGCGCCGCCTCTCTCCTCTTTCTTGGGGCGCTTCCCCAGAGAGGGGTTGGAAACTTGATTCTTGTTGCTTTGTGACCATAACATATCCTTTCCTCTCCCGCCTTTTTCTCGATTTCCCCGCTCACATATGGCTTCATCATGGGTTGACTAACGCCCCCCTCTCTCTATACTTGCAGTCCACAGCTGTATTTGAGGATCGCATTCTTCAACGTGTCCAAGTCTCACTAGTCTCACTGATCTAGAAACCGCACCGCCGGAACGCAGCTGCGGCCGCTCGACGGAGCCGAAGCCCCACATTATGAGTACTAAGTTTGGCTGAGATAGCGAAGGACATTAGCTCTGGTGGCGGTCTGTACATTTGGCAACAAGCGAACTAGTGCCCCGCCTATAATACCTACCTCCCAAAATACACTCTGGGGGCACTCGTCTACTGGTAGTCCAATTATTACCCGGATTTACCCCGCTTTCCTGCCGTCGATTACATAAGGTAACACTTTTGGCCACCAGACTCACTTTTTTGCCGCGATTGTGGATGGCTCGGCCAACCACCCTTCCAGTCAGTCCACTTGCAGCCCATGTCGAAACTCAACGGCCTCAACGTTGGGCGCCGCCCCAACGAGGATTATGTGGCTCCTACGCCACAGAATACACCACTCCAAACCCAGCCTTTGACTCGCGAAGCACTCAGCCGCCCCACTGTCGGTACCGTCGAGGAGGAAGAGGAGCTGCTAGCGGCCCAAGCGCCCACTGAAGCGGCAGCAGCAGCGCTGGTCCGGGACCGAGACCTAGCAGCGCTGCTCGGCTCTGGTCCAAACAAAACAAGGCATGCCAGCCGCGTTGGCAGAACAGTTACCAGTGTACATTCGACGCCGCCTTGCCGGTCTCGAGGGGCTCCAAGCTCAGCACCTGGCCCTGGAGGCTGAGTTTGAACGGGAGGTGATGGAGGTGGAGCGCAAGTTTGAGAGCAAGTTTGCAACCGCTCTATAACGAGCGCATGAACATTGTGCGTGGCGTTAGTGAGCCCTCAGCGGAGCTGGTTGTTGAGGGGAGAAGGCCACCTCTGCTCGGGCAGGCAAAGACGAGGCACAAACAAGTTTGGCTCCGGTTTCCGCCCGCCGAATGGCCAAAAGGGACTGCCCATGTTCTGGCTTACTGTCCTGCACACCCACCCTGGCTTTGCTGAGGTCATGTCAGAGCGGGACGAGGAGGCGCTGCGTTCGCTCTGGGACATTCGTTCGGAACAGCTTCCGGCATCCGGCCCACCTGGTTTTAAGTTAACGTTCGAGTTTGACCCGGCCAACGAATACTTTACCAACAGTACCTTGACCAAGACGTACATTTATTCCGAGGAGGTGGATCGCGCTGGGAACTTGATTTTCGATCACATGGAGGGCACCAAGATCGAGTGGCGTAGTAGCGACAAGGATCTCACCACCCGCGTTGAGTCCAAGAGGCAACGCAACAAAACACCACCGAACGACCCTTGTCCTTAAGCGCACTGTTTCCGACCGATTCTTCTTCTTTAACTTTTCAGCCCGGTACAAGCATCCCCAAAAAATGAGGGCAACGGTACGGATGACGAGGGGTGGACGAAGCGCTGCTGCAGATGGAGTACCGGTTGGGTGAAGAGCTTAAGGACCGGGTTATACCCCATGCCATCCAGTTTTTTACAGCGAGGCCCTGGACTTTGGGTACTTTGACGAACTCGACGAGGTTGAGGATGGAGACGAGGAGGACGACCTAGAGGATGAGGAAGATGAAGATGAGACTGAGTACTGAGTACTTATTTGCCTCCTCGCTCATTGGCCGGACCACAGGAGTGCCTCTCCGTAGTAAGGCGACTGCTTTGTCCTCCCCCTTGTTGGCTTAATTCCAAAATCATTTATTCCTTCTCGCTGTAAGGCCTGTCAGCCGGCAGCAAGAGCCATGCATGTCTGACGCCAAATGAGTGTTCCAAAGGTTACTTGACGCAATGAGATTAAGAGCCAGTTCTATCACGTAGATGCTGATTCTGATATGTGAAGTTGCCCAGCCCTATCGGGCGCGAAGAAGTAGTTGGGCGCCCCAACGCTGGGTTTTGTTGCCAAGTTAGGACTGGGTCATTGAAGTGCTACCGCGAGGGAGATCAACAGGTTCCAGCCGCTTCAGCATCAAACTTACGCGCTGTGCCATTTCAGGGCCACCTGTCGCTTCCCGCGGAGCAGAGCAATTCTGGCGTCCACAACAGCCGGATCAGACACATCAGCATTGGGGCTAGTGCTGTCGCACACATGGATTTTCAGCCCATTCTTGGGCCACCTTAGGGGCATATACAAGACATGGATGGCCCTCGAAGGAAGAAAGGGGGGTGTGGTGGGGGAAGACACTGGCTGGGGCCAGGAAGCGGTGGAGGAGGCCCAGGGGCGCGAATTGGGGGGCGCAGCGGCGGGGAGCAACAGATCGCTGGGCCTGGTGTCCGCCGCCAGCACGTGACACTGCACAGTGACATGAGACGGACTAGTGGCAGCGTGAGCTGCCACATCACTGTGATGTGTGGTGCTGGTCCCATACCACAATTGATTACGCCGTTGGCCAAACATAGACAGCGCCTCCGTGCGGGTCTGCCTATTTTTGTTGCTCCGCATGGAGGCAGTGTCTCCAACCCTATTCCGTCCCGGCCCTCTACGCTTTCTGCTCGCTGGTGGCCTCGTCGCCCACCAGGGCAAGCTTCTGACCATCGTCAACGAGGTGAGTTTGACTCTGTCTCTACGTGCCAGGCGCGCGTGAGCGCCATCGGGGCACGGCCCCTGCCATTGCTCGCACGCCAGTGGTTCATGGTATAGGGCGGGGCGCCGGTCGTCTCGGCTGGACCTGGAGGATGGGCCTGGGTACTAACCGCACTGCAACGCGTTTGGCAGTTTTGCAAACGATGGTCAACGTTCCCAAGACTCGCCACCACTACTGCAAGGGCAAGGACTGCAAGAAGCACACGTTAGTATTCCCGTGTTTTTATATGGCCAAGAGGGACTAACCTCCCAACAGCCCCCACAAGGTCACCGTACAAGACGGGTAAGGCCTCGCTCTACGCCCAGGGTAAGCGTCGTTACGACCGGAAAGCAAAGGGTTACGGTGGTCAGACCAAGCCGTCTTCCCCAACAAAGGCCAACGACCGAGAAGGTGGTGCTGGCGTCTGGATGGCTCGGCTTGCAAGTACCGCTCGCACGTCGCGCTCAAGCGCTGCAAGCACTCGAGCTTGGTGGTGACAAGAAGCAAAGGGTGGCTGCGCTCTCTCGTTCTAAATGCTCGAGCATGCTGCTTGTTGCCAGCCTGTACATTTTTTACCTGCTGGCCAGAGTCCTCGGTGTCCCTGTGGACCTCCCAACCCCCGGAGGGACTTGGCTTTGCCAGGGGCACGTCGGGACCCCCTTCTATGCCGCAGCCAAGTGTGCTGCTACATGACCCCTGAAAACGAATGCGTTCTGCATCCTCACTCCGCCCCACCCATCTTGCTGCTGCGCTATAGATTTCGTGAGGCTTAACCTCGTAAGGAACTGGAACGCAAGATTTGCCACGTTGGTCGGTTGGTTGCCAATCGTAGGCGAGTACCGCGTTTAAGCTGAGGAAGAAGGGGATCGAGTTGTCATCTAGTACTGATGCAAGACACAACGCTTTTTGCATCGTCCCAACGGCGATTGCCCAGACGGAGGGCACGGCGGCAGCGATGCGGATGTTCATTCCGCCCTGGAAGCTGAACCGCCAGCGCGTCGGGGTGGCCCGGTACCCCACTTGCCGCCACGCACACGGCGTGCAAATTGGGGGGTGCTTGGCGGAGGTTAGCGTGCGATCCGGGCGAGAAGCAAACTGTGAATGCGACGCTGGCCTTGGTGCAGGCCAGAATGCGACGGAAGGCATCGAGACCGAGAAAACGTGAGGAAGACGCGATCCAGGTATACGTCCGCCGACTGTTCGGACCGTGGGGGGCCCAGGGCGGGGACCTGAGTGGCACGCGGCAACGAATGGTCTAGATTCATCGGCACCCTTTGCCTGGGAGGGCGAAACAGAGGGTTGGGATACTCTTGCCTGCTGCTCTCGCACGAGCGACCTCCTTGTCCGATTAGCCACTGCGGCCACTGTGCGCGCACGAACTCGACAGCACGGAGAATGAGGTTAAAGAGGCCGTCGGCCCTACGGCCTCGGAATTGATCCGAGCCGCGTCGGCAGCGCGTTAGCGGCACGTCGACTGGGTCCCTGCTCCTTAGCCTTTGCAACGCCCTTGCCTTTGAGTTGGGATTGGACTTGGAAGGAGACGACCTGCTCTTGGCAGCAGGGTGAGCACGATGGACATCCCTAAAGCTTTGTCGAGTCCGAGCAACATCTCCAAATGGGCGTGGAACTTCATAGCTGCATCCAAGCATGAGACAGGTAGTCCACGTAGCCGCGAGGGCGATTGAGGGTGGGGATCATGAAAGATAGAATGGCAGTGATGGCCCAAACTGCGCCAGAGCTTGGAGGCCAAATTGGCACCCGGGTTGCGCCCGGTCGAGATGGTAAGCGAATCGTGCACATCGCCAAAGCCGCTCGACCAAAATCCCATCGTACCTCGCCGGGCATGGAGCTCAGTCGCATGGAACTTGTCAAGAATTTTGGTAGGTAGGTCGGGGATCATCGACCTGAACCCGCCCCACCATTTTGGGCCAAGGCGAGACATGAATGGGGGCTTGTAAAAGCTGGGTCGGCATCCATACGAGGCGCAGGACCTGTACCAATTAGATAGCCACACCATGGGAACCACTCGCCATAGTGAGCACGGAGAAGGGTGCCGTCATCACATCGATGGAAAAAGTTAGTCCGGGTCTTGTCTTCGGCGATATAGCAGCCAAACTCGGCGTGTCCGGCGCGCATCGTGTCGAGGAAGCGATGGGCCTTGTTGGCATCCGTGGTGAGCAAAAGAAAATCGTCTGTGTAGCGCTGAAGTAGGGTCGGATGCTTGTCGTTTCCCTCGCGAAGAAATCCGAGCCGGTCCGACTCAAGCTGCGCGTAAAAGAAGGAGCAGAGCAGCGTCGAGAGCCGACTGCCCTGCGGTACGCCAACTCGCTGGCAGTAAAACTCACGACCGATCTTGACCAAGTTGCCAGTAATGTGTTCCTTGATTAGGGACAAAAGGTGGGCGCGCGTCTCGTGACCACCGCCATATACAGTGTCCGCCACTACCGCCGAACGCAGTCCACCTGCAGCTCCCGCCACACCACCCACTCCCGATCCAGGCGGTAGTAGTGTTGCCATAGGCACAGTGCCGCTTTGGGTTGGGCCCTGCCGCTGTGCGGGGTAGAACGATCGGTAGAGACCAGCCATTCGTCAAACGGTTTCATGTCCCAGTCTGGTATCGCTGACTTTTATACTTGACCGTCAGGCCCGGCAAAGGGTCCCGGGTGTGTACGTTGAGGAGACGGGTTAGGCGCGAGACTGGTGGGCGGAATGGGCACAGGGGCAACAAAGGTATACGGGCGAATGTAGTAGGCCTCATTTGCCACGATCGTCTCTAGCAGACGGAGAAGCGGGCCATGTTCAATGGTGTCAAACGCGCCCTTGACATCGACCTTGACGGCATACACTCTCTGTCCAGCAGCACTGGCTTCCCGGAGACGAGGAACAAACTCCCGAGAGCTCGCTGGATGTCGTTTGGACCCAAGACTGATGAGGCAAACCGATCGGATTGAGCGGTTTTTCGTACGAGAGCACATGGAACGCCGCGTCGAGGACTTGGTTGATACTCTTTTGCAAATGTGCCTCACGCTGGTCGGTCGCCTCCCTGCTTCTTTGCTGGGTTGGCATTGGCAGGCCGCAAGCGGCGAACAGAGCGACGCTTGAGGTTGACAATGGGACGTACTCCGCGGGTCTTGGGGCGCAATCTGACATGCGCATAGCCAAGCTTACGCGCGGCCATAAGGGCAATGGCCTCTCGCCGCGGAATGGGATTGAAGAGGGCGGTGCCCATATGCGATAGAATCGGCGCCGAAAGCGCAGCCCAATCGTCCTGACGAAAAAACAGCACTCGATTTCGCAACACCCCGACTCGGTGGCGTAAAAGGTGGTACGCAAGAGGGGAGCCAAGAGACTGTCAATGAGATAGTACACTAGTTCGCAAAGATGCAGCCGAGCCTCACGCGCTGTTTGCTGATCCACACGAGGGCGCTTGCCCCCTTTTACTGGCTGTCCAGGAAGCCAGGGAATATCAGAGGTACGTAGGCCCTGCAGCGCCTCATGCAAGGTAATCGTCTCGTACCGTCGGGCATGAAAAAAGCTTGACCACTAGGATAGCAAGAAGATTTTGTTAGCCGCCAACTTCACACACGAGGAAGATGTAACACACCTCGCTCAAACAGTGCCCAGTTGTGTGTTGATCCCAGCAGAGCACGCGGAACAAGACGTCGGAGGACGGCATCGCATAGCGCGCAACATCCGAGTGTCGCAAAGCAAACTTATTTAGCGATATAGGCGTAGGTGACTTGTTTTCCCCCTTGCCATCAACTCCTGAACCTGCGGCAGAGGCAGAGGCAGGGGCAGGGGCAGGGGAAGGGGCAGGGGCTCCTGTCCCAGCCGCTACCGAGGTACTGCCTGATGAGATCGGCTGACTTGGCCCATGGGGCAACAAACTCGCATTGGGGGCTTGCGATGCGGAAGCGCCGTGCGGGTCCAGGGGTGAGAGGAAGGAAGGTTTTCCCCCAATCGATCGTGCGAAGAATGTGCGAGTGGGGGCACGGGAGCACGGGCTGGGCCAGTTGGCAGCGCCTCCTCAGGCATCCACCCTGACGCTTGATCCAAGTCGCGAGTTTCGTGGGCCAAGACCTCTTCCTGACGCAACCGCGAGTTCGAGGCCGAGCCAGACGCAACCCCACCGTTCTGGGTAGCTGAGGGCAATTCAGCTCGGAAAGATGGCTGACAAGTTCGGACCGATCCAACGAGTGAGTTGGTGGATCTTCGAAGGGCAAGTACGCTCGAGCAGGAGAGGATAGTTGAGTGTATCATGGTTCGCTGCCATCCGGCGGAGCAATCGGATCACACTCTCTGTCCCCGGGAGCCCCGGAGAAGAAGCGGGGCCCGAGGACGGGTAAAGGGGGCCCGGTGGAGGTGGCAAGCCAATCCGAAGTCGAGCCTGCGCAAAGGCCGAATCTTTCCCCTTTGCCCTCCGTTGACGGGTCCGACTCGCCTCGGCAATCTCACTGTCTCGAACGCCATACTCGGGTAACGGGTGCGTCGTGTCCTGGCGCACGGGCGAAGAAATGGACGTTGTGCAAACCATATGCACGAGGAATACATACTTGGCGAGCAGACGGCCACGCAGCATCCGGGCCCTTTGGAGTTGGGCTTTGGAGCCGATGGCTTCTTCACTCGCCCCTCGTAGCACCTCCATTCTTTCTTGTCTTTCTTCTCCGACGCCGGCGCCGACGAAGTGCCCCTGAGGAAACATCTTGGCGAGCGGTTAAGGATGTGGGTCGGCGGCAGTCCCGCAGGGACCACCCGACCATTTTGCCGACTGGACGCGCATAAAAGATCCGGTTGCGCACAAATGCGATCGAGTTGGGCGTGCGAATCGGTGACGCCAATGTGCCTCCACGCGTTGTGCCCTGGAGCAGGAGACGACCCAGAGAGCACGGACCGACCGGAAAGAGGCTGAGTACTGGAAGGAAATGTATCCCGAACATGGTTGGGTATACTGTGGTGCGCATTGGAAAGCGGGAAGGGGCAGCCAAGTCGCTCTTGGAGCGGCCCCAACTACGGGAACCAAGCTGTGGAGCCGACTCGACATTGAGAGGGAGTGGTGATTCAGCAACGACTTCCGACCCCTTCTTGCGGGGGCGAGAACGGCGGGTCCGAGACCTCTTCCTTGGCTGTTCCTTTGCATTCCCCATCGTCGGAGGGAGGGAACGCTTGGTACCGATGCTTACGGCACGTGGGTCTGGATGGATGGGAGAGAGCGGGTTCGGGCTCAAAAGACGGTGTGCCTAGTAACGGCAAGCCAGGTACACGTCCGCGTGCCACGTCGCCAGCGAGTCGGCCGTAAGCTGCAAGAAAGACTCGGTCGTGCGGGTGCCATTGGGAAGGCGGCAAAAGATGGCAGTGAGTAAGGAGTTTGTGCATGAGGGGAAATGCGAGCTGCTGTGCGAGGCGCTGGAAAAGAGCAGACTCGGATATATGGGTAACAGAGCTGTTGATGTGGGTGGGCGATGGAAGTGGGACCCATGCGGAGGGCACCGCGGTGCTGAGCATCGAGAGGACGGTAGCCAAGCACTAGAACATTGCTCGAAGGCCAACGTCCGTCGGCCAAGCGGGTAGCCTTGGTGTCCAACAGCGTTGACTGGGCCCGCGCCAGGACCTCGGGCAGGCTCACGTTCTGCGGCGGCATGCCAAGGCAGATGAGGTGGAAGCAGGTGTTACAAACGAAGACAGGAAGCTCCGGGGCGATGACATAGCGGTGTGACGTCAAAGGAGGCAGCAAGCGCGTCGGCTCAGCGGCGCGGCCAGGCAAGACGGCGGCGAGGAATGCACGGAGCGAATAGACATGTTTCGCGTAGACGCGACTTAGGACCGCATGCGAGTAGCCGGCAGGAGGCGCCTCCGCCATGGCAGCTGCAGTGGAGGAAACGGAGAGAAAGGGGGGAGGCGGTGGTGGCAACGGAAGGCCGCTCGCGATTGGCGTGGACAATTGGCGGTGGGACACGCAGGAAGATGTCGATGATTGATGATCATCAAATCGAAGAGCGGGGCGATCAAGCCAACGCGAAACTTGAAACCTAAAACCTGATACGTGGCACGAGAAGCAAAAAAACGACACCTGTGAGATTCGAACTCACGCCCTCAGAGAGGATTCGCTGGCCCTTGAAGCAAGGTGCTACACATAGCAGGCGAACGGGTAACCACTGCCCTAAAGTGTCTTATGAGATCCGCATTATTTTCTATAGATAGCACAACAAAGGCCGATTGTATCCAAAGACGCTGAAGAAATGGTGCCTTTGAAAGACTAATATGACCAAAGACCAGAATCGCCATGAACGGGTTGAGCACTCAGGATGAGGCCTGAGCCTCACAGGCCTTCAAGCTTCAGGGCCGAATGGGAGCCATATGCTGTGAAGGCGGAAGCTTAACGGACAGTCTCACTTGTTCTTACTCTTTGAACTCCCTCCCTCTCATCCGTTGTCAGGCCTCACGTTGAGGGCATATTTCTCCTAGGAGAGCCTCCATCTTTGGTAGCGCCTTTTGCTCTTGTTTCTCCCATCCCATTTCTCTCAGTAACTCAGTCTGATCTTTCCTTCTCTCAAGAGTGATGCAAAAGACATTCTCCCTCTGGGAGTCGAACCCAGGACATTCAGAGATTATAACCACTAGGGTCGAACCAATTACAATCTGACGCTCTTCCAACTGAGCTAAGGAGAGGATTTGATCATGCGCCCCACTCACCTGATCCCGATGTACCTAACCACAAACCTCTCAACAGCTCTATGAAGATGGCAACAGTCAGAACGCTCCCTCTCAACCTCTCAACATGGCCGCGGACCGCAAAAACAATTCAGACACACTATCAGCTCTTTGTGAAAGCATGTAGTCAAAGCATACTACTATAGGCCATCTAAAAAGGTGATGAACATCAGAAAACCGAGTGCAAAGGGAAACCTTGTGGACAGTAGGGAGGGGAGGGCGACGGCTCAGAGGAGTTAGACGGTAAGCAAGAAGGATCGGGAGAAAGCCAAACAGATCATGAGGACTTGAGTGTAGCGCTCAGAAGCGGGGTTCAATACCCCAGATGTTCTTGCGTAGTCGTCCACCGCACGGTCCGAAGAGAAGTAGCCCATGTTCGCCGTGGTGTGGACCGACTTGGAAACCCAGTTGCGCAAATACTCCTCCGATCCGGAGCCGCGGCCATAGGCCGCCTCAACCTTGCGATGCGCTTCGAGGAAAAGCTCGAAATCGGCAGCGACCAAGTGTCTCCGTGGAACCGAGTCGAGTCGAGCAGCGGTCGGAAATTATCCGCTGGGCCAAAGAGGCCCGAGTCGATCGCGTTAAACACCTGAAGTAGCGGCATAGGCAGGTTTACTCCATGTCCGTTCGCCGCCCGGATGCCCGGGACTTGGTCGGCAGTCACACCAAAGATGAAGATGTTGTCCTTGCCAATCTCACGCGTAATCTCCACATTGGCACCATCGTAGGTACCCAGAATGAGGCCGCCATTGAGGGCAAATTTCATGTTGGACGTACCCGAGCCCTCGGTACCAGCGGTGGAAATGTGGTTGCTGAGATCCGAACCCGGGCACAAAATCTCCGCCTTGGACACATTGTAGTCGGGAACAAAGGCAACCTTGAGCAGTTCATCAATGTCCTCGTCATTGTTGACCACTTCGGCGACGGCATTGATAAGATGGATGATCGACTTGGCCATGTAGTACCCCGGGGCCGCCTTCCCGCCAATAATGGCGGCCTTGGGGATGTAATGCTTGAGACCAATCTCCTCGGTCGACAAGCCCTCGCGACGCAGCCGCTTAATCTCCAGGTAACGCCAAATCACAGCAAAGATGTTGAGTGCTGACGCTTGTACTCGTGAATGCGCTTGACCTGAACATCATACAGCGCGTGGGGCGACAGAATGACGCCCGTTGTGTCAAAGACGAGACGAGCCAGTCGCTTCTTGTTGTGCCGCTTGACTGCATCCCACTTTTTAAGGAACTCGAGGTCGTTGGCATACTTGTCCAATTTCTTCAGGTCGGGAAGGTGGACCAAAAACTTGTGTTCGGGATCCTGGAGCGTTTTGCCAATCAGATCCGCCAACATGGGGTTGGCCGCTTGAAGCCAACGGCGAGGAGTCAACACCATTAGTTACATTGGTAAAGTGATCATCACCAAAGACCTTGACAAACTGGGGGAAGAGATCGGACTTGACCAGCTGAGAATGCAGTTCGGCCACTCCGTTGACCTTGTGGCTAGCAATGACCGCCAGGTATGCCATCCGAACCTGCCGGTTGTCCCTCCTCAATGATGGAGCAATCGCGCAGCATCTGCTCTGAACCGGGGAACTTCTTGGCCACCTCTTGAAGGAAGAAGTAGTTGATATCAAAAATGATCTGCATGTGCCGCGGCAGCAAGCGTTCCACCAATTCCAGTGGCCACTTCTCCAGCGCTTCTTGCATGACCGTATGGTTGGTGTAAGCAAACACACCGCGGACAATGTCCCATGCCTCCTCCCATTCAAGACCATGCTCATCAATCAGGACCCGCTGCATTCCACAACCGCCAAGGTAGGGGGGTGTCGTTGAGCTGGATCGCGAATAGTCCGACATTTCGGACCAGTCGTGGCCATGCTTGCGGAAGCGGGAAACAATGTCATGGATCGAGGCACAGACCCAGAAATACTGTTGGGTCAAGCGCAGTTCCTTTCCGACGGCAAAGTTGTCGTTGGGATAGAGCACGTCCGTGATCGCCTCGGCCCGTTGCAGTGCTGACACTGCTTGGCATAGTCTCCTGCGTTGAATTCGGCAAAGTCAAACTCCTTCTCGGGGGTGGGGCGTGCTTGCCAGAGACGAAGGTTGTTGCAGTTGGGGGTGTGGTACCCTGGGATGGGGAAGTCAACGGCCATAGCGAGCACCACATTGCCTCCTTCCCACACCTTCTTAACCTTGCCCGTGTGGGGGTCGACCTCGTCCACAACGCGGCCGTAGAACCGGACCGGAATCTCCAGCTCTCGACGCACAATCTCCCAGGCCGAACCATTCTTGAGCCAGTTGTCGGCTTCTCAACTTGGAACCCATTGACAATCGACTGGCGGAAAATGCCGTACTGATAGTTTAGGCCGTACCCCCATCCATTGTAGTTGCGGCTGCTGAGCGAGTCAACAAAGCAAGCAGCCAACCGACCCAGACCGCCGTTGCCCAGACCGGCATCGTCTTCCTGTTCCAGTACGTCTTCCAACCGGAAACCAAGGTCCTTCAGCGACTCGTTCACCGTGCCACGGGCTCCCTCGTTGATCAACGCATTGTCCAGGGCACGTCCCATGAGGAACTCGAGGCTGAGGGTAGTAGATGCGCTTGTTGTTTTCCAGAGCTTGACGCTGCTGGGTGTTGGCCCAGTTGATGGTCACTGCGCTGCGCACGGCGGTGCTGGCGGCTTGGTAGGCAGCCAGGTTGTCACAGTTGTACATGTTGCGGCCCAATTGGGTTTCAATGTGGGTGACAAAGTCACGCTGGAACACGTCGCTGCGACGGGAAATGATCTCTTGCTCGTTCTTGCTCACTTCTCCGCCGAGTGGCGAAGAACGTCGAAGCGCTCCAGGGGAGTACTTGCTCCACACACTCTTGGCAGTCTCGGGGATCTCAGCATCAAATCGCTGGAGTTGATAAAACGTGAACGCCGAGTTGCGCCGACGGGGCGAAATGGGCGGGGAGGGGACATAGTCGTCGCCGTAGTCGCTCATTGTGAGGGCGAGAGACAAAAGGAGGACGCTGCTGAGGCAAAAGATGCAGGGTGAGCGATTGGGCTCGCTGCGCAATTAGAGGATGAAACGTACGTCTGACTGGAAGCGGGGAGGTCTGTGCGTCGGACGAGCGCAGTGTGGCGGGGAAGCTGAGGCGGGGGGAGCGGGGGGAAGCGGGGGGAAGCGGGGGCAGGCGGGGGGAGGCGGGGCGTGAGGGACTGGCAGGGGCAACAATGCAAAGACTTTATACGAATGTGGGCGCCAGATGCGCAGCAAGGGGGTGGATCGAGCGGGCGACTGGAATTCAGGCCGTTGGGTGGCGGGTGGCAGGGGCGCCTGTCTCTGCGTGCTGCTGGTTCGGAGCGAATGGCGTGGCCAGCAGGGCGTTCCTGGACGGTACATAGCCTCGATCAGTGACCGAAATGGTGCTATGTCTGAGTTTGCGGTGCACGAGGTGGCCCGTGCGGGGGGATCCGACGTTGGGTCTCCATGTCCCCTTTCTCCCCACAGCCCTGTGCCGAAAGCTGAGGCAGCGGCCGCTCACTACAGTGCCAGTGTAGGGCCAGTGTCGATGCACTATAGTGACCGGATGACCTCGACGCGGAAGCTTGACGACCGGCCGATGGCCAGGGCCCATCTTTCTCGGTGGGATCCGGGGGTAGTGTGCCACCGTGGGGGAGCGAGGCCACTGCGGCTGGTGCCGAAAAGGCGATTGATTCAGGTGGGACCTGCTGGGCATGGACAGATTGTGGCGGACGTAGGACGGTGCGTCTCTTCCGTCTCTCTCCCGCAATGCGTGCCGCCCGCCGCCTTCCATATCAATGCAAACCCGTTACATTATGGTGCAAGAGCAGCCGGCCAGCCCCGCGGGGCTCACATCATGCAATCATGATGCATGATCGATCTGATCCCTCTTTGTTCAACGTTCGCAGTTCGAAAAGACGCCTGGGCCTGAGGCCTGATCATCGATCAACGATTATCGATTACGTACTAACCGAGTATCATTTTCCCTACACGCCCCCACACTGCTGCTGTGAGGTCTGCGTGCCCTCTCTCTCTCATAATCGGCATTGGCTGCCCGTGCCCCGGCCCCACCCCGCGGCAGCCACCTATCTCAGTGGTGCACTATCTGTATCATTCGACACGGTGCTTCTCCCTCATCCTCGGGCCATAGGCCTCATTCGCCACCCTCCCACCCGCCTGCTAAGCATATGGCATCGCAACGGCCTCTGTACACCATGCCTGCCAAGTGGGCCCAGATCTGGCCTGCCATTGTCAACGTGTCAACCACAGCCGATGCGGGGCTCCGGCCATTGCCGGTCCGCCGCACCTGGCCAGTGTAAGTTCTGCGACGGGGTGTCTGGGGTGTTCAATTTCGCCGCACACGTTTGCCTGTCGCATATGTATCACAGGCCATATCACATGTCACGTATCACATGCAGTCACACCTGCCTTTGGCAGGATCAGATCCAGAGGCAGTCTCCCCGAGTGGGGCGTTGGCTGGTGTTGGCGCATGTGTACACACCATCTCGCACGAGGTGCACAAGGGATTGGTAGAATGTGCGCCCATGTATAAAGAGTCAACATCTTGATAGAGTATCATTTACGAAACCTTATTACAGCAGCAGGAGGATGTGTCAGAAGCGCTTTTCGCCTACTAAATCTGCCATCATTCATCACAGAAGATCCGCGCACACCCGACATTTCCGGTTCGCTTTACGGCCACCCAATGGGGAACCAACGAATTGATATTTCGGTAATAGGCGAAAGGAACCTCTCTTCTGACTACCGCAATGCATTTTCGTTTTCAAAAATCAGATGTAATAGCTCTGGATGGATGCGGATGGGCGTGACGAACATGTCCAGTGAAAAACGATGAACCAGATGTCTCCAAGTGACACATTCCCTCTGGAGGGTTAACGCGTAACGGGGCCAAAAACGGGAAAAAAACGACTGGATCAGGAACATAAAAAGGATGGAGGGCAACAATCGACATATTCACAACCACATGTTGGAGGGCAAAAAGAAGACCCCTGTAAGCAGGTCAGAAACATATGAGGCATCTGATGGAAGCTGAAGGGAGAACAAGCAATAGAAGTGCGGAAGGGAGAGAGAGGAGTGGGCAAAAATAAGCGGAATCGCGGAATAGACGACTCCCGAGGGAGACAGCTCCGGAAAATTGAAACGGTATATAAGAGCACAAACCACACAACTTGAGGATCCAATAAGCTATTACCACCGCGTGCGGCCCGGTCTGCGGGGGAACTGAGACCTGGTTGGGCGGTCACCTGGCACTTGTGTGGAGAGGGCGGTGGCCTGAGGCGCAGGAGAGCCCTTGGGGGCAGGATATCCAACCGGGACGGGGTGCGCATCAGACGTCGAGACGGGGGGTGGCACGGCAGCGTTGGGTGCCGACCTGGAGGCGTGAGATGAGGGGGTGGGAGTCAAGTGTCCGTGTGTGTTGGGCAATGGAGAATGATAGGCTCGGTCGGTAGACGGATCCACCTGGTTCCTGGTCAGATGAGGAGCAGCCGAGACCCGGGGCGTACGAGGAGATGCAGGCGAGGCCGGTGTTACTGGCTGGTTGGAAACGGAGGCGGGAGGGTCGGGGGATTGTAACGGCGGCAGAGACGATTGCGAAAGAGCGTCTTCAAACTCATTTGGATCCTCTTCGTCCATCACGTCACCGAGCACATCCTCTTCCAACGGAGAATGCCGCTCTTCTTCGTCGGTAGGTGCAGGCGAGCCTGCTCTCGACCTTGCTCCGCATGTAGAGAGTCATTGGCCGACGGATGTTACCGTCGTGTGGAGTCGTACGTGGACTTAGCTGCCTTTCGCTCGCTCTTGGAGAGAGAGGCGAGAACATATACGTTGGTGTTCCAACAGGACTATTGCCATAGTGAGGCCGCGCCCGGACCCGTCGTGCAAAGGTAGGTTTTCCCTCCATGTCCATCACCCCTGGACGCTGAGGGCCGGACGAACGTAGGCCCGAGTTGGGATGCGGTCCTGCACCTGGATTGTGATGGGAAGCGAGAGGGGCAGCACCGGTACGTTGATGCAACGCCTCGTGCCCTTCCCCCCTCGAGTTGGTGGTGCACCCTCAGCCTGTCCCTGGGCTTGTTTCTCGGCACCTTGACCAGTTTGGGCCATGTGCTCTTTGGCTTGAGCAACAAGATGCTTGGCCGACTGGTGAAACATGGCGCAAATTAGCTGGGCCAATTCGTGCTGAGAAGGCACATCGTCGCAAGCGACCGCGACGGAGAACTCGCCAGCATACGAGATCATGCCGATTGCGAGCGTCGATTTGCCCGGCGACGAGGGAGGCAGGACAAAGTAGCGTTGAGCGACATGGGGCCCAAACTGGACTGGTTTCGGCGGGCCAGGTACGTTGGTGGCGATTTGGTACTCGCGTACGCCTTCTGGAAGACCTCGTGCACAAGGGGGTAGGAAGGCACAAAGAGAATGCGCCTGGCCGAGAGCACGTCGGCCATCTCGTACCATACTCGGGGCAGATAGGATTTCTTGATGATTTCATCTCGTCGTGCACTTGCTGCAAACGCTGCTGAGCGGACAAGGCCGGGTTGAGCTCAAACCAGGCAATCGCGCCGGTGGTCAAGTTGGTCAAGGAGTAGTCGCCCTTTCGCCGCAAACTGATGGGTACCATGATGGGAATTCGCTTGTCCTTGGGCGTGTTCCCGTCCGGGTTCGACTGCGCGGCCGCGAGGGCCATGGCCTTACTGAGTACAGCACAGGCCACATCATTCAACGTAAGTCGATCCTCAGGCGTCGAGAAGGCTTCGCGGACCAGCTTGATGTCCGCCATGGAGATCCCCTGCGAGTGCGCGTAGCGGCGGCCATACGCACGTTTTCTTGGTTGAGAATATGTAAATCCTTACGTCGGCGGAAGTACAACCCCTTAACTGTGCGCACTCCATGACGCATTGTGCCGCCTAGCGAGGGCTTGACCCCGCGACTGCCGGGTATCTTACGATCGGGCTGGGTATCGTACTTGTGCATCACCTCCGTCTTACTAGCACCAGTGGCCATCGCCTCGAGTGCGATGCCGTACGACTGAATTAGACCTTGTCCATCGGCCACACCATGGTGGATCTTAATCAACAATGCCGAGCGCGAGCCATCGTTGGTCTCGATCCCACGCACAATGAGCGCCTCCCACAACGGCTTAGCATAATTATAGTGCCGGGCTAAGAATTTGCCCGCCTAGAGCGTATGCTCGCGTTAGCCTTTAAATTCAACGCTGGTAGTGTAAGGACCCAGAGAGGAAAGAAGAGGTGAACGTACAATGTCAAACAACGCAGCGTCATCATTCTCGGGCGCAACACAGTCAAGTGTCTCGATATTCTCCCTTACGTCAAAGTCGTCAAGGATGCGCCATTTGGCGGGACGGAACTTACTGCCCACCTTGAGAGTGTGGGCCCATTTTGTGCGCCGACCATCGTCAAAGTGGGACTTGCGGGCCCGGATGCCAGCCTCCTTGAACAGCCGCTGGCGATCGTCCGCCGCGGCACTCGTGGTGGGTTCTTCCGGCAACTGTTGATCACCAGCAACAGCGGATTCGTGTTGGGAGGGATGAAGGCAGGCGGTCCTCGGGCTAGGCGGTTCAATGCCCGATCGTGATCGACGGCTTTGCGCGGGTCCATCTCCAAGACGTACCGATATTTAGGGAAAAGCTGAACCAGTTTCTCAAAGAAAGCTACCACTGTCGGGGTATCCAGTACTGATTCGAACATGTAGATCGAAAAGGTGTTGAGTGGTACACATCGTCCTCAATCAAGAAGAACATTTGGTCCACTCCAGTTAACGACTTGGTCCTCTTCATCCGGAACGGATTGGGGGTAGTCGCATGATGCATCGAGTAGCGCTCCAAGAAAGCAGCGTGGGACAATTTTTCTGCCTTTGCCTCGTCGGCTTCGCCTGCGACAGGACGGGACCGAGTCTGTTCTTCATCAGGGCCCTCGGCTGCTTTTGCTCCTGGCCCACTGGTACCAAACGCATCCCGGACAAGTTTGAAGATCGGTTGCGCTTCGCTGGAACATGCTGCTTCTCTTCTTGCCGTCGATTATCCCCCAGCTTTGGACGTGCCTCGGCAACAGGCCGGTATAACCTTTCATCACGGGCTGCGGGGACAAGCCCTGGAGCGGGTCGTTGAGGCGTCGTTTGGGCACCTTCAATGTGGGGATGCGGACGATAAAAATGCGAGTGCAAATCGTGAGCCGGTAATTCGGTCTCTGGAGTGTGCCGATGAGACACCCTGCGGCGACGCGGTTCCAGCTCGTCTGCCCACTCCGCATCTCGCTCATCCACCAGTTTTTTCGCCGCTGTCGAACCACGTACGGAACGGGGGAGCCAACTCTAAACCCGGTGCATCCCAATCAGCCGCACGCAATCCATCCCGGCGCATCTGGGCCCGTCGTCGCGTGGACAAAGAACGCTGTGGGTCGCTGGGGCCCCGGCGGCTGCTGTAGTAGCGCTCACGCAGATCATGGCTGTGTGGCAGACCATGGAGACGGTAGGGGCGAGCCGAATGCTGCAAACGGGAAGGTTGGGTTCAACATGTCATCCTTTGATGCTTCCTCTAACGCTTTCTCCTCTTCTTGCTCATCAAGCCAATTGGACGGGCCAACCGAGCATTGCGTTTCGGCTCTCCCACACCCTCATACACAACAGAAGTAGGGCGTGCGCGCGAGGACAAGCCACCAAGCCGATTAGCTAGCGGTGAAGTAGGCGACGAATGTTTCGAGGTACCGACCTTGTCTGGCTGCTGCGAGGTGTTGGACGTGGACGCCCTTGTATGGGCTGGGTATTTGACCACGGATTCCACCCGCGGAAGGTCCCGCCTGGTTCGTGCTGTAGGAGACCGCAGAATGCTGGGGGACACCTCCGCATCATTCTCATCCTCTTCAAGCTGCATCTGGGCCTGCGAATGGGCGCGAGATTCGAACGAAGCTGAGGGGATCCGGGAGAAAAAGGGGAGAAAAGGCGATGAGGGTCAGATAACGGGCTGGGAATTGATTGACTTGCCCACATACGCGCCATCGGCGGCTCGACAGACGTGGGAGTGAAAGATGGATTGGACATTGGGCGAAGGCGGTGGGGCTCTTGCTGTGCTGATGGAGGGGCTGGAGTGGATTGGTGGGCGGAATGGCTTCCATGGTGTGCGTCCGACGAGGGGGTATGTGAGTGGCGGGTATAGTTCTCTTGCGGCGGAGGCAGATCGCTCTTGATCCAAGCGCGCGGATGAGACCCAACGGGGGTGGGGTCATCCTCAAAGCCTGAAAGGGGTCGTCTCTTTCGAGTCGAATGTCGCTTCTGTACAGGGACATCGTTCGCCTCATCTGCCCCCGCTCCATGCCGGGGACCCGACTGGAGGGCCACTGCATCATCGGGACTCAATGGGCCGGAAGATGGAGCACTGCCTTGAGGCAGACCAAGCTCTTCCTCGTCCAGGACAGCATTGAGGCGGCGGGTCGACTTGGCCCTGCGCCTACGCTCATGGGCATGCTCCCGACCCAGCAGCTCTGAGCCCATTTCTGTCGGCGACAGGGATGATGGTGGCTGTCTGGTGCGCTGGACGTGTGGCTCCGAAGCATGCTCTGGTAGGGTGCGTGCGCGCCGAGGGCCTGCGTGTGGAAGGTAGTGATGGGGTGGGTGCGGAGGCGGGGCGGAGGACCGCAGGGCTGAGGCGCGGTTGGGGGAGCGGGCGGCGGCGCGCTCAGCTCGGATGCGAGTGCGCTGATCGGCGGCCGATCCGTGCGCGTGGGCAGCCATGAGCGCCGAGGCGGGGGGAAGAGGAGGAGGGAAGGGGAAGGGGAAGAAGAAGAGACGGGGAAGGGAAAGAAGAAGAGACGGGGAAGGGGGCTACTGGGATGGTCGGCCGCTTACTGATGCATGGTAACTCAGTGGCTATCTCAACCAAGAATCCGAGCAAAGACACAGATGTGCTAGCTGTCTCCCAGCCGAGGCCCGTGGCTGACTAGTAGTGACTGTGGTACTTTCGTCTAAGCAAAACCTGGATCTGAAGATGACGTCGTGCCGTCCGATAATGCGCAACTGAAAGTTTGAGGCCTGGGCCTGCAGTATATAGATTGCGCAAAGTTGCTGCTCGACAAGCCCATTCGTTCGTGCACACGCCAGCAGCAAGAAGAGGCACGCGCCCCAGTAGGACGCCGACAACTCTGCCAGCGGCCAGCAGCAACCGCGCCTCCGTCTCTGCTGCGATCCAGATGTGCAGATGTAATCGCCCATGGCCGTCCGGTCTGCATTCGTAGTACACCAACCAGGGAGTGTGGGCTCATGCACTCAGTACGCAGCACTCGGTTGAGTCCCCAGTCTTCACTCGGGGGCAGGAACCACAATCATTCGGAGCCCCGAATCCATCGCAACATCCTCCCCATCCTCCTCCGCATCCTTCTCCGCCACATCCTCGCCCTCGCCCTCGCTGTCGCTTTCCGCCATCCCCGCCACCGCATCCAGCGCATGCAGCGTGTAGTCCAGCACCGCCGCCTCTGTCCACAGTCGGTCAGAGCGCGCATAGTGCCGCTCCGTATAGGGTCGCAGCGCCGCTAGCAACGCCGGTGCGTCCATCCGCAGGGCAAACTTGTCTTCTTCCACCGCGTCCGCCGTAGAAGTAGAAGTGGCGGTCGTGTCGAGCGCACGCAGGAGCCAGGCGGCGCTGTGCAGTCGCAACAGCGCGTGCAGCACCGTCTGCGCCACCCCGGCCGTGCGCGCCGCCGTATTCCAATCGCGCACGTGGTGCAGCAGTCGCGCTGCCTCTTGGGGCTCGAGCGACCCCAGCACCTCATCTACCGCGACCTGGCCCGTGATCGAGAGCGCATCCTTCTGCTCTGGGGTAGCGGCAGTGCCTTGGGTCCCGGCAACGGCGTGCCCAGCATCGACGCCAAGAGTGCCCCCGCTGCCGCTGACTCGGCGCCGACGCCAGTCTCCTTGGGCAAGCGCGGACGCAGGCCAGCGACGAGCGTAAAGAGTTCCAACAGCCGACGCGGATGGTTCCGCTTCAACGCCAACTTGATCGCGCCCGACCAATCGTGCGCAGCGAGTTTGGTCTCAAACTCTTGTTCTCTGGAAGCAGTGGCATGTCAGTCAGTCTCTCGTTCGCTTTCTCTCGGCTTGAGACCAGAGAAAAGGGGGAATGGAAATACGCACTGCTCTACCTTCTCGGCCCGTTTGCGTTGCTCTTCCTGCTTGCGTTGCTGCGTCACGTCATCCCACACCCGCACCCGCGCATCTGCACCAACCGACACGACCCGGGTCACCGGGTTGCGCACCTCGGCGTCCTCTACCGCCGCAGCCTCGGCGCTCGTCGGCGGCAAGACGGCCAGACCAAACACCGAGGTGAAGTGAGCATCCCCGGTCCACAGACACGTTTCGTCCTTGACCGACCAGAGCTTGATCAAGCCGTCGGAACTGGAGGTGAGCAGCTGGGTGCCCGCGCGGCAAACTCGACGCGCAACACAGCAGCCGAGTGACCCTCAAACGTGCGCACACACTGCACCTCCCCTTGGCCTCCTGAACCCCCCGATCCAGCAAGCGCCGTTGCGCCCAACACCTGCGGCGGCGGCAAAGCCCACAGCCGCGCCACCCGGTCCCCGCCGCCCGTCGCAAACGCCCGATCTGACGGACTGAATCGTACCGCCCATACCCCGCGTTTGTGGCCCTTGACCGTCGCGACCGGGACCAACGCTGCGGACGCACCCCGGTTAGCACCCTTCTTTTTGTGGCTCGGTGGGTGAAGGAGAGCTGAAACAGACGCGCCGTACGATCTTGCGAGCCGGTCAGCACCAGTCCATTGTCCGGCGCAACATCTACCGCATTGATGTCGCGTTCGTGCACCTTGAGCGTCGTGAGCGAAGCAAGGCGGATGGGCTCGGTTTGGTCAGGTCGCGGTAAGCGCCGCCAGCGGACTCAGTCCCACACCTTGACGGTCCGATCCGAACTGGCACTAACCAAGAACGGGGGCAACTCGGTGGCCGGATCGGGACGCGGGGCAAAGCGAATGGCGCCGACGGACTCGGTGTGGCCCGAGGCGATGGCCAAGCACCGCCAGCCTTGCGCAGCCTCGGAACCCGGCTTGCCGTCCGCGGCCGTAGCCGAGCCAGACGCGTCACATGCCCACACCCGCACAGTCCGATCCCTGCTGGCGGTCGCGAGCCATTGGCCATTCGGCGAGGAAGCCAGAGCAAGGACCATGCCGTGTGCCCGGCCAAGAGCGCTGTCGACGCATAGCCCCCCGCTCGGTCCGGCGCACGCCCAAGGCAGCGGGCAAACGCGCAACATGAACTTCAGGTACATTCGTCGCCAGCGCCACGTGCGTGCTGGTCTTGGTCCCCAGTGGGTTAACGAGCGCTACATCGGCCAACTGGTCCTCGGTGCCGATCAACAGCTGGGCCAAGTGGAGCGGTCGCTCAGCCAGGGGCGTGGGGGCGGCCGTTGAGCCCTGGTGAACCAAGGTGGGACAGGTGCGTACAGCAAAAGTTTGGTCCATCTGGACAGTGATGAGAGTGATAAGGTTTCCCAGCGTAGCTGAGGGCAAGGAGAAGGGGGGAATGAGATGCACCTGCTGGACGGCATGCACATCGTCGTCGCCCTCCTTGGGAGGCGGACCAAGAGATGGAGCAGCAACCACAACCTGCCCACGAGAGAAGGACCAAAGTCGGAGCAATCCCTTTGACCCAGCCGAGTAGAACAGTCTTGGGAAGTTGCCTCTTCCGGTGAGACCGTCTCACCCCTTGGAACAAAGAGGGCAGGGCAAGGTAAGAACCCACGCTCTCAATTCCCTCTGAACAATCAATCACTTCTTTTTGTTTCCACGATGCTGCACTCTGGAGCGAGCCGGAAGACACGGGCGCAAGGTTCTTGAACGACTTGTCGGTTGACGAAGGGTACAGGCGCCGCGCCCACAGTCCAATTGTCGTGTCTCGCGACGAAGTGACCAACTTGCTCCCATCCTCCGACACACTCAGGCCTCGGACGACCGAATCATGCAACTCCAGCGTGGCCGCTGGTTTTTGCTGTACCGCGCCGCGCTCTGTATCTTGGTGGCTCGCGCTCTTGCGCTTCTTTTTGGAGTGTTTGCTGCCTTCCTCCGTCTCGACCGCTTGCAACAGGTCCCACACGCGTACCCGTCCATCCACCGCGCCCGTCACGAGCTCTAGCCTCCGTTCCCCCACCGGCGCATGACGTGGAAGAGGGAGAAAAAGCACAGCGCCGACACGGGACCGCCATGACCACGGAGAACATGGGTGACAAACCCACCAGCTACGTCCCATACCTTGACCATCCCATCGGCCGAGCCGGTGGCCAGCAAATTGACCGGGACCGAGTTGGGGGTGGCAGACTTGGACTTGGACTGGAACGAGGACGAAGGCTGGGCTTGGGATTGGGCATGAAGGTCGTGCCAAGCACGGAGGGAGCGGTTCAGGTCCTGCGACGTTCGCATCACCAGGATCGGCGCTTCGTGCGCCTTGGCCGTGGAGCGAGCCAGGTCGACTTTTACTTCCACGTTAGGTCCACGGTAAAGACGCGCACAGTGTAGGTGCGAAGAAAGCGCGCTTGGGTAGCAACCAAGAGAGTGGTCGAAGCCACAAGCGAAGCCTGCTCTGATGCCCTTGCGTCCTCTCCTCCTCCTCCTCCTCTTCCTCCCCCGAGACAGAGGGGGGTGCAGGCCACTTGGAGTCGGCCAAGGCAACCGTCTGCACCGCGTCGCCATCGCCCAACGGTTTGTCGGGGTCTTCCTCGGCCAGCTCCGCGGGGGTGGCCAGCCCCTTGTGAGTGATCCGGCCCACGGTTTGCGCCGTGGTGGAAAGTGTAACCGCCACCGTATCGTCCAGGGCGGTGAACAGGAGCGCTGCGGACGGACCCATGTCGGTGGAGAAAAGAAGAGGCAACGCTGCTGTGCCATTGCCGGTGGCGCTGCCCGTGTAGAAGGGCGCAAAGGTGGCCGAGGGGCCGAGCGCGGCCATGGGGGCGTCGGCGGCCTGCGGGGCGGTGGAGGGCCCGCAGAGGGGGCGGGCTCTCCAGCCGCATCGGCCGGAACGTCGGCCGCGGAAATGGCCTGCCGGCCATGACGGCGGCGAGCTGGGCAGGCGTCAAGACGGCAGCATCGGCCATCGCGGTCGAGGGAGGTGGTTTGGACCAGGAAGAGGGCGCCCCCGTGACGTTTTGCGGCGGCCACTGCAAAAAAATTTGCACCGGAGCACGAATGTTTCAGAAACATATATCTGATTAGGTCAGCCCCAGTACACGCCAGGATGCTGAGCTCATCCGCCCGGCGCACGGCCGCTGTCTGCTTCTCAAATGTAGTGCTTTAGTATATCAATCGGCATGCAGCATGGATCGAGGATCGCCTCGTTCAGACACCAACAATAACCCTCTTGCCGATGGGCCTGGCGTTTCTTCTATTCTTGCTGCGTCTTGGTGGCCGAATGTCTGTCTTCCATGGGTCGATCCGCAGCGACAGTGCCGTGTGGTTCCTTTAAACACTCAACGCCCTGCACCCCGCTTGCTTCCTCCCGAGTTTTCTACCCGGACATCATCCTCGTCGTATAGGGCCCCGCGGTGGTGTGCGCGGCCGACCAACTATGGATGCATTATTTCGCGATGCGTCCGAGCATTTCCATCCAATATTCTCTCGAACCAAGAAAAAAGAAAGGCATCTCGTGATGATAGGTAGGCACGCTGCCAGGCAGCAATGGCAAAACGCACGCTCTCGCCGCACCGGCAAAAGAGATGGTGTGATGCTTCAGCACCCATAAGGACCCGTGACAGAAAGAGCCAAGAACAAATGAGGGGATATGACGGCAGCATGGCCGACAAAACGATCATACAGATGCAGATGGCAGATGGTAGACGGCAGATGACATATGGTAGATGCGGGCAAGGGGGGGAAGGGGATGAGAGGGAAATGTCCAATTGATGTAAGCCCACCATGTTACTCCTCGTCCAGCATCAAAACTTCGGCGCTTTGGCCTTCGACGATGCGGCGCGAGTGCATGCTTGCGTTCACGCTTCCACTCGACTTGTTCCTGCCTGGGAGCAAGGTGAACCAAACCCTGGCTGGGCGCGGCAGATCGCACAGGCGACGAAACTCGTTCCACGGGATCGGCAGTGGAATACATGTCGGCAGCCGAGATGGGCGCCGAGGGGCCGTGGGTCGCTGCCAAGTGGGAGGGGACCCGAGGGGCAGAAGAGTGGATCCGCTCCGGCTCCTTTCGCGCTCCTGGGTACCGGGGAGATGCGGCGGGGTGCGAAGGCGAGGCGGCCGTGAGGGCCGCTTGGAATTCAGGCGAGTCGGACGGCAGCCAAAACATGCTGTCCGACATGGGCTCGGAGGAATGGGTGCTCTCGGAAAGGGAGTAGAGTTGTTGCGGGGTCCGGATCTGGGCCTTGACGTGCGCACTCCGAGGCGTGCCTGGCTCCGAGTCGAGCGTGCCTGCCGTCGCAACCGACGCGCTGCGGAACGCTTGCTTGCTCCCTTGCGATCCACTTGCCACGCTCCTGCTTTGGAAGACACGGCGCCATCGGGAACCACCTCGAGCTGCATTCAGTCGAGGCAGGTGTGGCGGCTGCCTCCTTCGTCGTGGGGTCGCCTCGGGTTCGCCTGCGCAGCAAGAGCAGAGAGGGTGCCCCTGGGAGGACGCACGACCGAAAATCCAGGCGTGCTCTCTGTCCCGACCGACATGGGTGTCAACTCGTTGGTCTCCTCCGTGTCGCTGGCGCGGGGAGCGGGCTTGGGAGCCAAGCGGCGGAAGAAACCCCATTTGGATTTGGATGTGGCAGCAGAGGGCGGGAGCCCGCTGCTTCCTCCACACCATCCTCCTCGTCCGACGAGCTCAGCGTCTCGTGATCCGAATCGAGCGCGACACGACGCCACCACAGCCCCCGCCAAAGCGCTTGTCCACGCGCTCGCGGGACGAGCCGGCCGACTCGCCACCAAAGACGGCCGTGTCGTACGGTATCGCTCCCTCGTCCGTCGCACGACCACCACCCAGACGGACAAAGCCATTGGGTTTCGTCTCCCCTTGGTCCCCTTCCCGACGCAAAGGCGGGAGGGCAGACATGATCCCCCCCTCATCAGTGGATCGGAAGCAAAGTAGGCAGCAAAGGGGCCGGACGAATAATCGTTCGGAGTCACCTTGGAGCCCATCAGCGTCATGCTGGGCGTCCGGCTTCGGGGCGGTACCGGTTGCGCCTTGGGTTTCTTCCGATGGGATACAAGGCGGGTTTTGTACTTGCGTCGACGGATGCGGTGCATCGTGCCGCCCAAGCCAGTGTTGCGAGAAGACTTATTGTCGTCAAACGACACGTGCCAAGCAATGCGTACCAGTGCCTCCACCAGCTTGACCACAAAAGCAAAAACAAACCCGGCCGCCACGATGGCTTGAATGAGGAAGAGGACGAGTGATCCACCCGCGTGCCGGAGTAGATAAGTCAATCAAGGAACTAAGAAGCAGCACGAGGACAGCCGTCGAGATCCGAGCCACGCTCCACATGAAACTCAATGGCGCCATTGCGGCCCCATCGCCCCAGGGCAGCCAGAGGATGTAAGCTAATGCCAAGAGGAGCTCGAGGACGAGCATTATGATTGCTTGCGTCGAGCCGCTCTTTTGGCCGGCGCCAATCACGATACCCAAGACGAGGGAGTGGGCGAAAGTGATGATGGGAAAAAGTGGGAGTTGCCGTCATAGTAGTTGTACAATGGTCCATAACTCAGGAGCAGCTGCTTGTCTGACCACAGTACTGACGCCTCATGTGCGCACAGCCGCCAAAGTACAAATACCGGCGCCAAAACACAAAAGAAGGCAAATGAGAGCGCGCAAGCCGTGGTGCCGGGATGGGACGAGGCAAAGTTGCTGAAGTGGTAAACGCTCGTAATGGTCAGCGGCAAGTGAAACAAAACCAACAGGCGCAGAAGGTTGCCCATGTAGGCATTAATGTGGGAGCCAAATAGGCGTTGGAGCGTCTGGTTCAGTCGTCCGTGTCCTCCCTTTTCTGGCTCGCTGCCGCTCGCTGAGATCAAAAGAGTATCCCTGGTCCCGCTGCCGGCGGTGGAGGGAGCGAGTGTAGCCCCTGTCGAGGATCCAGACCACCAGACTGGCAATGGTCACCACACCGACCATGATGAGCCAGATGGCCGTCGTGGTGCCAAACACGTCCACAGCCCGCAAGCCGAGCATGCGCGCATAACTTTCCATGCCATACAAGGAGCCATTGAGGTTGAGGAACGTATTGGGCATCTGTGTGTCGAGGTAAAGCGGACTGGACTGGTTGGTCGTCATTTGCGTTGCAAAGTCAGGCGAGTTGGCCGAGGTCGCGGGGAGGAAAGCGTTGCTACTCAACGCTGGGCGTCGGTTCACCCCCTGTGGTTGGACGAGGGTTACGTTGCCCAAGAGCGACGCCCAGGCAGTTTGACGAAAGTAGGGATAGGCATACTCGGGCCACGCACAGCCATCATGCTTAGGACACTGACAAACTGGATGTAGAGCAACAGGTCGGCAAAGCCGGTGTAACAAAGCGCAGCAGCGCAGGGCTCTGAATAACCGACCTACCACCCCACATCGGTCACGGTCGGCGCCACCTTGTCCTTCCACAAGTTGGGCTCGCCTCCAGGTCGAGCCTTGTGCTTAAAAGCCAAGTTTTGCAGGGTAATCGATGTGACCGTTCGCGATACGATGGCCAAGACAAAATAGGCAATCACCAGCGCAGCGGGGAGCCAGAGGAACAAATCCCAGTACCATGCATGTTGCTTATATGGCGAAACAACCACATCAACGCAGCTGATGTCCGAGCTGGGGTGGATGAGTCGCTGATGCGGATGCGTGTTTGGATCGAGCCCAGGACGTACTCGTGCTCCAACGGGACCGACACACCAAACGCAACTTGGCCAGGGCCGTAGCTGCAGGACTGATACTGCCCAGCCAAAGGGTGGCTATTGTCGGGACCAACAGGCCAGATGCGATCACATAAACTCTCCAGCTTGTGGGCGACTGGGAAGGTGAGAAAGTTGGCGTCTATCTCGACCGAGCCTGAGGGAGGGAGCATCAGCAACATGCTTCCCTGCAAGGGAAGTGGAAGAGGTACGTACTGACAAGGTGAGAGCCGTTTTGGACGGCGTTCGTCAAGGTATTGATGGCACCAAGGGCTACAATTTTGAGCTCGCCCTGAGCGGGAGAGCCGGGGGTATGGTTGGAAGGGTTGGTGTGGACAAAGACCGCAGAGATGTTGATGCGTGCGTCGGGTTCGACGATCTGGCTCGCCTGGATGTCACAGGAAGAAAATGAGATGTCGGTAGTGTGCATGTTGTGGCGGCCAGGTGCGACGGTGCGGTTGCCGTCGGTGGAGTAAGGCGCTTTGAACAGCCATGGCTCTGCCTGGTTGGTAAAGGAGAGCGCAGGGATGTTGGGAGTCACATCAGCACCAGAGCCCGAGCTGGCATGGCCAGGCCCGGCGCCGCTGCCTTGCAGGCCACCGTTCTGCTGGCGGGGAGGAGGAGGGGCTGGGGCCGGTGGGCGGCTGCAGAGCTGAGGAAGCCTAGGACGCCAACAGCGGCCAGGGCGAAGCGAGCAAGGTCTGGGCGGCGGTGGCGGCGACGGCGGCGGAGGCGGCGATGGGAGGGGTCGATGAAGGGCATGACCGCAGAAGGAGGAGCCATGGCGGCGGCCAGCCGAAAGAAGAGGACGCGGTGCGGTGCTCGCCAGAGGGCGGATGGTGGAGGCGCTGCAGTGCTCTTTTTCGCCGGCTGCACTGCCATCCTGCCGCCGCAGGCTGTGCGCTGCCGTGCCTCCACCCCGCCCACCGCTGCAGGGGGCAGCATGCACATGTCAGCACTCCGCGGCGGCATCCCAGCGTTCAGCACTGCCAGGCACTGCCTCAGCGGGGCGGCTCAGCACACACCCTGACTCGCCCCCTGCGGCCTCTCCCACGTGCAGGGCAGGCCATGGCGCCTGTGTTACGCTCGCATTTCCGACGACGGGGGTCACGCACCAGGCCAGTGTACCTTGGGTGCCCGCACCCGGGAACTTCTTCTGCCGGTAGCGATCGATCCGATCCGCTCAGATCTCCCAGGCTCAGTCCAGCAGCATCCGGCAGCAGCCCTCCTGAGCGCCTGGGCGCCTGCGCCAAAGACCCAGGGAGCGGCTGCTCTCCGTATCGGGTCACGTGCCAGGTCACGTGAGGCTCAGCCAGAGCCTGAACTCTCACATGTGGATCTGCGCCCGAGCGGCCGGTACATGGGCCTCTGGCCCATGCTCCGCACTTGCGACGACGTCACAGTTGTCGAACGCTGCATCCCAATGTCCCGCCAAACGAACGGTACCTCACCACCCCCCCGCCTTGGCTCCATGCTTCTTTCCTTCTGCCCGACTTCCCCCTGAGCTTCAGACTCCCACCGAACAGCGTCCCTGCTCTCCAGTATCTGTGACAACCACCCTCTGAACTCCGACTCCCCTCCCCCCCGGCTCGCGTCTCACGTTATGTAAGAAGAGGGCACCAAAATGTTGTTCGCACGTAACATGTAACAAGAGCAGACCTTATCGGGTCATTACCCCAGCCCGCAGCCCAGGCCCGCCAGGCCCCGGAAGACGACCTGTCCACAGACCCAAGTGAGCGCCGAGAGACCACAGCGTGCAAGTGAGGCGAGTGACGCAAATACAAAAGAGGTGCAAGCACGTGTAACAGGGAGGGAAGATATAAGAAGGGATAGTAAGAACCGAGTGAACTGCGTCCGGTGAATGGGGAATATGCATGTGGAAAAAAGAAACAAGTCGGCGGTTCGTCTCCTCTGTGCATCAGTGAGACGAATGGTGGTCAGCCTCAAAGGGATTGTCCATCATGGAAAAGACGAAAGCGTTGCATCATCAGTTCGTGTCTGTCAACGACGCAGAACGGGTCAGAGGCCGGGAAAGCGCAACCGGGTGGAAAACGCACGTCAAGAGCACCACACGGCCGAGTTAGGTAGGATACGGAAACGGTTGATTCCCGTACCCTTGTAGAAGCCGCCATACCTATCTCTTTTCCAAACCAGCTGTTACCCATGTCCACCAATCCTATTCTTTGATGGGCCAGGGGACGGAGAAAGCACCCTGGGCTTGGAGCTGCATCTTGACCACGTCCAGCGGGCAGGATAGCATTACCGAAGCAAGCCCAGCGCATGCGCCATAGATGACTGAGTCCTGGATGAGCGACGTCCAGACAAGCAACACGCGGAGCAGCCAGCCAGCGATGGTGGCAGCGTCTGTGGTGTGGAGCGCTACGGAGTAACCAGCCCCTGGTTCTGACTGCCAGCCTCTGCACACGCACGTGACTGCAGTGGCTGGCTGACGCCATGCATCACGCTCATACGATTGCATCTCCAGCGATGGATGATCGATGATCCTGCTCGAGGGGATCGAGGATCGATAATCGAGAACCGGTAACCGGTCCCAGGCCCATCCCGTCGCTTAGCTAATACACAGGGGCATACTGCCTGCGGCTCTGAGATCTAAATACCGGAGCCTGGAGCGTGATATGATAACCTCGGCCAGCCAGCCACCCTGTCGGTCCCCAGCCAGCCCCGCCAACTCAGTCCAGCCCAACCTCCTGTCCCAGCCACCATCTCCCACCCCCCTTCGCCATGTCTTCGCCCCGACGCCGCATGGAGACAGATGTCATCCGCCTGCTCCAATCCGATTATGAGGTTGAACTGGTCAACGACAGCAACATGCGCGACTTTTACGTCCGCTTCACGGGCCCGGCCGAAAGTATGTGTAGGCCGTTGTTGCCCCCTATCCACTCAATCGCAATGCTGACCATGATGCTTTCGCAGCTCCCTTTTCTGAAGGGGTGTGGAAGGTACATGTTGAATTGCCGGAAGATTATCCGTACAAGTCCCCTTCGATCGGCTTCAAGAACCGCATATTCCATCCCAACATTGACGAAGTGTCCGGCTCCGTCTGCCTCGACGTGATCAATCAGTCCTGGACCCCGCTTTACCAGCTCGAGAACATCTTTACCCTCTTTCTCCCCCATCTACTTCGCTACCCCAACGCTAGCGACCCCTGAACGGCGAGGCGGCAGCGCTGTATTTGAGCCACCCAGAGCTCTACAACCAGCGCGTCAAGGACTATGTCCGCCTACGCCTCTGGCGACGTTGGTGCGCGCCAACAGGCGGAAGAGGAAGAGAGCGAAGAAGAAGAAATGTCGGACGTGTCGGACTTGGAGTTTAGCGATGAGGACGAGGCGGCTCAGATGGAACTGTGAGAGATCTGGTGTCTGATGCGTTGTCTCGCCTTGCCCCCTTTTTTCAAGTGACCGACTTACCAGGCTGGACATTGGTTCTTCATTTTTTGTGCCTTGCATTTACTTTCCTCCCGTTGCCCTCGGGCTAGGGGCCACCCGTCTAGGCCTATGACGCCCGATCAGGGTGGGCCGATGCCTTTTTTCCCATCCCGCGCACGCAACAGCACCTCCCGAGCGCTTCTTTTCTGCGACCCGTTTGAGCGCCATGTATTTACTTGTCGTGTACCACTCATGTACTTTTACCGCCCTTGGCATTCATCTCCTTTCTCTACGTCTCTGTGAATCGTTATCGTCCCGCTTCCTTTTTTCCAGAAGGGCGAAAGACTCCTTTTAATGAATCGAAAGCCCATTGTTTTGTTGTTCTATCTAGTTCAAGTAGAGATGGTAGTGGGTGGGTGGGTGTGAGAACGAGAAGGGGGCAATGTGCGATGCAGGAGTTGAGCATATATATGGAGGTTGTTGGGCGCCATGGACTGAGACTGAGGAGAATGGGGCAAAAAGCAGCAATGTTGAAGTTCAATAGGAACGAATAGCAGAGGCAGAGTGCAAAGAAGCACAGCTGGCCAAGGAGGAGATGGGGGATGGTAGTGGAAGGGTCTGCACCGCTGGAACTGGGCTGCGTCCGAGGACGAGTTGCGCGTGGGAAGGCACGCCTGGGCTTGTCCTTTGGCCGAGTGAAGAGAGGATGGTCCGCCGACGGCAGTCTAACTTCGAACGGGCACAGCTGTGGAGGCACAAGCTGATGTGTTGGTACCATAAAATGCCAATTGATGGAGTGAGCCGTGGACGCGGCTGAGCAGCTGCACAGCTGACGACGGTGGTGTCGCTGCCGATCCCTCCATCCTTCACGTGGCCTCCCTGGACCTGATATCGACACGCAAACAGGGCGGGGCGCGCGTTACGCGTTACCTAACCCAGCGCAGCAGCCAAAGTTTGCCAATGGCGACTGGGATGGAATTTGGCATCATGCATCATCGATCGCCGATCATCGATCGAGCGTCAAGTGCGTCGAGCTGCTGGGCGGCTGCAAGGGGCTGCACCATGCATGATGCATCATGCATCCGGGCTGCATCGGCCAGCGACAAACAGGCGCCGTGCGTGGAAGGGGGCGGCTGTGCACGCACGGCGCACTGCGGAGCAGAGCAGCGCAGAGAGACTGCGCCCGAGGCGGGGGTGGGTCTGGGCAGTGCAGGCGTCCGCAGCACCCGCTGGCACCCGCAGGCACACCGCAGCCCCACCGCAGCCCCACGCCAGGTTGGGCGACCATCGACGGCAGACAGGCGCCGTGCGGCGGCGGCCCGCGCCTGCCTGGCCGCGGCGGACCTCCGGGGGAGCAGCGCCCGGCGCGGCAGGGGCGCAGTGTCGCCGCTTGCTCCACCTCGTCGCCCAGCGGCTGGGATCAACGAATTCAACACGTGGCAACGTGCCACCGTGTCAGCTGCTCCCCGCCGCGCCGCCCGACTCATAAAAGCCCGCCCGCCCCCGCCCGCCCCTCCTCCCCACCCCACCACCATGTGCGGCATCTTTGCGTACGCCAACCACTTGACCGACCGCTCCCGCCGCCAGATCGTCGACAACCTCGTCAACGGCCTCGCCCGCCTCGAGTACCGCGGCTACGACTCGGCCGGCATCGCCGTCGACGGCGATGCTCCCGACGAGGTGCTCATCTTCAAGCAGGTCGGCAAGGTCGCTGCCCTCCGCAAGCACATCGACGAGAGCCCCGTCGACTTTGACAAGACCTTCACCTCCCACATGGGCATGGCCCACACCCGCTGGGCTACCCACGGCCAGCCGACGCCCATGAACTGCCACCCGCACCGCTCTGACCTCAAGAACCAGTTCACTGTTGTGCACAACGGCATCATCACCAACTACAAGGATCTCAAGATGGTTCTTGAGAAGAAGGGCTTCCAGTTCGAGACCGAGACTGACACCGAGGCTGTCGCCAAGCTCTGCCTTTACCTCTACAATGAAGCGCAACGCCAAAACCGCAAGCTTGACTTCACTTACCTGATCAAGAGTGTTATTAAGGAGCTTGAGGGTGCCTTCTCCTTTGTCTTCAAGTCGGTCCACTACCCGGGCGAGATGGTCTGCGCTCGCGTGGTTCCCCTCTTCTGATTGGTGTCAAGACCGAGAAGAAGCTCAAGGTGGACTTTGTCGATGTCGAGCTCGGCACCGGTACCGACGACGCCGACACCCACCTGGCCAACCCTGGGCTTTTGGCTCCCCCTGGCATGCAGCAGGCCAGCGCGGGCAACTCGCTCCAGGTGCCCCAGCCTGGGATGGTGCGCTCCCAAAGCCGTTCCTTCCTCTCGGACGATGGGCTGCCCCAGCCGATTGAGTACTTTATCGCTTCGATGCCAGCGCCATTATTGAGCACACCAAGCGCGTGCTTTACCTGGAGGATGACGATATTGCCCACATTGGCAATGGCCAGCTCCACATCCACCGTCTCCGGCGCAACGACGCCATTTCCTCCATGCGTTCGATCGAGACGCTCGAGATGGAATTGGCCGAGATTATGAAGGGCACCTTTGAGCACTTCATGCAGAAAGAGATCTACGAACAGCCTGAGTCAGTTGTCAACACGATGCGTGGGCGCGTCAACTTTGACACACGCCAGGTGACCCTTGGTGGCCTTTCGCAGTACCTCAGCACCATCCGCCGGTGCAGGAGGATCGTATTTGTGGCGTGTGGCACTTCCTACCACTCTTGCTTGGCTGTACGTGCCCTCCCCAGCTTTACCCCCTTTGTTTTTTTGCAAGTACTAAGTTTTGTTGTTCTCCTGTCTAGACACGTGCGATCTTTGAGGAGCTGACCGAGATCCCTGTCTCGGTGGAGCTGGCCTCTGACTTCCTCGACCGACCGCAAGTCGCCCATCTTCCGAGACGATGTGTGTCTTCGTTTCCCAGTCGGGCGAGACGGCAGACACGATCCTGGCGATGCGTTATTCTTTGGAACGCGGCGCGCTCTGCGTTGGTGTGGTCAACACTGTGGGCTCCACCATCTCGCGCGAGTCCCACTGCGGTGTGCACATCAACGCCGGTCCGGAGATTGGAGTTGCGTCGACAAAGGCATATACTTCGCAGTACATTGCACTGCTGATGATGGCTGTGCAGCTGTCGGAGGACCGGCTGTCGAAGCAGGAGCGGCGTAACGCGATCATCGATGGTCTGCATGAGCTGCCCGTGCAGATTCGCCGCGTGCTGGACCAAGACAAGCAGCTCCAAGCCCTCGCCTACAACACCCTTGCCAAAGAGCGTTCGCTTTTGATTATGGGGCGGGGTACCAGTACGCGACGTGCCTGGAGGGCGCTGAAGATTAAAGAGGTGTGCTACATGCACTCGGAGGAATCCTTGCCGGTGAGCTCAAGCATGGCCCACTCGCATTGATTGATGAATCGATGCCTGTGATTCTAGTGATGACCAAGGACTCGCTTTACCCCAAGGTGCACTCGGCTCTGATGCAAGTCACTGCACGCAAGGGCCAGCCCATCATTTGCAATGAGAACGACGAGGACATTGGCAAGGAAGCCAAGACGATCCGCGTGCCTTCGACGGTGGACTGCCTGCAAGGCCTGCTGACGATTGTCCCCATGCAGTTGCTCTCCTACCACCTTGCTTGCGCTGCCGGCGTCAACGTCGACTTCCCGCGGAACCTTGCCAAGAGCGTGACAGTGGAGTAGACGCGTCTGCCCCGCTGCCCCTTTCGCTTCCCTCCGCTTTCGCACGTTGCATACCCCTTTCCCCTGGCCCCTCTGTGTCCTTTCCCCTTAGCCCTATCTCGTCCACTATGAGTCTGTTTCCGTCCATCCGTATCACTCTCTCCCCTTTGGATTCCAAGCTTCAGCTTCACTACTCTCATCTTTTCTATGTGATTCAAGCAGCAATTTGGGCATTGATGGTAACCACGGGGATCTACAGACAGTTTAATATAGTGCGTCTCGCCACGCAGTCGAGCGGGGAAATGAGGAGTGGGAGCGAGTTCTGAGTGAGGAGTGGGGAGTGAGGGCGATGTGGAAGCGTAGGCGGGGGCCCCGAAGTAGCGCGTGTTCTTCGATCGAGGGGTTGGAAATGTCGATCCCCATTCAAAATGACACGCACGCAGCACAGAAATCGGGACACTGGGGCCGTCGAAACGAACATTTCAGTCGTATTTTCGTCGTATTGAAATTTGAACAACCCGGAACGCGGCGCTTGGGCCCGAAAATGGCGACGCGCTCCGCGAGCTCAAACGGGGCCACCGCGTCGTGCCTTCCCCCTCTCTTCCTCTGCCCTCCACGCGCATCTGTCGCGTCCCACCGCCGGCACAATGGTCGGGACCCCGCCCTCGCCCTCCGCTGGGTCAGCATCACGCGTACCCCCGTTTCATGCCGCCCCTTCTCCCTGCCGAGTCACGCCGCGTACCGTCCAGCGCATCCCCAAGGCCGCTTCCCACGCCTCGTCCGCTACAGACAGCGACAGGAACTCCGCCAGCGGTCGGCGATTCTCCCCTTACCCCGAGGCGCGGCACACTGGTTCCACCGGAATCCAAACCATGCTTCCTCTTCCCATCCCCGAATGCGCTTCGGGGTAAGAGGCCGGCGCCAACCTATCACTGCACCCATTTCGCCCTCCTTACGCCAACACGCGCCAACTCTTGCCCTCCCCAGTCGACCCCTGAGTCCAAGACGGATCGAGTCGAGTGAAGGCAGTAGTGGAGAGGGCGAGAATTTCACTGTTCTTTCGCCAACACGACGCTTTCCACGCCCACTTCGTCACCCCGTCGGCATGCTGCACCCTCTAGCCCCTCGTCCTACTGCATTTCTCCGGTGCCTTACGATAGCGAGCGGGACGAAGACATGGCTGATGGATCGCTTTCTCCTCCTACCAGCATGGTCCATGAGCCTTCACCTGAAAGGACGATAAAACGCCACAGGTAGGCCAACCTTGCCCCCTTACTTCCCAACACAAAATCCCTTTTCGGGGGTCTTTCCTGATCAGTTGCCGCTTTCAAGTGCGTTGGCCCAGTCTGCTACTGGGCTCGGGTGGGGAGGACAATCGGTCTTCGGTCAGCCTGCGGCGCTGGACGTGGTTTATAAGCTGCGCTCGAATGGGTTTGGTGGACCACCATTGTTTTCTCCTCTAAAATTCAGTACGTTCCCTCCCTCGTACCTGCGACTCGGGGCCCTTTCTGATTCAATGTAGCCAACCGCCTCCGTCTGCTTCAAAGCTTTGGCTCGACCCGCTCGCGGCCGATGGGTGATGCGTGCCTACAACGGCGACCCGGATCTTCTCTTGAGCCATGAGACGGTGCAAGGGTTTGGGATGAGTTTGGACGAAGATCTGACGCTCCTCTGCGGTGCGTATATGCGCACTCGGCTGGGCGTGGTGGGGGCGCGTATGGCTCGGCGCGTGAATGGCTCGCGATCTGTGGTGACGACAATACGATCCGATTGGTCGACACGAGCGTTGCCAGCAACGAATATGTGCCCCACGTCCGTCTGGAAGCATATGCAGGCAAAGGCACCCAACTGTACTCGGGCTGGCCCACCCGCACGGTGCTCCAAGCGCCAGCAGCCTTCTTCCAAGTCGCTTGGCGGCCTGACGATCGTGTTTTGGCGGCTGCGACGGCGGATTACCGTATCAACCTGTTTGATGTGGAGCGCAGCTGCTTGCTCGCTACCTACGCTGGTGCAACGGGAACCTCGCGAGCCTTGGCATTTGATGGCACTCCGATGGCCGTCTCTTCAGCTCCGTCGGACGGGACGGGGCAATCCATGTTTGACACGCGCTGCCACCCCTTTCGTCCGAGCGCGCGGGGGGGCGGGAGAAGAACCAATGTGCCACTGCCGTGCTCTCTTTGGGGCGCTCACGTGGGATCCAGCGCCCTGTGCACCCCGGGCAGCCGTCGATTGACCAACCCAACCCGCCTTTTCGCCCCCGAGCGTGACAGGACTCGAATTTGTACCCTGGCAAACACATGCGCTAGTTACGTCCTGTGCCAAGGATACAATTTTGCGCAAGTGGGACCTGCGCGCGCCAGCGCAAGATGCCTTGCGACTCCCCTGAGCGAGGAGCGCAAGGGGAGACGGAGGAGGCGACGGCGTGTTTCACGCCCGAAATGGACGACGAACTTCTTCTGAGGAAATTGAACGTATGGCGGGGCGCGCGACCCTGACACGGGCTTGGTCTGTCCCAACGAGGCAAGTCGGGCCCTAGACCGACGAACGGCCAGGATGGAAAGCCCGTGTCCAGCGGTCAAATCCGGCATCTCGCATCGCTCCCAAAGAAGTATCACGCGACTTGAGCTCAAAGGCACGACGTGCAGGCTCCGCACCCGGCGTGTCGGGCCTGGCTGTGAGTGAGGGGATCGTGTATGCGTCGGCGACGGACGGGAAGGTGTATGGTGCGTCTATGGCCGACCTGGCCACTCCTCTTGGAGGAGCCGTGTTGGCTCATCCGCTACTCAAGGATAGCACGGTGCTCACCCCCCTCGCTGCCAGTGCCACCCACGGCATCTTGGCGGTGGGCGGCAATATGGGTGATGTGGCGCTGTTTGACACGTTGGCCTCGAGCTCGCCGCCTCGGCCGAGCTTGTCAGCGGGCAAAACACGTTCACTTATAAGGGCCGGCACGAATGGGACGAGCCATGCTCTGTCGGGCGGCCACAAGGATGGGTACGTTATCTCGCTCGTGTTCTTCGGGGTTGCTATGTCTGGTTACTGATCTGACGTTGTGTGTGCGTCCAGCTTTGAGGTCAACTCGCTGTCCTGGGCCGAAGGGGCTGGGGTGCCGACGCTAGCCAGTGCGGCCGACGACTTGACTGTGCGTGTCTGGCAGCGGACCAAGTCGAGTGTGAGCGCGCGAGGGAAGAGCCGAGCGACGAGTACGATTGGGCCTGACGCAAATGACACGCGAATGCGCAACAGCCTGAGCGCTCACCGGGCGCCCCGAAGAGCTAGTGGATGGGCGTGTCGGTTGGAGTAGGGACTGCGTAGGCAGCATGGATGTGCTGCGGCATGGGCTGGCTGGGATGGATTGCATCGACAGACATGTGCAATCTTCCACACCGATTCATCTTTTCATCTCTGGTCGACCTCGAATTAACAAGTAGTTAGGCGGGGCGGAGCCATCCTGCACACGGTGGGGTAAATGTATGAGCGCGATCGTCCCCGCCACACGCCTCTTTCACGCCCGCGCAAGAACGCGCGAGAGGGGCAGAAGACAAAGCTACTAGTACGTGTGGAGGCGGCTGGCCACATCCTATATCCAACTCCAAGGGCACCGGCCGCCGTGCCGAGTCTCAGCAGCCAGCGCTCAGCGGTGCTCAGCCTCGCGCTTCGCCTCTGCCCCGCAAACGCCCCTTTCGACAGCCTCTCGCAGTCCGCCTGCCCCCGCGGCCGCACTGGACAGCTCAGACACAGCTGGCCGGCCCATATAGGCCGGGGCGACAAGTGTACTTCCACTTCAGTCGACAGTCATTTTCTTTCGGCTCCCCCTCTTCACCACCACCGCTTCTTCCCTCTCCCTCCCGCCTTGGCCCCGGCCCCCCCAACCTCTGCGCAAGGCAGCCCCGATGGACCTGCGTGACCGGAGATGCTGGACGATGCTGTCCTGGCGCCATCGCACGCTCCGCACGCCGCCTCCGCCGACAGTATAGTAGGAGCTGCATATTTGCCCAGGAGCACCTTAACCTGGGACCGATGGGCACCTCGAGGTCTTGGGCGAAAGAGGCGCAGCAAGGACCTTTTCTCGCGTCCCCCTCCTCGGGTCACCCTAAATGATGCTTCGCTCGAGAGTCCTCCGCACCTTCCCGACTTCACATCCCAAGAAGACAACAACTCTTCGGCCACGCGGTTGATACGGATCGCCAAAGAGCAGCCCGTCCTCGCTGTGCCAGCTTTTGGCCGGGCGCGAGCCGATGCTTCCCACCTTACGCCCCTTCCACTTCCCTTGCCGCTCGATCCAGTCAAGCCGACGTTTCCTCTCGTTCTCGCCACACCCGCACCGCCTCCATCTCTGCCCAACGAACGTTGGAACTAGCCTTGGCCGAAGCAATGACTACATCGCCTTGCTTAGGTCGAGTCAAGCGCCGGATACCATCCGGTTCCTCTCTCAGTCTGGTTCCCGCTCATGTCGTGCACGTCAGCGTGTGTCAAGTGCGGTGTTTCAGAATGCAAGAGCTGCCAGGGCGGACCAGGAGCTTGATTCCCTTGTTGCCCAAATCGCCGAATTGGCTAGGGACGCCTCTTCCTCCGACTCGAGCGATTCCGACAACAACTCGCCTCATCTCATCCCTTCACCATTACCTCCTGAGCACCGCTCTGTCGAAAATCCTATTTTCTCCTTTGGTCCGGAAGATCATTTGCGCACACCCATCCTGGCACCTGCCCATGTGCTCCAGACCTACGCGCAAGTGCCAGACACGAACGAATCCAACTTGGAGCACACCCCAGCCAATCCGCCAGCCAAACGGCCACGCCTAAGGCATCCCCACTCTTCCGTGCATCCACATATGGCAGCCCTGGGTCGTACACTTCGTCTCTAGCTACCACGGCCTCGCCTGGACCGAGCAGGACCACAAGCCCACAAGCACATAGCAAGCCACACCCCTCCCCCTCCTTTCGTGCCGATAACCAGCGAATGGATGAGCCAATCCGCTTCCATCTTACCTCGCCAGAAGGAATCCCGCAATTGCCTACTTTTCCGACCCCACCCGCCCTCGGAGCTGCACTGGCATCGACCTCGCATTCATGTTGCGGACGCTGCCGACTTTTTCAGGTCGCAAACCCGGACCGAAGATAACTCTGGAGTGTTCAGGGATGGGACCTTGGCTTCCGATGCAGGATCTGACGACTCCGGTTCAATCGACTGGAGGTCCGCCACAGGGCCTGACCCGGAAGAAGACGAGGGACTAGGCCACCATCACGTTGCCTAATAAGCAGCATCCATTGGGTGGATCCACGAGAGTGGCGGTGGGTTCGATCGAACCCAGAGTGATGCATACTGCCATACCTAATCTGCTCTAGAAGGAATTTGATGGGACCACTGACCCATGGTGAGACGAAGTTATTGCTGCGGGAAGCAGATATCGGTCCCCCTCTTTCTTCAATTCGAGAGAGTGCGATACCTCCCTTTCTTCTTCGAGCCAATTTTGGTTCGCAAAAGCATTGTACACAATCTGTTTGTCGTCTCTGCAGGCACTGCCGTGGCATGGGTTTTTACTTTTCATCGTATAGGTCATCAATCCCTGGCCCGACCACAGCCCATTGCTGTTGGTTTGCACTCCCATCACTCAAAGGCTACCAACATTCTTAGGTGTTGAGTCTTCTCAAAACACCCGGAGCAGATACTAGCCCCTTCGGCTGCATGGTAACACCGCGATAGACACTAGTATACGAGAGGGAAGTTCTCTCACGTATAAATGAAGAATCACCCTGTCCACCCGCTATGCCAGCTCAACTATGGTCCAACTGTATACACCAAGACTCGAAGCAGTATAAAGTTCCGGAGGCCATTCAATTGCGACCTGTTCCTCGATGAAACTACACAGAGCATATGTACATGCAAAGAAAACGTTCATGAGATACAGGCGGGAAACGGAGAGAAGTGAAAGTGAGGTGTCGCGCATACATAGCTTGACATCCACGCGCGCACATGCAGCACTCGATCGACGACTTTGACGGATATTGAATGGTCAAACCTTACTCGGATTTGGCGACAAGAGAGCCATAGGGTTTAGCGTAGGCAATCACCGGATCGTCCTTGTCGACATGGGGCAATGCGCCAAAACCAAAGATACGGTTTCCATACCACTTCCACCACGGCATCGTTGACGGCATCTTCTTGTGCTGGGGTAGGTTGGTGTACACCAGGTCTGACCAATTGGGGAAAGTGAGCCGGTGACGCATGAAAATCTGGCTTTCGGGATACATTGCTGTCACCCGCCCCGAATTAAGATCCTCATACCACGCTCCACAACGAAGGCTAAACACCGTCCGGGTCATAGCCTTGCAGATCCAGTTGAGGTCGTTCAACTCGGCCGACAACTTGACATCCACAGTAGGTACTTGCCGGTCCACAGGAGCCAGGCCCACATCGTGCTCCCGGGTCTCTGGCAGCGGGGAATGGCTGATCGCCCGCCAGGTGGGACCCGGGGAAGCAAGGATGGGCTTGAAAATCTCAAGGAGGAACCGAATCTGGGACTCGGTAGTGAAAATAACCCTTGAAACGAGAAAAGTCAGAGGCACGAATTAGACAAGGCACGGTGGTACCAAAAGGACACGGGGAGGGAATGCGTACGAAGTATGGCCCGTTGTAGAATTGGACCCCATAAGAATGCCTAAGTTGGGGAAGTTGGCCTGCATGGAGAACGGTAGGCAAAGTTGGCACCTCGGCCATAAGTAGTCCAATGCTGATGCATCTCTTCCCCGTTACGGCCATAGATGAGCATAGGGAATCCCGCCCGCAGCACGGAGAAGCCAATGCTCATGATGATGACATCGGCATGAATCTGGCGGCCATCTTTGGTCTCGACGAAGTCCTTTCCAATTTTCCCTAGATTCTCTGGGATCAGTTCAATGTTGGGCGCATTGAGGCTGGCGAGAGTCACTGTCGAAGATGCGACGCTTGCAGCCAACGGTCAATTCTTGGTCCGTCGGGATGAGCATGTCCCAGTACTTTGGGCGCAAGGCGGTGGACGTGGGCAGTACAGGCGCGCTTCCATCGTGCACGCAGGAAATCGCCAAATCGTCCCAACTTGGTCAGGTTGAAGCTGAATTCACAGAGACAGAAAATGGCGAAACGGTTGATCCACATGACGAGCGGAACATGGCGGATTAGCCACTTGAATCCTGGAATATATTCCAGGGGATTGCCAGGAATAGGGGCGATCCAGTGCTTGGAACGGGCAAATTGAGTAGAGTCTTGGCTTCGCGCCGAACGATTGGGATCAGCTGAGACGCGGTGCAACCATTACCGACAACCACCACATCCTTGTTCTTCAGGTCAACGCTGTGGTCCCACCGCTGTGAGTGGAAGATGGGTCCAGTAAACTTTTCGTGACCGGGAATGTTGATTTTGTTGGGCTCACTCAGTCCCCCGACGGCCATGACAAAGACCTTGCTCACGTAGTGGTACTGACGTGGGGTTGCAGCATCGCCTGACGGATTGACGTCTTGGGCAATAAAATGCCAGAGTCCTGTAGCATCGTCAAAGCGCGACTCGAGAACGACCGTGTTGACCCGGGCACGCTGAGTAACATGGTACCTATCAGCCACATTGGTGAAGGTACTGCTTCAGCTCCGCCACGCCGGGGTGCAGCTTGGACCAGTATGGGTTCTGAGCGAAGGAGAAGGAGTAGAACGGAGCTGGGATATCACAGGCACAGCCCGGATAGGAGTTGGCGTGCCACGTCCCTGATAGTCCACTCTCTTTCTCCAGGATCAACACGTCGGTAACACCCAGTTTCCGCTCCAGTTGGATGGTCATGGCAATGGAGGATACGCCGCCGCCGACAACGATAACCTCGTGATAAGCAGGAGTGAGCTTGTACGCATCGGCATAGGCCGAGTAGGCCCCAGGGGCTCGATGGAGGGCGGAAGAGGTGTCGAGACGGAGGCAGACATGGCGGTAGCGATGGAGGGGTGGGGGGTACTAGGCTGGGTTGGGCACGTCTTCTTAAAGGGAATTGCCGGTATAGGCCGTCTATTCCTCTGGGGAGACGCAACGCAGCGACTGGCATATGTGCACGGGGGATTAATTGCTGACGTGCTGGGCGGTTATTGTAGTGCTGTAAATACACAGTGGTAGGGTGCCCCTACCTTGTGCTCCCCGCACTCGCAACACTTTCGCTCGCAGTCTAGCAAAGAGCCATCATGCATCATACATCCAGCGCCACCCGTAATCATACGCGCCCATCCAGGCCAGTCTGCTTTAGCGTGCAAAAAGGCCTTCCCCAACATACTACAAGCTAATTATCCCGGGGTTAAAGGCGGTTAGCGGTTGCCGGATTCCGATTTCCCCCACAACCCGCACTTTATGGGTGGTTCTAAGTAGCTGCGCGGGCAACGACTTCTTTGATCATCGATCATATCGGTGTATGAGATCCCGCTTGTCTCAGCGAGCGGTTAACGCCGCCGCCACACCGTCCTCTCGCCGACCCCACAGAGAGAGAACATTAAGATCACAGAGGGCGTGGGTGGGAGGGGTTAACGTTTATAACGTTTAACGTTTAACGCGGTACCATGTTTAACGATTGTATCTTGCTTTGATATTCGCTTGTCAGATGGGGGTTAGCCTATCGCAGTACTCAGCGCCCTAACATACATCAGCCATTATCGAGTGTGCAGCCAAACATCAGCATCATCTGAGAACGCGGTACCCCACAAAACAGAGGGTGCACAGAGCACTTGTTGCTCTTATGTCTGCTTGTTGGGGCGAGACGCATGTTCTACCGCTGAACGCCCCATTTGCAGGATAGTGAAAAAGTTGGAGCCGAGAAATAACAAAATGTGCGAGGAATATGTCGAACGTGCCGAAGAAGGGCTCTAGATCTAAAAAAGGACAAGTCGGCCACCCACACTTGAAAGGGAACATGCTCTATTTAGACTAGAGCAATACAACGGGGAGTTGATGGATTAATTGTTTCGGCGAGCCATTCTCGGTCTATTACGGTAGATAATCGGGCAAGGGAGAAATGTGAGCTTGCGGGCTCGGTCAGCCCCGTGACAGTAGTATGGAAACGGTCATTTAGTGAAGTTCACAAGTACATTCAAGACAGAGAGAGGTGGAGACACCAATAACCCAGGGTTTACCGCTTACGTGCAGGGACTACAATAGGGAAAGAAAACGCGGTAGAGGGGGAGAAGCGGGAGAAAGGCAAGCGATTAGGGGGACTATGGATCTACTAGGAGAGACTGTTCGAAAGTCCGGCAGGGGCAACGGTAAACCCGGGGGGAAAGACGAGTTGAATCCCAAATTAGGAACGCGATGCGATGTGTGAGAAGCAAAGACAAACGGACACCAAGTGGCGACTACGCTGTACTAAAGAACACTGCGCCAATGACGGTATTATAGTATAGGTGGTCGAAAGCCACCCCGGCCACCGGGCATGGTACGATCCCTCCACGCCTGTGCCTAGGTTGGGGTTTTATGAGAGCAATTAAAGGGAGCGAGCACTGGGGATGGGGTCGGAAACGGGAGGGGCTAAGTCCGGAGAAGGCGGAATCCAGGTCTCGGGACGTATCACCGATTGACTGAACTCCCTCCAATTCCCAATTCTGCATCCCGTGTATCTCGCTCTTCCTTCTCCCGTCTGCTTCTGTCGCCTGACCGATGCCTCTTGTTTTCTCCCACGAACGAGCTTACCATTTCCCCCGTCTGTGACAGGACCTTCAATGGTATCCATCGTCTAGCCCCGATTGTTACAGCGAGGGGCAAAAGGGTGGGGAGCGTATTTATATACGCTAGCTAACACAACCGTACTCGCCGGTTCTCAGTGTTTTCGTTCGTGACATCGCAGTATTAATTAAACCAACAACACCTACAGAGGGACATGAACCACAGCCAGTCACCACCGGCCCTAGCGGAGTTATAGGGAAGGCAGACGCTACAAAACAGCCGAGCTTTTAGGCCTGAGGAGGGACACAGTGAAAGGACTGAAAGGGACATATTTTGGCCAAACGTGCGAACCACAAGATGTGGCTCAACGTATACTTCCGCAGGCTCTGTGTTCAACACATTCTGATGCAGTTCATGAGAGAGTGTCACTAGTCATGGAGACGGAGGTATCTGCTGTTATATTCGAAAAATGTTGGAGAAACTTGTCAAGTATTGAAGGGCACCCGTTGCGTCTCACACCAACGTTGACAGCCACATCGACGCCAGACCAACATGTGTTTGTCCCCGGGATGACGGTTACTTGCCAAGGCCGGTGTGCAAAGACAAAGAACCGCAGCAACGCGGTAACACACTCCTGGGACTGTGCTCCAACCGTGGGGGAATGTGTGTCGCAACGGTGGGCAGCTGCCTATGGCCGCCTCGAAATCGTCGCTGGGATCCATGCAATGGTTTAAGAGGGGGATGGCTGGAGTGTGCACGTGACTCAGATGCTGCTGCGCTCGGCTGCGGAGCGTGACGCTGACGCTGAGCGCCTGCGCAGCCTGATGCTGAGCCGCAGGGTGCTGGTGCAGATGATGGCTCGGCCGGGGCGCTCGTAGGCGAAACACTGCAGAGTTGCCGGGTGGCCAGGTGGTTGGCCCGGCTGGCGCCTGCTGGCGCCTGTCAAACCCTGGCGGCTCATTAAACGTTTAAACGAGGGTTGAATTGGATCGTGGTTCCTGATGCATGATGCACCCTGGAAGCTTATTTCTAGCAGGCGGGGGGCATTGATGGTGCTGCTGCAGCGCATGGGGGCGGCATGCGGCAGGTGCAGCAGGGCGGCGTACTCTGGCGCACTGCGGGCGGCATGCAGGGTGGGGTGGGTTGCTACCATGCAGCGTGCCACTTGCCACATTCCGCCGTCCTGTCAGGCACAGCGCCAGCGCAGCGCCTTCTTCTGATTTGCAGCCCTCCACCACGCCAAAACTGAGCAAGCCTCCTGCCCTCCCTCCCCCACCATCTCGGCTCCCGTCACCCCCGCCCCCATGTCGGCGCGCCCGCTCGCCCACCTCTTCCGCGCCCGCCCGTCGCCGTCGCCGCCCAGCAGCCCAGACGCCTGGTACGCTCCCCTTTCGCTCGCCGCCAATCTCCATTTTCCATCATTCTGACGCTGATCCTGCCCTCCTCCCTCGCCTGCAGTCCCTCGCTCTCTCCTTCCCACCTTTCCCACCAGCATCGTCGTCCAGCTGGGGCTGTGGCGTCTGCTTACCTCTATGCTCGTGCCGAGGACTCCTCTCCTGCAGGCGGACAAGACCAGGCCCAGTCCTCTAACCAGGGCCAGCAATCAACTGCTCAAACTTCAGATGCCCAGTCCTCAACGGCCAAGACCTCAAACTCTCCCTCCTCCCAACCCATCCTCAGCTGCTGACAGTCCCACTTCAGCGTCTACCCCAGCTCAAAGCACGCACAGCGCCCCGACGACGTCGGATCAACACACAGCGTCCAACCCACCTCAGCCGGTAGCAATGGCAGTGGAAAGGCAGCAGCAGCAATGGCAATGGCAACCCTGGTACCACAACCAGGTGATCACTCCACTGCCCATCCACCACCAGCGACGCCATGCCCCAGGTTCTTCCAGTCAGGCAAGCACACCTACCTCACCTGCCCAAAACTCGCAGCCGACGACCCAGGGGGACACCCCCACTGTCAGACGACGGTGGTGGGTGTGACCTCGTCGGCTGGCACGGCCTCACTCCATCACAGTCTGGCGGGGTGGAGACGACAGTGATTGAGTCAACGCAAACGGCCCTTGTGAGCGGCTCGCAGTATCGTCGAACGGGGCTCAGAGTACAGCGACACCTGTGTTGAGAGTACAAGTAAGCCCGGGAGCCACCCCACAGCCGCTACCTTCCTTTCCAGCTCCTTCAGTCTTTACACCTCGGACATTACCAGTGATGGATAGTGAGGCAGATTACGGGGACCAAGGTGGTCGTCGTCACTGCTACCTCGACAGGATACGTCGGGGCAAGAAAAGTGGTCCCAATGGGGGCCTGATTGGCGGTGCAGTTGGTGGAGTGGTCGGCGGTGTGGCAGCATTGACACTGCTGCTGTTATTGCTCCTTTGTTGCGTCGGCGCAAGTCTCGCACGGGCTCGGCGTACTTTTGTGCTTCGGCAAGCGCCGTTGTATGGAGACAAAGCCGACTTGAACCCGGTGCCGGGGTCAACTGGCCCTCCTTCGACCCTGGACGGGAAGACGCCCATGAGATGACCAACGCCGCTTTGCCCAACCTTTACGCCGACGAGGATGACCTGGCGGATGGCGCGGGGGGTGCGATGGGCCCCTACCAAACGAAGGCGGGAACGAGGCGTTTGCGGATGGCGCGACGGCTACCAGCAATGGTGTCACGCCCAAGTTGGCTGGCGTGTCGGACCAGTCGCACTACCCCTGGCCACTCCAGATTACTCACACTTGGACCCGCCTGAACTCCGGGAGCAGAGGCCCAGAGGCTGCCGCGGTCGCAGCAGCCGCTACGGCTGCATCCCAGTCGGCCGGGCATTCGAGCCACCAGAACACGCTGAGTGGGAGCGCCCTACGCGTACCCTTACTCTGATGTGGTCGGTTATTATCCTACGGGCTCCTCGGCGACTGGCCCGGCCACTCTCTCCTCCCCCATTCCAACAACAGGACCTAGTGAATTGCGTGCTCTTCTCCGGCTCGACCAAGCCTCTCAACCAGGGCAGGATGCAGCCAACCTTTATGCCCATCCGGAACATGGATATGAAGGCGCCATCTCTCGCCGCCCTATGGCATGACCTATTCCTTCAACAATGTCCTGGAGCTGGGCGGGACCTGCAGCCGTCGCCCAACTTGTCTTCCCAGAGGCAGGATCGGACCAGGAGGAGCATACGCCCCTGGTCGTGTCCAACCCCTAACTTAGAGCCATATCGCTCTCCTCATCTTCGTATCTTGCAAAATGCTGTCCGTGTGCTCTACCGTTATTGGTTTTTGGTTACGGGTTTTGGGATGTGGGTCGCCGGTTAGCGTCTCCTCATTACCTCTCTTTTCGGATTACTTTCCACATTCTTTCATCATGGGGTTCTTCATCCCCAACAGACATTCTCTTCTGCATATCCTTCCCTCTCTGTGCTCTGTCGCTCCCCCTTCTTTCTTGCCCCCTCTGCGTTTCTTCTCCCTTTTCGCATGAACATATACCGAGAGAAACGAAGCAACCTATGGGTCTATCGTCTTTTTGACGCACGCTGTTCACTCAGCAGCGTATAATCCACAGCAGCGTATATCCATTCCTGTCACGGGGATCGTTAAGGTCATTCCAGCAACATTGCTCCCACTACTTTGGGTTGTGTGTGGGTCTGAACCACAGGCCGGGGAGGGAGGTGGTGGGAGTGCCGGTTGTGGTGCTCCTAGCGGCACGTGTGCCGTGGGGTGGCAATCAGACTGCCGGGATCTTGCAGACGGACCAGGGCGAGCGTAACCCTACTGCGCACGCCGTAGTGGCGCCATGCCACACGTCCTGTGACATGTCAGCTGTCATGCATGCCATGCGGCACGCACCACGGCAGTGTGAAGCAAGCGCCGGGGGCGGTGGGGCGGAGGAGACGCAGAGTCTGCCGTGTCGATCTCAGTTTCAGGCGTCACCCTCCAGTCACCCTTCGCCATCGCTGTCGCCCCACCGGCCACGCTCCCTCTGCGCCTCCTCCACTTCTGCCTCCTCCTCTCCACCTCCCTTCCCTGACCTTCCTCTCCTTCCTTCCTCTCCTCTCCTCTCCTCTCCCTCCCCTCCGTCCCTCTTCTGGCGCGGCGGCATAGCCATGGAACTGCCTCAGGGCGACGTTCGCACCTGGGGTCATGACGCGGTGCGTGCCTGGCTCGTCGCCCTCAGCCTCGGCTCCTATGCCCCCCTCTTTGCACACCACGACATCACCGGCGACGTTCTCTGTGACGTGACCCGCTCGGCGCTCCGTGCGATGGGCGTGGCGCGCGTGGGCGACGAGCTGCGTCTTGCCGCCGCCATCAATGCCCTGCGCCAACGTCCCTACCAACGCCCCTCTGCAGCCCCAGCTCTGGCAGCAGCGCCCACCTCAGCGTCCGCACCCGCCCTGACACCCACGCTCGCACCGTCTACTCCCTCTCGCCCCCACGCGTACCCCACCCCTCCACACGCCACCACCCTCCTTTCCGATTCCGACAGCGCTGCACTTCACTTCCAGCCGCAATGGGACGACACGATTGAAGTATTGGCGCCCGATATGCCGTGGCCGGCGCCCCATCCATCCTTCAGCCAATCATCGCACAGTATCAGGAGCCACTGCGTCCGTCTCCCACAGCCCTGAAGTCCACGATCCCTTGGCACCCTCCGTTTCAGACCTCGGCCGGGCCCGGACCCCTTCGACACCTGCGTCTTCGGTTCCAGGAAGCCCGGCCGCTACACCCGGTGATACCCTTGCCCCCTTGACTCGGCGGGATCGGGTGCCTACTCCTCCAAAAATGCCTCCACCGGACTCAGTGGCAGGCGCCTTGGTTCCCGCCCTCCCCCACTCCACCTGAATGAAAACGTCGTTCCGTCTGCCTCTGACCCCTGATCATCTCACACCACCGCTCTCGCCGACGCCATCATGCCCACACTGATAGCAGTGCCTCTTCGGGCGGAAGTGCTTCGGGGCCGAGCTTCATCGCCTCGCTGCGTTCCTCTAGTTACCCCTTAGCGCGACGGACACGCTCTCACTCTACACTTGGCTCCGTTACAAACACGATTGTCATGCAACTCATCCCCTGTTTCCCGCCCTGGTACAACCGCCGCAACTGGTGCAGGAACTCCTACCTCGTCCACTGGGACCCCGTTGCGCCACCCCTACCCCGCTTCAGCCGGTAGCTCCTCGCGCCCTGGATCGGCGCTGGGCTCTCAGCCATTGGCCTGCCCCGTGCCACCGCAACTGCGGTACAGCCACTCGCCACCCTCTTCCTCCACTCCGCTTTCGGGGCAGCTACAGCAGGCCCAGCAGCTTTACCACGGACTCAATCCTCCCTATCCCCCACAGCAACAGCCGGCAACCATCTCTAATGACTTGCCCCACACCCCCACTTCGGCCCAGACTCCATTTTTTGCCCCCGGTATGGATGCCATGGAACGTCCGCCCTTATCATCGGGCTACGTCTTACGGACGTACCAGCCCCGCAAACTTCGTTCAACTTCGTCTTCGTCCCAAAATCCGACCCTCGAGGATCTACAACGTCGAACCATGAAATTTGTCTCGGCCGATGGGGCGAGTCGGATGGTAAATGTGTCAGATTGTCGAGATGCGGCGGAGGTTTTGGGCGCGCGTGCTGCGCAAGTTTGGTGTGCCCGCGCATGGGAATGGGTATCTAGTGCCTTCCCCGCCTCGGACAATGGCCGAGGAGGAGCACCGGGACCAGCTTTGGCGTTTGGCTGCCCCTATGGTCGACGGGGAAACACGGCTGCTAGAAGCGGACGAGTTACTGCAGCTGTGCCAAAACGCACCTGTCAACGATCGGGCGCGGGGGTTGTTGCTTGTCTGTCTCACTTCGCCCTCTGGTTCGGCAAGCACACCCTCCATCTCGGCTTTGCTTCCTCCGCCTCGAGCGGACTCGGTCGAGACGCTGGCCCTGCCCCATGCACAGGACGAGGCCCTGGTGCACTTCCCTCGTACTCGCAGCCCACAACCCGAGTTGTCGGATGCGGAAGTGTATCCCAGCCCGTCGCCTTCTCCACAGGGTTCGTATCTGGTACCTCCTGTTCTCCCTAGCCCAGGCGCTCAGAGTGAGTCCGACGAGTACGAATACGACCAAGGTGGGGCGCGGGTTGAACCGGGTCGTCGACCGCGCGGGATGAGCAAGTTGGAAGCCTTCTTTGGAGAGCGGACTTCGACGCTGTCGGCAACCCAGCAGTCCTCGGCATCTAAGGCTCGACTTCGACGAAAAAAGACACTCAACATTTTCGATATGACCCCCTCTTCTGCCTCTGTCAACGAATGTGGTACCCTCATCCTCCCCCACCCGTCCCCTATGCCGGCACCGGTGCCACGACACAAGAAAAAGCACTTCGCTGGCCAACGACCTCCCTCTGAACTCATCTCATCTCACCTTGCCGACTATTTCCCAGCCACCGAAAAGCGCTTGCTGGAACGCACGGCTCGCCGAAGCTTGTACCGCAGCTCAATGGGGCGCGACCGACGCCTGGCTCCTACGGGGGAGGACACGGCAGAGGAAGGGGACACGTTCCCACTCCTTCCGCCCGTCGCTGCTCCGGCCGACGACTGGGCGCAGCACTTGCTGACGCTGCGACGGGGAGCGAAACCAACTTGGCTTCCCTTTCCTCTGCCCCTTCCCAACGTCGTCCAGCCAGGTTGCGCACCCCCAGCTGGGATCCAACCCACCTCGGCAGTCACCTCTGCTATCGCAGCCAGTGTTATCCGAATCCGTCTCGCTCCCCATCATACCTTCCTTGCCCGCCTTGTCGCTGTCGTCTGGGAATGCCGTGCCGGCTGGCCAGGTGGTCGGCGAGTTGTGGGCACCTCACCCTCCACCACCCACCACCCACCACCTTCTGCATTTACCACCGACCCTTTGACGCTGCAGACTGGGACAGCCATTTCCCGGTCCGGTTCGAGCGTGTCCCGTTCCACTGTCCGCCCTACCTCGTTCCTCTCCTCACACAGCGACGCAGCGTCGCTCCTGACCGTCGACGAAATCACTCTTGAGGTGGAGCAGCGGAGGGAACAAGGTCTGGATCTCAACGTGGATGCCACCCTAGATCTGGGCCGGAGCCTGGGACGCGGGCTTAGCGGTGACCGTCGTTCACTTCGTTCGGCTCGGTCGGTGCGCAGCACTAAGTCCAGCGTCCGTTCCTCGCGTTCGTCGCGCAGCAAGCGACGCGCGCGCACCCCCACCCTTTCTCCCCGTCCAAATCGTCCAAATCGTCCAAATCGTCCAAATCGTCCAAATCAGGGGAAGAGGAGAGCACGGGCACGGCCGCTGCCGTGGTGGAGTCCTGTCGGATGAGTCCGCGAGCAAGGAAGCCAGTTCCAGTACATTCCGTACCAGCGCCCTTCTCGACACGACCGAGGAGGAGAGCGAGGACGCGGAGACCCATGACGAAGGTGCCTACCGAGATGCCGAGGCAGACGCCGACGGGGAAGGCGAAGGAGAGGAGGAAGCGGACGAGTTCAATCTGGACGACTTGTCCGACGATTCGCAAGAAGGTACGTGCGCCCCCACCTTCCCCCTCCCCCTCTGATCTCTGCTCCCGCAATGAAAAAAGTGAACTGACTGTGAGTGTAGGTGAACCCAATGGCCGGGTTGCGCTGGCTCAAGGGGGCGTTGATCGGGGCCGGCTCGTTTGGCAATGTGTTTTTGGGTATGAACGAACGGACCGGGGCGATTATGGCGGTGAAGCAAGTGGAGCTTCCGCCCGGGTATGGCAGTCAAAATGACTTGTCCGCGGCGGGAGGGCAGAGCGCGATGGTGCCTTCCCGCAAGGTGGGGCAGCTGCGTGCGTTGGAGCGAGAAATCGAGCTGCTCAAGACGCTCAAGCACCCTCATATTGTCCAGTACCTCGATTCCTATGCCGACGACACCCACCTCAACATTTTCCTCGAGTATGTGCCGGGCGGGTCGGTGGCCGCATGGTGTCCGAGTATGGCGCGTTTACCGAGCGCCTCGCCCGTCGATTCATCCGTCAAATCCTCGAGGGCCTTAAATTCCTCCACGAGCGCGCCATTGTCCATCGCGACATCAAGGGTGCCAACATCCTCGTCGACACTGCCAGCACGGTCAAAATTTCCGACTTTGGCATCTCGAAAAAAGTCGAGTCGGTCGTGTCGGGGGTGCCCGAGGACGGAGAATCTGGGCGCAGGCGCAAGACCAACAACCGTGCCTCTTTGCAAGGCAGCGTGTTTTGGATGGCGCCCGAGGTAGTCAAACAAACGTCCTACACATCCAAGGCCGATATTTGGTCCCTTGGGTGCTTGCTGGTCGAGATGTTGACGGGAACGCATCCGTGGGCCAGCCTGAACCAGATGCAGGCGCTGTTCAAAATTGGTTCGGGCGGGGCGCACCCCGGAATCCCTGATCATGCTTCGGCCCAAGCCTCGCAGTTTCTTCAGGCTACGTTTGAGTTGGACCATCGGGCGCGCCCCACTGCCGCCATGCTGCTGGAGCATCCTTTTGTCGCTAGTTCGTCCTCCAACAGCACAAACCACCCGCCCGCCCGGTTCCCGACCCTCCCCGACCCCCACGCCAATGGGTCAAGGCCAACAAACAGCGGGTTCGGAAGAGCGCGGGACTGCGCCAACGGCTGGAACGAGGTAACCTTTCTTTCTTCTTTCTTTTTGCATCTTTCAAGACCCCCTCTCATCGACCAAAGGCCTCGGAATCTCATCGAATTGACTGACAGCTGATGGGTTGGTTGGATAGCTGGATTAGGGGGGGTCGTAAATGACGGCCATATGGTTTGGGATGTTGGGTTGATAATGGAGAGAGCGATAGCTCTGAGATCTGACTGAAGGCATTGCTTGTGACGGGGACCATTACCTGAGATTATCGACCGCCACAGACTTTTTAGGGTTCCACACTTTATTCGTCTCAGCAGAGCAAGTTCCCTTCGATCTAGATAGAACTCTTTGGTACAGCCAAAGTGGTCTGTGTGCATCGGCTTTTTGGGCCCCTACTGAGGGTTATATCCGGCTTCGAATTACTTTGGCTTTGGTCGTAGACGCAAGGGGCACATCTGGGCACATGAGGGCTCTTGGTTGAGCGTCGGATTCCGGGCGTTAGTTTTTCCTGTTTCCTAATCTGCGTCTCGTCTTCGTTGCGGGGCTCTCTCTCTCCTCATGCTCTTCTCGTTCCTGGCTGAGGGGAGGAAGAACTGCTCATTATTGCTTAGGGCATTTCTTTTTGGTTGACTGCTCCCGTTCCTAGCGGAGGGTGAGGAACATTCCGGATACACTTTTGTTAGTCTTTTCTCAGATCATTTCGGAGGGCCAATGGCGTTGACGCTTAGGTTCGGAGGCTTCAGGCACGCTAGTTTTGCTCGTTTCGGCAGTCGCAACCTTGCCCCGCGGCCGCAGCCCAGATAAAAGACTCCACCTCGTCTCTGGCTCCATTCGGATCTGCTAATAGTGTTCAGGCTTGATCAATCGGGAGTGATCTCCCTCCTCCAGGGCAACGGGACCCCTAACTTGTGAGGATCGGTCTCCAGTCCGGGGTCCGCGCATAACACCTTGAAGTCTAGGTGGGTATGGGGATGGGGATGGGATGGTATGGATAAGAGGTGCTCCGGGTTACTGGATTGCCATGTCCTGCTCGGGCTCAATGTACGCACTAAGGCCCCCAGAATCCGTTTAGCGCATCGGACCAGCATGCAACCTGCATCAGCTAAGGACAAGCCAAGGGGAAAAAACAAGACAAAGACGTACATGTAGCGATGGGCACCAGCCGTGGTAGCTTGGTCATAGCTGAGCCTGGGCGGCAGTCAGGCGAGCGGCAAAGCCGCGTAGGTAGCCCGAATCGATCGTTCGAATCACCTCGCCGCCCTGGGAGGCGGTGGATTGCAGTGCGTCCGCAATGGCCGAGGCCGGAGCATCGGTTTTGAAGACGATGAGGTATGCCTGCAGGGCAGCCTCGGACATCTTCCAGGCAGCCTACTGAGATGGCGGGGCGAGAGCGGAGAGGGGCGACCAGAAGCCTGGTGGCGAGGGTTGGGTGTGGGAGTACGTTGGGCGTCAACGTTGTGCGTCGAGGGAGATGGTGGGGTTCCAGGGGGAGGAGGCGAGGCGGAACGACGGCTGGACGCCGGCCTTCCGCGGCTGGCGTTGCTTGTGTTCCGCTTGTCCCGCCTCCGCCCACAGAGGGTGTGCTACGGTCATCGATCATCTATCAGCGCTATCGCGTACTACCAACGACGGGTATCATGAAACTGCATTGGCCTTGCGTCTTCCACTGTGGTAGCCACTATCAGTGTTTGCCGAGCGATGATCGATAGATACCCGCCCAAGCAACCAAGCAACTCGGGGCGACGATACAGGATGACGGCTGACCACTGGCCTTGTGCTGGAGCTACCGGGGCGCAAAGCCAGCCAACGCCGATGGCTGATGGCTGAGCGCCTGAGCGCTGATGGGGGTAGAGTACGCAACTGACGTCAGCGCGTCAGCCATGCCTCGAAGCAACGCGTCAGCTAGGCCGCATTCCATATTCACTACCGAACTCAGTAACTCAATATCCACCGCATCCACCAAGCGCTTCGCCTCTCCCGCCTGTTTTCGCCTACTCTACGCTAGCCGAGAATGAAGATGGTTGAACGTTGAACGTTGAACGTACGTTGAACATTGATGCACGGGGCATTGATGCGATTGATGACGGATGATGTCGATGATGAGATGGCTGAGAGCGCTAATAATATAAGCGCCAATAGGCGCTACACTAACCCCTTCCGGGCCACTCTTCAAACTTCGACGTCTTCAACGTTCAAATTTCAAAACATTCAACGTTCAACGTTCAACGTTGTTCAACGTCCAACCCCATCAATGCATCAATGGAGACACACCGTCAGCCCGTCAGCCTGTCAGCCCGTCAGCCTGTCAGCCCGTCAGCCCAGCGTTGGCAGATGCCATCAGCATCAGTGCCCGCCGTCAGCACTGGCACAGCACCACTGGCCCCAGAGAGAAGAATCCCGGCCAATCCTCCTCCAAGAAGCAGTCCCCCGCGTAGGTATATAAACTCTCTTTTCTTGGCCTGTCTTGATCCTCACCACCCACACCCACACCCTCCTCTCCTCTCTCTACCCTCACCCTCTACACCACCTAACTGTCTCCCATCATGTCGCTTGTTGACAAGAATGTGCTCATCACTGGCGGGGCTCTCGGCGCCGCCACTGCCCAGGTGCTGGCTCAGGAGGGCGCTTCCATCGCCTATGCGTATCACTCCCACCCGGAGGCCGCCCAGAAAGTCATCTCTGGGCTCTCTACGGCTCAAGGCCAGAAACACGCCATCTACCAAGCGGACCTGCGCACCGAGGCGGCCGTCAAGAAGCTTTTCGAGCAAGCCAAGAGTGGATTCCCTGGCCAGAAGTTGCACATTGCCGTCAACAACGTTGGCAAGGTCTTGAAGAAGCCTATGCGGACATTTCTGAAGCCGAGTTGGACGAGATGTACGCCCTGAATACTAAGGCTGCCTCTTCTTTATCAAGTGGGCCGGCCAGACGCTGGAGGATGGCGGCAAGATTGTGTCGGTGGTGACTTCGCTGTTGGCTGCCTTTACTGGGTTCTATTCGGCCTATGCTGGGACCAAGGCGCCGGTGGAGCACTTTACCCGTGCTGCAGCCAAGGAACTGATGTCCCGTCGCATCTCGGTCAATGCTTTGGGCCCTGGTCCCATGGACACCCCTTCTTCTACCCGGCCGAGTCGCCCGAGGCTGTCGCCTTCCACAAGTCGCAAGCGCTGGAAGGACGTCTGACGGATGTGCACAAGGACATTGCCCCTCTGATCAAGGGCCTCGTCACCGACGGCCAGTGGATCACGGGACAGACCATCTTTGCCAACGGTGGATACACCACGCGTTAGACCGATGCCGTCCTCTCGCTACTAGTACGAGCTCTTCCCCTCGTACGAGCTCTTCTCCTCTTCAAAGGGGGAGGGTTACTATTATTTCCTAGCAATGGAGACCCCCAGTCAACCGGGGGCTATAAGTTTTGAATCAATCTCAGTTTGACTCCTGACAGTGTTGTCATTACACCATTATGGGTACAACAGACGCTATATGGTTGTCCCCGCTATAATGGATTTGAAGGTAGTTAAGGGACAGTAGGAAATAGGAATGTTCGTTGCCCTCGAAGAGTTCCACTCCTCTTCGGTTCCTATAGAATACCGCTTCTACTACTTCTGAAGTCTCGGCGACCCTCCCGATATCCAGTTCTTCGAGGTCTGGTGTATTGCTGCCGTGGCCAACCGAGGAGCAACTTGTAGTGGTGAGAAAGGGTGCTCGGTAGATACGACCGGGGAAAGAATAAAAATAAAGCACAATACAACCAACATGTTGGCTGCACACTGACTAATGAACATCAGCACGTTCAGCCCCATCAACCTCATCAAGCTGTTGATCTGCCGATTAAAATAGCCGGCCAAACCCGCAATGTTGGCATAACGTTGCATCGGGAAGCAGCAGACCATAGTCCTCCTCCCATCAATACTGCTGGGGGGTATCCTTGAGGAGCCCCATACGGCCCACCTGGTCCACCATATCCCATCGCCCCAGCCAAGGGAGGCTGATAAGACCCGTTCTGGTCTGCGCGCCATTGACAAATGCCGCACACCCAGATATTGGAAGACGATGTCGGCTAGAAAGTGGTGAGAATGAGGAAGAAATAGCAATGAGAGGTGGGAACATACAATCAAAGGAATCCAGCAGAGCGTGAACCACCTCCGTGTTTGGGCCGAGACGACCTGAGCGTTGTGGCATCGTGGGCTGGAAGAGAGGACGAGAGAGTTAGTCGGATGCGCGATTGAAAGAGCTGGAACGGCGGAACGTACCACACTTAAGTAGGGTGACGGGTGGGGAGATACAGTCCGGAGTTAGTTGCGCGCAGAGGAGTGGCGAATGGGGCGTACCATGGGGTGTGGTGTCAGTCTGGTTCAGGTGCTCATCGCACCCAAACACGATGGGGATGCCTTGGGAGGGTGTTAGCTATCGCCAGAAATACAGAGAGCAACAATGCCACGCACAGAAGAAGATGTCGTCGCACATGATCAGGCGTGACCTTGGAGGGCGACGGGCGGAGGCGTAGAGAGTTGTGAGGTTGATGGAAGTAGAAAACAGGGCAGTGTCGGGCGATAGCCAAAGGGCGTGTCCGAAACACATCACCGGGTCACGTGCAAGGTCCTGCTGCTTTTATGAGCCTGCGCATTGCATTGCCAAGGCGCGGCAGTTGGTTTTAGCATCGAGCATCAGCAACTCTTCCGGCGCCAATGGGAGGGGCGATATAGGCGCGATCTAAAGCGATGCCTTACCGGTAGATTGCTAGCCCCCTTAGCTTCAGTTCACACAGACGCCTACCGACTATCCACCATCCACCATCTGCCACCCCTGATCCACCCTCGGCCTTCATGCGCATTAGCCAAAAATCCAATTCACAGAACCTTCTGCCACACCGCGCTCCCACGCCAGTGCCACCAACGGCGCTATCTTAATCCCCGATCATCACCAGTCCAGGTTGGCCCCGTCGCCACACGACGCAATGGGCCGGCGGCCATTGAGCTCTTGGTCGCTCCCGCGATTGCCCCCATCCGGCCAATGATCTCGATCCCACTACTCTGCCCCCCCCCGCGCGGACCAGCGCATCGCTCTCGTCCCTCGCCCGCCGAAGCATCCACTTGGTCGTGCTCAGCACCGCGTCCAGCGCGTCGGTGGGCGGAAGCCGCACTTCCACCATCCCATCCTCCGTCGCGCGCACCTCAAACGTCATGATGCTGTAGTCAGGGTCCGAGCACGTTCCCCGGTCGCCCTCTTGGCCGGGTGGGGCCGAGGACGCAAGTACATAGTTTCGCTTGTGCATCGGGCACGAGACGTACGCCCTTCCCTTGTCGTCTTCGCCCAGTAGACCATCGGCAAGAACGAATGCACGCTTATGCGGGCACATGTTCTGCGCCGCAGCCAGCCCGCGGCCGGGAATGGACCAAAGGGCCAATTGGACATCGCCATACTTGACCACCACGCTTGTCGGTGTATTTTCTTGTGGGTTGAGCTCCTTCAGCGCCACGAGTGGACGCCACTCCCACACAGCCGATGCCAGTACATCCGACCGCCGGAACTTGAGCGGAGAGTCCTCGGGCCAGTCGGCTGGTCGGGCTTGTCCACGCTGCTCAATCCACTCGGACGTCTGTTGCGTCGCGGTTGTATTGGCAAATTGGCTAAACTCCTTGCGTCGCTGGGGGTCCCGCACCACCTCAGCCCATTCATCATGGAATGTGCCCACAAGGGCGTTCATCTCCTGCTCCAACTCGGTGCAGATACCAAGCTTGTCCTCGACAATGACCTCTTTGAGACTTTGCATACCCTTGGGCAAGTTTCGACCCAGCGTGCTGTACGTTGCAGCTTGTCTGCACTCCGAATATAGTAAACTTGTTGGGGGTAAGTACATCACTCATCTCACCAAGCACGGGGGGGACTTGTACGACGTACTGATGAAGCGGTCGACGATTTTGACGGCCATGTGTCGTGTGACGTTCTCTGCGATCAGATCAGCGTGCCGCGGCTTGGCACCGCCATTGCCACCAAGGTAAATGTTCCACCCCTTGGGGGTTGCAATCAGGCCAAAGTCTTTTGACTGGGCTTCAGCACACTCGCGGACACAGCCACTCACTGCGTGGGTCGTTAGCTTAGCTCCCCTTCACATGAAACCGAGAAGACGTACCTCCACCCTTGAGTTTGTGAGGAGCACGAATGGACTTGTACCGCTCCTCCAACTCCACAGCCAGACCAACAGAGTCGCCCACTCCATAGCGGCACCAGGTAGAACCCACACAACTCTTCACTGTTCGCAACGACTTTCCATAAGCATGGCCCGTCTCAAATCCTCCCTGGATCAGCTCCTCCCAGATTTGCGGCAAGTCCTGCTTCTTGGCCCCGAACAATCAACCCGTTGCCCGCCGGTAATCTTGGTGTAGAGTCCATATTTCTTTGCCACCTCCCCAGTACGATAAGCTTGGCTGGCGTGATCTCTCCTGCTGACACGCGAGGCACGACCGAGTAGGTACCGTCGCGCTGGATGTTACCGAGGTAGCGATCGTTGGTATCTTGAGTCTGTCGAACCGCAGGCAACATGATGAAAGGGTTGTAAAGACTGCTGATGATCGACCCACCGCCGGGCGGCACACTTCACACCCAAGACTCGTCGGGTTTTTGCCCACAGCATGCATCACTGCTGTAAAGTCTTGCAGGCGACGGAACTTGATAATGGTGAAAAGCTCTTGCCGCGTGTAGGCAAAATGAGGGCAGAGATTGTTCGACACCTCCTCTCCGGCAGCCTTGAGTGCTGCATTGAAGATGGACGTGGCTAATGGCACACACCCGCCGCACCCAGTGCCACTTTGGTCGACGCCTTGAGCTCCCCAATGCTCCGGCAGCCCTTGCCCACTGCTGCAACAATCGCGCCCTTGGTAACGTTGTGGCACGAGCAGACTTGATCATCGTCGGCCAAGTCGTCCCCTTCGCTCTCCCTCTTTCTTGGCACCCACCATAAGCTGGGAAGGGGGGATTTCGAGCGGCTTAAGCTTGGAGCTGATCCCTTGTAACTTGACATAATCGCCCACGTCGCCCACCATCATACCGCCTACAAGGTACTTGCCATCAGCGGTGAAGATGTACTTTTTGTACACATCCCCAAACGGGTCACGATACGTCAACGCCTTCACCTCGGGAGCAGAAGTTTGCTTTCCCCTCCCGCTCCAGACGGGTAGAGGCGGGAAAACTTTCCTTGGTCGGCAAAGTAGTCTCCAAAAGAAGCCACATCAACACCCATTAGTTTGAGCTTGGTGCTGACATCGGGGGTAGTCATGGAACGCATCGAATGCGATGGACCCTCGGTAAGGTTGAACGCAAGTACATCAGCCATGGCCACGCCCGGTGCAATCAGCCCCCATGTCTCGCCATTCCACGAAGCGCATTCTCCCACCGCATACACATCTGGCGCCGAAGTTTGAAGTTGAGCATTGACAGCCACTCCCCCGCGTTCGGCCACTTGCAGTCCCGACTGCCGCGCCAGCTCGTCTCGCGGCTTGATGCCCACAGCAAAAACGATCATGTCCAAAGCATAGTCCGTTCCATCCTCCAATTCGATCGAGGTGAGCTTGTCCTTGCCCGACGCGTGTGGGGTGAACACCAGTCCACGCACACGAGCTTGCAGCAGTACTTCCACCCCCAATTCGCGTACCTTGGACAGCACGATATTGCCCCCCTCTTGGTCGAGCTGGCGGCTCAATGGCCAGCGATTGCGCTCCACAAGCACCACCTGTTCAACCTCCTCTAGGTCCAGAAGTGCCTTGGCTGCCTCGAGTCCGAGCAAGCCACCGCCCACGACAGCGGCACGCTTGACAGGTGCGTGAGTTTGTGCGTACCCCAACATGTTGTTCAAATCAGCAATGTTGCGATAGACAAACGCCCCCTGAGTCGCCATGAGCCGCTGCTGGGTGATGTAGGGGGGCAAGGCCGCGTCGGATCCGGTCGCCAAAACACAAACATCGTATGGCTCCGTGCGGCCATCAGAAGTGTGAACCTGGTGGGCCTGCGTGTCGATAAGGGTAGCCTTGACGCCACTGTGGTACCGCAGTTTGCCCTCGGCGTGCGAGTCGTACCATTCGGGCGAGTTGAGCAGGAGAGCGTCGACAGAACGGTTGCTGAAGTAGCCAGTTAGACCCACGCGGTTGTACGCCAGGTACGGCTCTTCTCCCACAATCACAACCTCCCATCATCTCGCCCACCTTCGAGGTCGTACTTGAGCAGCTTCTCAGTGAAGGCGATGCCCACCATTCCGAGTCCCACCACACGAGGCGGCGCGGACGGAGAAGGGTCGCTGTACACGACTTGGGTGGGAACAGGCGCCATCGCTTGGGGGTGTACAGTTGGTGGAGGAGGGGGAAGATTGAGAAACTGGGGTCAAAGTACTGAAAAGGGGGCAGGTGGTGGGTTATGGGAGAAATAAACCGCGTGTGTTAGTAATTCGAGCTAACACTTGGACGGAGATATGGAACGATCATCGGCCACACCAAGTAGGAGCCCGAGAAAGTGCTGTGCCTACTGGCCAGCAGTTGACACAGGGGATACGCCCATTTGGATGATATCAGTGTGGTGGCTACTCTTGCACCAGCGACAAGGGGGCGTTCGCTTGATGTAACCTGCGTTTCAATAAGGCCGAGGGAACACTGAGCGCAGGATTCGGTGACAGGTCTGGTTGGCGCTGCCGGTGGAATTTGAGATGTGAGATGTGAGATGTGAGAGCAGAGATGCCTGTATCGAGCTGCGACTGACGCTGACAGTGCGGTTCCTGTGGAGTTCAGGACGTGTAGGGCGCTGGCTCTCAGATCTCGGGAGATAAACGATAAACGCGCCACCGCTGATGGACCAAGGCAATCAATCATTAATCAAGCTTCAAGCTTCAAGTAACCAGTCAGTCTGTCACACAATCGCGTGCCGAATTTAAAACCAGTGACAATGTGACGTGTGACATGTGACGGGCACCCGCCGGCCGCATCAAAGGAAAATGGTCACGATTAGAAATGGTGCCCTCTGTAGTAGCGCAGGGGCGGAGTGCCTGAGTACTGAGTACTGGCAGGTACTGGCAGGGTCCGTTTATTTGCCGTTCTGTCTCGAAGTACGGTGGGGTTTTTGGGCTGCATTGGTCAGCAGCTTCAGGCCTCAGATCCTCAGACCCTCAGACCGCCTCACAAGCCGCACTTCGCTCACTGGGTGGGGCCAAACGTTGTGGGTTGTGCAACGTAGCTATGCAGCAGGCAGTATGGGGATCGGCGCCTTGGCACTGGTAGAGCGTAGCCGCCGGAACCATTTCGAGTCTTATTCTCGGTATGGCGAGGCCCAAATAAACTCGACAACTCTCTACCATGCGAGCGTGCGATTTTGCAACCCCGCCCTCCGGTCCCACAGTGTTGTGGCGGACGAAGCATTGATGTCTTGCTTATCGCGCACAGGAGAGTGTCAAAGGAAGCGATCATTGTGCACATTATGGAAGTTGATTAATGATTGAGACTGCGTATCTCACAAGCTCGCGCCGTGTATATGCCTTTTCAGAGGCACGCAGGGCAGAGACGCGTGGTCTCCTCTTTTGGCAATCTGTGGCTTCAAGAAACGAGCCCCTTTCCACGACGGAGATGTTGTTGGACCGAAGCTCCCTGACCTTGCTCAGATGTCGTTTTGGACGTTTATAGGACTGCGACTGTGTGGATTTTAGGGGGCTGAGAGATTGTGGCAGCAAACGAAGAAGACTTCCGGGGGTTCTGAGCTCTCTCGTCCCTCGCCTTTGTTGTGGAATGGCCCTGTCGATTATAATGACGTCACGATGCCTCCGCGGCCACATCTTTTGTGTCTCTACCATGGCAGTTTCTATAATGCCATGATGGCTTCGCAAGCTTCAAAATCTTGAGGCTTACCTGTAAACGCCACTCATCTCAAACCTATATTGATCGTTCGTTTTTCTATCTCCTCGTTACCGATTATACCGTGTACTCCCTTATACACCCCACCTGCCCCCACCAAACGCAGCAAAGCCCTTTTTGGATGGGTGCTGTGGTGTTTCGATTAGATTAGATGCTGAGATGTAATGCAAATGAAAAGGTACTTCTTTTGTGTTGTTCGTAATGGTTGCCCAAAACAAATGAGGCAGGGTCTGGCAAGGCACCGGCAAGGCAGAGCAAAACCCAGATTATCGATTGGCCTTCGGCCTGAGCCTGACCATTGCCCGACACCTACGGAGAACGTGCCTTTTTGCAAACAACGCAATAGAGACGGGGGTGGGCGGCAGAGTCTGAGACGGCACAGTCACGCATACATCATCGACCACCAATCATTAATCACCGGTCACCGACAGATGTCACATGTGTCACGCTAGTCAGGTCACGGGTCGCTCGTGGATATCGATTAAGGAACGGAGCTCGGCATTATTTGGGCAGGGGCAGGCAGTGAACGCTGAGCGGCACATGTTTCGCACACGCTTATCGAGCGGGCGCACACCACACTGTGTCTTCCTCCAGTGCCGGAATGGAGCTTTTTGATAGCCCGATAACGCGTCACATCGTCACAGCGTAATAATCCGGCGTGCAGGGCTTCTCTGCCAACGGGCCTCCTGCCTCAACACAAACGCCCTCACGCACCAGTTTCATCAGTTACCCTTTGCAACTCCAACCAACAGATCGATGCGCTCCATCGCCAAGAGCAGCTCCGCTGTGGCCATATAACTTTTGCCGCTGCGCCCCACCTATCTCTCCAACGCTTGGAGCGGTGAAAACCACACGCTTTCACCGACCAAAGCAAAGGTCATCCGATCAAGCTTCAAGATCGCTGTATACGCAGTGTGGCTGTACTAATATCTTACACTGCCTACTGTCGGTGCCAGCACTACAGATTGCACAGTCCATCTCCGTGCGCCTCAAGTACCGCCCATCACTTGCTCTTCTCATTCTCCCTCGTCGACTCCTCTGCTTTCCGTCCTACCACCCCACTCATGGCTGCTCCATCCGAGCCCAGCGCGCCCATGGATCCCATCATTTCTCCTGGGCGCAGCTACACAACGATGATTACCGCACCGAGGACGAGAAGGCTATTGCGCGTGGCGAGTACAAACCAAAGCTTTCTGTCTCGGCCCTTTGGAAGAAACCCGAGGTAAATCCACTTAACCACAAGGCCTACTCCATTCCCCTCCTCCGCTTTTGGGATACATATGCTATCGCCTTTTGGTTCGCCACTGTACGTTCTTTTCTCCCCCCCGCTCTCCCTCTGTCCATCTCCATATATCCCTTTTCCTCTCTTCCGTTTATTCAAAACTGTTGCAAGTATACTGAAGGTAGCTGCAGCTCGGATTTTTCGTTGCGTTCCTTTCTTGGTTCGCGTTTTCGCCTCTCACTCCCGAGACTATCAAAGCGGATCTGCATTTGACTGCAGAGCAGATCTCTGACAGCAACATTGTCGGGTTAGCGGCGACACTGGTGGTGCGCATCATTGTCGGCCCGATGGTGGATCACTTTGGTCCGCGCAAAGTCATGGCTGGTCTTCTCGTCATTGGCGCTATTCCGTCAGGCTTGGTTCCATTGGTCAATAATGCGGGTTCGTTGTACACCCTTCGGTTCTTTGGGGATTCTGGGGGGAACGTTTGTTCCCTGCCAGGCCTGGATGACGGCATTTGTCGATACATCGATTGTAGGGCGGGCCAGCGCTCTCTCAGGGGGCTGGGGCAACGCGGGAGGAGGCGTGACGTTCATTACCCAGACAGCAATCTTCCAAAGATTGGTTAAGGACGGCCTCAAGGCTCACCTTGCTTGGCGGATTGCTTTGTCATTCTTCCTGTCCCACTCCTACTTCTGACTGCACTAGGGATGATGCTCTTCGCCAAGGACCATCCTTTAGGAAAATGGAGCATGCGCCACTCCACCCCCGCAGCAGCCAAGACGATCATTGTCACTCCCGACCAAAACCATGCTGACGATCCCGTTGAAGAAAAGAAGACTCCGCTCGATATGGAAAAGCATTCAACCGAGCTCAATCACTTTGTCAACCCCGTGAGTGTGGCTGTCAATGAACCCTTTTCCCTCAACGTTCTTGGCGCTGTGTTGATGGACCCCCGCACCTGGCTCTTAGCCTTGTCTTACGGCTCTACGTTTGGGTTCGAATTGGCAGTCGACTCGGGTTTGGCCAACAGTCTTTATGCTCTGTACAAAGGCCCACATTTTAAGCAGCTTGATGCCGGTTACCTCGCCTGCACCTATGGCCTGCTCAACATCTGTTTCCGCTTCATTGGGGGACTTTCCAGCGACCTACTCTATCGCCGCTTCGGCGTGCAATCCAAAAAATGGTTGCTACTGATGTGCGCCACGGTGCAGGGGCTCATGTCCCTCGGCCTTGGGTTGTTGATGGACTACGGTGACCACAGCAAAGGAAACGTTATGGGCCTTGTGGTTCTCTGTGCCTTGTTTGGCTTCATGGCCAATGGAGCCAACTACTCTCTTGTCCCGCATATTTCCTCCAGGTCCAACGGCCTTATGTCCGGCATGGTCGGCGCTGTGGGTAACGCAGGAGGCATTGTTTACACCCTCATCTGGCGCTTTCAAACCAAGACCGTCGGGAGGCCCTTTTGGATCTCGGGATCGTTTGCGCCGGGCTCAACCTTCTGCTCATGCTCATTCCGCTTGGCGATGCTTCATGATGCATATGATCTGCGCCATTGTTGGGCTGCCCCAGCTCTTGCTTCTAGTGTACAATTCCTTTCTTCTAAAGTTGGTCCAACATACAGATACTTCCTGAATATATTCCGATGATCCAGAATATACCACACAGTGTACTACATTTCTTGACCACGTGTCGAGAAAGCGCCCGAGAGAGAACGCAAACACTTTGGCAACTACAGATCTATCGTCTTGTATACTAGCTTTCTTATTGATCTCTGGAGAGTGAGACGCGGAAGAAGAACACAAATGCGACAGCTGAGCCGCATTCATGTAGTGGCAACTCGTAAGTAAACAGTAAGCGATGCATTCCACTAGGATTGAATCGAGCATATCACGCCGGGTGTACGAGAGATGAAGAGGGAAGAGGTGTTATGGGGAAAAAGGGAACTTGATCAATGCTGATGTACTCAACGGATTCAATACCGTAGCCTCTCCGTAGCCGAAAAGACTGCATGCGAGAGGTCGTGCCCAGCCCCCAAAGACAGAGAACGGAAGAAGAGTCCCCCAGACACCTACCGAGCCGCTGCCTGTCTTTCCCTACCTGTAAGTGGGCCTGGGGCGTCACGTCGAATGACGGTAAATATATGCCGGTATAGAGGGTACTATAGGCTGACTGTGTAATGAACTGACTGCATATTACTATGCAGCAGCTGTGGATTCACCGCATCACCCCTCGCCGCGATGTATATGGCAGCCTTTCTGTTGAGAGATTTACAACGACGGTAACCCCAACGGCTTAAGGACTGGCGGGTGCCAACGGTGGGGATCTCTGTTGGCCAACCTGAACGTATACGATTGAATCGGGGAGGGCTGCTGGGGCGGGCACGACGGTGGAATTGGAGGTTGGCCGGCGGTAGCTATTTTATTGCGCCCAGGAGCTAGGGTTAGAATCCGAACCCGGCTTGGGGGCAGTCTTGCCTGGGTTGGTCTGAGCCAGCTGACCGGCTTGCTCGCTACGCCGGACCAGCCTCGTTCCGTCCGCACATCCGCCAATACTGACTCCAAGAGTAAGTTGCTACTGGACGGGAAAGGGGCAGCAGGAGGGCAGCAGGAGAGGCGTCAGGAAAGGGGAGGAGAGGGGGTGTGAGGAGAAGCGCTCCTTTTCGCCTGCCTGTTTTCTCGCACAGGGAAGCGGGCGACGCACTTGCTCGAACCCCGGCCGCGTGCGCAGTACTGGCACGGGAACTGGACTAACATGCCATGGACAGTGACGACCAAGCGCCGTAACGGGGGCCGCAACAAGCATGGCCGTGGGCACGTAAACTTTGTCCGGTGCTCGAACTGCTCGCGTGCCGTGCCGAAGGACAAGGCGATCAAGCGCTTCACTGTGCGCAATGTGGTCGAGGCCGCGGCGGTGCGGGACATGAGTGAGGCCTCGGTGTACGCCGAGTACACCCTGCCCAAACTCTACAACAAGGTGCACTACTGCGTCTCGTGCGCGATCCATTCCAAGACGGTGCGTGTGCGCTCCCGTGTGGACCGCCGCAACCGTGCCCCGCCGGTCCGCGTGCGCTTCAACAAGGACGGCAAGAAGGTTAACCCGGCCGTTGCCCGTGCCTCGGCGTAAACGAATGCGGGAATCGAATGGGGTCCTTTTCATCCCCGATATGCTGGGGTTTGACCCCTTGATTGAGAGGAAGGTGTGCGTGGTTCCTCCTCTGGTCGTCTAGCGACTGCTAAAAATGAGCAAAATCCGTCGTGGGCCGCTATGCCCCCCCATGTGACATCGTCGATACTAGCCCATGTGGCCCTCATCGATACTATGCTCCACGCGGCCTGGTCTATACAATAGTGGCAAGCTCGGCAGCGTGCTAGGGCGCAAGCGGGATGGGAAGGAGGACAGTCTCTAGACGGAGTTGTGCTACTTGGCTACGTAGTTCCCATTATAATCCATGCCGTTGGTACCGAAACTACATCTTGGGAGCGAACGTATGGCACGATGCTCTCTTAGGTAGCGCACAAGTCAGGACAAAACCGGCATGGATAGGAGCCAGAAGGGAGGGTACGGAAAAGACAGAAAACATGACACCGAAAGAAAGAATGGGTGTGGGGGCAGGGGAAGAGGAAGGTGTGTAGGAGGGGGGGGGTCGGGGAGTAGTTGTTCACAGGGACTCCGGCGCGAGCGGGATCAAAAGTTCTTACAAATGGTGCAATGGTACGTGAGCCAATGCGGGAACGTGACAGGTACAGCAATGAGCGCCACAAAGCCCGCGTAGCACGCTAGGAACAAGATGCCGTACCGCAGCACGATAGACCGACGTTGTTTCCGTTGGCGGAGGGAAAAGATGGGCTTGTTCATCTGCCGGCCAGGACGGAGCCAGAAGAGCATCATGGAGTGCAACCGGTCAATAAAGGGAACCAGCATCGGCACGGCCAAAGCAAAGAGCAGGACATGGCACCTGTCGGAAATATCTGTTAGTGGCACGACAGAATGGGGGCTAACGAAAAGGACGTACAAGATGAAGTCGGCCGAGAAGAAACAACTCATCTCAATGATCTTGACCACAAACTCACGCAACGGCTGGGAGAAGGCATGGGCCCCCAGCCCACGCCCATACCACCTCCCCGTCCACCACGCGCGATTCGTCTCATCGTGCTTCATTTCACGAGAGAGAACAAGGGCAATGAGGACTTTGAAGATAGCGCGCTGGATCGCAATCACCGCAATCAATCCCAGCAGCGCATGCGACGGGCTCCACAGCTCAATCACCCATAGGAACTCAAAGGCAGCAATCATGCCCAGCACAGCAATGCTATGGGCGATGGTGGCCATGATCGAACCAAACCGACCGCAACAGTTGCTTAGCGCCGTACCAAAGAAGATGGAGATGACAAAGGAGATGAGCAGAACCCCTGCGTTGAGAGCAATCGGGCCGAGGGAGATAATGGCAATCCGGACGATCGCACCTGAAGGCGGATCGGTGGGGCGATGGAAGGATTTGACAAACGCATAAGCCACCACAAAGATTACCGCCATCGCGATGGGCGCCAAGCATTCAACAAAGATGATGGTGCGCCAGCCAGCGCGGGGCACATCACCTGCCAACTTCTCCGAGGGGTGACCAAGACGCTTCTTCTTGTATCCCGTCACCTTGGTCCGACTCAAACGGCAATACCCGACCCAAGAATTGGCATGCGAGCGCGAGTTGCCGCGGGACATCCAGCGAAGGAACTCACGGTAGTCCACCAGGAAGTCGGAGATGGAGAACTGATGGGGATTGAAGATGAAGGGGGCAACGCAGAGCGAAACGCATGTGATCCAGAAGTAGATCAGGTGGTAGAACCAGACGGTGAAGGTGGTGTAGAGCAGGAGCAGGACCAGCCGTGTGCCGGAATAGATGGAAGGACCAGCAAACCGACTGAACAGTAACGCAAAGCTTTGACGTGTTGTGGCGAACCCACGGCCGGTGGCAATGTACCGCGCACCGCCAAAGGTGAGGTTGGACAAGAGCGAGTTGGCGTAGATCATGGTACTGAATACCTCGAACACCGGGCTGAGAGACAGGATCTGGCGCGCCAAACGGAAAACGGCGCTGAGGGCACCACGCTCGCACAACTCTTGCATAAACAGCGGCAGGAAGGCAATGGCAAACACGAGGAAGATAGAGATGACCGTTCGCTTGAGCCAGGAGAAGACCGGGTCAAGATAGTAGCAACCCGAGGTTCCTACAATGTAGTTGTTTTGTGTCGTCTTGCACACCCGCAAGGACGAGTTGAGCGTTCCGACAAACATGCAGACCAACATGAAGAGTTGGACCGACATGATCACAATCACATTGTTCAGTTGGAAACCAGGGTGGCCATAGTAGAACGTGAGGAAACGGTCCATAGGCAGTTGCGTGCCCATGTAGTAGTACTCGCGCGACAGGAGCTGCTCGCCCATTCCGTTACCCAGTTTGGTGGTGAAGTTGAGAATGGTACCGAACCCAAGATCACGGCCCTTACCGCACTGGTAGTACTCGCAATGTTTGATCCGCCCTCCACGGTTGAACGCCATGATACCAGCGTAAATGTCCTCGTTAAGGTGAAGTCCCTTCTGGGCTTTCGACACACCACCACGTGTCGTCATGAAGATCGTATTGAGGAAATCAGGGTGACCGTAGTGAAGCTTGCCGCCAATATTGGCCAACCCACGTCCAGTGAGGGTACCGAACGTCTGTTCTTTGCCAGCCGCGTTGTCACCGAGGATACCAATGTTCTCCGAGAACACGTATTCACGTGCGCCGACAATTGCAACAGGCGCATGGGCGTGTTCCGAGTGGTTCTTTCCATACGGGTTGGCATGAGAAACATTGAATGCTTCGAACTCACCCAGCACTGAGCGAATCTTAAGGCACTCCTCCAGGTAGTTGTCTTGGTTCGCGTCAATCAGCTGAACAAACTCGCCACGGAGGAAGATGATGGCATGGTTCTGGTTGTCGGATTTACCGTCTCCAAGGATTGGGTTGCCGGGCAACTCAACACGGAACTTAGCGCGACGCTTCCCGTTGGGCAGGATCTCCGAGTGTCCATCAACCAAAACAGAGAACCAACGAGACTCGCCGCCATCTTTGCGCGGCGCCTCCTCATCCAAGAACGCGATCTGCAAGTCGGGGTAGGCACGGAGAAGGAACTCGGCGTTTTCGTGCTCTTCCTTGTTGAACTTGGAGTAACGTTGCATTGAGATAACGTATTTGAACTTCCGCCGGCTCATCCGCTCCAGCTCGCGCTCCAGCTTCTCGGTGTTGCCTCCAAAGAGCTGCACCACTTCAGGGTTCTCGACGCGATACAGAAGCTTAATCGCCTTGGCATAGTTCATAAAGCCCGAGAGCGGTGGGTAAAGTGTTGGGCACGAAGCGACGCCCAAATACGGGTACGCAGCGTATACTCGGGGTGCAGCACTCTTGAACCCAACGCAGTAGAACGGCAGGTCGTCCGTCTTGGAGTTCTTACTCGATTTCTCATCCTCGGCGAAGGGGGAGGTAGAATAGCCTTGAGTCTCCTCTGCAAGGATCTTGGTATCTTTGACAAAGTTGTCCCACTCAATGGGGTGGAGCTGCTTCAGATACTCAAGCAAAGTTACTCGCGTGTTCTGGTCTTCCTCCCGAATGATTTCACGAAGCGAAAGAAGGATCTTTCCGAGTAATGCGGAGTCAACACAGTGAAGGTAGGCATCGCATCAATCGGCAACGGCTCAGGCAGGTCAAGCGTCAAGGACTGCGCAAAAAAAGCTGATACGCCGCTCGGCCTCCGAGCCACGTGGGAAGAAACTCTGGCTTGCGCCCGGATTGCCCTGGCTGGTGAAAAAGGTCGGGGCACGGAGGATGCGCTTTGGTACATCGGCCGATGCGACCTGGTGGTAAAGCAGGTTCTGGACATGGTCGATGGACAAAAGTGCTGCGGTACATAGAAAAATGATTGCGTTCCACACCTGAGAGACGAGCACCTTAGGCTTATATTTGACTTCCATGTCGGTCGTGGCGAGAAGCTTGGCGTAGATGCGCTTAGGCAGGCGCTGGAACATGTCGCTCCAAGGAGTCCAAATCGAGATACCCGAGCGGAAGGCCCAGCCAATGCTGAACGTGGTGCTCCAGATCACGTACCAAAGATACGAGTCGAGGAAGAAGAGGCAAAGATCGAGCACGAACATAGCAGCCAAGGTGAATGCAGGCTGGTTCTTACAGAGGTTGTGGCCGAAGTATTTGTCATCGCAGTTCTGTACCGTCATGTGCACCATGATGGCCAGCGGGTCTCTAAAGGAGAGCGTGAGGAAGAAGTACGACTCGGTCAACTTACATCCAAACACAAGGACCCAGAGCAGAATGCTGATCGTCCGCCGGGTCCAGGGAAGGCTAGGGTAAGAAGCAGTGAATGTCTGGCTGGCGAGGTACTTGCGAGATCGCCCACCGACCCGGTCACCAAACATACGCCCACTCGGCACTACTCCGAGGAATACCGTCACACACGCCGAAAAGGCGATGCCGACATACGCCACAATTTCGGGCGCAGAACCGTGCGGGTTCCAGCCAAACACGTAGATCGCAGGGCACATGGACAGTCCCAGAGCAACGCCGAGGAAAATCAAACGGCGAACAAGCAGCATATAGTTATGCCATGTAGCGTTGAGGAAGGAGGCTTCCGCAAGCGTACTGCAGATCATAATGAACGATGAAACAGAGCCACCGAGCGCTGCAGCCGATAGCTTCTGCTGGATTGTTGGTGCTTGCTCAGTGTAAATCTTGGGTGCGTTCGGGCTGGAAACGGAGAGTGTTAGAAAGAGCAACAAAGAGGTCGAGGGAGACGTACGCTGTGAAGTACCAGAAGGCTGAAATGTGGAGAATCCAGATGCGGTTAAAGTTGACAAGAGATGGAGCAGAGAGCGCTTCTCTTTGTACGTCTTCAAGAACACTTTAGACCAGTTGATCTTGTCAAACTTCATGAACCGTTGGGAAGTGGGCACGTCGACAAGACGGGTGCCGTCCTGGAGGATGATGCGAGAGATGCCCTGAGGGTACCAAAAGAGCTGGTTGACGTCGTCGTAGCCGATAATTTTGTCGTGGTCGCGTTCACGTTTGATGAACTTGCCGTCGACAACCTCAAAGATCTGGTCGCGCATAAACCGGTACAAGGGCTTGATAACCGCACGGAGGTACAGGCCCTCAGGAACTGGGTCCATCCGGTTCTGGCACTCGGGGCGGTAATAGTCGTCGGCACACTTGAAAATGAAACACAGGCATTCGGGAGTCAGCCGCACCTGCCCCGCCTCACCCCAACAGAGCAACCAGAGCGCAATCTGGCGCATCCGATCGTAATCGTTCATCCGATTCATCGCGTCACGCCAGCGAGTAGCGGCACTCTCGAGCGACTTGGTGCTTGCGCTCAGAAGCACCGATGAACGGCTCTGCTTCTTGCCATATGCTCCCTTGGTACCTGCAGCGGATGGGCCACGGCGAAGGGACGTTGCCCGGCTCAGCCCCAAGTTTGGGCCTTGCCAATGGCATCGTCTAGGTCGAGCTGGGCGGCGAAGTACCATTTGCGGTAATTGCTGTTTTCGCCGCCAATGAAGTCGGCGTGGATAGTGGCGAGTGCGACAGTAGGGCTCATGCGGCTAGCGCGACTGTCAAGCATGATCATCAGGTGGTCGTACATGTTGCGCATAGAGTCCTTCTGAAAACCGAACTTGGCGGTCAGGTCAATGAAAATGTCCTCAATCTCCTCCTTGGAGAGAGGGATGTTGTGCTCGACCGTCCATGCTGGGTAAGGTTCGCGCTGGCGGAAGGCAGGAGCAGCGGTGGCAGCGGTGTCGTACTGGGTGTAAGGCACGCTATATCCGCTAGGAGCATAGCTCCGCGGCTCTTGGGGTCGATGGAGGCAGCATGGCCGGTGCCTGTGTTGCCGTCGAGGCTGTCAGAGCCATCGAAGGAAGCTAGGCCATGGTGGGGGGGGAGAGGTCAGCGTCGGGCCCAACCTGGGCGAAGGCGCCACTGCCGTAGCCGCCAGCGACGGGCTGCACCGATCCCATCGTCGTCGGGGGAGATGGAGATGGGGGGTGGTGACAGTGGCGGTGGCGGTGGCAGGAAACACGGCGGGATGATCGATGAGGTGGATGAGGCAGCATGCAAGCGGCGTTGCGCCTGTGTGGGTTCGCTTGTCTGCTGCTGCGGGCTGCGGCGGCGAGGCGAGTGCGTCCTGGAACGCAGCTCCAGCGCTTCAGCACCTCCACGACACGCTCAGCGCAGCGCACCGCGCCACCCAGCACAGCACAGCACAGCACCAAGAACCACGCTCGCATGCCACATGTCACATGTGCCATGCCTTAGTCACTAGTGCACCAGTGCACTCGGCACACGTCCTGCTCAGCGATCGCTCGTCCTCCGCCCGTCCTCTATCCTCCGCACCCATCGATCAGTCCGCCCTGCACTGGCTCTGTCACCGGCTGGCCGCTGGCCACACTGGGCCTGTGGCAGGCTACTTGGCCGGGCACTGTACCAGACACCCCGCCAGCAGCGACGAGGTGATGGATGCGGAGGCACTGAGCCTCAGCTTTTCGGGTGAAATCAACGGAAAGCTGAAAGCTGAAATCCGGCACTCTGCTCAGGCTCTCAGAATCTCAGGTTCAGCCAGCGAACGCGCAGCGAACGCTCGCGTCACACCCATACTGCCTGCACCACGGCCAAACAGCGGGGAGACCAAGGCGCGCTCCCATATTAGCCCAGCAGGAGGACAGCGGCAGCCAGACAGCGACCGATGGCGCTCCATCGACATGCGGGGAGCGCGCAGCCCAAGATGATCGCTGTCGATGAGGCCCATACTCACCGTATGCCAGTAGGGTTGGACCGACACCGATCCTACGAGCGCCGATCGTCGATGCTGCGAGAGCACTCGGCAGAGGAGCACTGACTAGTTACTTACTAGTGACTACTGAGTACTGACTAGTGTTGGATGCTGCGATACACGATACCGAGAGCGATACCCAGTGCTGGGGCATGGCATGCATGGGGCCTCAGGCTCAGGGCGACAGGCTTCAGGTGCTCAGACTGGCTCTAGCCAGCGCGCAGCGGGGACCCTGGCTGCGCGCTGACCGGTGACCCCGTTCGCAGTGAAGTTTGAGTTGGCGAAGCAAACACTGTAGGACACCCAGCCCCAAGGGATGACCTCATCGGTGGTTGGGCCTAGTAATAAGGCGTTGGGCATGTTGCAGCTGAAAAAGGAACCAAGGAGACATTCCATTCCGCAGCTTGGCAAAAACACTCTCCGACCGGGAATCGAACCCGGGTCTCGTCCGCACGACTGTCGCAATGACAGGGACGTGTCATAGCCACTAAACTATCGGAGACTGTGTTCTCGTCGCGACATTACGAGTTCTGCACCCTCTACTGTGCTGCTTTGTGGCTCTTCTATCCCCTCCTTTACATTAGAGGCGACATCCCATGGAGCCTGAATGAATCTCGTCCGCTGGAAAAAGTCATGCAAATCGGGGAAAGACCATGCCAAGGGCCCCACAACCATTGCCTTTGGGAGATAAAAGGTGTCCAGGACCGTCGTTCGGGTTCTCCCACACTGGCGAGAACGTAGCGCGAAGAGATGTTGTAGCCCACAACACGGCAGGGTGAGGATGCAAACAAGAGACGAGTGACTCAAGAAAGATCGCCTCCTCAGTCTTTTGCGTTCATCAACGACTGCTGAGCCAGAAAACTGAAGTGTGCGCGTCTGTTTTGGTCTAAAAGATGACGAATCCCTGGAGGTTGGTGCTCCAAAAAGCCAGTCCGTGTCCTGTCATGGGCGGGCCCCGAATTGGAGCCCAACTCACGGTTTATTACGGGTGCTTTCCCTTGAAAGGAAGGCACATTCACCGTTAATCGAGCTTGAACGCAATTGGGAGGATCCGAACGGAGCTAGAGACAAGGTCAGACTTCTCAATTGGGGTCGGCTCGCATGGCAAAGTTGTATATGAACCGGAACGAGCAGGACTAGCGCGCCTGTAGGCCCGGAACCTTGAAAGATTGGCCATTAGGTTGACGAGCACGTAAAGACAGGATCTGGAAGGTACTATCGCATACATATGAACTCAACTCTTGTAGGATGATGGCCACGGGATCCGTACAGAGGAGACTGAAAGCGGGAGAGAGATCGACGACAAAAGATACCTAGTCAACATAACTAGAACAAACGCTATACAGACAAGAACTTTACCGAATCAACATACACCGTAGAAAGAAGAAGGAATCAAGTCGAATGCCCTTCAGACGGAGCACAGATCAAGTACGGAAAGGTTCCCTCGCTCAGTTGGGAACAGGAACAGTCAAAAACACGAAAAGGGCCCAAAGTAAAGGGCAGGTTCTCCGCGCTCAGCAAGAAGATAAAAGCATGACAGGAGAGAATCTCACAGTGAGAAGGAGACGCTGGGATCAGAAACTTGCGTGTCGGCGATGTGTACGTTGAGTATACCTGAAGCAAAGAGCAAAGCCTCAAAACAGTATGTGGATGCGTATAGCACACAGACTGTTTTACAGGAGGGGATCAAGGGCCTGCGAAGCCACAGGCCACTGCATCGATAACAACGGGATTGAGACTCCTCCGTTCAGCTGGGGAACCTTTGAGTTTGTGGGTCGTGCGCAGAGACAATACCAACATACGTCCCGTCTGGATAGCAAAACGCATACCTCACACGCGCCCCCCTTTCTTTTTTCCTCTCTGCCTCTTCAAATTCTTATCCCCAAAATACTTCCCTCGTTGCAATTGTTTTCTGGAGTCCATACAGAGCGAACTGATCCTCTCCTGCACCGAATGTGAGAATGCCCGAACCGGCGTTAGTACTTGTGGGCTCGAGTCTCGGTGTGGGAAATTCCTCTTCTTTCTGTCACCAGCACGGTCTCGAGATGTACCCACAGGCTTGCCCCGTGGACGTATGCGCCGTTGACGATTCTCGCGTTTCTTTTCAAAATGGTTTGGAGCACGCCTGCGATCGAGGAAAGCGGTGTGGGCACTTTTAACAAATGTGATGGAGGGAGATATTTGGGACTCTCAGGCTGAAGCTCTGAAGGTCGAAGTGGTTGAAGTGGTCTGTCACATGTCACAGCAAGTGGCTTTTTGAACAAGGCTTGCGACGAGGGCTGCTGGCTCGAGTGCACTGTTCAAATATTAATGAGAGGGCCGGGGTAATTCGATTCCAGCGACGCGTGGCCAGCGGAACGGCGCGCCAAGGCGGTAGGAGCCGAGTGACTAGTGAGTAAGGGGCGGGGCGGAATTAGTGGCACCACCTGGGCGTGGGGCATGGGGCGGCTGGGCTGAGCTGGGCTTGCACGACCACCCCCACCAACTTGAGGTTCAAGCTTGAGGACGACGACCAGGATGCAAGTGACGATCAAGGCTTTGACGGGGGGAAGCTATACCCTCGACGTGAATCCCAGCGACACGGTATATATTCCCCCTTCTATCTGAGATGCGAGGATGGGAGGCTGACTCTCTCCCCAACAGATCCTTACCGTCAAGGAGAAGATTTTGGCGGCCAAAGGCCATGCGGTGGAGCAGCAAAAGATCATTTTCGCTGGAAAGATTTTGGCCAATGACCAGACCCTTGATACATGTCACATCAAGGAGAAGGATTTCCTCGTGAGCATGGTTTCCAAGACGAAGCCCAAACCAGCTAAATCTGTTGCCTCCACCTCTGCTCCGGCCCCGACGCCTGATGCCCAGGCCGCATCCTCGGAGCCACTCAAGGAAGCGTCTACCCAGACGCCCAAGGAATCTTCGACGCCGACTCCCAAGGAAGCATCGACCCAGACGCCCACACCAGAGCCGAAGGAGCCGGCCGCGACGGAGCCCACACAGGAGCCCGCGCAGGAGCCCAAGCCGTCTTCCACTGCCGTCGAAGCTTCCTCGGCCCCTCCTCCCGCTTCGGGGCAGGCACCCAGTGAGCCTGAACCTGCTTCCACACTCTCCACTTCTGCCCCGACGAGTGGCGATGGCCTATCGAACAACGCGTTCCTCGCTGGCGCCGCACTTCGCACGGCCATGGACCAAATGGTCGAGATGGGCTTCCCTCGGTCTGAAGTGGAACGAGCAATGCGAGCGTCGTACAACAACCCTGATCGTGCGGTTGAGTATCTGATGACGGGCATTCCCGCTGGCTTGGGACTGGAGCAGCCCCCCCTGCTGCACCTGCACCAGTTACGCCGCCGCCTGCTTCGGAAGACGCGACGAGTCCAGCCAGTGGAGAGGCTACTGCCCCTGCAGACCCTCCTGCGGCCCCACCAGGGGCAGGAAATTTGTTTGAGGCTGCGGCGGCGGCAGCAGCCCGAGGTGGTGCGGCACCGACAGCAAGAGGGGGACGAGGGTTCTACGGGGGCCAGCTGGATGGCGAAGGGAACGAGGTTCTGGACTTGGCTAACCCTGCGTTGTTAAGTCAGCTACAAACGCTAGCAGAGAGAACCCAGCGGCGCTGGAGCCATTGGTGCGTGCTGTGAACCAGCAGAACCCCATGTTGGCTGAGGCGCTGCAGCGTAACCCTGCGCAGGTGCTGAGTCTCTTGACGGCCCTTGGGGGTCGTGCGGGGGCGGAAGCGGAACCGGAATCTGTGCCTATCGAATCCCTTTCGGATGCGGAGCGGGGGGAGGTACAATCAATTGTCGATCTGGGTGTACCGGAGGACAAGGCCGTGGAAGTGTACTTGCTCTGTGGGAAGAACGTGGAGCTGGCTGTGTCGTACTACTTCGAGCATCCGGAGGATTTTGCCGACTAGACCCTCCCTCTACGGCCATGCCTTGTCCCTCTGCATTTGACTAGAAGACCGTCGGACTCATCCCGTCGTCGAGGAATTGGATCGATTTGATGCCATTTGTTTCTTTGAGACCCGGCCATTGTAGTCGACAGACCCTCTTTACTTTACCGGCTGAGCGACTCAGCTTGAGCGCCTTGAGCCCTTAGGCTTTAGCCTTCAAGCTTCAAGCTTCAAGGTTCAACGTTCAAGCTTCAAGCTTCACGCATGCGTATACACACCACGCTTGAACAGACATTCTCCCTTTTTACTCCTGTCCTGTCCTACTAGTATTATAACTACCCTACGTTACCGTAGCGCCTGCTCCCCGACCTGCTGCTGCGATTGGGCGGCCTACTATAGGTCTCCCTGTCGCTCTTGCTCATGATTCGATGATGATTGGCACCGCCGACGAAGTCTAGCCTTGACAGCGTTCAATAATAGGGCAGTCGCGCTCTTTGGGGGTTCTCGTCTGTCCTTTCCGCTGTGGCACGGGGGGTTCCTATATAATGCCAACAGAGATCTTTTGTTCTCAGAGTCTATACCTTTCTCTTCTTACTCTTCTCCTTCCTCGCCGCCTTTCACTTGAATCAGGCTACTCTCGCCTCGCCAGCCTCGCCAGCCACCGGACTCGGTACTTAGTACTTACCAGCCTCACCGTCGGTGACCTCTACCCCGCAATAACACTTGCTATCTGACAAATTGTCAGGAAACGTGAGATGGAGGAAAAGGGGCAAATGGGTTGGATACAACTCTCCCCATTGAAATCAGCGCTCAGCGCTCGCAGGGTCCTCGCCGATGGATCTCAGATCTGTGACATGCATCTCACAGTCCCTGCCCCAGCCGCTCTGCCCGGCAATCCGCACTAAGCGCAAGCATTTGTACGCGTTATACGTTACGTTGTGCATTACGCGTTACGACACGAGGTTCCCTAGACGCGCTGAGAGACCCTGAGGCGCTGAGCGCTGAGGCAGCGGCTCGCGTCGGTACTGGACCCCACTTTGCCCCGCTTCCGAGCTGGCGACAAGGGTAACCTAACCGGTAACCGGTAACTAGGTAACTGGTGATTAACGTTTTACGTTGGACGTACTTGAAGCTTGAAGCTTGAGCTTGAACGTCTTGAACGATCATCGATCATCGATCTCATCCCGTGGGCGTTACCGGCCTTAGCTCTAAGCTTAGCCCTACGTAGGCCGGTAATATGAGTGTGGCCGTGCGCAAATCCACAAGCCATTCGTACTGGCTGCCACTCCAGCTCAAGTTCTCAGTCTCTACATCCACTGGCAGGAGGTCACCGGTCAACCCCCCAAACCAATGTCTCCGGGTTCCCTGGCCAGCGGGGATGTTGACTGTGATCCTCCGGCTCCCACTCGGTAGACCCTCCATTGGCTTCTCCACGCTGCGGGTATCGTCCCACAGCGTGGCACTTCAAGCTTCAGGCTTCATCCCCTCTGTGTCCTGCATTCTCTCTTGTATGCCTCACTTGCCCTGTGCCTAGTCCGGCCTCCTATGTAGATGCTTCGTACCTAGACCCAACTCTGGCTCCAATCCATCACCTTCTCCTCATCCTTCTGCTCAGCGATGAGACTCATCTGGCTCCCCAGGGCAACATCCTAGGCCTTCCCGTGGCGCCGTACGTCCTCTTAGATGTTATGCGCTTACGCGCTTACCCTGGTTACCCTTTACGCGATACGCGGTACCACCTTACGGAATTACTACTGGTTATCGCCGACGCGCTGACGGCCCGCGACAAGGCTCCGCATTATTGGAGCTGGATAATCCAGAGCGCGATGTATGGGTTAGATGGGGATCGACACCCACAATCTTGCAGTGCCGGTCGCTTTCACATCATGCATCATGCATCATGCGTTCTCCAGCCACTGGCCAGGCTAAATGCTACAAGAAACTGCTGCAAAACGCAGGTTTAACCGCCGGGGATGTAAACCTGAAACAAGTATACCGCTAGTGTTCGATGTAATACCCAGGTGGGTGGACGGGTGGAAGAGGCCCCTTTCCAGTGCCTTTCCGCGCGTTCATGCGAATCATTCATCACCCATTCGCCTCATCGCCTCCAGCACCCTGCTTCCGAGTGCCATGCATCATGCATCGTGTGTCAGCACATCAGCACTGCATCAGCCCCCACCTGCTGTTCTAAATTTGTTTGTTGCTAGACATGTCGCAAGTTCACCATGCCCCGACAGAAGTGCCTGCCAGTATCGAGTATCCCAAACTAGAGTCGACTATATCCCCTACCATTCCTACCATTGACTCGACAATCCCGCGCCCCGTGCCACACCATTTGCCACCGTCGTCATAAAACCCCGATGTAAGATATCTGGTGGGTGGTAGGTCCTAGGTATCCACCAGCCCGCCACAACACAGCCACAGCCACAGCCACTAGCAACGGTGACTGGTGACTGGTGTACGTACTTGATAAGAAAATGAGAAAAACTGTCACGGGCGGGCGCCGCCAGGGGGCCCGCCCTGGGGGTTTTGGGGTACAATCCCTTAGGCGACGGTAGGTCGACTCACGGTAGTTTCGGGCTTAGGCTGGTTGGTGCGTCCGAGCGGAGCTAGGGACGAGGAGAGGCCTTTGGTGGGGCGGCTGCACGTGTGGCAAGGCTGCGTCTGCACCGGCTTGGGCCGTAGTAACGTGTCTGAAGCCTCCGAGACTTAGGGACGGGAGGAGGCAGAGGGGGACAACACTGCCTCAACAGAGACTGGGAATCGCCGCGACCAGAGGAGGGCTCGCGCGATTGGACTGACGAAGGGCTGGGGACGAGGTCGGAGGAGAAGTCGGACGCTAACAAGAGAAGCTGCCTGTACTGGATAAATTGGCTGGAAACGGGCAGGAGTCGGACAGGATAGACGGGAAGGCGAGAGGATGACGAGAAAGGACGAGAATGGAAGGTGGGGGAAAAGATCCCCATCAACCAGGGGTACAGGCAGGATCAAAAGGGAAACGGATACAAGAGGGGGTGTAGAAAGGAAGACATGTCAAAAGCGGGGTTGGTCGCCGCAGGCGCGACCGAGAAAGGAAAAGGAAACGGAACGAGGCGGCAGACGCCGCCACGGCATTGGAAGCTCGGTGGCCTTATTTAGGCCGGCCGACTTGGACTTGGGCGGGGGGCGACTATTGTCGCGCGGAGCATGGCCCTTGTGCCACCGCACAGGGTACAACCAACCATCATCATACTTGGTTGGCCTGCGGAGCACGCTCTACTGGGCATGTGCGGCCGGCGGGCCTTAGCTTCGGTCGGACCATCTCGTGTCCGCCGCAGCCCGTGACAAAAACCAGGGTGCACACCGTTTATAGCTAAGCCTCACGCGCAAGTGTCGCTGTTCCGTCGCCCAGCCACAAGCGACCGCCCGCAACCCAGCGTATCTCGGTGATATTATTTTGCCTCTCCAGCATGGAATGGTGGAATGGTGGAACGGTGGCTACGAATCCCCTAGTACTATTGGTGGCCTTGCATCAAGCTCATGAAGCTTATAGCTTGAAGCATTATAAACGCGCTGAACGTTTCGAACGCCCTCGAAGCTTGAAGCTTGAAGAGCTTGTGAAGCTTGAAGCTTAAAAAGTTCCAGAGCCTCAAAAGCCTCATCTCATCGATCATTTCAAATCTCAGCCTTCCTCCGGCCTCTTCAGGCCTCAGGCTCAGAAGCTCACACGCTCACACAAGTTCCCTGAGAGTGTATTGACACTCAGTGCTCGGTACGCAGTCCATTCCTCAGTGTATTATACTAGTGCCCGCAGTACGCCGAGCCTGTTGAGCTCACAGTCGCTCAGCCTGATGATCGATGAACGCTGAGAAGCGCTTAAACAGACTCGTACTCAATCGCACGCAGTCCAGTACTGATTGTACTGATTGGGGCTTTGGACGCCATCCGGGTCTTGGCCTGTCTTGTGGCGTGTGACGAGCACGCGTGATCGGGCCTTCAGTTTTTTCCGGGTGCTGAGATGGTGGGTGAGTCGGTGAATTTGCGATCGGAAGATCTGAGATACGATGATCGATGGTCTGTGATCGATGAGCTCGTTACAGTAGGGCGTAACGCGTAACGCGTAAGGGGGTGTTGCGGCAGATCTTATACGACGTGTCTAAGATCTAAGAAGCAACGCGTAACGTGTTGCACCCTAAGACTTACAAGCTTACAAGCTTAAGCTCAAGCTCGCTCAGCGCTCAATCGCTCAAGCTTGAACTTCAAGCTTCAAGCTTCAAGCTTCAAGCTTCACGCTCCTAAAGCCTAAGGCCCAACAGCAGCAGGGCCTCTCCCTAGCCTCCCATCGCGCAGCACGCTCAGTCACACGCCACACTGGGCTGGGCTGCAGCAAACGGGTGGTGCTGGTAGGGCTGGTAGCTATGAATAAGGCCAAGGCCTAAGGCTGGTAACCGGTAACCGGTAACCGGTAGCCGGTATCCCGAGCTGGAATGCAACGATAGAGCTTAGAGAGCCCAGAAACATGTATGTAGGTGTGACGTTTCGGGCGATACGAGTGTGGGAAGTATGTACCTACTCTGAGGCACTCAGTACTCAGTCAGTACTTTATTCAGCGCTGAGGAGCGCTCAGCGCTGGTGCTGAGACTCAGCCAGCTCTCCTGTGCTCACAGCGTCCCCTCTGTGGCGCTGAGAATAGTCCCGAGGCCCCACAGGTCATGGACCAGAAACCATCTGCAACAACCATTGCTCTTTCGCCTTCTTGTAGCACCTTACTTCGCCAGAAATACTGCATGGTATCAATCCTGCCTGGCCACCAGCCCTGACCCCCTTTCTTCGCTGCCCTTGCATCCGACATCCTGGTTTCTCCGCCCCATTCCAGCCTTCACCCCCCCCCCTCAGCCTGTATCCTCTTAACCACCATGATGTCGAGCCACAGCCTTGGCGTCTCCAGCCCAACGGGCGCGGCCTCCTCCTCCTCCCTAATGGGGCCAGCGGGGTCTACCCCTCCACTTCTCGTCCCGCTATCGTTTGATCGGACCGTGCCAATGTCTCCACCCGAACTTCTATCCGGACCGCTGAGCACCCCCCTTGGTCTTAATCCTGTATCCACTCCCTCCTTCGTCAGTCTGCCTAATTCTGCCCCTGCCCCTGCAGCCTGCGCAGCCTCTGCTTTGAACTCCAACAAGCCTCATCGCCTTACCGAAGTCACCGAGTACCAGCGTCCTCTCTCTCTTACTTCTTCCACGGAGATCCCCTCCGATTCCTACGACCACTTCAAACGCTTTCTCGGCCTCGGCCATGCCAGCCCTAACCCGACCTCCATCCTGCCTCATTCACAACTGCAGCCCGTGGTGGCACCTTCGCGTACGCTAACATCAACACAGCCACATTCTTACTCCCATCCCCTCCCACACCCCCAACCTAGCCCCTGTAATCGCACATCCACAAGCTCTTTCCACATCACACCTCCCGTCAAGGCCGAGCCCGTCTCACCTCCCCGAACCCTGGACCAGCTTACGTTGAATTTTGACCCTGCTGGGGCGGCAATCCTGCCTGTATCCCAAGGTTCTTCGCAGCCACCCTGGTCACCCTCGCGGGACGGGGGGAGAGCCAAATCGTGCCGCGTGTGTCTCAACGGACGAGGTCGCAAACCTCATTGCACACGTCGCCGCGGAGCATACAGAGTGCCCTCAGTGGCCCAGTCTGGCTACGAGTAGCAGTGTCCCAAGCCTTCTGGATGAACCACCGCAACTGTCTATCGTTCTACCTCCTCGCCAGCCTCCGGGCTCACTCTCTACCAGCCCCACCACCCTTGCTCCAGCCCGGACGGGTCGGAGGCGCGGCTCCTCTCTTCTCCTCAGCCTCCCGCACTGGCTCGGTCTCGCGGTCGTCCGACAGCTCACCAGCGATCGAAGGCGAGCTCACGTTCGGCCTTCTTTCTCGACCTATCCACCACCTGCAAGTCACCACGACCAAGACCAAGGCCGCCTCGGCTTCACGACGGAAAGGGGCGGCACCGTTCAAATGTCCGGTGCCCGGGTGTGAATCGTCTTTTACCCGTGCTTTGAATCTGCGGGGCCACTTGCGTTCGCACACGAACGACCGTATGCGTGCCGCTTTTGCAAGCGCAGCTTTGCCCGTGCCCACGACAAGCGTCGACACGAAAAGCTGCATCTCAACGTCCGTCCTCACACGTGCGCATTGTGGGCACCGAATTCGCCCACCTTGATGCGCTGCAGCGTCATCAATCCCTGGAGGGGACGCGTGTCCGTGCCTGCCCACCCTGAGTCTACAAGAGCAACTCACTCTTCACAATGCTCACAATATGCACACGCCCCATCCCCATGTTTCCTCTGTTACCAACCGCCATGTGTACCACCGGCACCCCCTCCTGGCGCCCCTCGCACCTCCAGCGCCACCAGCCGTCGCACACCCTCCAGGGCCCATAGGGACCGCACCGCTTGACCCCAACTCAAACGCAACTTGCCTCCCTTCCACGCCCATCTCCAGTTCCAATTCTACCCTCCAACCCCACCCGCTTCCGTGGCCACTATTGTAGCTATGCCTAAACCTGTCCTTACTCTCCCTGTCTCCCTATTTCCCGCCGCATCTTTCACCACTCCTCACCTGTTGCACCCTCCCCGCCTACCTTCACCACCCCCGTTACCGCCTTCTTCTCTTCTCTCTTGGTCGATACCCAGACCGTGCACCTTCCAACTCGGTGCGGCCCTAGCCTAGCCTTGCCATCGCTGCGATCCTGTTACATGCACTACACATTGCGCGCGGCAAGCAAAAGGGAGAAGCAAGGAGAAGGATGAGTTGTACGCGGGAAAAGGGGTGGATTTTTGGAGGGATAAATTTGTTGTCGACCGTATCCGTTTCGACTTTTGCTGCTTGTTTTTGTCTTGTTTCTATTCGCAATCTGTCCTTTTACTATGCACAGTCGTTTATACTTCAGGTTGGGGGGAGGTCTGCCATAGAGTGTTCTCACTAGGATTCTCTCGGGGTTGAAGTTAGGGGCCGGGGTATAAACCTTTTGGACGAAAAATTTGAGCTCTGTATGCGCACCGTATATGTCCCTCTTCAGAACCCCTGCTCGGGAGTATAGGGTGTGAGGTGGGAGGAAGAGATCCTTGAACAAATGCGATTGCCAATATCATGGGGCGAGCCCCGATGTAGGACACCCCATCTTTCTTCCGTTTGGGGGCAGAAAAAGTTGGCTGGGTCAATCGGAGCCAAGCAGGATGTCTCGTTTCAGATTCCGAAGCCGAGCGGGTGTAAGGGCCGGGAAGATATCCCTAAGAGTTTGGGCGGCGGTCCTCGTGCAAACGGTGCGGCTCAGACCCCTTGCGACCTGGAGCGGCTTGCGCTGTTCGCCAAAACGCGCTGAAGGGGGCCAGGAGCACAGGGCTAACGCCGCTTTACCGTTATATCACTATGATCACCAGACTGAAGAGCTAGGGTTGTTGACAAGCACGGAGGTTAACGGAGTATAGAGTGGAAGAAGCACTGGCAGTCGTGCCGCCATTAAATTGTGGTGATGAAGATACTCTGGGGGAAAGCGAACACATGAGCACAAAGGAAGGCGCAGCCGCGCGGCCAGCGCGGTGCCCTAGTGCTATAGCGTCTCAGAAGGCCGGTTGTAGGGATGCACGACGTATGGGCACCCTTTCAAGAGGTCGGCAACGATGAGGCCGAGGCCTGTAGCGTCTTGTATGAATTCTATTGTGGATGTTGATGCTTAGCTGAGCGCGCAGGCTGAGCGCTGCGCATAATATAACTGGAATGCCTAGAACTCGTATGACATAGTAGTATATGGGATTAAGCTGTTGGGACGGGAAGAGGATGCTGGGCGCTGAGGATGCTTGCTTGTTATTAGAGCCTCAAAAGAAGATACTGGTTGCAAGATGTGACTTGCAATTCCATGCGAAAATGGTGCATTATTGTGGTTGACGCGGAGACGCTGAGAGGACGCTGAGCCTCCGCGCCGAGGAGAGAGTTTCGTTGCGCAAATGAGGCCATCGGCCTGTACGCTCTCTCGGCTTTGGACGATATACACGAATCGTCTGGGTAGCAGATCTTCGACAGGGCAAGGGGCATGGTGCATGGTGAGGCACCATGCACAAGGGTTAAGGTTAAGGGAGGGGATCTGAGTGAGAGACGCGAAAAAAGAGCCCATATTGCACCGCAATGGTTAATGGCAAGAGGCAACAAAGGTACAAAAAGGGCGCGCGTCAAGGTGTGACATGTACATGCCACATGCGACGTGTCAGTGTGACAATGTGTCCTGTGACATGTGACAGTGGCTGTCGGTGGGGGGGCTCAAATTTCAAGGGCTCAGGTTGGGGCGGTGCGGATGGACGGGGCCGAGGCGAAGGACACGCGCAGCATGGCGATGGAGGCGATGGGGAGGACCGAAGCGGAGACTCTTGGGGACAGAATGGGGCGCTGACGCGAGCGGAAGCACAGCCATCGGGCGCCGGGCGGACAGCCATGCGAGCGTCAGGCGACTGAGTCGAGCAGGCGCATAACAGGGCGGAGCAGCGCTTAGCAGGCCCAAGCACCAGCGCGGCAGCGCACGGCAGCGCCCTGGCCGCGCACAGGGCCAGTGTCGGCGCGTGCCAGGCACGCACAAGCCACGTCGGCTGCTGTGCTGCTTCGTTTGTGCTCCGACGGGCGACCGCTGATCCGGTGTTCCTGGCTGCCGGGGGCGCAGGCAGGCGCAGCGCCAGCGCCCGGCCGCGCCCCTTCGCCTCGCTCGCCTCGCTGCTCAGTTTGCCCGTCGAGGCCGAGTGCCGGGTACTCACCCACCCACCACCTCCCCATGGAGCCGACGGCTGCACCCGCCGACGCGTCCTCCACCGCGCGCCCCACCCGGCGGTACGGGCGCAGGGAGGACCTGCGTGGCAGCGGCAGTGGCAATGCGAGCGACCAGCAGTCTCACTCGGACGCGGCCTTTTCTGTTGTCCTCTACGCCCCCCCCGCTGGCTTCGACGCGCACCATTGCCCGCTCTATGCAGGCGCCTGCGCTGAAGTCCAGGGCCACCTCACCTTTGACCCCGCCAATGTGAGCGGCGTGGCCATCACGATCTCTGCCTGGGCCAGCGCAAAGGACCCCGATGCCGGCATGGGACGCAGTGGCAGTCGCGGCTACTTGCGCAAGCTCATGTTTTCCGTTGAAGAGTCTTTTGGCCCCGATGAGTTTGTGCCCTGGCATGCGGATGATGTGGCGCGCCTGAGCCCCAACGCGTCCACCTTAGCCGACCTTCCTTCAACTTGAGCTTTCCCCATGGTGTGCCAGTGATGCGTATGGCGACGGCCAGCTCGCCCGGGCCTCCTTGCCCCCCTCCTTCCTTACATCCGACGACCCTCCCGAGCCCGACAGCAACAGTCCACCTTCACAACATGGAAAGCGTACTCGTCTCGTCTCCTTCAGCATGCTCAAACGCCTTGAACGCCCGGACGAGGCCGACGTGCTGGGTGTCTGGTACGCCGTTGACCTTACCCTGCTTCGCTCTTCCCCCACCACCTCCACCCCTGCCGCAGACACTATTCACATTCCTGTCTGTTTCCTTGGCGAGCCAGGGCCCTTGCCACCTGGACCAAGCGCCCTGCCCCTTTCCCCAGTCTTGGTTCCAGGGCAACCGATCGCGCCAGGCTGGGGGGTGAATGCGCACAAGACGCGCTGGGCTGCGCCTTGTGCTTCATCATCTTGGTCCGTCCTTCCCCTGAGGTGGAGCTGGAACTCCACATGCCCTTAGCTCCTTTGGTGGCCGGGCAGACGATGCCTTGTTTACTGGTGCTCCGCCCAGAGGTGGAGGAGCAGTTGCCCGGATCCCCGGCCCGGGTGGGGCGAGGGATGCCCACCCCACCTCCCTCAGCAGGGGAGACTGAGCGCTCCCTTTCCTCCGCAGATTTGGGAGGAGAAAAGAACGCCCTGGGTCGGAAGAATCAAACTCGTCGTTGGAGCATCCACGACGCAAAGTAGTGGAGGACCTTCCTCTCACCTTGCTCTCACCCTTGTCCAAGTGCTACAGGCCGACGAAAATCACGTCCAGTCGGGTGCACGACCACCTAGGATACAACTGCTTGCCCGCGCTGCCTTGCACGAGGTTCCGGGTGTCGACGGCGCACGCGTTTTGGCTGGTAGCTTAATGGTGCCGGCCCACACCACTCCTAGTTTCCGTTGTGCTGCCGTCGTACTGGACCATGCGGTCAAACTCGACCTCCTCTCTCCCTCCAAGGTGGCCAAGGCTGTCGAACTCGATGGTCTTGCCACCGGCCCAGCCGGGCCGTCAGACTTGTCCGCTGGGCACAACGCTTTCGTCTCACCAATCCCAAGGCACCTTTGGGTCGATTGTAAGGTTCAGCGGTAGCTGTTCTGATGATGTCATCTTTCACCTGCCTCCTACAGTCACCTTCCTTTTGTATCTGTACACTTCATCTTTTCCGCCCCCCCCTCCCTGGTTGGCTTCTGGTAGTGCATCAGCTAGAGACGATCATGGCGGGAGCGTTCTTTGGATGGGTTTGGGCATTGCATACCATAGGTCGTTGTTCTTCGGGAGGCTTTTGACCGTTATAGCGCACCGGTGAGAATTAAGGTCCAGTTGTATCAACGTACGCGTTGATCAACGTCATCAAACTCGGGGAGAAAAAAAAACTCAAATGCAAACTTCTGCGTTCCTGGAAGAGCGAAGGGGCAAAAGTGAAGGTCCCACTGGGATTCGAACCCAGGTTTCAGGAAAGCGACGAGAGTCAGAATCCTACTTGCTAACCAACTACAATATGGAACCGCGTGAAAGCCCTAACGACCAATATGATTTGGAAGCGACACTTAGCAATACCCTCTTCTGTGTCATTTTTTTCTCGGTCACCCACTTAGATGAAAGCTAACCTATGGTTGTCCTTAGCTTCCTGAGATCTCAGGATGGATTCCAGGATCAATTACGCTCCGTTCCGGCCTTCAGGTGTGTCATCCGCATATGCGTACTGGCCCGCAAACCCAGCCCGCCCTTCCTCGAGTAAGGCAGGCGGATCCAATCCAACACGTGGATCGAGTCCTGTCCAGGCCCGATCCCCATTTTTGGCATCCGACGCAGTGTTTAGGATCCGGGTCACTGTCCCATCCCCTCGCCGCAGCGCCACCTGTTTCCCCCCCATGTCGTCCGTGTCTTCTGGAGCCGGCAAACGAGCCAGATCGGCAGCAGGGTAATAGGCAGTCCGAGTGACATACTTGCCCGTCGCCAAAAAAAATAGGTGGGGCATCTTCCTCCTCCTCTTCTTCCTCCACATCCGCTTCGGTCGCAACAAAGTTGGCCTTCTTTCCCGGTACGGCCCATGGACGACCGGTACGAGCTTGGTACTCGTCCACCGCACGCGTATACAGTGCCGCCAAGTCCAACTCATACCCTTTGTCCCATCCGCCAGAGCCAGGAACCCCATCCCGCTGCTCCTCTGCCTCTGACGCCAGGGCCACCAGCATCTCAAACGGCGTGACGATCGTACCGAAAAACTCTTTGCTGCCTGGAGGCTCGCGGTTCGCACTGCTCCCCGACCCAGCCAAGGCCAACGAGTTTTCGGGACAGGCAACGAGGACGTACGTGTCCACCTCACTAAAGTTAGCCAACTTGGCAGGCGTCAGCTTTCCCACAGACAAGGTGTACACTTTCCTCCGGCTGCCGCGACCGGTGAGGAGGGCGCGGAGCGCCGCCAACAGCGGACGGTACGCCGCCACGCCCAACGTGCCCACCACCAGGGCCACCACCCGTGCGTTTGCTCGCTGCACCGCGGCGTAGCGTCGCATCAGCAGCCGGTTCGCCCCGCGGCCAGTTTCCTGCTCCGCACGGCCGGTGGTCGGATCGAAAACGATGAACTTTCCGGTGCGCGAGGCAGGTGGGTGGGCCGTCAAGAGCGTGGTCAACGCCAGCGAGTCCCCGCCAATGTAGACGAGATCGGTTTCGGAGAAAGATACGCTGTCCGGAAGCGGGAGGTGGCGTGTGGATCCTTCGGTCTCATCCGACGGGAGGGGAGCAGCAAGCGTGTCGGGGGTAAGGGCAGTGTCGCGATGAAGGGCAAGCTTGGCTTCAAAGTTGACACGCGTGTCCAGTTGTTCGGGGACGATGGTGGCGTGGGGGAGGTAAGGCTGAAGGGCAGCGCAGAGGGCGGGGATTTGGGGCATACCCAACCTCGTAGAGGACAGTCAGGACAGCGCTGCTGGGCTCGGTGGCGGCAATGGCCTCTGCAGCGGCAGGTACGTCGAGTGGGAGCTTGCTGAACACATACAGCGTGGGAAGACGGGCAGTGCGGGAGAGACAGGCATGGCCAAAGTGGATGAGCGCTTGGGCGTCCACATGGGCGGCTGCCACCTCGTCCACACAACAGGCGCCATAGGAGGTGTCGGCGAGGATGTAGAGCTCAGGTGGGGAGACGGGTGAGGCCGGAGAGAGGTGATTGTGCGCGTCGGCCAGACGGGCGAGGTTGCGGTTCAGGGCATGGTACACCGGCACGGAGTCGCACAGCAGCTCATCGGGGAACTGGAGGGCAACACGCTGCAGTCCATAGGGCTGGGGGCAGCCAAAGAGGCGCTGGGCGGTGCGGGCCAGGTCGTAGACGTCGTCCACCGTCTGGTCCTGGGCAGCGGCTGATGCGGAGAGCAGGGCCGGGTCCAGCGGCGCCTGGTGCTCAATGATGTCGGCGCGTCCGCGTGGGAGAAGGCAGAGACGGGCGCGGCGGCCATGGGTGTGGGTGGGAGAAGAGGCGGCGTGCTGTTCGTGTCGGCCGTTTCCTGTGGCGGGCGGGACGCCCCGAGCGAAATTATGGGCATCCATCAAAAAGAGCAATATGCCAATTGCACCGATGGGCCGGGCGGGCGCTCAGTTTGCGGGCCGCTTCGATATTTTTTTGCGCGCTCGTGTCCGCAGTGGACAGTCCCCACCACGTCTCCCCTCCTTCCTGGCCATGCCGCAGAACGAGTACATTGAGGAGCACATCCGCCGCCATGGTCGCCGCATGGACCATGAGGAGCGCATGCGCAAGAAGGAGGCCGAATGGTCCACAAGCACTCGGCCATTGCCCAGAGCACCAAGGGCTGGAAAGCCAAGATGCTCAACAAGAAGCGCCGAGCCGAGAAGATTCAGATGAAGAAGACGATCAAGGCCCACGAGGAGCGCAACGTCAAGCAGCATCAGCCCCGGCTGACGAGGGTGAGGCACGGCCGGCGTATCTGCTGGACCGTGAAGGCGAGCGCGACGCCAAAGCTCTCTCGTCGGCGGTGAAGGAGCGGAGGAAGGACAAGGCAGCTCGGTTTGCTGTGCCGCTGCCGCAGGTAAGGGGCATTGCGGAGGACGAGGCATTCAAGGTGGTGCGTTCGGGAAAGCGCAACTCGAATGCGTGGAAGCGCATGGTCACCAAGGCCACATTTGTTGGTGATGGGTTCACCCGGAAACCGCCCAAGCTGGAACGCTTCATTCGGCCCTCGGGGCTACGCTTCAAGAAGGCTCACATCACCCACCCTGATCTCAAGGCCACCTTCCAACTGCCCATCTTGGGGGTCAAGAAGAACCCGCAGTCGCCCATGTACACGCAGCTGGGCGTGCTGACCAAGGGTACGATTATTGAGGTGAATGTGTCGGACCTGGGCATGGTGACCACGGGTGGCAAGGTGGTGTGGGGCAAGTACGCGCAGGTGACCAACAACCCCGAGAACGACGGGTGTGTGAACGGGGTGCTGCTTCTGTCCGAGTAGGCGGCGGGCGTGGGAAACGATGTGTACTATTACTGCTGGAGTGCGTGCGGGGGGGGCATCGGGGAGGGCTAAGCCGGGAAAGATAGATGGATGGGAGGGCAGGACGGGTGACGGCTAGGGTTAGCTAGTTCATGCGCTCATGCAAGTCAATTAGTCCGTGGCAGTGCTGTTGGCCGCTGCAGGCCGTAGGGAGGGCACGGGCCCTGCTGGACAACTGGGGCGACGCGTGACCCGACGCATGATGCTCCTTGGCCAACCGACCCAACCGCACCCAGCCGCCGCCGTCCGCTCGCTCGTCTCGCCCACCTCCATCCGCCTCGGCGGCATGTGCTGATTGCTGATGCCCGCCCCGCACCCCTCAGACGTGTACCATCTGCGGGCGCCCCCGTGGCGTGCGCGCCTCAATGCGCTCGCCCCCCATCTCGGCTGGCCCGATGTCTTTCCCGCCGTCCCCGCCGCGTCCCCCGAGATGACCATCACCCCCGCCTCCGCCCGCTCGGGGTACACGGCGCAGCTGGCGACCAAGAGCGAAGGCTTCTCTGCCCACGACTTGATGTATGAGCGCCTCTCCTCCACCCAGCACCTCGTCGCGCCCCTGCTAGCCGAGATTGCTGCGCGCCAGGCGGACCTGGCACGCGCCTCCACCCTCCCCCCCGCCCCGCCAGCTGCCCGCCTGGCCCCGCGTCACGCTCAACGAGGCCAAGCTGCAGCCTACCTGCGCGACCTCGCCGACCCCTCCGTGCCGCTCGCTCTCGCCTTGCTCGTTCGGTGCCCCACGGCATCCGCGGCGAGCGCTTGATCGATATGCTCTACCTCGCCCGCCCGCCCCCCCTCACAGGACGAGCCCAAGCCTCCGCCTTCGGCTCGCGCCACGCCGGAGCGCAGCACCCCCCTCCTCTATCCTGCCTCTGCTGCTGCTACGCCGTTCCTACCCCCGTGCCCATCGCCCGCGCAGCATGGTTCCTTCACACCGTCGGCGCCACCGACCTGCAATCCGCCCGGGCCAAGCCCCCACCTGTCGCTGCCGACTTGACCCAGGCTTTGGCTACTGCGCTCAAGCGGCTCATCGACGCCATTCCTGCCCCAGCGGATAGCGGAGTCTTGCCCAGTAGCACCGGCCTGTACAATGGCGTTGGCACTGGAGTAGGGGTTACAGTCGGAGCCGGGCCTGGGGCGTCTCCTTCTGCACTCTCGCCTTCACCTGCCGTTGCACCGTCGTCCTCTCCGGTTGTTGCCCTACGCCTGCTACGTTAACTACGTCTGTTACGTTTGCGTCACCACAGTGGACTCATCGACTGAGCTACCTGCTCACCCTCTCCCGCGTCATGGGCGACTTGCAGTTGCTCCACCCTCCCACCTGGCTGAGGATGAGCAGCGAGCTTTTAGCTCCCGCTCACATTGGTCAGCTCCCCTTCCTCCTCCCCCTGCTTGATCATGCCTCCACTCTTTCCACAGACTGGGGCACCACTGCCACTTGCCCGCTGCCTTAACGGCATTGGTACGTGCCCACGCTACCACCACTCTCAGCCTTCGTGCCCTGGTCGAGGGCGAGGGGGGCATGCCTTGGCCGTGTCGCTTGTGCAGCAAACCACACGCTTGGCTCGCGGGATAGTGCTTTCTTCGCCACGTGTCTTGGTAGCTCCTCGGCTCTGGTCGTTATTCGCAGCGTCGCTCCCGCTCGTGTTGGGCCTCACCGAAAACCGCCCCGACACAGAGCAGGATGCAGTCTGCGGTCTGTACTTGGCCGTGCTCAAGCACGGGTGCATCGACTGACGCTCTTGCCGTTGGCTGGACGCCTGCCTCCGCCCTGCACCGAATTTGACACAGCGGTCTCGCTCGCCCAGCTACTTGATGCGCTCGAACCCAGCTGCGACCTGGGAGCCTGCTTTGTGCAACTCTTTGGTCTGCCCGCTCTCCCTCCCAAACGCAACGTCGAGTAGAGGAACTTCCTCTGGGCTTGCTCTCCATCTCATTTTCTTCCATCAGAGGGTCAAGACTGGCCTGCTGGCATGGCTGACGCCGCCCCACGCATCGCGCTCGTGTCTACTTGGCTCATTTGGCTACATGGGTGTGGGGTGACGTTCCCCGTTGGCTCGAGTCCCGTCTTCAAGCAGGCGAGATGAGTGAGGAGGAACATGCGGAGTTTTTGGCCCAATCGGTACCTGCAACTGGGGAACATGAGGAGGAGACATTGCCACCTCCACGACCGAAGCCCAAACCTTTCTCGCTAGATCTCTTTCTCCCATGTTGGCTGGAGGAGGTGCAGAGGGCCTACCAGCTTTCCTCCAACCCGCCAACGTCGAGTCCCAAACTCATCTCCCTCCCTCTCCCGCGCACATCTGCCCAGCCGATCCCATCACTTCCGGTCCAGGCTAGGGCAGCAGTCGAGTTCGCGCCCCTTGCGGCTCTTGTTGAGGCGCTGCTCAACTGGGGCTCTCTCGTACGCCACCTTGCTTAGGGCCGCAGGCCCGGGCTTACGTGCGGGCCAATCCGCTACTCTGGCATCACGGCTGGTTCGCTACGTCCCTCTGCCCCCTGGGGAAGACGCATCGGTGCGAAGGCGCACAATTTATGGTTCCCGCTCCCGGGACCGGGAGACCTGGGATGAAGCTATGGAGCGCCGAGCTAGCAGAGAACTCGAGGCGCTCTTCCCCCTCCTCCGCGGACAGGAAAGCAAGGAGCAAGACCTGTCCGCTTGCAAGGAGGAAATTGAGACGCGTCTGCCGCACTTGTGGGATAGCACACCTCATGTCCAGCGTGCCGTACTGGCGCCTCTCGTTACGGCTGTTGCTCGGCTGTTTCCTCACGAGGGATGGCGTCCCTCCTTCTCCCCTCGCCTAGGTACCGCAGACTTGCAACGTCTCCTACTTCTCCTTGAGCGTGCTTGTGATTGGGATGCATTGGCTCAGGTACGTCTATCTATAGCCGGTTGACATTGGACTGACTTCTTTCCAGCTTCTGCTTTTGGTTTTGCATGATGTCTCGATCCAGGAGAACGTGCGTTACGCGTCTGCTCTCCCATTGGTGGAAACATCGGTGGTGTGTCATGCCCTGCTGTGGACCGCCCGCGGGGAGCTCGCCACGATGATCACGTCGCTCCAGGCCTGTTCCCGCTACGCTTCCATCCATCCACGCCCTACAGTACGATGGGCACGCGGGTGCTCCTATCTCTCGTAAGGGCAGGGAGTGGCCCGGCACTTGAAGCAGTAGCGGAAATGCGCGAGCCTTCCGATGCTGTGGCGGAGGACCTTGCTGTCAGTCCGCCGCCCGGGGAAAGTTCGACGAGATCCAGTCTGAAACGCTGGCTTCCTTCCAAACCTGCTTTCATCGTCCCCAGAACTGGAGCCGATGTTGCGTGCGAGTATGCTGGGATCGCCAGAGCCTGTTGCACTAGCCGCCATCCAGGCTTCGATCCAGGCTCATCTCGCATTCGAGGAGCTTGACCCGAACTCCACGTCCAGAGGCACGGGTCGAGGATCGACATCTTTGACCAGACTCTGCTCGACCTCGTGCAGGACGTGGTGGTGAATGCTGATGCGGCTGTGGCTTCTGCTCTGGAAACCGTGGCGACGGGCAGCCTGCTTCGCGCCCTGCCGGCACTCTCTCCGCTCTGCTCGGACTCGTCAAGAAGGCGGCTGTGGGGCTGACGTGCTTGTCTCTCATCTCGTCTGCCGTTCCTACATGCATCAGATCCTCCTGGTCCGATCCGCTCCTCCGTTTCCTTAATGACCTTGCCGCCGCCAAACGCAATCAGCCTCCCATTAGGACGAGAGGTGTTTCGTCTCTTGGGCAAAGCGTCGTCCAAGGCATTCCTGCTTCCCCTCCTTTTGGCCTTGCTCGATATTATCCCCGCACCACATCGTCCTATTCTGTGGGGGGAGCTGCGCCGCCCTCAACTCTGGAAAGAAGGCATGCGTGCTGTTGCCTGCGGACACGGGTCGCTTCACACGCCCCCACTGAAAGGCGGTCCGATTACCTCGCTCATCACGCCCTGGTCGCTTCACATGGCCCTAGAGCGGATCTGTGCATTGCCCTCGGCCCGCTCGTCGTGTCTTCCCCACTGACAGGGTTGCCAGCTCGGAGGGGCGACGAATCGGACGAAGCCGCGCTGGCACCCGTCCTGATTGAACGCCTATTTACCCCCACTCGACCCGTGCGGGCGAACAGGTCCTGATGCTCTCCCCTCCTTCACTAGGGAACCGGGTCCACACACTACTCCTCACAGCACTTGTGCGAGGAATGGAGAGTATTTCAGACCCATCTCGCATGGAGGGGCGGGACAAGGAACTGCATTCAACTGAAGCAGCGTTGGCACAACTCGTCCGGATCCGCCACCTCTTGGGTGTCAAGACTGTATACCCTGCCGATGTGCCTCTTTGGTCGGCGCTGATTCATGCGGTGTGAAGCTCCTCGGCGCCGGAGAGAGCAACCTTCTGAGCCGACCATCCTCGCGATCCATGCAGTCTGGCTCCTGTGCCAGCCCAACGAATGGTGGACAGCAAGCCAGGCCATGCGCGGGATGGTCCCCCGGTTATATGCCCGCCTGGCCCGCTTGCTCATCTCCGCTGCAGGACGGGGGGAGATGGATGTGGTGGCACTCAGCCTCGACTCTCTTAATATTGGTGGAGGACATTCCGACGAGCTTGCTCCCTTTGCCAGCAAGGAGTCAACCTTTCTCCTCCAGCAGAGGGGCAGGGTCACTCCAACCTAGCTGGCTAGCCTCTGTTCCGTCCCCTCTGGCACAGGATGTAGCTAGGGTCCTACTCCCTTCCTGCCCCCAACGGGAGAAGGGTACTTGCTCCCTCTCTCACTGTTGCATTGCGGGAATCTTACTTCACTCCAGTGGAGACCAAGACGTGGGAACTTGTCCCTTCACTCCGCCAGTCAGATGGTGGACCAACTGCACCACCTGGGACGGAGGCGTACACGACAACCTATGATCCTTTAGGAAGTATACCAGACCAAGGCGTTCTCTCTCTTGCCTCCTTTGCCGCCCGGAAGGAACGAGACGGGCCAAGGCTTCACCTCCTCCCGCACCCGCGTCCTATTTTCCCTCACGACGACTCGACCGTCGCTCGCTCCATTGAGGCCGAAAGAACGTATGGTACCTACGCTCTGATCCGCCTGAAGTACGGGCAATGCGGACCCATGCCTCGACAATACTTAAGCTCCGTACCCGTTGGAGGAAGAGGGGCGCATCCTTGACCCACCCCCGCCAATCGTTGTGGACGAAGAGGAAGACATTGTTCGCGTACTGTCCCCTCCCCATGGAGACGGTGGAAAACTGTTCCTCGCCCATGTCAAGTATCCTCTCAGACTCAGAACCGGAACCAGAACCCGAAGCCAGTCCTCCTGGCAGCCCAGCACTGTCCATGTTGCTTAAATGAAGTCGCCCCATCAGCTGCGCCCTCAGCCTTGGGGTCGCCTACTCAGAATGCCACAACAGGGACTGAGAGTACCCTTCCAACCTCTGCACCCCTTCCATCCCGCTCCTGAACCCATCACCCAGAAATCACCGCCTCCCCCACCCGCAAACGGCCTCGCCCTAAAGCGGCCAAGCCCAAAAACTCGACCGTCCCGCCCAGCCAGCGGCGTCTCCTGCCACGCCCAACCCCTTCCTGCCCCGTGCCTGTTTCCCCCGCTCCACCCACTCCAGCGAGCGTTCAACTTGGCTCTCTGGCTCCTACCTCCCCTCAAGCCCAACCTGCACCACCCAAGCCTACTAGGGGGAGGAAACGCAAGGCCCCCCAGAGCACTCCGTCGAAAATGCAGGGGATAGTCTCGCCCCCACGGACAGAGTAAGGACACGGAACCAACGGACTCCGCGAAAGGCAAGCGGGGCAGTGTGAGTGGGCAAATCCCACCTCCGGCTCCCCCGTTGCTCCCCTGCCACCTGCTATTCCAGCCCCAGGAATACCCTTATCGTCCCATCCTGCTGCGGTGTGGGCCCCGCAGGAGCACACCTAAGCTCCTCCTATACTGCTCTTTTCTCTAACCCCTCAAGCCTCCTACCACCTCACCCCGGGAGACGTTAATACTGCGTTCCCTATTGCTCAGCCCGCCCAGCCCGTCAGCCCACTCAACCGCTCAGCCCACTCAGCCCACTCAGCCCGCCCAGCCCGCTCACACATGTTCAGCAAGCTCAGCAAGCTCAACAAGTTCAGCCCCCTCATCCCGTTCAGCCAGCCCCTCTTTCCGGTCCCGCATGTAGTCGGTACAGTTGTACCTTCACTTGGAGCTGCTGGGCAGGCCACTGAGCCCGCTCCTTCCCCCCAGAGAGGGGAAAGCGTGGCCGGGGGAGACCACGAAGGCCGCGTGGGGCTGGACGTCCCACCACCGGGCGCGGGACGAAACGAGCGGCAAGGGGACGTGCCAAGCTGCAAACAACAGACGTTCCTGTTCCTCCAGCGTCCCAATCGAACATAACCCCGCAGGTGGGATCGGAGGCTGGTACCACTCGCTCTTTCGCCCCGACCCCATTCGCCCCCGACTCGTCCCAGCTCCTACCCCCTGCTATGCCGAGTATGGGTTGGGGACAAATGGGCACCCCCCACCTTGCTCCGGGAAATGTGGCTAGGCCATCCAACTTGCGCAGCTCGCCCATCCGCGCAGGAACGCTGTCCATCCCTCTTCCCAACCCTGCGGGGAACGTGCACCTCTCTCCCCACATGTCAGGAGGAGTCTCCCAGATGCCTTCAGACTTGGCTCCTTCCATGGGGATTCCTCTCAAGGAGATGGTTACTTATCCTCCGCGCCCCAAGGCTCTGATCCCCTGTTTGGCACGAGCTTTTTAGGGTCCGGGGGGATGGATGCATCCATCGACCAAGGGTTCGATCCGTGGTTTCCCAGTATGTTTGGGTTGAATGCCACTCCCCGTGGGCCAATGCGGGAGAAGCTAGTCAGGATGACACAATGGGTGAGTCCAACGGATGGAACTTTATGTCCTAGTTTCTTGTTTACCTCGCGCTTGTCGTACTACTCGCTCTGTTCTCCCATCGTTGTTCATACCCATCTGCGATTTGCCTGGTGCATGTACTACGAACTCGTTTTGCATTTGTGGGGTGATCGCGGCCATGACTTAGATCAGTTGCTTCGGCTGCTAGCATACGTAGGCGGAAGAAGGGCTTTGGTTGGATGTGGTGGAGCCTGTGCTGTGTGCATGAGGCCTGCCCAAGGCAACGGCTGCAGCCTACGAGATGAGGGTCATGATAGAGGTAGTAGGACTACTAGTACTCTACTAACCGTATACCTGGTAGTGTGTCGCTCTGACAACACGCAGGCAACATCAGCTGTCCGCAAGTAAAGGAGCGTTTTATCAAACGAAGAAGCCACTGCCATAAGTGCGGGGTCGATCAGGAATATCATTGTACATCCACAGTCCAAGCAATTGCCGTTTTGTTGGTAAGAAATGAGAGTCTTTAGGGGAGCAGAAGAGACGAATGTAGGAGCGAAAACAGCATTGCGTGTGAAGAGATAAAAAGGATGGAGGTCATCTCCCTAACGTAGGAGTGCAGGCGTTGTCGTGGGTTAAGATGCGGTAGGACTTGGCGTAGGACGTAAATCCCGATTCGACCTAGTAGGCGCCACTGTGGCTTTACCCCTCAACTCCCCCATTGAACCAAAAAACCGTCTCTTTCCCAAGCACCTTCATCCAGCCCTTCATCTCCATCATCACCCCCTTGGTTGGAGCCGCCTGCTGAAGATGTTTTCCCCCCTGTAGCCTCAGGATTCAGTACGTTCTCCATCAAAGGCACAGTCGGTAGCATGTTTGGAGGGCGGGCTTGAAGGTACAAGACCGGCTTGTGTAGGCAGAAGACATAGGTCAGTATGGACGTATGGAGTGATGGATCTTAAAAGCACATACCATTTTCGCCCCTGCCTGACCCCCCCCTCCGTTCTGATACATCTGGAGAGCAAACGCAGGGTCGGCATTTTCTTTGGTGTCTGCCCAAGGCGCTGTGCCCGCGTCAGGCTCAAGAAAGTTATACCAGAGCGGGATGAGTTCCGGCTGGACATAGTAGTATTGCTGCACGGTCTGGCGAGCACACACGTCAAACACCATCACTTTCCCATCGCTCTTCCAAGGCTGAAGGGATAGACTGCCATTGGAGTTGATTTGGTAGGTGCCATGCTGCCAAATGAGTGAGGCTTTGATGCATCGGTTCACCGTTGCTGTACAGTTTCAGTGGGGACACGAGCATTCGGGTCAGCCGTCCGTTGTCGACCTGGAATAGCACACCACCTCATGTGGGAAACGTACAATTGGATGTGTAAATGTACTTAGCCTCCTCAAAGAAGCCATCTTGCGTAAAGGAGTAAGAGATCCCACTGGTCGAGGGCACGGTGAACTTGGCATTAGCTGGGTTGAAGAATCTCAGCCCAGTAGTGACGTTGCCAGAGCCGCTGGACCAAGTACCATCGATCCCAGTGACATTGTTCAAGTCGGCAGCAGTGATGGTCTGGAGTAGGGGGAGGGCAGCCAGCAGCCCAAGCATGGCACCGGAGAGAAGCTTCATGCTTCGATGTTAGTGGATTGGAGCTTTAGTGGGCGATGAGGGGCGGCGATGGTGGCGGAGAAAAGGAGAAGAGGAACGGCTGGAGTGACTAGTACAGTGGTGCAGCGAAGAGCATCTGCCCTTACTCGCGTCACGCGTCATGACGCATGGCTGTTGGGCGCGATGGACGTACGATGGACGTTGGAGATTGCTGCTGATTTCTTTGTGGGAGCTCCAAGGCGCCAGAGCAAAGAGCCTCTTCGCCTTGTAGTTTGTGAGCGAGACGAGCGAGCGAGCGGAGGGGTCGATGTTGCGTTGGACAGCAGCAGGCTTGGGGGCGCTGTTCCGCATCCGCCGCGGCTGCGGCTGAGAGGAGCGAGCAGGGTCTGGACACACTGACCCGGTGCCTTCCCCACAGCAGTGATCTCGTGCGACCCACATTAGCCCCCAAGCAGCCTCAAACCCACTCTAGTTTAGTTGCCCACGGCTCGCTGTTGCAGCTACACCGCCTCCTTACCATCCGAATGCTCGAGAGTACGCCAAACAGGTGGCATCAAGCCCATCAAGCGTGTTGCTCACATAGCTCACATGCCCTCACTAGCGTTCGCGTAGTCGATCGTGTGGTACTCGACAAAGCCATCAAGTTGTCAACTGTGCCTCGTCGGCCCGCCGGGTAGGCAAGGAAGCGCGTGCGTTCGTTTATCACCCCCCTAGGCTGCCTGGCGGGCTCAGATCAAGGTCGAGCGCAAGGCACCAAATGGGATTTGGCTGGTGCCGCAGAAATTGGCAAGACGGTCTTTGAACGGCTTGACCGCGGCAGCTGTGAGCGGGAGCTTACTTAGTTGTATAGAGCTGATAGCATCGGACGCCTGTACCGAAAATCCCGCTTCGGAGCCCGCAATACCGGCACGAACGATGAGGAATGTATTGGTGGGTGTGCCTTTCCAGCGTGCGTCAAGATGAAATGGCTTTTGGGGATGGATTGGGGACCAAGGAATCACGGCGGAAGAGGGGCAAGAGATCGACCAAACGAAGCATACGCAGGCCTCGTTCGCCCTCTACCAAAGCTCGTTTACCATCGATTCTCCAAAAAAGGAAATCAACCCCAGCTCCGCCTCGCATTTCTTCTAACATGCCCCCCATCCTTGCTGTCGATGCCACCCCCCTTTCAACATCACATCTGCCGTCCCGTTCCGATTTCCCCTGACGGTGTGGTATACCAGCATATGGATGATGCCACAAGAGAAGACGAAGGAGTGAATGATTACGGAGGAGGCAGAATCGAGGGTGCGTACACGGCAAGCGTGCCACCCACATTGTCCTGGATAACTCCCGTGGTGGCATTGGCCGACCAGACTTGGGTGGAACGTTGGAATGTGTTGCCCGCAGCGTCGGCGTACGCGTATCGCTGAGATGCAGTTCCCTTTGAAGAAGCTAGTCGACCAATTGTAGAGAGGTTGAATTCACCCTGCGAGGACTGGACGGAATCCGTGCGAGCCCAAAGGGGAACGCCAAATTCCCCGGTGGGAAGGGCGAGGTGAGCGTGATAGCCGCGTTGGACCCATGCTTGGAACGGGGTGCCGTCTCCGCGACTGGACACGTTGAGGGCAAGTTCCACGCATACTCCAAAAACGGCCGGTCGCCATGGGCGGAGAAAGATCGACCGCGACTGTTGACAATGTTCATCTGAGCTAACTGGCCTGATCCAACGACGGTGCAATTGGCAAAGGTGGTGGCGGATTGGTGCCATTTGATCCACTTGGGCTTCGCCTGTGAGCCCAAGTGCAGGATACTTTCGACTTTTAGCGTGCGTGGGACTCGGCTCTGGAGAATGGATAGAATAGACGAGTTGCCCGTCACGCGGGAAGTGGTAGTAGAGACGTGTGAGGGAGGATGTCGGCTTCGTAGGTTACCAGGGATCCCTTGGTGGGCTTTCCCGACGGGTCCAAGCGGACCTGGATGTTTCCACTCAGAAACCATGACGAGTCAATCGTCCCGTTCTTCTCCCCTGAACGACGGCGAGGGATACAGTGTGCTGCTGTCCATCCAACAGGATAGGGAGAAAGGGGGTCAGATCCAAGGTGTAGGTGGGCTGGTCAAAACGCGCCAAAGGAGACCATCGGCCTCCACATTCCGGGTGCAATTCCTCCAGTAAAGATCACCGGATAAGGCTGGACAAATCCCGCCAGCCGATCGTCCACCCTGACTTGGATTTCTCGTACCGGACCGCGGGGATACAATTCCAGGTTCTGCGTCGTGGACTGGGATAGGGTGGGGTACACATCATCCGGGACCGAGGTGTACCATTCTTCCTCTTGCGACGTTCCACTGGCGTAAACCTCTACTAGTGCCGAGCTCGTGTGCGGGGGCAACGTGATACTTGAATTGCCAGATGGTGGTTTCCCTCTCCACCGACGGAAAACATGGACTTGTCCGTAGTATAGTTGTAGGATAAGGGGAGGATCAGCTCAGCCGTACGCTGGGCCAGCGGATGGGACCCTCATATCCTTCCTCTGTCCAGGGAACGTGAACAACAATGTCCAGTGTTACGTTGAGCGGGGCATTGTCCACCGCACTTAGATAGTTTTCGTAATCAAAGAGGACGGTCCCTGCTGCGCCCAGAGAGCAAAGTACTTGCTCACATCCTTGCGTGCGTTCCACACGACCCCGGCAGGTGTAGGTTCCGAATTGTCGGTGCGCCACAACTCCACCCCCCCGAACCAAACCGAACCAAGACGATCGTACTGTCGCCCGGACCTGTACAACGCAATAAAAGGAAAGATATGTGGTGAGTGCTTCAAGACCTTCTCTAGGTTGTAATACCACACGTTCATGGGCCCAACGTACTCGTCCCGGTCATCTCCAGTTCCACTGCCCGCCAGTGACTGGGCGGTCCGCATGCTTCCACCAACGAGGGTGACCAGGACGTGGACTCTGCATGTCCTGTGTACTGGCCAAAGGAATGGTCGAAGAGCTGGTGCCGACATTGACGAAATAGTTTTTTGCCAGCATCGAGAGGGGGAGGGGCATGAGCTCAAACCCGCGCGAATCCTGCCGGGACCGTCAGGAGGGGTCTTGCGTGTATCGAGAACAACCTGCTCCGCGTGGGCAAGGACGGAAGCACATGGGGCCAGAAGCAGGACGAAGGCCAGCTTCTGGCTCAGGCGGACCAATGCGTGCATCCTTCTGCGTGGGGGGGGCAAGGTGGTGCCAGCGCCGTGAAGGGCAGTTGGCTTCAAGTTCAAGCTTCATGGACGAGCATACGCTTGGTCATACCCTTATCTAACCCTGCTGCTCTCAGTGCAACCCTACTACGCCGATCACGCTGATCGTGCTGATCGTGCTCAGGCTGAGCGCTGATCCTCCTTCAATTGTAAGATGTAAGCTTCAAGCTTGGCTTCACGCTTCCCCTTCACCCAATATTGGATGGTCCCCGGCCCAAGCACAAAAGGGGGAGAGTAACCTACACTGCGATGGCACTCTATTCGTCCCTTGGCAGCGCATCCATATGCTGCGGCGATGCTAAGAAATACACGATAGGTACCATTGTGAGGGACTAGGCTACTGAATTGAGGTCAACGGGGAGGCCAGTGGGGCCCTGAGACCTGAGGTGGGCAAGCTATAGCAAACGACAAAATTCAAGGCGTACAAGGTGACCAAAGACCATTAGCAAGGCTTGGCACATGCACCAATACAGCAAAGCACGGTCAAACAGGATGGACGGTACCCGAGCCAGAGCAGAGATAAGCAGGTTGGGTTTCACGTGAGGAGCAAAAGGGTGGAGAGCAAGGTTCAAGCCGAGTCGTGGGCCAGGACGTGCAGGAGACAAAAGAGTGTACGAGGCAAGCAAGCTGCCAGAGCGCTTGGAACGGGGCGATAGGATGTAACTGCGAAAGAAGAAAGCATCCAACTTCAAGGTTTCACGAGGCAAGCGTGGAAGGGCGGGGAAGGACAAAGGCGTCCACGTCCTGTTGCGCTGGGGTGCAGGGATGGTTGGTGAGGTGGCCGAGCGGGGCGGAGGCGGGGGTGCCTTTTGCGGTACAGCGGGCAAAATTGAAGCCGGTCTTGGTGTTGTAGTCCCTCCACGCCATGGCGGCGAGGCAGTTTTACTATGAGCCACGGGCGAGGACACACTCGTCGCGCTACTTTCCCCCGAAATTCGGGTGCCATGCGACGCATGCGACTCGATGGGCGATTCCGCCGGAGTGCGAGCGAGCGGCAGAGTCAGAGCCCGATTCGGAGGCGGGTTCTGGGCGCGTCGGATGTGACAGGACATGGTGCGCCATAGAAATGGGGGCAAACGCATCAGTGGAAAGGGGTAGCGAGGTGCCAAAATTTCCAAATGCCGCAGAGGGTTGCGTCGGCCTTCCTGCTGACATGGACGATGACCACTCAGGCGAGCTGGGCAACGAGGGAGATGGGCCAGTGGACAAGGCCGATAGCTCGATCTCGTCCGAGGGGTTGGTATTGGTCCAACCCTCATCCTCATCCTCATCTTCTGCATTGAGGGGGTGGCTCATTGCAGAGAGGGAGAGAGAATGGCCAGTTCCGAGGGGCGACGGTAGGTTCGGCCACGCGTACTAAGTCGTGAGCGGGAAGAATGGGTGCGGACCATGAACGCCGTCCTCCCCCAGGACCAGAAACGCGTCGCGACATATTGGTCGAATGCGAGCGAGCCGAGGGGGAGCGAGAGTGGACACGGCGGGGGACAGGTTTGATGGACGATAACGGTTCCTGGCTTTTCTCGGGCTGATCGGACTGCGGTGGACGAGCCCGCGCCCTAGGAATAGGAAGGATATGGGTGTTCAAGAGGGGCCGCCGACTTGACCGGTCCTTGGGACGAAGCTTGAGAAACTTGGCCAGTACAGAGGGCCGACGCTCCCTTGGCGGGGGCTTTGCTGTGACTCTGGGTACGACGGCGCTGCAGAAGGTGAAAGAGCTCCAGCGGGGGGACGTTGACTGCACAGCCGACTTGGCCTCTTTCTTGGCCATTTTCGCATCGTGGGCACGGACCATACGATCGACCTTGTGGAGCTCTTTAAGCAGAGCTGCCTCCGTCTTGGCTTGCTCCTTTTTCGCCTTGGCCGCCTGCTTGGCTGCCGCCTTCGCAGCCCGTCGACTCACTTTGGTATTCACCTCCACTTTGGGGTGGGATTCGCCAAAATTACTGGGCTAGGCAGCGGAGATGCAGTGGGGGGAGGGCGCATGTCTCTGTATGAACGGGGGGACAAGCAAGCCGTGGCAGGTGTGGCAGGGGAGTTTGTCACCTCCGGAGCACAAATGCGAGCAGCGGGCAAAACCGAGGAAAGCAGAGAGGTACGAGCATCCTGTTGTTTGACCTTCTTATGCCTTCAGGTCCACTGGAGGTGTTGAAATAGGCATTGCCCCCACTAAGGGAGCAGATCCAGTTCATGAAGGGTGTGAGGACCGTCCGGCTTCAGGGACGGTTGTAGATTCTGTGCTGCAGCATGGGGACTCTCATCATGTTCGGCCAATTCAGGAGGAGTATTGGTAGTGGGAGAAGCAGGCGCTGATCCGAGGCGGAGTCGGGCGCGACCCGAAGGAGCGGAGAAAATCCAAGGAAATCTGACCCAATGTCGGGTACAGTGTAACTCAACGGCCTTGCTTTCTCGCACTTGTTCAACCAGGTCGCGGAACTAGGAGGTGGCCCGTGTGCGGGCTGGATGACCGGGGGGTTGGTAGGCCTGCCCGGGGCAACAGGAGATGGAGACTGAGAAACTTGCTTCGCACCATCCGCCTTAAGCCCTGGGACGGAGGTGAAGGCTAGAGGGGTGGGCATAACGGGTTCCAGTTTAGGTTCCTGCGAGTCAGCCAGGCGGGGGCGAGGCGAGAGAGGCCAGCGACATGGTGGAGAAACTTAGTGCACCCAAGAAATCGGTCATGGAGCCCTGTCCGGTCAAGTGAGCGAAGGCAAGCTGGGCAATGGCTCACCCCGAGCGAAGACGTCTGGGGGGTGATGGGGCTCAGGAAGCAGTGTACTTGTACCACTGCGCAGCCGGGCCCGGGGTAGGGGCGGGGAGGGTAGAGTGGCAGAAGAAACCGGATCCTTCTGGCCGGGAGGGGTGACGACGGAGAGCGTGCTGGAGGTGGATTGCAGTGTGGGTAGGGCCGTGCGCATAGCATGCGACGGTGGCGTGGCGGGGGCAGGTTTCCCATTTTGCTTCGGAAGCTGAAAAGCGAGGTCCAGTGTTACGGCGGCGGGGCGCACGACGGAAGCTTCCGAAGGGCGCATCGGTCGGAGGGACTGATCGGCTTGACAGGAGCGGTCGAGGGTTCAGTTGAACGGATGGGGTCTGGCCTTCCAGCACTTTTGGAGGGGGTTGACATATGCCTCACCTCGATAGCAGGAAGGGGGTGAAACGGGCCCAGGTTGTTGATACAATCCCTTCTCATCGTCTGCAAGGGCAGTATTACGGACTTGGACTCACTGCCCGAGTGCAAGGACTCCTGGGCCGGGGGAGGGGTGTGAGTAACTTGAAGGAAGTTCCTCCTTGGAACTGGAAGACTGCGTCAAAGTGGGTCCCAATGGCATCGCGCGGCTCGATGTGGGTTTGATGTGCATCTCCGGGAGTGGGGGAAGAATGGCATCCGGCACGGTAGGTTGATGGATGGGGGGGATGATTGCGCTGGCTCTTTCCCACCAATCTGCAAAGATAACAATCCTCCCGCGTCCTGCGACCTGTCCAGGGAGGGATCTGTCGCATCTGGGCAGGATGGCGCCTTGCCGGGGGGAAGATGCCTATATAGGGAGGTTAGCGCCTGGTGCTAGGACACGGTTAGGACTGTAGTCTTATACGTGACAAGATAACGTACCTGCTCTGAAGCAAATGGTCCAGTTGCATGCCAAATTCTTTTCGTTGTCGGGAGAGGGCACCACGGATGGGATCGGTCCCACCAGGTTCCACGTGGGAGAAGCGGTATCCTGCCTCAAGGCTGAAGGTGGGCGAGTCGGGCGGGGAGGAACAGGTGTTGCTTGCGGGGTAGCCCACCTTCGGTGAGGGAGCTAAAGGATGTCGAAGTGGACGCCGGATGCGCTTGCGGTTGTTCTTCCGTCGACTGGCAGTGTAGCGACGAACACTTGGTCTCCATTAGCGGCACATTCCTCGCAGTGGAAGTACCATATCAGGGTCAGGGTCGCAACAGGGACGACCTTATCTTCAATGTTAGATGTTAAGAGGGCCAAATCGACCACGAATTGCTTGGAGTGGGAGCTGGGTTGGTTCAGCATGATGGAAGGGTCGGATGGGGTCGAACGACGAGCCATGCTCCTCCATTGATGAAGGCGGCGAGGGGGGCGGGGGGGGGGGCGCACGGCGAGAGGGGACAAGGGCAAAAATTAGCCGAAGAGTCGTTCGCCTTGAGCTCTTCAGGATCCGCCCAAAGCGGGTTGGACTCAACGTGGGTAGGGGTGGTTTCTGCCCGCGTAGCGGGCTGAATAACACCACCAGCCTGGTCCCAAGAGGCCAATACAGTTGCAGTCGAGATGGCAGTCGGGGTAACGCTTTGAGAAAGGGCTTGCGGAACGAAGTCTTGGGGGCGAGGAGTGCGTTGACCTTCACTCTCGTTTTGTAGTTCTTCGAGGTCAATAGGGTGCTCTTCTGACGGGGTAGATCGCGCAACGGAGGCAACCCAATGGTCATCTGCTGGGGGAAAAGACTCCAAGCTTTGGCTGGGGGTGGAATCCCAGTCGCCCTCAAATGAATTTAGATCGAATGCAGTCCCAGAGTATTGGTGATCTTGTTGCTCATGCTCATCATGCACAGCCCCCATGTGAGCCCCTGAGTCATGGGCGAGAGCGGCTAAGGCCGAAGCAGCGTCCATCTCGGGTTGGGTAGGGAATGGAGGCTCACATGCAAAATCGACGGACGAGATCTGGCTGAAAACCATAGAGCGGCGTTTCTGGGGTGGAACAACGACCTCGACAATTGGGTCCCCCCCTTCCTCCGGATCGGGAGTGACATAGACGTCCGGAATGGAGAAGTGATGGCGATGAGCACGCTGCCGGCGAGTATTATCGAATGCTTCAGTCTGGGCTTTGTGTAAGACCAGGGAGGCCTCGGCGGCCAACTCGCACGGAAGACTGAGCTGAGTGACTCCCGGAACGACGGGTGCTCCAAGAACCCATTGGTCAGGGGCGGTCATTCCTTCGGGTAGAGGCCATCCAGCAGCCAGAGCATCAGCCAGTGCCTCGCCGTGCTCAGCGGGATAGGGTACTGGTCCCGTGGCGCCGTAGGCTTGAGGAGGGACGTATGGCCAAATCTGTTCTTGTGGATCTTCAGGTTGGTCATCGAAATCGTATTCGTATTCTTCCTCCCCATCCGAGTAATCGAACGCGTCTGGTTCGGATTCCCCAGTGAAGGCGTCGGGAGGGAGGGGGTAGATGCCGCTATTGCTGCTGTCGGCGTCAACATCGTCAACGTCGGGTTGGTCATCGAAGCCGATATCAATTGCCCGTCTGATTGTAGGACAGAGGAGATGACTGAGCTGGTAAAGTGGGGTCACAGGAATCATCAGCGTCAACCGTCTCGACGCCAGTGTTCATGGCCACGTGGGGGGGCGCGCTGGCCAAGATGGCAGCGATGGCGGCGGCAGGAGCGCTGGGGGAAGGGGCATCCAGCCGCTGGCAGAAGTTGTGGTGCTGTGGAGGTGGTAGTTGTTCGGGGGGAATTGAGAGGATGGTGATGGTAGTTGTGGTGGTGGTGATGGCAGTGGCGACTGCGGACGGGCTGTTTTTTCAGGTGGTCGGTTGAGTTGTACGCTCCGGCTGAGCGAGCGCTGAGCCAGGGTGTGCGAATGCGAAGGCAGCGGGTCGCACCAAGGGCTGTGGTAGCACAGGAGCAGTGTGCGCAGCGACGCACGGGGGTCCACGCCACAAGTGACGTACACCGGCCCCTGCTAGCTTGCTAGGAGCCTCGTCATGCATCATGCATCAGTACTGGCTGGCGCAGGAGCACTGCCCTGTGCCGGCACATGCCGATCCATTTGGCCGCAGGGCTGGCGCCTGGCAGTGCCCCCTGCTTGAAACAGAGGTGCTAGCAGCTGAGCCCGCTGAGCATCTTCCTCCGCCTGCCGAGCGTGGCCTCACCGCCTCAGGCCTCATCACCTCCCCTCGGCCTCGTGATATATCGTGTGATACCTCCTCAGGCCTGAAGATACTGAGACTCAGTACCAGAAGTCCTGCATCGTTTATCGCCCTCGCTACATTATAGCTTTTCTAGGCAGCTTTCGGGAGGGACGCACAAGGTGGGACAGATAGCTTTTGCTTGTAGGCTGCTGCCGCAGCCCAGAAGCAGAAGGCCGTGTGCGCAAACAGTCAACGCTGTACACGCTGTTCTCTTGCGCATCCTGTCCCCCCCGCTCCCCCATTCGCTCTACCTGGACGTTAGGTCTTGCCGCCAAGGGAACTGTCACCGGCCACTGCTCTCTCGCACGTCGAAGAGTGCTCCGTTCCACGGTAGCAATGACCAACGGCACAAAAATGCCTCCTAGCCGAATCGAACGACTAATCTTCGCATTACGAGTGCGACGCCTTACCATTGAGCCAAAGAGGCGTTTTTGCCGTCGGGTCATCGCAATATACTGTAGCCATATCATGGACAGAACTTAAGGCTGGAACAAGGAAACGCTGCGCCCTAAACCGATCCGTTCGTCCTGCGTGTGCTGCTTGATAGCCCCAATCCCGCTGAGGAACCAGGGGAATCGCCAGGAGGTCAGGACCCCCGGTGCCGCCATCCGTTCCCATACCCGAAGAAGCGCGTGTGGACACAAATGAACGTAGTAGACTTCCGAGCGGTGGCTGGTGACCGGTGAACGTTGAACGTACTGAACCATCTCCATTGGACTGAAGTCAATTCCTTCCAGTTCCCAAGCATCTTGCCCGCTGTCTTGGTGGCATAGTATCCTCGCGTCGTCAAAAACAAGGGGTAAAAAGGGCACTGCCCTATTTAATTTCCTGTTCCCAGAAAGAAAAGAATGGACCAATGTGACATGTGAAGCGCGTGAAGCTGGAAGGATGGTCGATGGAAGGGGTGGCATGGTGACACAGTGACATGGACACGTGATGCTGCGTGTCATGCGTGCCTCAAGTCAACCTCGGAGGGCTTGAAGCTGGAAGTGAAGATTCAACGTTCAACTTCAACTTGAAGTTCAAGAGCTTGAGAGCCTCAGGCCCAGCTATCATGCATGCTGGGCATGGCAGTGAGCGAGTGAGCTGTGTTGCATGTGATCGGGTGAGAATTGCGGTGTGCCTGGACAGCTGCTGGCTGAGGCACTGAGGCACTGAGCTGCACTATGCAATGCACAATGTGGAGCAGCAAGGGGCGAACTGCTCCCTGGGTGCGGCGCAGGGGGGGAAGGTTAGTGCTAAGCCTTAGCAAGGCTTAGGGCTAAGGCTTAGCGCTAAGGCTTAGCGCTTGCAGCTCCAGCTCTCTCTCGGAGAGATCTGAGATCGATGAGAGCTTGAGGAGCTTAAAGCTTGAAGCTTGAGCTTGAGGGGTCGTGCCGTGCCGTGGGCCTGGCGCGGCGCCCGGTAAATTTCACCAATCATTAATTTAATCAAGCTTCAAGCTAGTATGATGTGGTGATGGCGCGATGACGCATTCATGTCACATGACCATGTCACGCGCTATGCATCATGCATCATGCACCATGCCCAATCTCGCACCTGTCAGGCACGGTGCCACTGGTCGTGTCGGCGCTGGATCGACAGAGGGACTGAGGTACTGAGGTACTGAGGAGTGGCCGGTGACCTCACCCGTGCGCGTGCGGGAGGGAGGCGTGATATCACCCATTCGCATGACTAGATGACCGATGATCGATGAGGTGCTGGACGGGTGACGGTCACGTGTGACGCGTCCTATGCGCTATGCGGCGCCGGCCCTCGCCTTCCGTCCAGCGCATCCAGCTCATCCAGCCCATCCCGTCCGCCCTGCCCATGGCTGCTGCCGCCATGCCCATCCCCGCCACCCCCGCCTCGCACGGCATGGCGCTGGCCGACTCCGAAGAGCCCCTCATCTGCGGCGGCTGCCACCAGCCCATCGAGCCCCATGTTGCGGAGGACGGCTTCATCCACTTTAGCGGCGCCTACTGGCATCGCTCGTGCTTTGCCTGCGGCCGCTGCGGCACTGTCATCGAAACCAACGCCGAGACCGACGCCGCCCTCGAGCTCCGCTCCTCCGACGGTCGACCGCTCTGCACCGGCTGCACCTACACCTGCACCCTGCCGGCTGCCCATTCTCGAGGAGGCAGTCGTGGCGGTGAGGATGCCTACCACGCCACCTGCTTTTCCTGCCGCGCCTGCCACAAACAGATTGCCGACCTAGTGTTTGTCTCGACGTCCCAGGGCATCTATTGCATGCCCTGCCACACCTCCCGTCGCCAACGCAGCCATCGTCGCCGCCAACGCAAAGCGGCCGCCTCATCCTCCTCGGCGTCTGCCTCGGCCAGTGCGCCTGCATCCGCATCCGCATCCACATCCACATCTGCAACGACGCCCACCTTGCCCCGCGCTGCCGTCTCCCATGGATCGTCAGAGCTGCTTGCTCCCGATTCATCTCTTGCTCCAACCATCGTGCCCGCTCCTCCATATCCTCTTCCATCACGTCCGCCGCCCTGTTACCCCAACACGCTCTCTTTCCCCAGTGCCATCAGCCAACCCGCCCCCAGTGACGGGAATGACTGAAACGCTGACAGTGACCGACGAAGAAAGGGCGCGCTTGTCTCCCATACCCGGTGGGATGCCCACACACCCGCTACTTCTCCAGCGCGCTCCTCACCCCTGGGTCCGGCCAGTTTTTCCCCGCCCTCGACCGAACCAATGGCGCTGATGAACACAATGGCCCAATCCACTTTGCGTTCTCGGCGACCCACCTCCCCAACCTCCGTTCCATTGCATTCACCAAGAATGATGACTGCTAGCCCCCTCCTCGATGTGATGAAGCCTCCCGAAGAGGAACGACAAACTGACCTTGCCTCTTCCCGGTGGGGGTGAAGGAACAAAAAAGCATGCAGCCTCCATTCATGTCATCAGGACAAATGGCGGATACCAATACCAAACGCGACACCCCCTCTCTTCTCTCGAGCCTGCCAACGTGTCCGTCCCCACACCAGCACAACTACCTACATCAATTCACATCTCGCCCATTTCGGCACCAGCGAGCCTGCCACCGGAACGGCCCCGCCGTAACTCTTCAAGACAAATCCTACCGAAAGAGCTTCCTTCAGCTGATGAGATACGCTCCGCTTCCTCTGCTCCTCCAGCAGAAGAGAGCACATCCCTTCCTGTGGTATCGGAGCCATCCGACGCTTTGCTCAACGCACCCCTTCCTAAGCTGAAGGGCGCCTCCGGACAACCAGGCACGCCAATGAGTGACAGTGACAAGTCCCGCTGGTCTGAGGAATCAGCAAGGGATGTGTCCTACTTACGCAGCTCAACGTCAGTCCCTCCGTCGGAGCAACAGAGCGCCTGAATGCCATGCCCCCGACAAGGACGGTTCTTCGTTCCATGACAAGACGTTTGTCACGCTCATGAAACGCATTGGCGGGCCGGCGGATGAGGTCGGATTGGAGGAGCCTGGTCCTGAGGCACGATCGCATGGCAGCAAGATAGCGGCCAACATGGCCCTGGGCGATGTGTCTGCTCTGTGACCAGCTCCCGTCCGTCTCGCATCCTTCGTCCGATCCCGCCTCGCCCTCTGCGTTGGACCTGTTAGCAGAGCAAGTCCGCCAGCTAGTGATCCAGGCAGAGATGCAAGGCGCGTCTGATGCTACCGACCAGGGGGTCGTCCTGCCGACCAGGTGGCTGCTGAGGTGGTTGCTCACCTGGAGCGGAGCAAGTCGCAGCACGTGGAACATACAAGTTGCAATCCAAGTATAGTAAAATGCGTCGCGCCTCCCGTGTGGCCGCCGCAGGGCTTCTCCCTCGCCCGTACTGAGTTTGACGTGCGGTCAATGCACGCCACTTGGCGGAAGGGCGTCTCGCTGCGCTCCGATTCGATCCACAGTTCCGTCCGTCCCCCATCGACGATTCGGATGACCTAGCTCGTCAGTCGTTGCGCGTGATCGAGGCCGACCTGGCGGTTAACAGCACAGCCGAACTGGAACAAACCGAGCTTGCCGAGCTTGTCAAGGCAAACAAGGCTGCGTTACGGACCAGTGTGACTCTGAACTCCCGCCCCGGCCCAACAGTTGTCCCAGCAGGAAGATCCAATTTCGGTCGAGCCCAAAAAGGTGCACCCCCACCGCGACGCAAGCGAACAAGGGGTGTGGCGCCTCTGCATACAATGTGCTGCTTGACAGGGATACTCAGGCAGTCACGTGTGCCGTTGGGGGGGAAGCGAGCCTCCCCTCACGGGTGTGGGAGCAATCGGCATGGCGTTGGTCCAACCGACCAGTAGCTCTACGAGCCTGTGATTGACGAAGCCAAGGATGACGGGGTGAACGATTGACCGCTGCCGGTCGTTACCCGTTTCACCGGAACCAAGCAGGGGGGATCCCTCCTTGGGCCCGCAGGACGGGGAGGAACGGTCGGGACTTTCCCGGAGGCTAAAGTCGACACAGCGGCCAATGTGTGGGAGGACGGGAGCGAAGACCACAGTGCCCTCTTGATGGCTCGCCTTGCGGCCCGGCTGGACGAGGTGAAAGCCTCCCACCGAGACGCAATGGATGGCTTGGTGGCCGAGCGTGTCGCACTGGAGCAGAGTGTCTCGTCGCTGAAACCAAGCTGCCCTCCTTTCTCATGATGTGGAGCAACTAGTCACGTTAAAGGACAGTCTGCAAAATGAGGCCTTGTCCTTGACACAAAAGAATGAAGAGCTTTCGGACGCAGTGGCCCAACAGGCACGGCTGATCGAGGACTACTCGCGTGCTTTGGACCAGTACGAGGCCCAGATCCACCTTACCCAATCATCTGTTTATCTGCCTCCTCCTGCCCCCGCACAGGGTCCCACTCACTCCCAGCTCCAACCTGCTACACCCTCCTCAGGCGCGACGCGCATCCACCCTTCCCGATCCGGCCTGTTGCAACGCCTCAATGGTTCGGCCTTGGCACATTCTACTTCATCAGGCAGCTTACCTTCGGCCTTTGGATTTGGTCGTTCTCCCACCCCGCAACACCCCTCCGTCCTGATTCCCGATGGAGGGGACCGCGTGCCATCTCCTTCCTACCCTACCACCGGCTTACCGGGCCTGGAAGGTCTCGCACCTCCCCCACCTTCCCTCAGCAATGCCAACCCCCCACCTGGGCCTGGGAAGAAATTTTGGTGGCCCAAGCAGTCCCGCGCCTCGACAGCATCGACAGGAACCTCGCTGATCTCTGCCCCACTTGCTTCAAACGGAGGGACCGGAGTAGGGTTTTCCAGCGCCCTTCTGCCTCGACTTTGTCGTCGGTGCACCACGTCCATACCCCGTCAGTCCAGTCGGGTGCGCCGTCGATTAAATCAGGTGTGCCGTCGCTCGGCTTATCGGAATCGACCACGTTTACCAGTCGCGGATCTGGACAGGAGCATACCCTGGTCCCATTCAATGTGTTGCGTCCGACGCGGTGCATGGGATGTGGGAAGAACATGTGGGGTGTGAGTGAGGCGCGGTGCACGGGGTGTGGAGGGGTGGTACACCTACGGTGTAAGGAAATGCTGCCGCCGTATTCCTGCGAGCGTGAACACCGCAAGGTGTGCAAGGAACCGTTGGGTGGATCGATGTTCGGTTCAGAATTAGTGGAGCAATGTGCACTGGAGATGCGGCAAGTGCCATTGGTGGTGGAGAAGTGCATTGAAGCTGTGGAGATGAACGGTGAGTCGCTTTCCTCTTCAATCGATGTGCCTGCTTACTGACTCATTTTGTGCAGGCATGGACTTTGAGGGCATTTACCGCAAATCCGGCGGAACGAGCTCGGCAAAGGAGATCACCACGCTCTTTGAACGTGGGAACCGTTTGATCTTGACGATTCGGAACGCTTTAACGACATTGGGGCAGTGACGAGCGTGCTGAAGAACTACTTCCGCAACCTTCCTACGCCATTGATGACCTACGCCCTGCACGACAACTGGCTCGGCCTCTTCGGCCCGACACCTGGATCTGGGCCTCGAGGAGAGGCGGAGGAAGGCACCGACTTAGGACTGGGGTCGGAGGGCGGGGGGCAGAGGAGCAGAGGGCAGAAGAGTTCCGTTCGTTGCTCCGTCGGCTCCCTTTGGCCCACTTCACCACCCTTCGTTATCTCGTCTTTCACTTGTTCCACGTCCAAGCGCGGCGGATCAGAACCGCATGACAGCGCGCAACCTAGGAATGGTATTCGGACCGACGCTGATGCGCTCTCCAGACCCCGACGCCTCGAAGGAACTGACCGAGATGGGGCCGAAGGCGCGGGTCGTCGAATACTGCATCACCCACCCAGAATTGTTTGACGAGATCGAGTAAAGCTTTGGGTCTTTTTTTCTGTGACACACGTTCTTTCTGCTCCCTGGTCCTTACCCCTTTTTATTGTATTGGCGCAGGGGGGAAAGTCTTGATCTGCCGTTTCCTTACTTACGCGCGGAGGCTTTCCCCGCTGTCGCTCGAACCCTGTTGACTGCCTCGCGACCCCCACCTTGAAGCTTGATGGCCCACCTCAAGGCTAACAAGACTTGCTTGACGTCTTGAACTTGACCCTTGACGACACTATTATGCACATTGGACTTTTCGTCTACCCTTTCTTACCCAGTAGCCGGCCTATGAGCTTTGAGCGCTGCGCCCTGTTTTTTTTGTCTGGGCCTATTTGTGGGTCCCACCTGGTTACCGTAACCATGCAGAAAAGACTCCTCTGGTTGTCAGCCGGTCTGGCGCGACGACGGATGCGAGTGCATGTATTTATCTCACCCTTCTCCGTTTGGCACTTGGTCGGAAGTGGGGAAGGGGCGTGCCCCATTCGTAGTCGAGGTACGATCCCAACAGTAGCATACGGCTATAGGGGCGAGAATCTGAAAAAGCTGGTAAGGGGGGTGAGAATATCAAAACTGTGGGAGCCCTCTTTTGTCCAGATCTCAAAATAAGCTCAAAAAAGACATATATAGTTCTTCGTCAACGCCGTCAGCATGTCTCTCCCTAGTGGGCCATCAAACCGAAGGAGACTCAGACAAAACCATGCGAGGGGCCAAATGGGGAACAGGCACAATTGAGAGGTCATCTTGCGCGTGTGCATCTCGAGGCTCGATGTGGCTAGCCCCCCCTTTGAAAAAAGAAAGGTTCGTGCATAGTACGCCAAAAATGGCCATTTGGCCCATCTGTGAGGAATAATAGGAAATGAGAGGAGGAAGGCAAGTGTATAGGGGAAAGAGAGATATGCCAAATTGGGGGCTATAGCGGGGCGAACAGGCAAGAGTGTTACATCAAGTGTAGATGCATGGAACTGTTGGGTACGAAAAGCCACAAGCCTCAAGTTGGTCGACTAACGAAAACCGTTTAGTTCTTTTGTCCCTACATCTTTCTGCTCTAAGCCTCCATCCCCGCATGCGCGATCACAGTGGCTCCCATTCCGATTCACTGGCATTGGAGGAGTATATAGGAGTTTAGATCAACAGTGAGCGTACGATAGCAGGCAAAAAGCTACAGTATGATCCCAAAACAATGACGTTTATATCCTTAACTTCACTGATGGTGTGCCTGCTGACGGCTGCGCATGGGCCCACCTTTCTTTCTTCCTCATCCATATAATGATTTCCTTCCCTCTGCTCTCCCCCTCATCATCGTTCTGGAGAAAAGCTAACGAGCGTTGTGGATGTTGGCATCCTAGCTTTCCTAATACTAGAGAGACCCTCTGCGATGCTGGCTGTATAACAAGCCCCTGCCCTCTGTCAAAACGCACATGCGTCTTGCTTTGTGCTCCTATATGAGTAACTGAGTGTTCTGCCCCCCTTGATATTGATGAGCGCTGATCCCCGCCGTGTCTTCTTTCCACGGACGGCATCCACCGCTTGACTCGATCCCTCGTTCTCCCCAGCGCTTGTGACTTGTGAACCATGTGAACAACTCTCAGACCAGTTGCTTTTTCCGTCAGTATACTCAGTTGCGTCCATCTGATTGGAGCCAGTGGTTGTGGTTATGGCGCAACAGTTTCCAATAAGTTTTGCAAACGCACACTTGCCGTCAGTGCCCGTACATGTGGTGAACCTTTTTGTGGCGCGACGGATGAAGAAACGACCCCAAAGGATAGGGGGCCACCACGGAAGCGGGTTGAGCGTGTTGAACACGTCGAACATTGAACGTTGATGCATTCATGATGATGAGATCCCCCCAAGCCTTCTGTGCATCTGAATATTGATATGTCAACGAAATGCGATGTGACAAAAGGAATGCCAAATACCGAGTGATATCGATTGGTGGGGGCCTTTCCGAGAGAAAGATTGTGGCAGCGTAGCAGGAGGTGCGAGACAGAAGGTTGATGAGGACCTTCAGGCGTCAGGTCCTACTCAGTACTCACCTCCGCCTCAACGTTGAGAAGAAGAGAGCAGGGAGAAAGGGTGAACTCTAATATTTAGTCCATAAGAAAACACTAGTATGTAGGCTCTGCTGCAGCGAAGAATGGGCTGGCCAAACCCCACAGGACTATACTGCCCAACAGGACAGTGCTGCCACGCCCGGAGTCGGGCGATGTCATGCCATGCAGCGAGAGGGCAGCAGGGGGGCAGTCGGTCACCCATTCGCAACAATATTAAACAAGACATTTGCATGTATATGGGGCGAGTACTACACTAGACAGGGTAACTCAGGGAGGGTGAAACGAGACTGACATCAAAGTTGGATGGCACAGATATCCGTTTGGGCATGGACGAAGCTTGGCACCTTTTCGTTTGACTGTCTCGTCTTCGCATGGCACACATTGTCCATCATGCATCAACATGCATCATGCATCATGTTGAACATGCACACACATCCCTCAATCTTATCTCAGATCTCAATACCATACTTGCCAGATATGCATACAACGCTTATAACCGTCGGGCCATTTTGTGGTTTTGCATATCCAACAAGATATGCTTTTTCTGAGGTTATTTTTTCCTCGCGATGATCTATTGCCCTTTTAGCTCGAGGTTTTTCTTCCCCCTCCTCACCTTCCCGACACTCTGTCATCTGCCATCATTTATCAGATCAGATAACAGCACCACCACTCCGCTTACCACAACCTTAGCGACGGTCTATAGATCTACTATGGCCCATCATGGACAATATAATAGATTTGTTTCTCTCCAACGCCATCCGTCGTCTGCATCATCACCATCGACCCAAGATGCCCCTCCCGCAACCGCTGCAGCGTATGGTGCGCCAGCTGCACTTCCAGCGCGATCTCACCATCACCGCACCTACCGTCCATCCTACCACCTTCTCCCCCACATCCCCTACTGAAGGCCCATCCTCTGACACGGACGAAAATGACGAGGAAGAGCCTCTCTTATGCATCGACCGCGTGCTCAACTGGCTCGTGCATCAATCAGGCTCCCTCCTGGTCTTCGTCTTGATTCAAGCCATCCTATTGGGCTGGGTCTTTGTTGGGATCCCCTACCACACCCAAACGTGGCAGATCGTGATGGGCAACGGACAAGCAATCTTCTCATACGTGTGGGACTCGTTACTTATGCGTCATCAGCTTATGGTCTTCGGGAAAACACGGAGGTCGACTTCGTTACTTCGATCTAGGGCCACGAACAACATCGCCATGCTCCGTGAGTGTTTATGCCACGAACGTGTTCGTACGCACCCCCCTGCCTCTCCGAATCCGCGTGGGGATGAGTTCGACATCCAACCGGTCCAACCTGAGGTGCCCTCGCTGTCCTACTATCCCAACACCTCTTCACCCGCACTTGGCCCCACCCAGCACCACCATCATCAACCCCAACGCCATGTACACTCCCACACCCACATCCAAACTGACTCCCTTGACCCCCAGCTCCCCAAGGAATCCCGTATAGGAAAAACGCTCACCTACTTTGCCTTTCTCATCGGCCACATATTCTCCGTCATCTTGTTCTGGGTCTCCTTCTTCATCTGGATCGGGTTCGGTCCATCGATGCAGTGGAGCAACCTGTGGCAGCTAGACTGGAACACGGCCTTATCGGCATGGATGATCTTTACGTTTTCGTTCTTGGCCATTGCGCGCGAAGAAAATGGTCGGTACGCTGGCGTGTGTACAGAGGCAATTTTGCGCCTCGACCGACGGTTGGAGTACCGGTTGAGGGTGCTCACGCAGAATTCCCCCGCTATTCCCGCTGCCGACGGTAGTACCCCCCTCACAGGCAAGCAACTTACCAACAAGGTCCTTTCGCCTGAGGGTAGCTCGCAGCAATGCCCCTCTTCGGCTGGAGCAAGCAACATGCCGATTTGCACTCTCTTCCACGTGCGAACCTAGTCCAGAAGTGCATTCAAGTGTACGCCTCGGTTGTAGGCACGCTAGTCGGCATCGCGTTCCTCATCGTGGTACTCATCGTCTGGCTTGCCATTGGTGCCCCCATGAACTTCTCGACAGATTGGTGGTTGATTATCGGTACCTACGCCGGTTTGGTCGGATTACACGACGGTTTCGTGCTACGGAACATGCAAATGCGGTTGGATGAGTGGGAGGATCCGTGATTTGAAGATTTGGCCCGGCAGGATGACGTGATGATGGATGCTGTGCGGGAGGCGGGGCTTGCGCCTACGAACATGAAGGAGGAGGGGGGAATGGTGTCAAAAACCCAACATGACCTGGAAGAGCAAGAGAAGGAAGGGAAAGACACTGTCCCGAATAACAAGGAACTGAAGGAGGAAGATATTGCAACCCCTCTCTCAACGAACGGAATCGTACTTCCCGAACTCAGCCCTCTAACCTCCACTTTTTCCATCTCCTCGTCCTCACATACGAAAGAAAGACTCTCCTCGCGGCTCTGGCGATGGACCCGCACGGTATCGGACACGATGCTCTTCCTTTTCGCGCATGAGTGGGCCGTCATTTTGGACCTGCTATTGATCCTTGGGTTGATCTGTGGTGCTTCGGCGATGCGCTGGAACATGACGGGTCAGCTGCTGTGCAACATTCCACCCATGACGATCGAAGCCTTCATAATGCAGATCCTGATCACTGGGCATAGTGGGCTGGATCAAAAGATGCGCAAGAGGCTTACAAGGGCATATGCCAATCGGGTACGGTTGCACCAGATTCTGGACCAAGTGTGTGCGGGAAGTCCGGTGGAACAGGAGAAGGAGAAGGACAATACGTGCTCCAAAGGTCCTGATGGCCGTGACGGCAAGGGGGAAAGAGAAGCACACTAACTTGCACCGACGCGTAAACGACAACTCTTCATGACCATCCAACATTGACGACGACAACATTAACGATCATGAGCCCAACAAGTCAGTACGGGACCGTCGGACCGTTGCTGGCTTGAGTCTGCTAGGCACCCAATGATTGCCTTTTTACTGATGAGATCAATGACCTTTTCTCTTTTTTTCTGTGCATGCGCCACTTTAACGTTGTACGTGCATAACGCGTAGTAACGCCTTTTGAATGATGACGCGATGACGGTCGACCGACAACCTGTTTTTTTGTTGCTTTTACGGGCGTAACGACTTCCCTGCCTCTTTTGCTTCAGGCCTCACTTCCTTCTGGCTTTTGATGAGATTGGGGTCTGATTGCACGTTTTATTATGGGATTGAATATTGATTAACACGTGACGGACGCAGGTGCATTCTTGACTTGGTTTTGTACTTATATAGAAACTCACATGGCAACCAGGGACTTTTGTCCATGCGTGTCCTCCATGAGACATGCATGGCATCATGTATCTTTTCTCTGACACTACCGAGCTAAAGTTCCACTGTGGCTATTTGTGATTTCTTCTGGGACTCGTTTGCGGTATATGCTGTGGTATGAAAAAGACACGTTGCCTGTTGGCATGTGTGGCATTATGCATCAGCGCCCTCAGGCCTCGGCGCCCTCAGCGAATTTGCACCAATGATATTCTTTTTTGCGCATTACGCGGAGCAGCGGGGCCCACAAAGACACAGGGGAAAGATCTCAGTAACGAGAGGGGCTATAATAGGAATCGAAGGAAACCCTGATGGACATGAGGTTCGTGATGCACGATGAGGCATCTTATGTCGGCATTTTGGCCACGACTTCTTGACTTCATCTCTTGTATGGACCCTTGCCGATACCGTAAAGCGACACAATGTATATAGTCCACAGATCGTATTCGGGCCCGGGTGACGCGGTGACATGAATATAGCCCATGATGGTCGGAGAGGTCCACTAAGAGTGTGTGGAGGGAGGAACGAGTATATCTTTTCTGTTCCTTTGTGGCCGTCACCTGCACAGAGGGGGGAATGATAAGATTCAGATGGCAATATAAGTTCTCATAATGTCTCGCTTGAACATCGAGAAGAGAAAACGAATCAAGCATATTCTCGCTTCTGATATGGAGGAGAGCATTGAGGATGCCGATAATGCTCAGTCATTAAAGTCATTCGTCACTGCATATTGAACTCTCCTATCGTCGAAAAGAAGCCTGGCAGAGGCCATTGAAAAAGCTGTGATGGGGTGCATTTGGGGTTTGGGGCTCGCAAGAGAGATGCACTTTTTCGCTGCGGGACGTAGTCACCTACGCTCTCAGATCTCACTACTACTGATGAGGCTCACCAGCAGGCTCAGCCGCTGAGCCTCGGCAGTGATGCTCATCCACATCATCGATCATCCCTCTCATCCCTAGGATCAGAGTCTGGGACCTCCTCATCGATTCTGCCACAGTAGGCCTCAGTCCCTCAGGCTTTCATCGATCATCCTCCCCCCAGTGCTGGCCCTCTCCGGCTTCAGGGCCTTAGGGGGGGAAAGCTGTGAGTTTAGTGTGCAATCCTCATTTGACCCCGCAGCCGAAGACCTTTACGCGTATGATACAGGCGGCGTATTAGGCCCTCGTCTTTTGTGCCGTGTGAACAATGTGTGAGCCTTTTGGGACGGATCGCCATGACGCATGATGCATGATGCATGATGGCATGGCACGCGTGACATCTGTCGCCTGCCAGAGGCCCAATTGGCCAGCTCTGTGAGACTGTAATCGAGTAATCCCATTGTCTTCATATAACCCCGCCAAAATGGACCTGATCTAATTATCACAATTTGGCCTGTGCAAGACAAAAGAAAGAAGCATAATAGAGGGCATCGGACCCTATACACCCTTTTTTGTCTCTCCGCGGTGCTTTCTGCAAGGCCAAGGCAACGCCACAGGTCTCTCATCCATGCCACGCACCGCACATGGCACATCGTTATGTGTATCATGCCACGTCACCTCGTCCTCACCACTTTCTCACTGTGTGGCTACTGAAGAACGTAATACGAACGTTTTGAGTATTACGATCAAAACTGATCAGCAGCGGCATACATACGCCGGATGAGGCTCAGCTCTGATGCGCAGACCGGTCTAAGCGTGGCAGCTTTTCTTTGTCCCTTTGAATGCAACAGTGGCGATCACAGCCACTATTATACACACAGTGATATAATGGTTTACCGTGCATAGGTAGGTCATATAATGGCCGGGGACCGCGCAGATCAGTCAATTCATATTGCACGGCCCCAAAGCAACACGCGATGATACTGTATCATCACCAGAAACAACAGAGAACTGGAGCGGGATATGGAGATTAGTACACTCATCCGTTGCAGCCTCCAGACAAGAGCATGTATCTCACTTGTATCGCCTTTCTACATTTTGATCATCATCGACATCATCTGCATCAGAGTTACTACATTTTACAGGCATCCCTTGTTTTTTTTTGCCACAACATTATTGAAAAACCTGAGACCTATGCGGATATCCACAGCTTAATACTGAGTCGTGCGAACGACGGCTGCCCCAACAGCAGAACTCAGCGCACAGTGGCTCAATCTCTTACTCTCTGACGAGTTGTTCCTTCCGAGCGCCTGTAATACGGGTGGAAAGAGGGGAGTTGGGCCTTGGGGACCATGCCCGCAATAGGCAGTCCCTTAATATCTGGCGGCAAGCTCATTGTTGGCCCGACATGCATGTGTTGAGAGGTTTGTCCACAAAAAGCGTCAACGCTCGGCTGAGCCCAGTGCTTTGAGGCTCAGCTGGCAGACCAGGGAATGGGGGTAAGAAGGGGGCAAGCGACACAGCGGTGGAGGGCCAGGTGCTTCGTGCAGTCGAGGACAAGACGTCGGAATGACAGGCATGGCCCGGGCTATTGTGTAGGGATGCCTTCTGGCGGTGCTGGCTCTGTGACGGCGGTACGAACACAGACGGAGTGCTGTCGGCCGAGGGAACTGAGGGCATCGATGATCGGTGATGGACCCGCGAACAAGCAGGCCCCGTGCCTGTTGCTTCCCAATCGATCGGTCCAGTCCCACGGGGGCACACCTGATTTGCTGGGCCGATCACCCGGCATGGGACCGCGCCAGGGCAGTGTTGGCCACCCCGGCATTAGCGGCGGCCAAGACTGGCGTACTGCCTGCCGGGCGGCGGCCAAGGGGGATGCACTGATGAGGAAATGCCAGCCGCGCTGCACACTGCCGAGCTGCGGGCGGGCGTGGAGGCACAGGGACAGTGTGCGGATGTACCATGCATGCCAGCGCCTGCCTCTTTGGTATAAGCACGTCCCGTCTCTCTCGCGGCCCTGCGCCGGCACGACACTTCCGACAAGACAAGCACCTTCACCGTCCGGGATACCCAACAAGAATAAAACCAGGCGTCTCGGCCGCATCCAGGCGCCTTGCATCCACCCCCGCTCCCACCGCCACACTTCCTCTCCCCAGCACCCTCCCCATCGGGAAAGCGGAACACCCATCCTCGCACCGTGCCCTCCGTCCCTTGACCGCATCCGCCCTCTCCTTGCCCATCTTTCCCATCCGCCCCCCCTTACCACCATGACTGCCCCCACCATGGAAGCCCTAGGATTTTCCTCCTCCCAGCTCCGGCGCCACCCTGCCAGCCTGCTCCCCAAGATGGTCCACACGCCCGCCTTGCTCGACCTCGTCAAGTGCCCCGTGTCAAAAAGCATGGTCGTCTACATCGCACACCAAGCGGCTCACCTTCTTCCCAATCCTCCTGGCGCATCTGGTGTTCCACCCGTCGACCCCGTCAGCGGCGTCCCAGGCCCTGTGGCCCTTGCCGCTGCCTACGCAGACCCTGCCGGGCGTACAGCGGTAGATGGGCTCCCCAGTCTCGAGTCCTTTCTGACGTCACTAGTGGAACGGTCAAACGTGCAGGTACCCACCCTGCTCGTACGCTCATTTACCTTGCACGGCTCAAGGCGCGCCTGCCACGGGTGACAAGGGGCATGCCTTGCACACGGCACCGCGTTCTCCTGGCCGCGCTCATTGTGGCGGCCAAGTACCTCAACGATTCTTCCCCCAAAAAAACAAGCACTGGTGCCGCTATGCTCAACTCTTCTCTCCACCTGAGGTGGCTTTGATGGAGAAGCAAATGCTGTACCTCTTGGATTACGATCTACGCATTGAAGAGGTCGAACTGGATCAGCACTTCTCTCCCTTTTTCGCGCTCACTGAGACTCCCGCCCAAATGGGACGAAGGGGGCAATACCTTCGCAGTGTAGAGGCAGGCCAAGAAGTGGAGCGCTACGCCCGTGCCATGGCAAAGAGGGCCCACCTGCGATCGCTTCCGCCCGATGAAGTGCCTTTTTGGAATGAAGACTCGACCTCGCCAGCCTCACCGGCATCGAGCACATCTTACCTCTCATCTTCTGAGACGGATTATTTGCCCATTACCTCCACCCTTCTCCATGCAGAGCGCAGTGCCCGTCCTCCTGTGAGGAAGGAGGGTACATGGCTCGCCAATCCTCCTACGGGTCGATTGCTACCTCCTGCCCTACCTCCCCAGGACTGACAGAGGACCACAGCTCGTCGTCCGGAACCTCCCCTACCTTCCACTCTTCTCCCCTCGACGTTCCTCATCACGCTCCTCGTCCCCAAGCCCGTCGCTCCAGTCGATGGGCAACGAATCCTACGGCGCTGGCGCACTCTCTTTCCACCACCTCCGTTGCCAGTACGGTCTTCTTCTAACAGCTGGACCGAACTGGCCAAGCCCGCGGCAACCTATTACCCTGCTTACCGCCCACACACCTCGCGCGGTTAAACGGTTGACCTATACCCAAGGCACCAGCACTCACCAACAACTTCTTGCTCAGGCCACGAAACCAGCAACACTGCCTGGTCAAGCTATTTCCCCCATGGCACTTCCCCAACCAGCGGTTCAAGCACGTATGCGTGGACCGATGTAAAAAATGAGCACAAGCATAGGCTCTTTCGTCTTCTTTTTCCCTTCCCTATTCTACCTTACCTGGTCCCCTCTTCAGCCCCTTACCCCCCTCCTACAAGTCCGACTTTCCGTTAATTCCTTGATTTTTTCCCGTCCGATCCGCCATATTGGTACTGCTGGTACCTCACCCTTCCAATGCCCCTATGACCCCTGTCTCCTCTTTCTCTCCAAACGGGATCTCGCCTGCGTATTGTCCGTCTGGCCGGGCCCACGACACCATTATTCTCATTCCCTCCTTTGACTGGCTCTTTGAATTCCAATTTTCACTCGCTTGAGTTTCCATTAGTATACACAAAAACGTTCTGGTACAGCCCTCTTCTCGCGCTTTTCTGTCGTTCTCGTCTTGCATACACTCTTGGGGTGCATCTTCCCTCCGGACTGAGTACTGTTTTGTCGATGCATTGTTGAGCGTGTGTCGTATTTTTGATGGCCTTTCTCGGGTTTCATAGGAAATGGAAGGCATACAGTATAGTTATTCCCTTGCGAGCAAGCCCCTTTTGCGGTGGTCCCCCAGATTATGAAAGTTGGAAGAGTGCGGGGCGCACTGGCGTTTATAACAAAGCACCACACGCCGGATGAGATTGCTGAGCGCGCAGACCGGTTCAGGCGCAGCTCATCTTTGTCCCACAGCGGTAAGCTCTGTAAGGAATAATGACATGAATTCAACAGTATAGTGCTGGGTCCTCGCTCCATGCCACTGCGAGGCTAATCAATATCAATCCACACACCTGTGCTCCTGTCACGTCTTTTGTGGTTAAACGTTAGGCCGTGTAATGATTGTAGGGCCTTGAGCCCCCTATACACCTACTAACACTTTCCTGTGAGTACTACTATGGCCCTCCTCTGATATTTTATCCACATGGGCGAAGACCATATATGGAGGGGACGTAGGAGTTGCAGAAAACCAAGGAGGAATAACCTGCACGCCCATTTGGATGTTGGGGAACTGCCAGACGCTCATATAGAAGCGGGTACCTTAGGGTTAGAACCGCACGTGCATATAGAAGGTGGACCCAGAGTACTGAGAGATCGGTCCCGATTCCTGCCTGCACCAGCCTCACATCCAAAATTAATCAGCTCAATCCGTTTTATTGGGGCTGCTTCTTAGTAGAAGAGTTATTGATTGGTGTGCTAGTATCCATACAACAACACCCACACCCAACCGTGGTATGCCTAACGTTGGCACCCAGAGCCCACAATTCGAAAATCAAAACCACAAACCGAGAGACGTTGGAACAAGGAGGATAGGATTGAGCAAACGACAGAACAGGAAGAAACGAGAGTGTGCGGTAAAGTTTGATTCCACGTCAATCTAAATCTAAAAGGGAGCGAGCATGCGTTACCCTGAGAGCCCCGTCCGCTGGGCTGGACCGGCTTCCACATCGCTGTTGCCCATATCAGCTGCGTCCGAATTGAGGGTATGCGCATCCGTCTCGGAGCCGTCCGAGGGGGACTGGGCCATAGCCGAAGCAAGCAGTGTGCTTGTCGTCTTCCTGGGCAGGGGACATATCGTAAGGAAGAGGCATGTCGGCCGTGGCGCGATAACGATCCGCATTGCCCAAATGCTCGTTCTCCACACGTAGAAACATCCACTGCCACCGCCGCAGCATCTCGAGCCAAGCCACTAGCAAAGCTCGTGCCAGCCCACTGGACAATGAACTAGGGAGAGGAATGAGGTAAAGGAGCCAGGAGAGACGGAGGACCAAGTCGCTCGCCATGGCCCAGTAGTACACAGGCCAATGTTCATAGTACATTAGTTCTGCACGCAGCAAGAAATGGAATCGCTTGCCCACCCGGTAGGGTTGACCGTCAGACCCAGACCGGGCCGTGTCTTGCCTAAAGACCAATCCATCAATACATCCCAAAGGCCCGAGTAGGTCGAATTGAGTAGTGCGGCACAGATCCAAAAGCCAAGTCCGGTTGGACCTGATCCCATCCAGCGCCAGTGAGCGTACGCGTAGGCATTGAGGATGCTGGCTGTGTACTTGCCACCATTGGCCAAGTGAACCGTTTGCCTCGAATCGACCAGCGGCGTAAGCACTGGGTTAACCGGATCAGGGAGGTAGCATCGTCAAGCCCCCGTCCAACGGCTCGTATTCGCATCGCATATTCCATCCCAGCATGGCTCCAAGTCCACCCCCCCTGACGGTACTGGCATTGCATCAACCATAGAGTGGACAATGTAAAGGTCAAGCTAGTGCCAACATCACCAAGCATGAAATCAGAAAACTGGACCGCATAGGACGTAGGTACCAAGCGGCTGATAGAACACGGAGAACAGCCTCGCGGAGCCAGCGACGGGTTTCGGGCCACAATGCGCCCTGGGACGAAGATGACAAAAAGGGCAGAGGCCAACCAGAGAGCAGGCCAAGCCGTGGGAGGGATGGATGACGGTGGCCCGGCTCATCCGGATGGAAAACGAGAGTCGCGCAGCCAGAGCAAGTGAAAGCAAGAACCATGCCGGCAGTTCAAACGATTGGTGAGGATCTAACGTGGACCGTGGATCCCATTCAAAATAAACGGCGCGTTGATACGATAGTATTGGAACGCTAGGCGGCACACGCCAAAAAGGAAAGCAAAGGTGGTGGGCAGGTAAAAGGCAGTGTAGACGCGCCAGAGCAGCTCCCATTCAGGTCCACGGACCAGGGGGTCTATCTCCAGTGCATTCCCCACCGCATCCACGGTCATCGTTGCTGCCAGTCCCGTTGCCATTCCGGCACGGAACACTGAGGCATAGTGGGTTCGGGCAGCCGAATCAAAGCCACCAGTCACACTTCGCAAGCGCGCCAATGCCCGCTTGCGGTCCCCCTGTTCAAAGTAAGCTGTGAACAGCTCCTCAGCCGAGATCATCAGATCATCGACTTTGTGCGAAGTGTAAAGTGGGGAAGGCTTAGCCTGAGCGGCAAGGTAAGCGTCTGATATGCCATGAATACCGAACACTTTGCTTGCCTTCTTGAGAATCTTGACAAAGCCGGTGCGGTTGAGAATAGCGTAATTTTTGAGGATACAGAAGCCGCGGTAGAGTTCAATCATGGCATTTTGAGTTTCTTGGCCGCGGCCCACGTACGCTTCTGGATCCCGGCTCTGAACCGCAGCCACATTGTCGCTCCGCGTTCGCCATCTCAGCAATAATGTGCTCCGCCACCGTAGCAGGCACATTATCCAGTGCTGTTACCCACGCTGTTCCTCCTCGTCGTAGATGGTGGTTACTCGACGAAGAGGAGCGTTCTTCGCCGTCTCTGCCCTTTTGGGGCGTCTACGGGGGGTGCCCGCGCTACGCCCCGGTGGGTCTTGGCCGGGCTTACCCAAAGGTTTGGCTTCCGAGGATGCCTGGGCGGAACTGCGAGGTAATCCAGGGACGAGATCCTCAACGAACTGACGCATCTGGGTCATGGCATTGTGATTGGGAGCGTGGCGCTTGAACGCACGGCGGTGATCGACTAGTTCGCGCGAGCTGACGAGCAATCATGGCGAAACGTTGCCTCAAACTCCGCCTCGCGTTCGAGGTAGAAGGTGGTAATTTTGTTTAGTTCCGAGTCGGACCGGCCAAGAATGCGTTCTGGATAGTCGAAGTGCGCTTCGACCAAATTGCGATATGCTTGATGGCTGCCTCTTGCGCTGGGTCCACTGGGACCATCTCGGAGGGTGGCGAGGAAAAGGAGGCATCGTCGGAGGCTATAGGGGTCGATGTGCCCATCGGTCACAGAAGGCATGGTGGGTGGATGAGGGCCTCTCCGCATGCTACGGCAGTAGGAAACATGCTGCTGTGATGGGAGGCGGTGTGATAAGGCAGAGCGCCAAGTGGAGACCATGGCCGAGTCAGGTGGTGGGATGTGTAGAGGAGGGTGGAGCGGGGACAGAGCAGATAGCCTCCTCAATCGTCATGCGGTGTTTTGGCCAAATCAATGGGTGGTAGATCGGCAGGGACGTTGATTGTGGGAGAGATTAAAGGAGAGGGCGCAGCCACGTGGAGAAGTAACCTGATGCGCCAGGGCTCTGGGTACCGTCTGAGGCAGGTGTGCTGGGCAAGAGGGGTTGGTGCTCACTCGATGGCCCGAGGCCGCTAAAGAGTAAGCTGGCGCGGCGGAAAGTGCTCCAGGCGGGAGACCGGTGCGGAGGCCGCGAGAGCAAGCTTACGTTGCGCAACAATACGCTGAGCCCGGCGGCCTTGGACCTGCTTGATGAGCTTCTTCAGCCCCTTGTAGTCGAGATAGGCACGCCTCCACTCAGGCTGCGCGTTGTCCTCCAGGTAGCGGCCAAACTTCATAGTGGCTGAGTTGCGTACAAGACAAAGGGGAACGCAGGTCGAACACCCAGGACGACAGGGAAGGCGGCAGGCAAGGGGGGAGACGCGGCGGGGGTGAGGATGTGGGAAGAGAAAGAGGAGGGGAGGAGGAGAGGAGAAGAGGAGAGAAAGGAGAAGAAGGAGGGAGACGAGATAAAAGGTACCAGGGGGAGGGCCCACCCCGCTTGAGCTCATCCCCTCCTGCGCAATGGATCGAGAGCAGCCACCCGCTCCACCCCCAACACACCCAACGTGCGCGTCAAAGACTTTTGGCGTAATTATCGTTGTGGCATAATAATCGACATCACCTCGCTGGCTCATGCACTCATGCGTCAGCATGTCAGGGCTGCTAACCTCAATTTCAACGCCCTCAGTATATGCGACAGCAAGCAGTGACGCGGCGGGAACACAGGGTTCTGGAGGTGCACGTGACCGGCTTTGGTTTGCCATGCCTGACTCGGTGGAACCCTAGCGGGATATCTGCCGCAGTGGGTGTGATAGGGTTCTGCCTGCCGTCCAGGTTAGGTGCTCAACGCTGATGCTTTGAGCGCACGAAGGCAGCTAGCTGCAGATTGCCGTCAGCCAACCTACTCGCCGCCATGGTCCGCAACTCGTCCAACCCCATCCACAAGCCCACTGTTGCGCGCTCCGGTCTTGCCTGGGGTATTTCCCGCGGCCACAAGACTGAGCGCCGCGTGGTTCCTGCTCGTCCTGCCGCGATGAAGGGCCACACGTCGCAGCGCAATCTCATTGTCAAGTCGGTCATCCGTGAGGTCGCTGGCTTTGCTCCTTACGAACGGCGCGCCATGGAACTCCTCCGCAACTCCAAGGCGTTATAATTCTGGCTTGGACATCCTCTACAACCCTGGCTGCGGGGGGAGGGGGGGATGCTCTGATGCTGATCGCGTCCTGGTAATACGTTTCTGTACTGACTTGTGGCTCATTTGCAGGACAGCGCGCTCGCAAGTTCATGAAGAAGCGCCTCGGCACCCTCAAGCGTGCTAAAGCAAGGTCGAGGCTCTGCAGAACGTGGATTGCTGAACAGCGCCGTGCTGGTCACTAAATGGCTCACCCCTGGTTGCTTGTCCCTATGAATTCAGTACTCAGTGCTCTGCATACCCGCCTTTCATGTTACTTGTCCTTCATTACGTCGTTTCACTTCCATCCACGCCTTCGTCCGTCCTCGCCTCTTGTCAGCTGTTCCCGTTGTCGGATCTGAGTGTGGCTGTGTCCACCATGGCTCTTGCCTCACTTCTTGCCCGATAGAAACATAACCTGAGGTGTGTGATGCTGGGGGACCTATGGCTGTCTTTCTGCTGCTGTTGTTGCGATGGTAATCCCATGATTTGACGCAAGCGATGGTAATTCCATGATTTGCCGCAATATTGATGGATAAGATTAGTTGTCGAGTATACTGTTGTCGCTCAGGTCACTTTCATTATCGTCCAGATTGTCAGCGCCGTCGCCGTCGTCGTCGTCGCCGCCGCCACTGATCGCGCCGTCGGGATATGCAGACGGTTGTGAAGCGTTCGGATTGGAACCGTCTTCGCTTCCACTTTCCCAAAGACCATGATCTGAATCCTCCTCGCTTTCTGATTCCTGGCCCGAGAGGGCCGAAGAGGACCTGCTACCAAAAGCACAAGCAGTCAGTCACCGCACTCTGTTGAGCAAAAGGAATGGGAGCAAAGGCCATACACTATCTGGACTGCCCAGCCTGGTTTGTGCCACGCCGGAGAGCTTAGACTTAGGCGGGCTAGCCCGGGATCGGCCAGGGGTAGGCTGCCCTTCTTGTCGACTTCGATCGTGTCAGCAGTGATGGAGCTAGAGGTTTTGAGCTTGGGTCTGGCTCGGTCTTGGCTCTTGACACTCTCTGTCCCGCTGGGAGCTGGTGACGCCCGCGCGCTGGCCACATTAGGGTTCAAGGGCGAGGCAGCAAAAACGGTACTGTTTCCTGCACGAGACGTGATCGAGTGCACGGCTAAATATGGGACGCACGATGGTTAGTATGCTAAAACGAAAGGGGAGGGGGACCTACTCTTTTTTTGGCGGCCCCGGCCTCCTCGTCCCGAGGCATCGCCCCGTTTGGAGTTCGGCTTGAGTAAGTGACCGTCCGGGGCGCGGATGCGTTTGCGAGCTTCCAATGCAGCTTGAACTCGTGGGGTGGATAAAAGGAGACTTGAGGTGTCGGGAGTAGCATTGGGGGTGGGTGAGTTGCGGGCAGAGAGAGCCTGCTTGCGAGCAGCACTGGCTGCCTTGCCGCTTGAACCAATGCCAAGGCACTTGGCAGATGAACCGCATAACGATTGCTACTCACTTGGCGCGAGCATACCACACATTCAAAGAGAGGGTTCTGGGCATACATGTCGGGTTTGCCAGCTTGGCTGCCTGGGGGTGACAACTGACGTGGTGGCCGACGCAGCAGCTGAGTTGGGGGACGTTGATCCACTCGAGGAAGGCGGAGGTCCGCTTTTGAGCGTCGCGTCTTGGGAGCTCGACGAAGCAGCTTTGGAGGTATCTTCGGTACCAGCCCCACGGAGCATATGCCCAGAGAGAACAGAGCGCACCGCTGGCCGCACGTATGACACACGTCCCCAATCGTCTCGGCGCGGCGGCGCTTGGCAGTCAACCGCCAGTTGACAGCAGACTGTGATACCATGTCGCGAACCAGGCGTCGTACAGACGTTTGCTTAGGCGCTGGATACCGCCTGAGGCAGCGCCATCCAACGCGGTCTCGTCGGCCATAGCGGTAGGCTTGGGAAGGGATGTCGGTCAGGTGGTGGTGCGTTCGATCAGGTAAAATCACCCGCACTGCGCCGCAGTGCGTGGGGAGACCTGAAACAATGAAACGAGAATTCTGGTCGGGCGCAGCTGTCAGCCGCAGAACAGACGCGTGGGGAAGGCAACGATGTTACGCTGGGGGCGATGGTGGTGGCAGTGAACGGCCAGAGTGACCCGTGGAACCTGGGGCCAGCAAGAAGGCGAAAATGAGTAAAGGTGAAGTTCCTAGTACTATAGGGAACAAATAATAATACTATCACCGACGAACCAACAGTTGATGCATCATGGCTCTGACCATCATCGTGTCAATAAGCAGCCTGGTACAGATCCCGAAGTGATGCTCAGGTTTGACGCGGATAGGAATGTGGCTACGGCGGGATGGCCCGAGACACTGCCTTCAGTGTGTTGCGCCCGCGTGCGACTTTGAGAAGAAGGCCAATGGAGACTCGATCCATGTATAACACAGGCGGGTGTTCAACAGAAAAGGCACATGAAAATGGCAGGCAGATACATCGCGGCCGACGCTAATAATGTCCTATGGTGTGTGGTGCACGTTTTCATGCGATATAGGAGGGCTGATGGAGCGGGTTGGGGGATATACCAAGCACATATTCGGCAACCTCAGGGAAGTTGCGGGAGAGGACCGGCTAGCTCCCAAATCTATCTATTCTCGGCGCGTTGTCGCTGTCGTCCTACTATTAAAACTCTTCGGACGTGGTTTAATACTTCTCTCTAGCAATGGAAGCGATCGAAGCTGTGGACAGAATGCTGCTTCGTATCGCTCCTTCTGCTGAATTGCCTGTCAGTAGACCAACAACCCACTCTATATGACTCGGGATATCCGTTACGTATTTGGCGACAGGTTGTGTCCAGCACCGAGACTGGCGTTTTGCTGAAAACTCCATCTCGGTGGGGGGGAGGGGTGTATACATACGAACGGAGGGATCATCGAGATCATCTTCGATCTCTGGTTCGGCCATCACCTCGCCCTCCTCGTTTTCCATTGCACATCGAAGCCCAGGCTGTTCACTGGACCGCACTCTTCCTCCCACCCATCTTTGATGGGGGGGGGGGGGAGCGCGAACTTCCAAAACGAGTGAAGTGGATGGGCGCCTTGGACTTTTTGTTCGGGGGGCGCTGGCATATCTTCACATTATGGGTTGGCCGGAGCGCCGGAGCGCTGAGCTGTGGCTATTAGAGCGCTATGAATAAACGGGGAGGTGGAGAGTAACCAGAGTCGCCGAGTCCTCTCGATTACTGGGACAGAGGTCTGAATACGGTGAGCGTCCAATGTGTGTTCCATGTTACCGTACGAAGTGCTGGCCTCGCACGCTGTCGGCGTCCCTCGGATGGGGATGTCTAGACTGCCTCTGCCACAAACGAGCCGCAGCGTCAAAACGACCAACGATCATGCATTCGGGTCTACTATCGATGATCATCGATCAAGGACGATCGCTTATCGCTTTATCGACTTACCGATGTCTATTTGCGAGTTACCCCGATTGAATATTGAGCGCCAAGCTAGTGACCGGTGAGTGAAACAACGCGCAACACGTGACAGGCAGGACACGACACCAAGCGTCGCTGTCTCCAGCCCTAAGTTCTTCCGATCAGTTCCATTCACCAAGTGCCAAATGCGGATGGCATAGAAATACAGGAGAATCAGCTATCTGCAGGGCGAGCTGTGTGGATGGTATGCACAGATGCCGCATCAAGGAAAGTACCTGCTAGAAGCAAGAGAGTTGTCCATTTGCGCCCAGCTGAGTGAAGGCCGAAGGCGCGGAACAAAAAAAGTAAAAGACGGATGAGGGAGCGTGAGGTTGAAGCGTAAAAGGAAAGGCGAAACGGGGTAGAACTCTCTTCTCAAGGTGTCCAGTCAGACTGGTAGAGCGGCAACGCGGGCATGTCCAGCTCATCGGGGTCGGATAGGGAAGGAAGTGAACGAGGGCCCGGGGTAAAAAAGTCCCCCTTCGCAAGGGGGTGGAAGAGGTTGTAGAGTCAGGGCGGGTACAGCCGGTTGACGTACGTGATGGGCTTTGCTGAGCTTGGGCGAATGACCAGAGGGGCATCAAGTCGCCCGCACTCAGCGCTCGGGCAAGAGGCGGTAATCCCATCAGGGTCTCGCCATCGGCTGGCGAGCGCACTTCGTGACTTTCGTTGGATTCCGATGGGGTCGGGGGACCATCGGCATCGCTGGGCCGCCAGCTGGGTAAAGATGAACCAGAAGAGGAGGCTCGTGAGCGTAGTTGGTCAGGCGGTACATGGCCATCTTGCGAATGAACAAGGCTGGGCCCGGCTTCGTTCGCGACAACGGCCTGCTGCCATGGCACAGGGGAAGTTCCCTCTCCAACCTGTTGGAAGGGTAAAATATTAACATGATCAGATGTTGTGGGGCTCATTCTGCTTTGCACGTGCACATCCACATCTTCCATTTCCTTCGCAGGAAGAGGAACATCATCGGGACAAGAACGCGGCGGGACAGACAGAGGCGGAGCCTGTACGCTTGCCAGGAAAGGGGAGGCTGATGAGCAAACAAGGGTTGCGTGCTTTCACGCCACAGCGCCAATTGAGCTTCCGCCTCAGCGCGGGCTTGATACTGTGCCCAAAACGCCATTTGGATTTGTTCCACGGCACGCTGGGCGTCGAGCGCAGCACGTTCTGCGCAGCAGCCCGACCTTCAGTCTGAGCCAGCAGAGCTGGCCAACGCTCCAGTTCCTGGTCTGCGGCCTGCATGCGCGTCTCGACCGTAGCCAGCCGACCTTTAAGTTCGTCCACCTGGGCCTGCAAGACATCATCTCATCGGCCTTGGCACGCTGAAGAGCGGCAAACTGGTCAGCATGACGGATGGTTTGGGTGCGCAACTCTTGTTGAACCATGGCCAACTGATTTCGGGCAGATTCGAGCGCAGCAGTGTCACGTTCCCGCTCACGTTCTCTCCCACGGTCCTCCGAAGGGTGTGCAAGCGCAGTGCGCGATCCAGGTCGCGAGAGTGAAGTGAGACAGACGAAAGCGTTGGACTTGGTCCGCTTCCACGGCCACGGGCCTTGTGTAACCCACGCCGCCCATCCTCCGCATGGGAGCCATGGTTTCTCCCGCTAATGGTACAGGTGACGTGCCCAGTCGCAAGGCGCGAAGTGGCGTACTCATCGGACGAGGAGGCACCTCATCTCGAGGGGAATCAAGAACCTCGGCCTCGGGTTCGGAAATAGAGTCCGTCTCAGACTCAAGCTCAGAGCTAATGGGGGAATCGAAAGTAATGGGGCACTGAGGCTCGGATGAGGGCGGCAACGGCATGTCCGGAGCGGGCGAGGGCACTTCCTTCATGACAGGAGTAGACGGGGGGGGATGAACGGTGTGGGCCCGGGCGTGGCCAGTGCGCAAGCCAGAGCCCGACAGGGCGTACGGATGCGAGGCAAGCCAGCTCGAAAGCCAGCCGAGAGAAGCAGGCTGGCAGGGCGCTGGCGGCGAAGAAAAGCAGCGTTGGCGGCCCGAGCGCCCTCCGAAGTTTCATCCTCTTCCCCTTCTTCTCTCCACCAACGGTGCCAGCCCTTCCTCCCCGTTTCGCCAGTCCTTGCTGAAAGACTGAACGAAACAGGCCTGGAACGGGGTCGCGCAGCGAAAAGTGGCCATCTCGTTCCCTGCGGTCGGCATTCGCGTTAAGTGTTCATTCGCCTCCAAAATACGAGACGTGCGGGCTGAGTTGATCCCATCGGCACCGTGCAATTCGTCGAAATCAGGGAGCTGGAGCTGTCTTTCGCCACCATGCAATGAGGAGGAAAACGAAGTGGGGCGGGAGGGAGGAGGAAGGCTGAAGCGGAGGAGGGGTCCACTCTGGATCCTGCGTTCCCTAGGGTCATTATGCATCGAGTTCTTGAGGATGGGGCGGCTGGCAGAGGGGAGGCGAGGGTGAGAAGAGGTGCGACCCTCCAGCTTGGAGAGTGAGCTGAGACGGCTATCTGGGGAAGATGCATCGTCCTCAGTGTCACTGCCGGAGGGTGACGTAGACAAGTCGTTGGAACGGGTAATATTCTTGCGCTGCTGAGGCCACCGCCAAGCCAGCTGAGGCTTCGTCAGAGTTGGAATCGAGGACTCTGGTGAAATCAACGAAGCTGCCGAAGGCTGAGTGCTCGCACTGCAAATTGAAGAAGGCCGAGCACCCGCTGGGCCAGCAAGGATCTCCATACTCTGACGTCCAGTGGACATGCTTGGTTGACGGATATGTCTGCTAGGCCGGCGAGTGTGTACAGTGGCTGGCGTTGGAGTAGAGGCAGGTGAGGGAATGGAGTCCAGCGGGGGCGGAAGAGGTGGGTCCGCGTTCCTCGGAGTGACCGGCGCAGACATAGGCTCCACCGGGAAATTTCACTTGGCTCGGGTACGATCTGGGCAAGGCACATGGACGGGGAAGATGAGGCAGCAGGGGCGGGATCGAACGATGTGTCCTCCACCGCAACTGGAAGGGGGGGCATGCCTAGGTCGGAAGGAAATGGCGAAAGCTGAGGAGTGAAGAGGCCGGGGGCGAGTTCGGTAGCCGAATCAACGCTTGAATGCCCAGAAGTGAACGGTCGAGGCGGTAAGGAGACAGACAAAGACGCAGTGCGGGAGTGGCCCCGCCCGTGGCGGAGGGAAGACACGCGGGCCATGCTAAATGGGGCGGCTGAGAGAAGTGTTGGCGGTGCAAGGCGGACTCAATGGAGGAAGTGTGTTGGAAGGCGGAGCGGCTGAGACGAAATGAGGGTGGCAGCGATGAAAAGGGGGGCGGGGAGTGGGTGGAGGCGGACACGGGGCGCTCGCCTGGAACGCAAGGTTCCGTGAAAGATGGTGAGCGTAAGCCGAAGGGCAGAAGCTGGGCGCGTGGGTTAGCGAGCCGAGGCGGACGAAGGTGAGAGCAAGGCCGCTGAGAGCGCCAATGGACGTACCACGCTCGGCTGAGGCCCAGACCCAGGCTCGGGAGTCTGCAGAGGCACAGGCACAGCCTCGGGGAGGAGGGGGGGAGGGGGGGGGAGGGAGGGGAGGGGGAGGGAAGGGCAGAGGGCAGGAGGGAAGGAGCGGCGGGGTGGCGATGGGGAGAGCGAAAACGACCCGCAGCCCGAAATCGAAAACGAATGGCGGCGGGCGGAGCAAGGGGCAAGCAGCGCCGCCTGCCTGCGGCCTGGTGCCTGCGTCTGGCGGCTGCCGCCGTCTGGGGCCACGCTGGGCGACCTGACGCTGACGCATGACGCGTGACGGAGCGAGCGAACCCTATGGCAGCGGCGCGCGTGGTGCACACACTGCTCCTGCGCAGATCTCCGCCCCGTCACACATCAGCATCACGCGCACACGCCGCATGTCACGCGCAGATCATCAGACCCAGGCACCGCTGTCTGGCACAGACCCCACGCCGCCGCCGCGGAGGCGCTGGGCGGCGTTGGGCGGCAGCGCAGCCTGCGCCCGTTCGCGCCAGCGCGCACCAGCCCAGCACCCAGCCGACACCATGTCTGCGCAGTTCCGGCTGAGCCTCAGGATAGCCTCACCCCTCACCGGTTCCAGCCTCATCGGCCTCATCGACATCCATCATCCACTCATCCACTCATCCACTCATCCATCTGCCGCGGACACCCACCATTGGGCTCATCGATCGCACATCCGTCCTCCCTCGGCCTCAAGCTTCAAGCTTGGAGCTTGGCGCGCAACCTGGCGCAACGCGGGGAAGGAGCGACGCGGGCTGTGGCACTGCTGTGGCTGCTGTGGCTGCTGTGGCTGCTGTGGCATGCGGCGGGCAGGGCGGCGATGGAATGGGGCAAGGGGGCAGTGTGCGCCCATGGGAACTAACGGGTGACCTGTGACCGGTGACCGGTGACCCCGGCTGCGTGTGACGCGTGACGGCGAGCGCTGGCTGAGCGAGCGAGTGGGGAGCTGCGCAAGGCTGCGCGCTGTTCCGAGTTCAGCCTGTCGCTGCTGCGCCGCAGCATCATGCACATGCCCCTTGTCTCCTGCCCCATCACGCATCACGCGACCCGTATCGCGCGTGACGCGTGACGCGTGACGCGTGACATGTGACATGTGGCATGTGGCATGTGGCACGTGACATGTGACACCCATACTTCATTTCCTTGGCGCTGTTGGCCATGGTGGTGTCATTAATGCCATTCCCTGCGTCCAGTTGGTACACTCTGAGCATCTGAGGGATCTGAGTTCCCTTGTCGCCCGGCTTGGGTGCTGCGTTCCACCGTTCCACCGTGTTCTAGCACAGGCGGAGCTGTTGCACTCCATCGACCATCCCGATACCCACATCCACAACGAGCAGACTGTGGAGGAAGGGGGAGAGACGGGGTGTGGGGCGATGCGTACTGACTAGTGGCTACCGAGTGATGGGAGCTGGAGAGCATTCGGAGGGGCAGATGGAGGCGGACCTCACGTTGCGGGACTCGGAACACCGAAGGCGACGTCTGCGTACCGGAGGGTGGTAAACGAGAGCACCGCAACATAACTGTTGGAATGCCAGCAGAAGGAGAGCTGCTTCGACTGTTGGAAAAGCAGAAGGCGACAAGAACGCCGAGTACTGTTGCAGGGACGCACTCCAGAACCATTCTTCCCCTTGGCTAGGATGCGGGCGCGAGGATACTATGCCAGCAAAATGGCAATCAAGATGTTTGACCACGGGAAAGAATTAACTAATGCGTCTCATTGGAGATGGTTCACTTCTCGGATGTGTCTGCCCCGCTCATTCATATCCACGCGCGACTACCTCAAGTATGAAAAGGAATCGCGCGGGTGCGAGAGGGTCCTGATCTACAGGCGGTTTTTCCGCAGTACGCCGGATGAGGAGGTCGGTTGCGTTCCTTTGTCCCAGCCTTATGCTTTGTAAATGATATGATTGCAATATAAGGACAAGGATGTTCAAAGAGAGCCACACGGTCCGCCCCATTTGGACGAAACGAAGGCCTTTCGTCTTGGAGAGCTTGGATATGTTAGTACTAAAGTTCAATGTCTGCATGGTCAACGTTCAACGTGCTTCATGTTCAACTCGTGCGAGGTCTGTGCGGTCCAACCTTCCACTTGAACGTGGAGCGTTTTCTTGGGGACTTGTGGCCGTGGTCCAAATGATCCAGATGTTTGGGGATCAGATCTCAGAGCTAACCGAAACCCAGCCTCTTTCTATAAACTTTGTGTCATTACCACGATGGGGAGCTCGATTCACCCATTGGTCCATGCCGCCTCCAAAGCTTCATCAGCTGCACCCTACACGAGCACATGCCGAGACCAACGTCTCGTATCTGCACTACAGTAAAGACATGAAGTGGCAATCCTTATTAGAGGGTAAACGAGCGAACCATCATGATATGTGGCTGGCCCGCATCATCAAAGGGCTCCCCTACTGGGGCGTAACCCAACTTCTCGTAGAATCCTTGAACTGGTATCTGAGCTCCCAGCTTGATCGTGCATACCTTGCCCTCGTTTCCTGGGGCCAGGGCGGTGTACAGCCACCACTCAGCCGCTTGAACCAGAAACTTACCAGTACCGCCCTTGCGATGAGGCAATCCCACTGCGAGCCGGCCTAGTTTAGCCCCGACAGCACCCGTGTTGCCAGCGGAGACGAAAGCCTTGCGGAAGCGAGCAACTACCGCCTCCTCTGTTTCAGCCGGACCCAGGGGATCAGAAGGGAGGGGCAACGGGACCGGGCGACTCTCACCCGGGTAGGGAGAGTAACGAAGCGCATCGTGCCAATGACCTTGCTGGGATCACTGGTGGCGTACAGTGCGAAATGAGCTGCCGGCTCGTCCCAACTGTCCACCTCATCCTCGGGCGAAAAGCCCTGCTCGCTCTCGAAAACACCGACACGCACATCGTAGCAGCCGAGCTTATCATTAGCATCCAGCGCCAGGCGCCATGCCAGCTCAGACGGGGTGGAACGGGCTTTTTCGGAGGAGAAGAACACATCGCTCGGAGGTTGTTGGGCAGGGTGCAATGGTGGGAGGGGAGACCAGCTAGCTGTCTCCCGTCCTTCGGACGCCCCACCAGAATGACTAGGGCCGCATCTCGCATCAGCCTCTGCGATCCTGCTAGGGAAATGCTGCATTTCACGTTGCCAATGAAATTTCACTACCAGATGGGTCCAAAAGCCACCAAGGCCATCTCCGAGATGACCTTGTCCCCAGGACTGAGGCAGAAGCGATACTTGTCCAGGCCAAACCACCACGACCCACGCCACGCAGTTTTCATCATTTCTCGTAACCATCAAAAGACGTTTCGCTCTAAAGTACTGAGGACGATGTCAAGTCATCTATTAGGTGCTTTTGGTGGCTAGAGTGTTGCGCCACATCGGACTAGCGATAAACGCGGATGAGGATGAGGAGGCGTGGCAATACGCCCATGTGTAGATTCATCTTGCTGCTAGCTGCACCAGTAACAGAGGTCAGAGCATGACCGCAAATGGGTCATGGCCATTGATAGTGAATTAAGCGCAGCACCCTCCCGGCAGCCATTAGCCACTAGGGGTGTGCTTCAAGTTCTTAATACCCAGCCGCTCCAGGAGCAGCCTCGCCCTCCTTGGCCAGGGACAGGTAGAGGTCACGCATCCGAGTGTTGTCCACGGCGGCACCCTGGGAGGTTTGGCGATCGTCTTGCTCTGATCCGACTCGAGTCCTAGATATTTGTTGACCCGTTCCAAGTCGTGCCCTCAACCAAGTCCTTGTCCCGCTGTGCCAGCAACGCCGCCTCATTCTCCTGTAACCACAAGAGTTAGTCACACCTGTATTTGCCGGTAGCGAGATGATAAAACGTACTTGTTCTTCGCGATGGTCTTTTCCTTCTTCGTATTGTATTCCTCGTAGAATGTATCGATCTCGCGCTCTGCACGCGAGATTGTCTCGCCGCCCTTAAGCCTCTCAGCCGTTGCATTGCGAGCCGCAATGTCGTCGGCTTGTCGGGAGCGCCAGGCACGCACTGCCTCAGGCTCGCCCGCCTCATCATCATCATCGTACGGGTTGGCAGGGGCAACAGCCATAGAAGGACCCAGTTAAACTGGAACGTGTGACTCGCCACCTCTGTTCCTCGCGAGCAACTGCGCGGAGCTGATCAGCGATCGCCTGATCGAGCTCGGGGTCGTTGAAAGCAGGGAACTGGTCTTCGAACGCAGCCTTGCGGGCTGCCGTGTCGGCATCATCATCCGCAGCAAACAAGGACGCAGCCATGTCAGCTCCAGCCTGAGGCACGGCTTGGGGGAACGACGGGATCATCAAAGCCAAAACCGCTGGGATTGCACCGGAGGTTCGGGCGCGGCAGGCTCCGCAGTCAGCTCGCCATCATCGCCATAGCAGGAAGGACGAGCTCGTGTCGTCAGGCAGGGCAGGGGCCGGGGCCGGAGCGCCGACACCGAGAAGGTCGCTATCGGCAGCCAAGTCGCCGAGAGCAGCGCGCTCTCGCGCGAGGAAGTCGGCAGTGGGGTCCGTCTCAGCCATGGCGGCGATGTGGGGGAGGGGGTGGTGGTGGGGCAATCAGGAAGCTGCTTCGATGTAAGCCTCAGCCTCAGGCGTTCAACCGAACCCCCTTGAGCGCGATGGCGACGGCAGTGCAACGTGGAGCAAGGGTGGCGTGCTTAGGTAATAATGCGTGGTGCAAGCCAGCAGCTGAAGATCTGATGCCGTCGCGCAGCGGAAACACTTGCTCTTCCGCGCCCGCACGTTGCTGTGCGCGGGGGGCATCCATCACCCACCATGCATCATGCATGACGCGTGACGGGACCAATTTAATGATGGCTGGCTCTTCAATTCAACGTTTTGCCTACTTCTTACAGGCAAGCCTGATAGGCGCAGCGTTCCTTTGTCCCCTTGTTTGAAGTTCTGCAAACGCCAACATGGATTCGGAGGGGGAAGGATCACTCAGCAGATATGCGAGCCCAAAAGAAGTTTCGACAGAGCGAAGAGAGGCTCGCAATGGAATGAGAGGCAAAAGGAAAAAGCGAGAGTTGAATTAAGAACGAGAGAGAGAGTTAGTATATATATGCAACACAGAGAGGGTGGGCAACGAAGCGATGAGGAAATGAGAATAGAGACGAGAGCTCTCGGAGTCTGGAGGGAACCGGAAGCAGATGTAGATGGGGATAGATGTATTGTTCGTCCAAAGCATGAAGCCCGGAGTGGAAGTGAAGAACGGGCCGAACGATGTATTCGTCGGTGGGGTCACTTATAGATGTTGAAGATGGCCCGTGCCATATATATTGTACGTGGCAATTTTGCAGTGGTGACACCTTAGTTCAATCGTCTTGATCTGCCTCTGCCTGTATGATAGAAGGGGAAAGGGATGCGGTGCTGAGACTGTTGAGCGTTGCGGATAAAAAACTGCTGGGTCGAAACAAGAACTCGGAATAGCTGTGGTCGTGTAGGGTAAGTGAAATAAGCTAGAACCGGTCATGTTTAAATCCGCCCCATCGCACGATTTTTGACTGTGTCATCTATATATAAGAGCAACAAAACGTGGAAGAGCCCACATCGATTTGAGTGTGCGGGTGGACATGGTGGACATGGAATCAAGGTAAGGGTTCAACAAGTTATCTCCGATGCAAGCAATCTCACTGGTGCTTGGCGTTGCGCGGAGGAGTCGGCCACCTCCACTTCCTCGATGCTTTGCAGGACCGAAGGGAACGACGTAGGAGGCACCCACCCAATGGCAGCCAAGTGTTCACTCTTTCCCAGTGAGTTGTCTGCAAACGATCCCCAAGCCTGGTCAGGATGGGGCACAGGCATCATTTAGACCACTCGTCGTTCTGTATCTGAACAATTTCCGCAGAAGGGAGAGCACCTTGCGAATGCAGCGCAGTGGCAATGGCTTGAACCAGGTCACGCCACTTGAACACTATTTGGAAGAGAATAATGGGCGTCAGCAAGAATATAGGTCCTTCTAAAGAGAGGAGAACGCTCACCTGGGTTTCGGCAATGAAGTACGGATTGTCTTCGGCCCCAGCTCGGTAGCCTCGAGGTGTTCAAGAACGGCAGATACGCAGTCGCAAGAACCTGAACATGAATTGCGTTCCAAACCGTTGCCCCCTCCGACGTAGACTGCGTGACCGAGATCCAAAGCAGTGATGTAAGACGGGATCTGGATGCTAATCTGGTGGAACGGACCGGTCCCAATCCCGTAAATCAGGGGCGGAAGGATGATGGCCGCCCGCACATTAAACTCCTTCTCAGCCGAGGGATTAGCAATCAGTTCCCGCACCTTGAGATCCACATCACGGTGAGGCGCACTTGGACTCAAGCGGTCGTCGAGGCCGGCGGCCGTCGCGTCGTGAAAGGTTAGTCATCTTTGGCAGTAAAATCTCCATGACTATCATCCACCAGCTCACCGGTACCCGATGTGTGGATGTAGACGGCCGGGCGAGCCCTTGGGAGGGAGCGCAGACCCTCGGCAATGGCCTGGGCTGAGGGAACGTGATCTGCCGTTGCAATGTGAAAGATAATATCCACACCCGGATCCGCAGCGACAGCTTTGATCACATCAACATCGTCCAATGTCCCGCGCACAGGCTCCACCCCAAGCTCGTGTAATTTCGCAACAGCCTCCTCACGGCGCACCAAGGCTTTGATCTTGAGGTGAGGCCGGGCAGCGCGAAGGTGGGAGAAGACAGTGCCTCCGATAAATCCAAGTCCGACGAAAAATGCGGTGGGCATTGTGAGCCTTGAGGGGTTCGAATGGATCTGGATGAATGGCGCGCTTGAGAGGACGATGGTGGAAGGGTTTAAGAGTTCCGGAGCGATGGATAGCAACCCCTGTGGCAACGCCGCTTGGCAGCAACCGTTATCCTTCCGCTTGCAATGCAATGGCCATTAGTAACAATCTCACCGGCGTTAAACGTCGTTAAACGTTAACAGCACATCATACGATGCAACATCTGCGTCCTGCTCAGCTGATGTCATGCATGTCATGCATCATGGTGGCGTATCGGTCTTAAATAGTCCCGTATCTCCGGGATGGCCTGTGCGCTATACCGGATGGCCCCAACTCGGAAAAGGAGTAGGAAATTGACCGAGCAGGTGACAACACCAGGGCCCGCGCCTACACCAAGGGGAACAATGTTTTTCACAAGTTTCAATTCAGCCTTAAAGCCCGTACGCCCCCTACAACACCATCTTAAGAAAGGGATGGGTTAAGCTTTAGTTAAGGAGCACAGATTACTATTAGCAAAGAACACAGAGTCTGTGAGAAAAAGGGCCTCAATATCGAAACAATGTGTGGTGTATGTCATGGACCTTGTCACAGCAATATAGGTTGGAAAGGCGTGCGAACAGGCGAATGTTGGATTTTAGGGACGACAGTATAGTTGTAAGGACGACAATAACTGATCGATCGGAACTGTGGTGGCTGAGCGGCGACAAAAGTGAAAGAGAAGTCCGAGAGAGAAGGGTGCCCGGTAGCGACAGAGAATATTAAACGAACAGGCTGGAAAACGGAGACTGGTGGGAGTTGGTACTGCGAGGGACAGGGGTAACGCGAGATGAGGGCCCGTCCATACCGACGGAAGGATCCGTGGAGAACGCGACGAGCCCATCAGCGGGTAGTGGTGCGGGCAGTGAAGGGTGGGTAGGTAGATTTTTTAGACCGTCCAAGGGAGAATGGTGATCAGGGCGGTCCGATGCCTGCAAAGGGAGAGGCTCATGCGGAATAGAGGTCGGAAATGGAGAATGGAAAGCTGGCTTGGACGGGGTAAACTTGAACCAACTATCGAATGAGGTGCCATGGGAAGAATTAGATCGGGCGGTGAAGTCCAGGAAGAAGCGGAAATGTGAGTGGGAAATGAGTCGCTGGCATCCGAAGCGCTCATAGAAAGGGATATGTTGGGGGGTTGCGAACGGTAAGGGGCATACGGGAGTGGGCCCATACTGATGGCTGGTGAGATGTTGTATGCGTCCACCCCCGTATCATCAAAACAGCTGCCGGCCTCAATCGCTTTAGAGGTAAACAGCATTGGCATGGACTGGAAATCGATGGGCACGTCAAGCGGCTTATTGCAAGTAGGGGTGCAGGTTTGATGAAACTGTTTCCCCAAAAGGGGCATTGAGCTGAATGATGAACTCGGACTGGAGAGGGAGTTGAGAGAGGTTGAGAATGATGAAGAAGGCGACTCAAATTCCAACCCGGAGGGAAGGGGATCCGACGAAGTCCTATGATCGTTGATGTGCGGTGGAGAATGAATGAGATGCGCTGGAGATGATACCAGCATGGCAGTTGAGGTAACCGAATCAGGTGTGACTGAAAAAGCAGGGCGATCAGAGTCTATGATCCTGGTAGAAAACATGACAGATGAAGATAGTGAGGTAGAGCGGCGCACGTGAATGCTGGACATGGAGTTTTGACTTGGGCCTGACTGGGACGGATCCGTAATAAACGGTGGTGTCAAAGCACTCAGTACCGAGGTTATGGGTGCACTGTCCCGCCGTGCTGTAAAGTGGAGCATGGTAGCGGGAGAAGAATCCGGCGTATTGGGCGAGGAAATCCCCCTTATTTCGCAAAGTTTATGCCTAGAGCTTCCTTCCATTCCGGCGGGCCCAATCTGTAGCGGACCTAATGAGCGATGACAAGACGAGACGTGTGTGCTGCGACTACTTTCCACAGTACGGCGCTTTGGGCGGTACTTGTAGTTCTGATAAGCCAGCAAATGAGTCAGTACTGGCGTTTTGGTCAAACATTACTATAAAAAGACATTGACATACTGGGAAGCGGTGGCGATGGAGGGTCCGCGCCTTCTCAGCCTTGCGAATGTACTCATCCTTGACGCTCTGAGGCTCATTTTTCCACAGCACAGAGATCTCGCGCGACATTTCAGCTTGGCGTTGTCGACTGCTCAGAACCGGGTTTCCATCAACTTGAGAGCGTCGCTTGAGCTCCTGGCTCTTGTCAGATCGGTACAAGATCCAAGCGTTGGGGGGGCGTGGGGCCCGGTCATCCTCTCCCTTCAAGCCTTTCGCAGGAGAAAGAGGGGATTTTTTCCCAGCCACGGCCGAGCACGTGCCAGGCGAAGGGGAGCGATCGCTCTGGGATGGAAGCGAGACGGGGTGTTGAAGGTCAAATGTGGCCATCGTGGTGAAGTATTATAGGGTGCAGAACAGGCTGCTTTTGGGAGGGCGGAGGCCAGTGGTGAGCCGAGGGGGTACAGGGGTAAACGGGGGGCGTAGAACACTGCCTTCGGGGAAGGTATGGCGATGGCCTGTGGGCGGGGGGTAATAATGATTAGCACGGCGGGGAGGGATGGAGATAGAGGGAGGGGGAGGAGAAAGGGAAGAAGCGAAGGTGGAAGGCGGCAAAGGAGGGGGGGAAGTGGGGATACAAGGATGGCAGACCAGTATCATAGGCTGCACAGCAAAACGGCACTAACCCCGACTAGCCCCACGCTGAAGTTCGATTTTGGGCGTGCCTTCAAAGCAGCGGAATACAAATGGCGCTGAACGTTGAACGGACGTTGAACGTCGCGTTGAATAGCCCAACATCGGTTCCCACCCTTTCCCACCCTTGCCCACCCCGCATGTGACGGTGATGAGTGTGATGTGTATGGCACCCACGTGTCAAGCGTTGGATGCCGTCACACGTCCCGTGTATCTCGCGTTCCCGAGTCACTAAAATAAGCGCCACTACTAGTATAAACTAGGCTGCCGCGCCACAGAGCCGCGCATGAGAGCAGAGCGTGCCACAGAACGTGCTGAACCTGATGCCGATGGCCAGACGAGAGATGTTGAGCCGGTACCATGTTTGGCGGTACGAAAAACAATAACAAGAGCAAGGTGACGGCAAAAACGTTACTGTCTATATCTCTCATCGACCACTTGCTTTCCACCAAGGGAGCTGGTGACGACACTTCTTTCAGACAAAATGGGTATGTCACCGCCCTCGAGCCGCAAAATATCCAACGCCGACCCCTCTCCATCGTACCCGATGATCCGTTTCGGGACTTACTGGAGAAAAAGAAGAAAAGTTAAAGAAGGAAACGTTGATATAGATTGAACAAAAAGCGCTTGCTACAGAGGCGGCGCTATGGAGAAGCAAGATGAGAGTTCTTTTGATGAAAATCCTCTGTTTTCCATATATTGACCTGGTGCAGAAGGAGGTCGAGGTTCTCAAGGGCGTTGGAATGTACCCTTACGTGTATATGGGTCCGTCGTTCGCTCAGTACCTTGGTTTGCCTGCGTGACGTGAGAAATGCACTTGAAGGTAGAGGATAATTCCCAGTACAATGGTTGGAGCAAAGTGGTAGATGAGATCCAAGCATCAAGTAGGCCAACGGTAACCGAGATAGTGAGGGTATTATGCCACAAGAAAGGAAGCATGCCAGCGTAACCTTCTCGGCTCTGCACCCACACCCTGGCGTGCGTACGATGTGACGGACGAGATGCTGGGAAGACCAGGTCGGCACATCAAAGCGAACCGTGATGCAGATGGCACAATGAGCCTAGGAGTGCGTACTCACAGTGGAGGTGGAGGTGGAGGTAGAGGTGAAGGTGGTGCAATCTTCGCCGAGAGGACACAGCTTAAACCGACAGAACCAAGCCGAAAAAGCGGGAAGTAGAGCTCCAAGGTGGCCAACAGCGACTGCTGACGTAATCAAAGAGCAGTCGATTGGGTTGACATCATGCCTTTGGTTTACCTGCTGCTTGCGAGAAACCATCGACACGATGGACGAAGCCGGTGGAGCGCCTGAGGCTGGGGTTGGGGCGCTGGGCTTGGTGCCAGTTGGCATGAGCCAATACGACCTACTCAGCACCGCTTTCAAGGCGCCAGAGTTTATCCAAACGTTTGGTGCTCTCACCGACCGCACTGTGCTGGACTATTTTGCCCTCTCGCCCTTCTTTGACCGTCAGAGCACCAACCAGATGCTGCGGATGCAGGCTGTGGAACTAGTCCCTGTGGGTCGCTGGACGTCCGCAGAGGAAGCCGAGAAGCTGCGTTCCTTGTTGGCATCGAGTATATCGTTTCCCATGCTGCCCCGCCCAGTCTCTTTGTCATTCACCGCCGCCAGCGCACCTCGCCTCATGAGACCGAGACCCAGGCGGCCTACTTTGTCTTGAACGACGCCATCATGCAATCGCCCGACCTGTTCAACGTTCTCGGCAATCGATTAGTACGTCCCTTTTCTTCGTAGCATCAGAATTGCGACAAGGTCATCGTTGACGGTCTTTCCCTTGTCAGACGGCGACTTACGATGCGATCTATCAATCCATGGCTGCCGCGCGCGCAGCCCAGCCTCCAATCGACCTTCGCATGTCGACTTCGACCGCTCGTGCATTTAAAGTGTACCAACCGGGGACGGACACGCCAACTGCAGCAGACGTTCCCGCAGATAATGGCGAGCCGCCCAAGCGTGCCAGCGATGACCCTGAAGCTGGCGAAAAGCGGGTGCGGATCGCTCCCTAGCTTGAAATACCCTAGCACATCTAAACTGGAGAAGACAATGACTAGGATTGGCATAGTAGTATGATTTTAGGCGACAAGAAGTCAAGGGGTAGCCATGCCTGTACTAGCGACAGCAGGCAAAGCGCCAACGCGCGGGACGGGGTCCATCAGAGCGCAACACTACATACCAAAGGGCGCCTACAGCAGGCCTGGAAAATGCACCATGTAAACGCCAACAAGGGGAGAGACGGGCGTGATTTACTCGTCATCCCTCCTCCTCGTCACCACCCTCGGCAGCAGCCTTAGCGCGCTTGCGCTTCACGCGGCCCTCGCGGCCACCTCCGTACGGCGAGTTGAGAGCAAAGTCGATGTGCTTCTGGCTGTCGAGACGGACGACAAACGAAGGCACGTTGACGATCTGCTTGCCGACGCGAATGTGGCGCTGGCGGATGAGCACACGGGCATGGTGGATCGACTTGGCGAGGCCAGTCTTGAAAACCTGAGTTTGAAGACGACGCTCAAGGAAGTCTTCAACGGTGAGGGACAGCACATAGTCAAGACGCATGCGGGTTTCGTCGAGCACACCAATGCGCACAAGACGGCGAATGATGGCGTTGCCTTCGAAGAGACGCTTGGGGTCCTTCTCGTCCAGCTTCAACAGCTCACGGGCCGCACGGCGGATCTTGGAGAGGGTAAGCGAGATACGCCAGATCTCAGTCTTGTTGCGGAGACCGTACTCGCCAGCCAACTTGAGCTCCGAGTCAAGGCGGGACGCCTCAAAGGGACGACGGGGCACCTTGTACGTCTTCGACTGCTTCCTGGGAGCAAGAGGCATGGTACTTCCGAAGAGTAAAGTGTGTTAGACCTCGCTCGCGAGCGTGACGCGAGGTTGAGCTAAAGGGATGCTTACCTTAAATTTGGCGGCGGGGACCGATGTCGACAAGAGCAGCACGACGAAGGTGCCGACGAAGGGGAGGCCGGCTGACAGCAACCCTACATGTGCGTCCTGCACTACGGATGACCACGACCGCAGTGTGGCCTCGCGAAAATTAAAACAGTGCCTCAGTGCTAAAGCATCTGCAGCTAACCGCAATATTTGCCGCACACTGGTATCGTGCGACTAATCGCTGCCCGCAGCACCACCCACCCCAACCCTAGACCACACCATTTCGGATTGTTTTGTGCTCTCTTACATCTCATCCTGGCTGGCCTTCTCACCAACGAGGTCATCAAACAACTGTAGGTGCGTATCAGCGCCCGCCTGAGCGAGCGGTTGGCTTCGGACCATGCGACCCGCCATGTCTCCCTTTGCCAACCGCGCCTGAGAGGAACTTGAGGCGAGCGGGAGGACTGACCTGTTCTGTTGACGTTAGAAACCGCCATGCCTCACTCATTCGGTTACCGGGCGCGCACGCGCGACCTCTTCAAGCGCGGTTTCCGCCAGCACGGCCAGATCCCCCTCTCGACCTACCTGCGGCCCTACCACGTTGGTGACATCGTCGACATCAAGGCGAACGGTGCCATTCAGAAGGGTATGCCCCATAAGTACTACCACGGCCGCACCGGTGTGGTCTACAACGTGGCCCCCCGCGCTGGGTGTGATCATTTACAAGATTGTCGGTGGTCGCTACATGGAGAAGCGCGTGAATGTGCGTATTGAGCACGTCAAGCACTCCAAGTGCCGTGACGACTTCCTCGCCCGCGTCAAGTCCAACGCAGAGAAGAAGCGCATCGCTAAGGAGGCTGGCGAGACGTTCGACCTCAAGCGCCGTCCTGCTCTTCCTCGTGACGCCCGTGTCATCAAGACGGAGGACAACCTCCCCGAGACTCTTGCCCCCATCGCGTACGACACTTACATCTAATGGTGTTCATGTCGCGATTTTCTGCTGGCCTGGGATGTGTACCGGGCCTGTCTCCCAAAATACCATGCGTGTGGTTTGTCTTGGCCTTGGGCTGGGACGCATGCTTGTCGAAGGGCTTGGCAGCCCTATCTGACAGCCTATGCACTTGTACCCATATACATATGTGCACTCACCTCCTATGGGACGCGTCATGTCGCTGTTGCAGTCGGACACAGCTGGTGAAAGGGTCGGCAGTGGGCAAGGGAGGGCGGCCTGTAGTAATGTAGTCCAGTCTTCGTTGGCCACACCCCACACCGGTGAAAAGGAAGGTTGAGTGCTGCCTGTATCCGAGGCCGGGATGCGTCAGGCGCGGCTCGGCAGTCTCGGCAGTGGCGAAAGGTGGCGAGGCGCGAGGCCGGAGTGCGTGAGGGGCGAAGGTGCCATGGCGCAGGCCTACTATGTGTGGACAGTGGCGGTGTGCTGAGATCCAGTGTTTAGTTCGCCACGCGCCACGGCAGGAGTGTACGCCCGGCTGGCCGAGTGCGCGCACGCGCAGTGGGCGACCACTGCTACACACGCGACCACCTGGGCAGTGTGTGGGTGTCGAGCGGCTGGGGGGCCTGGTTGAGGGGGGGCGCGGGGGCAGTGCTGGGCAGCCCATGTCACGTGTCAGAGGCCAGCTGATTTGGCTAGGGCTTGTGGTTGCGGTGCAGCGTGGCTAACCCAGTGGCCGGCGCTCCTCGATGCGAGCATCGAGCAGAGCAGAGCAGAGCAGAGCAGCCGCCGCGCCCCCATCAGCACCAGCACCCGCACCCGCAGCTGCGCTTGCACCCCCACGTCATTGCCATCTCCCGCCTCCCATCCCCCTTGCCCTGTCCCCCCACCCGCCTCCGCCTGCCCATCTGTCACCACTGCGCGCTTCGACGCGACGGCGATGAGCGCTGCCCCGACACCGGCCTAAGCACGCTCAGACACGACATATTGTGCTGCCCTCTCCTATCTGTTGATTCCCCCCTGTCCTCCCCAACCCGCTATGGCTCGTACCACTCGCCGCGCCCCCTCCTCCCGTGCCCCACGCGGATCGTCTGGTATGTTCTCAACCTTCACCAGTGTCTCTTTTGTTCCCCCTGTCCCGACTCACTGACCGTCTCTCGCCCGTGGTTCGCCCCCTGCCTCTAGGACGCGTCACACGCAGCAAGAAGACCCATGTTGACAACCCTGAGGATGTCGAGCTGCAGCTCAACTCTCAACTACGTGCGATGGGATTGTATGCGGCCGACACACTTGGCGATGGCAACTGCCTTTTTCGGTATGTGTTCTCACGGGACTTCTGCGCCAGGGAATTGTACCCTCTCGACAACTGGACGGAGTCAACTAACCCTTCTGTGTGCTCGATAGTGCTCTGTCTGATCAGCTTACGGCTCACCTGGATGGTATGCACGCCTCCGCTCCCAAATCTGCGACTACCTTGCCGCGAACCCAGAGCAGTTTGCTGGTTTTGTCGATGGCAGCTTTGATGCATATGTGGCCAACATGCGCGGAGAATGGCACATACGGCGGCCATGTGGAACTGTCTGCGTTTGCGCAGTTGAGCCTCAAGCGCATCAAGGTCGTTCAACCCAAGCTTGTCCTCGTAGTGACGGGGGAAGAAGATGAAGCGTCCGAACAGGCTCGTACCCGGCGGGAGGAGGAACGATCTCGTGCTCTAGCTCAGGCGAGCTCGATGGATCGATCCACACCATGCCTATCTCCTTAGCTGCCGGCGAGCGGCAGCGGAGGCGACTCCGTCGTCAGTCCCAAAAGGAGGGACAGCCCCCGGAAGACACACTCAGCGTACTTTCTGTGCCACTTGAGAGTGTTGGACCACTTTATATTGCCTACCACAATTGGGAACATTACAGCTCGGTTCGAAGCCTGGGCGGTCCCCACACTGGCCTTCCCAGGATTCACACGTCTGAGCCCCACCCTTTCAGAGGATGAGGCATCTGTGCTTGCTGCCCCAGCGTCCGACACAGAGAAAACTCTGGATCCGACTGAAGACGAGAAGCGTGTGCTGCGCTGCCTAGTCCGCCCTCGTTCTGTTGAACAAATCCGCGCCTTACTCGCAGCATGACTTCAACTCAGTTGTCGAGATGTTGACCGAAGAAGATGCCAATTTCGCGACCGACGAGCCGATCGACAGCTCGTCCCGCTCCGGGTCCGTATCAACGCCCGCCACGGTGGTCGACGAACTTGAAGATCCTGGACAGAAGAACAAGCGGCTCTCCACCACTGATCTTGACGACCGGGGGAATAAGAGGCGATCGCACAGCCCTTTGACCCCCCCTTTACTATCATCCTTTGTCCTGAAGGAGCCACTTCTTCGACCTCTTCATCTGTCGGGCGCACCGACACACCCGAACCCAAGCCCTGTCGCCGTTCGCCGTCTCAAAGCAGTGACCCGGCCTCCTCGACCGACCGCACGGGAACGTAAACAGGTCAAGACAGTTGAGAAGGCCTTGACGAGGAAAGCTGCTGCAACGCGTCGTACCAATGGCAGAGTGGTGTCACCGGAGCCTTTGCCCACGGGCCCGTTGGCCGTTGAGGGTTTTCGTGAACTCAAGATCTAATTAGCCTGGGCGCTTGGTCTTGTGTTATTTGGGCGTCACGCTTCTTCATGAGTCCTTCCTACATTGCATCGTATTTGTCGGTGTGTCTGTCGACTACTAGCGAGCCTGTTGCATCTGTTGGCCTCCTGTCAACTTCACTTACATCTGCATTTCCCTTTCAGCCGTCCAATTTGTCCTTGCACATCATGCATCTTTACCCCCCACCGCCCCACCCTTCTGTCCCTTTTACAATGCCTCTGTTGCGGAGCGCTTCTGTCAACACCCAAATTATAAGATAGACTGGCGTACATAAGAGCCGGAGCCATAGAGAGATACAAGATGCATGTAGCGTCACTACCACCCAACGCTCAATACGGACGCTTCATCTGGCGGCGGTTGCGAGGAGGCACCTTTTCGCCGGGACGCACCTCGCCGCGCACACGGTAGCCGTGCTGGACGCGGTCACCATGGTAGCGAACGACCTTCTTGCTCTTATCCTGGTAGGCAATACGGCGAATGTTGTAGCCTTGGCGGTAGCGCTCCATGGCCCAGAGCACGTATTTGCGATCCCGCGTGCTCAGCCCCATCTCCTCCAACTCCTTGCTGGACAGGTGAAAAAAGCGGACCAATCCTGGGGTAGTGCCTCGGTGAAGCCCGAGTCACCAGCCAAATTTCGCCGCGGTAGGCGGGTGATGGCCTGGATAAACTCAATCGGGGTAGAGATTCCCTCTTGAAGAATGAGCCAGTCAGTGCGGCCAGGCAGAGAAAGGGGGTCCACATACGTGATGGCTCAGGGATGCGGCCACCGGCCGTTCGTAGACCAGGCGGAGGGCCGTGCCGTGAGTGGGGGCGGAGACAGAAAAGGCCCGCGCTGATGGCACAGCTGCAAAGGGACCCGAGGCAAAGCTCGTCCTGGGCATCGCCCTGGTCAGTGCGACTGGCCGCACAGCTGCGCACAAGCCAGTGAGGAACTTCATCGTGTCCCCGATGGTCGTTGCTGGCACCGCGCAGTCGCCCACCAGCGTGCGCCTCATCAATTCTTCGCAGTGCTTTGGGATGGATGCGGCGGAATCACAAATTGAAACAATTCCCGGGTTTCTCAAATTGAAACTCCGCTGACCGACTGCCGCTGATTCTGCCGATGAGCGATTCTGGCCATACTCATCCGTTCTCCTTGGATCGAGGATCCCTCCCACACTCTCATCTGTATCCATATCTCGGCCGGGGGAGAGAGTTGAAGTGAACGTTAAACCTGAACAAGGGATACCGCTTCGCTCAATCAACCAGCGTTTGCTTTACAAGCTGTGGGCTCCACCCTCACGCATGCTTCATGAGCGATACCTTCCAGCAAGTAATCGATACCTGGGAATGTGGTTTATTAAGGCAGGGATGGCACAGCTGGGACCTGGACCATGGATTCAATAACACCTACTCATACGCTCGATCGAAAGAGATACAGCTCATCGGCCAAATATGAGCCCCCGTGGTTTCACACCGAGGCGAAGCCACCAGTCCATCTGCAATTTCTGGGACCGAGCCACAAACCTGTACTTCTTCTCGACGTTGGGAGGAATAACCGACTTGAGTGCCACCACTCGTTTGATGACCTTATTGATCCTGCTAAAGTGGATTTGCTCTACTGTGATCGCAGGCGCAGACGCCTCGACAAATCGAACACCTCAGCCGCACGCTCCAGCGCCTGTTCCAAGAGAGGGTGCAAGTTAGTCACCAACCCGCCACACGCAGATACAGAGGAAGAAAATACACACGCCGAACGCGATGCCTTCCTTGCTAAGGAAGATACGCTGCAGCTCGAATCGCCAAGCCCTAATCTGATCGGCGGTGTTCATATTCCCAGGCGCACTAGTCGTATGAACAGCAACGGTCAAGACGCATCGGTAGCAACTGTCAAAGACCATCGGGCTGCTCAGTAGCGGCAGCCGAGGCATGAGCTGAGGAGGGTACAGGCTTGGCCTTTGCGACCGCCTTGCGTTGGCGCTTGGCGGGTGGCTCTTCAGTCTCCAACGCAGCTTCCTTTTTAGTAACAACCTTCGGAGGGGGAGGCGGCGACTGTGGCGGAGGCAAGGACCGTGGCGGAGGCGGGTTACGTGGGGGGGAGGAGGCGTAGGCGGAGGGCTGGACTTGATTGGACGCTTCTTGATTTCGGGCTGAGGCGAGGGATGAGATCATCATCATCGCTCCCGCGCATCTCGTCGCTTCCCCATATGGGTTCTTCTTCGTCTTCGGATTTGTCAGAGGCGGGCTGCTGCTCCAACTCAGCCAATTCGGCTTTGGCCGCTTCTGATGCGGTCACGATTGCGTCTTGTTTGCGCGCCCATTCTACTGGATCATCTCGGGCGATTTGATAGGCCGTGATTAAACTGGTGGTGAGTTTGGCGCGCACACTTTTCTTGGGGTTTATCAGAACGGCATCAATCAACTCGTCATTGAGTGTCCCAAGTTGCGCTGCATCGTAGAAATAACTGGGAGCGGAGAGGGTACACGGGCATGGGGGAGAGGCAGGAAGGAGGTTAGTATCGCATTCAGTCAAAAGAAAAATTCACATACTAATCAGCATCGGGCATAAAACGCACGATGTACTTTTTGCCGGACTCCAGGAACGCGTCGTGCACATCCTTAGGGACTTGGTCACGGCGTACAATCTGTCGTTCACTCATCAGCTAGCAAGCTCTCGTCGGGAGTAGCAAGAAAAACAACGCACCATGGCCGGCCATTCGGATACCCTGTCAGGCGCGCCAGCACCAGATCGTCGCGGTGACTCCACGGTGGAGGGTGTTTGTTGCCAAGTGGAGACGCGTAGGGGCGGGGGGAGGGACTGCATACAAGACGGTGGAAATGGATGGCTTGGTGGAACGACCATGAGGCATGATGGCGCTTGCGATAGGTCAGACCAGAGCTCAGGCAAGGCGAAGGTGGGGGTGGTGAATGCGCACGGCGGCCGGTGTGGGGTGCTTGGAGTGGGTGCTAGCAGCGATGGGAGTGGGGAGGGCGCAACGATGATGTTGACTCTCTGCCGAGCCCTGATTGGTACTGGCGCGCTGCTCGCCCTTTCTCGCCGCGACGCGCCCATGCCCTGCCCTCCGCACAGGGGCAGTCCTCCGTACACTGCTTACCTCATCAATCACCCCTCCTTGCCTTTCCCCTGCCGTTCCGCGTATTTAAGCTGATCTGCTCTCCCGTCCCCCGCCCCCAGCAGGCCGCCGCATAGCCCTTCGCCTGCGTTGCCATCACACCTTGCTTCTGCCTATCGCTGCCTGACGTCGATACTCGATAGCCTGCTGTGCGCCATTTTTGCTGCGCCTTGTCCTGCTCTGCTTCTTTCGTCCGTGAACGCTACGTGAGGCCTTGACATTTTGATCTGGATCTGCCAAGATGAGTAACCGCGTGGTGGTGAGTCTTGCTCTGACGGTTATCCCGTGCTGCCGTTGTACCGGTGCTCGTACTAACCCCGCATGCGCTTGCTCTACCTTGCTCTGCCTTGCACTGCCTTGCTCCACTGTCCTCGTCGCAGTCTTCGGTCTATCGCACCATCATTGACGATGTGATCAAGAGTGTCCAACCCGATTTTGAGGACCAGGGGATCGAGAAGGAATACCTTGAGGAGCTACAGCGCTTGTGGGAGCATAAGATTATCACCTCTCAAGTGGCTGAGTTTGAAGGTGCGCCCCCTCTTCCGCCGCGGCAGAGTCGAGCGGAGCGCAAGGCGGTCGAGGCTCAGGCTAAGCAACTAGCCGAGGCTTCCTCATTCAATGACGACGATACGACCGGTAGCAAGCGCAAGCGTTCCAGCAGCCCAACGAATGCACCCAGTAGCAAAGCCCGTGCTCCTGATCCCCAGAGTGACGAAATCGGCTCGGACCTCGACGATTCAGATGAAGACGAAGATGGGGATGGACCCGGTGCTGATGGTGCTGACGGCGACCAAGACATGATCTTGTGTCTCTACGACAAAGTATGTTGGTCCCTTCCTGGGTTGCGGAGGTGCGTGTGCTGACCCTCGCTTGCCTTACCGCCGGGTAGGTTGCGCGCGTGCGCAACAAGTGGAAGTGCCAGTTCAAAGATGGCATTGCATCAGTCGATGGTCGAGACTATCTGTTTGCCAAGGCCAACGCCGAGCTTGAGTGGTGATCGAGTGCTCATTAATCCCACTACGCTAGACGGTTGGTGATGTTCGACTTCCTTCCCATTGCAAAACCCTGCTCACTAGGTGGGCTAGGATGCCTGCCGATAAATACTACTTCGCCTCCATCTCCTCTCATGCGCCTCAAGCCCTACAATTCATGATGCTTGGTGTGGATCGTCAGTCCTTCCTCAGGCCACGTCCATCATTTGATCAGGCATTAACATGTCTCAATCATCGGACACCCTACGAGTTGCAACCACTAAGATGCAGGCAGAGCATACAATTTTGGGGGTTGCCCCAGTCGAAACAAGTCGCCGGAGGGTAAAGATGCAAACAGCGGTCGAAGCAGACCAGCAAGTAACCTCACTGACACGTGGCGCACCGTGATGCATGGGGATCCTCAACGAAGTGTTCCTGCCTAGGCACAATATGCATAGTCTCGCCTCCTCTAAACGGGAGAGAGACGAGGGGAGAGAATGAAGTGTTCACTCCAAATGGGAGCCATCCCAGTCTGTATGAAATGAGCACAAGCGCACTTAGATGTTGAGCTTAGTGCGACGCCAGTTCCGACGGAACTTGTTGTACTGGATCTTGTTGTCCGTCTTCATGCGGAACCACTGGGGGATGGGGCTGAGGGGCGAGTTAGCACGCAGCGATAGAGGGCCAGAGTTTGACCAGCCATGAACACTGAGCGGATACCAGCGGTCGGATGGTAATAGTGCGCCAGCCTGGTCCAGGAGGAGGAAACGTACCGGTTTTTCCTGCCAGCCTTGGCAAGAGTGGCCTTTGTCCGGAAGGTCTTGTGCGAAGGCATGGCGACTGGGAAGCGTACGAGAACAATGGTCAGCACGGTGCGGGCGAAGGGATGGAGGCGAGGCGTGAAGCGGCGAGTGCTCACCTACTGTGTGGCGGTGGTATCCGTAGCTGAGAGGCAAGCGGCCAACAACCAGTGGCTATTGCGATGGTGGCGAGGCGGCATGAGCACTAGGGTTGGCGTTTCCAACCCTATTAAAATCTGCCGCAGCGTTTCTGGTGTCACATGTCGCGTGCCATACGTCACAGGCATTACATGCAAACGTCACATCTGACAAGCCCTCGGATGCCCGCTTATGCGCTTATGCCCGTTCCTAGATCTAATTTCTGCAGGTAGACAGGCGCTCGGCCCTCGCACCGGGACATTACCTCAGCGTCGGAGGCGCTGCCCAGTGTGGCTGTCACGAGGTCACTAACCATTAATCACTGCCATGGCGTCAACGATTACTAGCTACTAGTTACTAGTTACTAGTGAATAGCGTCACGTGCTTATCGCCGAGCTTGGGGCGGGCTCAGGCTGAGGACCTTCTGAGCCCTCGGACGGTGTGGAGAAAAGCAGTCGCGGCGCCAGCGAGTCTGAGCCTCAGGCCCACCCACCAATGGTTGACCTGCAGCTGCCCCAGTGGCCCCCCGCCGAAGCTGACGCCCGAGCAGGTGGCCTATCTGACGGCGACGGCGACCGACTATGCGCTCGCCCACGGCCTCGTCTACCGCCCGCCGCTTCCCGCCGGGGCGCCGCCCGAGGCAGTCGACGGCCGCTGTCATCCACGCCCCCTTTGCCCTCCTTCCATCGCCCTTCCCCCGCACCTGTTTTCCCAGGCACAGCAGCTGCAGCCGGTGCTCAATGAGCTCTACGCCCGCGTCGCTGTGGACCACGCCTTCCTCCGCTCCATCTTTGTTGAGCAGCACGTGATTGACGTTGACCAGTTCCAGCATCGCCTCTGGCAAGTCTACGAGTCTGTCCACGCCGAGGGTCTCGCGCAGCACCTCCAGCTCGGCCTGTTCCGGTCGGACTATTTGCTGGACGAGCAGTCGGATGGTCTTCCCACGAGTCTCTCGGACCCTCGGCATCAAACAGGTTGAATTCAACACCATCTCCTCGTCCTTTGGCCCGCTTTGCAGCCAAGTCTCCCAACTGCATCGGTACCTGGCTGGCTTAACCCGCAACTATTTTGGTACTCTGGTGCCGCCGCTCTCGCATGGCTCCGAAGCGGGAGAGTCGATCCCAATTAACGATGCGACCGACACGCTGGCTGCTGGCATTGCCGGCGCCCACGACGCCTACCTGCGCCAAATCGTGCCTCGGATTCAAAAGATTCCGCGCGATCCTGTTGTGCTCTTTGTGGTTCAGCCTGGCGAGCGCAACGCATTTGACCAGCGTGCGCTCGAGTATGCACTGGCCTTGCGATACGGCGTGAAGTCGATTCGGCTCACTCTCGCCGACCTGGCAGGCTCGGCACCTTCGAGTGATGATGCAGCCAAACTTCGTCTTCCCAACAACGAGCTGTGGTCACCCCTCCTTGGGCCAAGTGCGGGGCGGGAGAAGAGGTGGAGCAGGTGGAAGTGTCTGTGGTATATTTCCGTGCCGGGTACACCCCTGCGGATTATGAAGGAGCTGGGAACGAGAAAAGCTGGGATGTGCGCTTGTTGCTGGAGCGCAGCCGGGCCATCAAGTGCCCCTCGGTCGCTCTCCAGCTAGCTGGCGCCAAGAAGGTGCAGCAAGTGCTGGCCCAACCTGGTGTGATGAGTCTTTCTTGCAGCCGGGCCTGGATGCCAAGGAAGAGGGTACCCAACGTTGGGAGGCCTCCACTCTGGCTCAAGTCCGGTCAACCTGGACAGCTCTACTCGCTTGACCCTGCGTCCGAGGAGGGCAAAAAGGCGTATCAGCTTGCCTTACCGAGCCAGAGCGGTTTGTGCTCAAACCTCAACGCGAGGGCGGGGGCAACAACATTTACAAAACCGACATCCCACCTGCACTTCAAGCCATGGAGAAACGGGACAAGGCTAATGCTGGCTCTCAAGCCCCCTCGGAGCGGGAGGGATACATTCTCATGTCGCTCATCCAGCCCCCCAAGGCTTGGGCAGCTTACTGGTCAAGGCGGGTGGTGGCTCAGGGAGGCAGCGCTGCCCCTGACGTCGTATCCGAGCTGGGTATATACGGCACTGCGCTCTTTGGTCGCCGGGCAGATGGGACGCTGGAAGTAGTTGACACAACAGTGGCGGCCACTTGCTGCGGACCAAAGGCCGGGACAGCAACGAAGGAGGCGTCGCCGTCGGGTTCAGCGTGATTGACAGTCCGTATCTGCTGTGATGCATCAGGTCTATGCCTTTTTCTCCTTGGAGCTCTCGGCGCTCAGTCTGAGCGCCCAACAACGCACAACTACAATGCATAAATTGTTCGCAGATTTGCACAGGTCCAGGCTCACAACACAGCGTGCAGTCCCCCGGCATTTTTGGCTTCGCGCAATTTCTGAATCGCCTCCAAAGGTGTCTTTGCCTTGACTGCCGCTAACACTTCAGGGTCCGCATGAGCGGCAAGGATGAAGGGGTTATGCGTTTTCTCATCGGCCAGGGTGTATAGGTTAGTGGTGATCCCATGTCCCTCGTTGGCCGCGTAAGTCCTCAAGCAGTGCAAGGACCCCCTGCCTATTGGGAAGTACTTCGGCGGCAAACTGGCATTGGAAGACGTGTACTCGTGTCCGCAGCAAATCAGTGCGTCTGAGGCAAAGTGCAGATCGTGTTCAGAGCTGAAAGCATATCTTCTGCCCCGCCCTCAAAGAACGACCACAGCCAGCGACAAAAAGCGTATCGCCGGTCAAAATCACCCTGCGGATTCCAGGACCCTGGGACTGGCCTTTCGTCATCAAGCAGGACGCAAACCGAGTCGCGGGTGTGACACGGCGTCGCATACACCGTCGCTTTGATTGACGAGCCAGGGAGGTAGAAACTATCGCCGCCCTCGATGGAGTCCGTGCGGAAGGGAATCTGCTCTGAGGGTCCCCAGATGGGTGTATGCGGAAAGGCATGAGCGTACGCTTCATTCCCGCCCGTGGTCGTGGTGATGGTGGGTGGTGAGGCAGCCCGTCACCTCGTCGACCTGCAGAGCCTGAGCCCTGGCTGTCATTGAAGGCACATCAAATGGGTCCACAAAGATGGCACGCCGCTTGCCATCGTCCGAGCGGTCATCGACAATAATGTAGCCGTAGTTGTCTTCCGTAGCGGTACTACCCACGATTCGAAACCGCCTTCAGCGTCAGATCCTCTTCAATCGAGTCACAGAGGAAGAGGCAGACAAACCTGGCTCAACATGGATCGCTGCGCGGGGCGTGGTGTGAAGGGTGCGTACAATACGCGGGGTGGAGCGCACAGCGCTGCGCAAGCTGGCCAGCACAGACATGGCACTGGCAGTGGTAGGGTGGGGTGGAGCGATGGACTGTGGCAAGTGGGTGGAAGCACCGCCAAACCCCAGGAAAGAGGCCCGCGGCAGCCCGTACCCCACAGATTTCATAATTGCTGATTAATCGATTCCATATTGGTCGAGCGAGATGCCGCGGACCCAGCCGCCGAACGCACGACCACGGCACAGTGCGAGCGCCGCTATCCGAACTCAATCTCATCATCTCATCCACCATCCAACCTGTATCACCGAACGCCATTCATTGATCGTTCAGCACTCTGTTTGCGGCCTCTAGGATCTGTTCCATCTCTCGCATCCACGCTGCCCACTCGTTTCCAGCAACGCTATCGCCAACGGTGTGTTGGACGCCAGCACAGTCCACAGAGATCCTGCTGGAGAATCATGCTATTTCGTGATGCGCTGAATCGACATTTGGCTGGTGGACCCCCCAACCAGATCCATATTGGTCTAGCGACGCCCATAGCCTGAGCCCGGGATGTGGCTATACCTCCCCCTGCGACAGAGGGGCGAGGAATGCCACTTGTTCTCTTGCCTGCATTAGGCCCCGATGTGACCGAGGCGGTGGTGGAGGAACGTGTGACTGGACCATTCGCCCGGGAAGAAGTTGCTACCCGGCCTGATCGCCCCTGACTGCACCCGTCATAGCACCTCTGCCCAAAGTGGAGCGGCCCAACGACGCCCCTGCACGTGCCGAGGCAGAAACAGAAGCAGTGCCAGGCCGACCACCACGGCCACCGCGAACAGTGGAGCGGCGCGAGCCCAATCGGTTGGACGAAGCGGCGGCTTCGGCACGTTTGCGAGCAGCTTCTTGTTGGGCAGCGTGGCGAGCCTCCTCTTCGCGTCGTTTGGCTTCGGCTTCAGCTTGGCGCTTGGCAGCCGCTTGGGCAGCTGCCGTGACTGCTTCATCATGCAAGCGCCCCTCCTCACTAATCCCCTGCCACTCAGGATCGGTGAGAAGGGTGTGAATCTGCTGCGAGCGGCGCAAAAATCAATGTAAACATCAAGGAGCTGGTTGATGTCATGCACGCGCGATGCCACAACCTAAACAAACAATCGAGGCCAGTCAGATGTCTAGAATCCCCAAACGGAGCAGCAAGGCAGAGCTATACTCACATCGATATGGTCCGCAGTACCTTGAAGCATGGCGTCGTAATTGGAAAAAACAGTGTTCAACGCTCGCAACTGGCCAATCTCGTTGATGTATTCGTCTCGAGTTGGAAGGGTCCCATGTTTTCTGAAGCTGGCGTAGGTGCAGGCGATGCTTCCAAATCGTCCGAAGCCAGAGGCGTAGACACGTCATCCGCAAGCGAAGGAAGTGCGGATGTGCCGGGCACGGACGTGGACTGTGAGGAAGTGGTGGGACCGCTTGGAATCCGTTTCGTGGCGGCGTACGCTGGCTTGGCAAAAGAAAACCTTGGCTTGCCCTTGCCCCGCTCAATGCCACCCAAACGAAGTTTGGATCCCGTTGCGCCCGATCCGCTGGCGCTCGTCATGGTCTGACTTGCGTTGGAGCCGGCGCCCGTGCTTGCATTCGGTTGGTCTTGCACCTCGTTCAAGGGCCACCGCGGTGGTTCAGGAAGACCATCGAGCAACCGAAGTCCCTGGTTGTGAACATCCGTTGGGGGAGGTCCCCAGCTAGGCCGCGACTTGGATGCGCGCGAAAGAGGAACCTTGGCGGGCGAAGGAGGGAGCCCGCTCGGCCCCGCCGGATTCGGCTGGGCAGTGGACGCCTTGAGGTCGTCCAGAGCGTCCGTGCTGCAGTCACAGGCCGGACATGTCGCCGCCAAACTGAGATCGTCGGTGAAAAGAGCGGGGGCATGGGTATGGATGGAGCGGTGGTGGTGGCAATCAACCGGTGTTGCCTTGCAAGGAACGGATGGGCAAATAGCACATCCACTGCAGTGTGATCGATCACCGATCATCCTCGCTACTCATTTCACAGCTTGCGTGGCGCGTGTTTGGGGCACGCGCGTTTTAAATTAACGTGATCACGTGCAGGCGTGCGGATCGGTGTAAGAGCTGGCACGCACAATTACAACGGATTATCGATTACAGTTTTCTCACGGGTCATACTGAGGGACCACACAAAACGGCCGGGACAGTAGCGAGGACAATGATTCTGATGGCGGTGAAGGTGGTGGTATTGTCATACGGCCGCCCCCTGTTCAATTAGGACCTTGACAGCTTTTTGTACCCCAGAGACACTGGCACAGCAACCAGTGTCCTCTGCTTCTCTCTTAGATCTTCATGTGCCTGCTGCCCGCACGCTCAAGTGCCAAACAGGCAGTCAGACAGACTAATCCCATCGACAGACAGCCACTAGACAAGCCACCAGATTGCCACGCAACAATGACACACACGTCATTCACCACAACAAATTTCGACGAGAGACAACGAATACTGGTGGACAAAATCAAAGAAAGAGACCACAACAAAAAGGATATGCAGGGAGGATGGCCAAAAGGGGGCGTGTAAATAGAAGGAAAGACAATGAGAGCTCAGGCGAGGGGCCGATCTGACCGAACTAGGAAGGTCGCCCCCTCGTCATGCACCCACGTTGTATAGAAGAGGGGATGAGAAGAAGAGAAGGAGAGAGTGCCAGCACCCGATGCATCAAGGCCCAGTCCCATCAGATGACCGCTCTTGATGACCCTTCTGACTTTACTGCCCGCCCGCCGACGCGCCGTCGCACAAATCAGCCACCCGACGGCAGATCCGCAGCGCGCCTTCCAACTCAATCGACGCGGCGCTCCCGCGAGGGGTATGGGTTTGGAGCTCACGTAAGAGCAACAGGTACCGTGGCAACCGTTGGGTGGGCATGATGACAATGTCCAGAGCGGTAAGCGCTTTGCGGCGCGGCTGGGAACGGTACGAGCGGTTCGTATTTGGCGGCTGCGCATCTTCAAAAAGCTCGTGCCCTGTTGCGGCGAGGGCGGGGGCACGAGCGTGCGATCCGCACGGCGCGAAGGCGAAGGGTAGAACGAGTCGGGCGGCACCTCCACCAAGCCCACACGCGGACAGCGGCGGTGCAAACGCGGGCTAAGCTCCATGGTCCTCAACTGGGCCATCACGTCAGCTATTGTAAAACTCCACCCAATCATTGTGGCCTCCAGCCGGGCCGCCACCAGTGCAAACGACGCCCCTACCCCGGCCGCGGTCGGAGAACGCTCAATCGCATTTACCAACTCTTGGCTCAGTGCAATCAAGCCGGGGAGAGGTTGGTGAGACTGGCCAAGTGCCTTGTGTCGCGCTTGGTCGGTGGCGGCGAGCCGGGTCGCGCTGTAGTGCACGCTGCACCGCGTCCAGCAAACACTCGAGATGTCGCCCGTAGCTTCGTTCGGTTTGGATGAGCTCGCGAATAACTGGTTAGACACGCTCAGAAGTTAGCATTACATATCGCAACCCAAACCCAAGCAGCACATACCGAAAAGTGCCTTGACTTCCTTGGCCCAATCGTCGTCATTTTCAATGGCCTCACTCCCAGCTTCTTGGCCAGATGCGCATCCCACCACGTTGGCATGCCAGGAATGACGCCCGCGCGGCTCGTGTTCTGACAAGAGGGAAGGGACGAAGCTTTGCTCTTCGTATTCAAGTGATGTTCGTGCAGGTGCCTCGCCCCGATCCAAGGGATCGACTAAGGAAGAAGGATATGCCTCGGCAAGGGGTTGCACCATGCCTACAGCCACCGACTCCGGCTCCTCAGTCGGATCCTCCACCTCGCGTTGATCCTGGCCCAAGCTGCCCGTCTCACCCGTCCAACTAAGCGCCCTTCTGCGACTCGAGTCGACAGCAGCAGGAGCAGAGGGAGGTGCCAGCGGGACTGAAGGCCGCCTCCCTCGATTCGCCATATACCTATCCATCGTCGGGGATGAGGAGGTGTACCGAGAAGGGATGGGGAGGGAAACGGTTTGGACGGCTCGGTTGAAGGGGACCCAGTCCCGGATCCCACTCTGGGCGTTGATCCAACCGGTATAGGTGGGGCAGAGTTGCGGTCTGGTCCTTCTCTACGCAAGCGCGCATGTGGTGAGGCAATGTCGACGTCCAAGCTCCCTCTCCGTCTCTCGCGCTGAAATCGGCGAACGTCTTCGAGTGCATGAAGAAACTCGAGGTCATCCTTGATGCGGAACGCTGTGGAGGGGGAGTTGGGAAGGGGATGGAAGATGAAGCGAGTTGGGCCGCAAAGTCAAGCTGGGGCGGTGCTGGAGCGACGCAGCAAACGCCGATTCAAACGGAGACGCCTCGGCGCGATGACCACGGTGGGCATGGGGCGGACAAAGGACGACTCTCCGGCTGGCCGGGGTGAGGGAGTTGCGTCGAACATGCAGATCCAGCACGGTCTGCATGCTCCGACTCAACCGGTTTCCGGTGCTGGATCGAATTGGACTCCCCGCTTCTCTTCCTTCCGGCCAGAGAGGGACGTGTGGCGTGAGATGGGTTCCGGAGTAGCGACCTCCTCACTGTCCGGACTGGTACCTGTAGCAGCGTCACGGTCACCGTCACTGGGGAGTCGTGCGATTCGTATGAACTTTGTTTGCTTCCCATCTGCATGGGCCGCTCTCCCACAACCGAGGGCGGTCCAGAGCCTGGGACAGAATCCAACTCCTGGACAGGGAATCGCACTAGGCTCGAACGATACGCCCGCTGGGTAAATGTAGCGTTCCTCCGAAGAGAACGTCGCTTGGGAACATCCATGTCTACCGGAGAATCAGGCGCGTTGGATACCAGGGGCGGCTCTGGCCGCTCGGGGGCAACTGAGGAGGATTGCTTGCGTTGCAGGCGAGCCCGAAGCGATCCACCCAGCATTGAAGCCGAGCGCGATAAGGACATTCGCCGGCTTGGCTCAACTGGGCTAGTGGAAGGGCCGTTGTCGGAAGGGGAGCGGGACTTGGACCGGTTGGCCTTGGCGGGTCCAACAGGTTCGGTTGGAAGCCTGGCCCGAGTTTGTTTGGTTGTCGGGTCGACGGCGGGGGACATGCTGAGCGAGCGAAGCAAAGAACGAGAGAGCAAGATGGAATCGCGCGATCTTACTCGCTCACGTCGAAAGGATGAGAACGGCGGGTTGGATTGAGGTTGGGAAGTAGAGGCATGGGAGGATGAAGTGGGCGTGGGAGTTGCGTCGCTGGCAGTTGACATGGTAACCGTCAAAGTCTCGGCTGATGCACTGAGTGAACTGGTGCCGATTGACCTCTGGGCGTGGGTTTGGGGGTGGCCGCTTGGATCGTATCCGCCAACTCACCGAGAGACTGGGTCCCGGCGCCAGGAATGGGCAAGGGTCCCCCCCAGTCGGAATCGAGGGAAAGATGGGAGGAGGCAGGGGAGGGAAGAATGGTCAATAGTGCCGGGGCAGGCGTCTGGGCAGGGCGGGGTAGGTGGTACTGTATGGGGCTGGGGGCGGGAAAGCGGGAGGGGGCTGTGATTGGTGGGGTGGGAAGACGGCGGGGGAGCATGGTCGTGTTTGTGCTCCTCGAGGCTAGCGGTTGGAGTTAGAGTCAACGGTGCAAGGGGTACAATGGGGGCAAGCACTGGGGCTGGCTGGTCCTGAGGCGGTTGAGGTGGGGATGAGGCTGGCGGCAGATCCTCCTTCTCGGCGGGGAGCATGATGCCGGAGAGGGAAGAAGGGAGGAAGCTGGCCAGGAAGCGGGACGTGCTCTGGCGGCGGGAATGCGAGGGGGAGGGCGCCTGGGGCTGGAGAAGGGTGAAGGTGATGGCGAGGCAGAGGGTGAGGGGGAGGCAGAGGGAAAGGCAGAGGCCGAAGGAGAAGCAGGAGGGTTCGGACGAGCGGGAGTGTTGCCCTTTCCTGGCAGATGAGGATGTGGGAGGGGGCTGGCGAGGCCGACGGCGCTGGCCACGGTGGCATCGGTGGACGTCTGGGAGGCGTGGGACTCATTCGCGGAGCTGGTGGGGGTCATGCTGGACGGAGAGGGGTCAGGGGGGGAGCGAGGAGCAGGAGGGGGAGGCATGGCGTACCGAGCGGACCACATGCTGTCGGCAGCCGCGAGGAAGTGCGCTGCGGAAGCGTATGGCTGCTGGCTGGAGGACACCAACGACGGTCCGCGGCCGCGGCAGCAGCGACGGCCATGGGAGCGCAGGCGGAAGCGCAAGGGAAAGCAAATGTGAATGTGAATGCGCGGGTGAAGGCGAAGGCGAAGGCGAAGGCGAGGGCGAGGCGAGGGCGAAGGCGAGGGCAACAGCGGCGGCGAAAGGAGCGGGTGTGGATGTGGGTGTGTTGGGCGGTGTGCTGGGCAGGAACGGAGTTCGACGCTGTGGAGGGCCCAGGGACGGAGGGGCTCCCGTAGCGGTCACGCATCAGTTGCTGTTACATGTTAAGCTTCCACCAAATTCAGCGTGCGTTCAACGGGCAACACAACGCCCAGCGTTCGCCAACGTTCCAAGTACCCCAGACAGCTCAGACAGCCGCCGACAGCCCGCAGACAGCCCGCAGACAGCCCTGCCAGCCGCAGCGGTGTCTTGGGCGGGCTGCGCGGACACTTGCCTCTGCACGCGCTGGGCCGTGGCAGCGCCCCTTGCTCCCTCCCTCAGTTCAACGCATATCCATCCACATACCCGGCCGCATCCATCATCCATCGCATGCATCATGATCGCTCGGTGAGCCGCCCCCTGCCGCCGCCGCCCTGCGATCATCACCGCTCACCTCGATCTCTCCCCCCTCCGCCCCACCGCCGGGGGATGCCCCCAGCACAGCACGCCCCCATCGGCAGCATCGGCAGATTAGCGCGTAGGCTCAGCGCGTACCCCATCCATGCATCAGCACACCCTTGCTTGAGACGAGATTATCGATTCGGCCTTGCTATGCGCATGTGCCTCGGCGTGCAGAGCAGCCCCAGCGCACTGCCCCAGACTCGCCCTGCCCTTGCCTGCGCCGCCCGCTCGGCTGGCGCCTGCTGGTGCGCTGGTGCGCCCGCCCGGCCCCCCGCGCCCCGCACACCACCGCCCCACGCCGCTTCGACAGCGGGGATCGCAGCACATGCACCGCTGGGCCCCCGCTGCCTGCTGTCCAGCCAGCACGGCGCCTGCCTGCCCACCCCCCGGCCGATCAGAGCATCGTTCGCTGCTCCCGGCTGGCTCCTTGCCACAGCGCACATCCTGGCACCGCGCCTGTGTTGCTGCGTCCGAGCGCCCTGGCACCGCCGTTGTGCAGCTCAAAAACCATCTACATCCCCTCTGGCACCCCCCTGGCACACCACTGGCACACCCTCACCGAGGCGTAGCGACTGGCCTGCGCAACCGCTTCACGCCTGGATTTGGTTCGGCCCCCGCCCCTGCGGCGGCACACAGCGCACGCGCCAGCCTCCCGCTTGAGTCATCTCCGCCAGCTCCCAAGCAAAATCAGAAGACGGCCAATATATCACCTCTGATCTCAAATCTCCATGCCACATGTCACATCGCATCGACGGGCTGGGGGCGCTGTTCATTACGCGTCACGCGTCACGTCCATTAGAGCGCTGGCACTCAGCTCTAGTATCGCAGAGCCTGTCCAGATCCATGTTCAATTCCTCCACCGAGGCCCGACTGATCCGACCCCACCAGCACCAGCACCAAACACCCGCCCCTCGACTCCCTTTCCTCGCTCTTTCCCTCGCTTCTGGCCGCCACCGGGCCCATCACAGCATCACGCATTACCAGCTGGACATCCACAGCCTTTCTGAACTCCTTTAATTCTGGACTGAGGACGTTAAGCAGTACCAGTGATGCAGTGATGGTAATACTGACAGTACTCCGAAAGTAACTGAACGCTCGCTCTAGCTTAAAATTCTCAAGCAAAAGCTTCTTCATGCTCCAAAGCTTCAAGCTTCAAGCTTCAGCTTCAAGCTTCAGGCTCTTCAAGCCAAAAGAAAGGCGCAGTCACGTACTGATCATCGCCATTGTCGATCTATATGTTGGAGCCCTGCACTACAGCAGCAGCCATTAAACTTACATGGCTCACATTGGCTTTGTCCTCCGTCGCATCAGCTGTTTTCCCTGACATTACATTCCGCCCCAGCAGACCAAAAAGGAGCACGGATGCTTGGCAGGTGACAACATATGTCAACGTTCAACGTTCAAGGTACGTTCAAGTTGAGTAGCTGCTCAGCGCTCAACGCGCGCTCAACCTGTCCATTCCCCTCTTCCACCTCACGGCCTCTCCTCGGCCTCACTAGTAGTATAGGTATCAGATGCAGCGATACGTACGATGCTCGATGTCAAACCCACATAGCACCTGCCCTCCGCCACAACAACTGCGCTTAGGCCTACTCTCAGGCTGAGGCTCCTCTTCTCAAAAAGGCCTCTAATAATTGGCCTGCCCACTGACTTGTACTATTAGTAGCTCGTGACTGTGGCTATGTCCTAAAACCATATCATTGGCAGAGCTTAAACGCTTAAGAACAAAGAAACGCTGCACCTACTAACTCGACCTTCTCGTTCAGCGGATGTTGCTTGTTATTGGCGTCAAACCCGTTCAGGAAACCCGGGGAATCGCCAGCAGATCATCGATCATCAGTATATGTTGTTGGCTCAGGATACACACACCTTGGATCGAGCTGGGGAGACTGATCATCGATCATCGATCACACACCACTATTACACGCCGAACAGAGTTCTACACAGTGATATATATAGTGCTCTCCCGCTACCTGCCGCCATCTGCGGCCTACAGCTAGCTCTTACTTCCACGGCCATGCAGCCTATAATCAGAATCGATCGAGAATCGACAGCGCTACTGAGGTTGCATTCAATATTCATGCCTTTTGCCAGCTTAAGCTTGAATCAGGCGGGGGTACACAAAAAGAAACGCTGCGGGCCTAAAACAAGGCCGAACAAGCTCATTGCTGGCTCCGCCGTGAGTACGTGAGTGCATGAGCGCATGAGCTATGATCGATCCCGCGTATGCTGCTTGCTTGTAACATGTGGCATGGGATGCCAAAACACAGTTAGGAAATCACAGCGGAGTCATTAGTCACCAATATAGTCGCTAATCACTTACTTACTCACTACAGTAGTAGATGTTTCGCGCCCTCTGACGTTATCAACCATCTTCTCCAAAATAAGGCTCTTTAATTCCTTCCTTCGAGTGTACTCAAAAAACTAGTACCCGCACATCGTCGGAGCCGAGGGGACGCACGATCATAAATAGTGCGACGGAAAGTGTCATAATATCATTAGTTTGGCTGAGAGCTAATCGATAATCTCGCTCCCATTTCCAATTTCTTCGTCCCAAACGTCTCGCTCCTTCTCTGTTCTTCCGATTAGCACCATGTCCTCAGCTCTTGCTTTTTCCCCGCAAACGATTGCTACATGATGCATGACCCCTTGACCTAATATAGTTGTATCGATTCTGGTCTCCCTTGCCTTCGCCCCGACTATGACAGAAAACGCATCTCCAGCTCCCAACACCCTCTATTATGGGCCATTCCTTACTCAGTCTGCAAGCGCAAGTGTATGAACTGATATCAGATTTACTCAAGTATTACATCCTGTGCTGCATCCGTTCCCAATCCAAGTTCGGGGCGTTGCAGAGGGACTGATGTGTTCTCAATGACGCGCAGGTTGTGGAGAAAAAGAAGAAACGTGGGAGCGGGTAGTAAGGCCATGTTGCGACAGGTTGCACCGAGAGAGAAGCGCAGGAGCGTTTGGAGCATTTACGTGATGAAGGAGAACCACACCGTGTGAAGAAATTCGGGGACGAAGGAGACCAAAATGGTGGGGGGGCGGAGGTGTAGAACACATTCTACACTAGGGGGAAAAGGCCCCACCCCGCGTTGGAATGCCGCGGGAGAAAGATTTGTATCAACAGTCATCGCTATAGACCAAAGAGGATTGCGACAAAAGAAACACAACGTACCAGGTGCGTACTCAGGACCTGTTTTCCCTCTAGTCTTGACCATGCCCGGGTACTGTTTAATTGAGCGCACCTTCATTACTGCAGAGTCTCATTTTGGAGATATGCTTATCCTTCACGTGTCTATCACCACACACGCACATTTGTATCCGTGGGCACTACACCAAGTTATCAAAGCCGATAGCGACTTAACCTGCTGGCACCACCCTTACCTTCGATTGGGCCGAGCTAACAGCGCACGCCTCCTATGTGCGATCCCGGTAGATATTGTGTTCCTTTTTCTCTGTCTCAAAGTACAGAGAGTTGGATGGTAACGACGCAGAGGGCCGGAAAGCTCTGATGTACTAATTAATGTAGATCATGTCACTGGAACAAATCGAATTTCGTGTATAGAATCGTAACGTGATCTCAGTGTCGATGAGGAGGCCCAATACTGTGGACTGGAAGGCAATATATGTCCCGTCGGTAATAAGAGACTAGTCGAGAGAAAACCTCGCTTTGAGATGGCAATCATCCCATGGTCAATAGTCGTATAATGGAATCGGAGAGAGAGTAGTGGAGACCAAAAGTTAACTGAAATCTCGCCTGTTTTTTTGGGACACAGAGCTGTGCAAATACATGGAGGAAAAGCAAGAAATTTGTTGGGGAGACAAGAATGGATTTGACACCAAAACGATGCTGAGATGACAAAGTGAAGACGAACACAGATGACAAAAGTAGACTAAATGTGTAAGAGAACTCAGATCAAGAACTGTATCATGCACGCAGAGAATCTATAAAGGACGGTGTTGCACAATAGTCTAATCAAGAAAAAGCAAAGAAAAGCGAAAACACAATGACCAGGTTTTCAGCCCTGCCACAAACCAGTGACAGAAGAGCATATTAAGGGGCGAGTATTTGCGCGTATACAAAAGGTCCAAGTCAAGAAGATTTCTGCCAAGTCCATAGCCCCAATCAAATTTTCCTTCTTCTTTGTCTAGACGGTATGATGTACAGGCTGCCAGGAGTGAATGCTGCCCCCCTTGTTGCTAGTCCTAAACACTATAAGACGATTTCGCCTAGACTCAGGACTGGGAAAATTAAGTGGGGTAAGATTCAAGACCGTATGGGCACTGATGACGGTGGGTTGATTCGGAATAGCAAGAAAACTGACAGCCTTTATTCAAAGAGTGCCCTGCCCTAACCGGTAACCACAGAACGGAAAGGAAGAGAGAATCTATGCTGCGTAAGCGCAAGAACATGCAATAAAAAGAACGTCGAAGAAAGAGCGTGAGCTTGAAAGAGATACGGAGAGTAATAAGTTACCTCACAACTGGCAGAAACCTAAAAGATAATAGACCAATCGTAAGAAGTAAAGATAGGATATGGTAGAGCATTGAACGTGAGAGGAGCAACGTGATGAACAATAGAGAGCGCATATATAACGAAAAAAGAGTGACGAAAGAGAGTGACGAAAAAGAGCGACGAAAAAGAGCGACGTAAAAGAGTGACGAAACAGCCTTTGGCGTGATGAAGGGCAGCGAGGCAACGTGGTGACGAAAGAGTGACAACAGACGACTCGAGCAAGGGAGATGTCGAAACAGCCGGCGGGGAGATTCCCTCGGGTGTATGTTTATTGGTTGCGATGCCAGCCCCAAGTGTTGCAGACGTGCTTGTCGGGCAAATTGGAGAGGAAGCTTGAAACATCGGCAGAAGGGCCTTTGTTACCGGGTGCGGTGGGTACGAACCATCCTTAAAGGCCATTTCCCAAGACCACCGTTCTGGGGTGGGCTGAAGCGAGGAAGCAATGACCTTGTACGACCAGAAGCAACTGCCTCCCGACATACCGTAGCCGTAGGCTTGGGAGTTGTAGAAAGTTTTGCTGAAGTCATTGGACATGCCAGAGGACAGACTCCACTCGGTGGAGATCACTTTCGTAGGGTATCGGATGAAGGTGTTGATGTCCTGGCACATCTTAGACCAGATTGTAGTCTCATTCGTCTGAGCCGGGAAGGCGGCAGGGTAGGGGTTGTCAGTTGCGATCAGCAATGCCGGGTCCCGTTCTTGAACAAAGGAGGTCCAGTTGGCCATGTTTCCTTGGGCCCACCCGTGGTGGAACATCATGGGGATGCCAACCGCGCTGAGTGTATCGTATGTGCGGCGGTAGTAGTCCACGAGGACCGGGTAGTTGCTAGAACTGCCCCGACCACCGGCGCAAAACTCATTGACACACGGTTCATTAACAGCCAGCACAGCACTCACCGTACGTCCATACGGAGAACTGAGAACAAAATCGCGTACTCGCTGCACCACCTCGTCGGAACGGGCTTGGTTGGTAGAGTTGAAGAAGGTATACTGATCACCCTGGGAATGACCGGTAGCTTGGTCCCCACTCTGGCCACCAGGCATCGAGTGCAAGTCCAGAATTGCGTACATGTTGCGAGAGTAAAGCCAGCCGAGGACGATTGAGGTAGAAGATATCATCGGCGTACACCCACGCTTCACCAAGAGAGGGTTGAATGAACGACCACCACCCTACAGGAATGCGGATAGTATTCAGGTTGCCTTTAGCCATCGTTTCGACGTCGTCTTCGGTGATCCACGTGTTGTAATGCTGGGCCAAGGTGGTGTTGGCGCGAGTACCAAGAGCCTCAATCAACGAGTACATGTCGTTTCGCATCAGGAGCGAGGGAATTGAACCAGTTGCCGTTCATCCACTTCTCCAGGACAAAGAGCGAGCCAGCGTTGGTGCCGTATACGACATCGGTCGAGGAGGGAGAGAAATCCCATAAGTCAAACGTCAATGGGCGGTGATATTCCACGTCCCAGAATAGTTGTTAGGTGGCTTCTTGCTCGGCTTTGGGCATTGCTTGTTACCGTTGCCACCTTTACGGCTGGAGGAGGAAGACGAGTTCGCCAATAAGGCTTTCTCTCCGGCAGCACGGAGGCTGGCAATGCTCTGTCCAGAGCTGCCACGGGGCAGTGGGAAATGAGGGTGGGGGTGGCGCGCATGGAAGGCGTAGTTGCTGGGATGCTTCAACCCCTGGGGACACGAGCGATGCGGGGGACCAGCGGGCTGGCGGCCGGATTAGAAGCAGCAGCGGCGGGGGATGAGGGGAAGGAAGAGGGCAGCAGCAACAGCGAGAGCAAGGCAGTGCGCATGTTGGAGAGGGGAAGGAGGTGCCGATAGATGGTGTAGGGAGGGAGGTGCTGGCCAGCGGTAGTGCATACTGGCATATATATAGCCCCGACGAATGTCCAGGCCCCACAGGCATCAAAAAGCTGAGCGGCGGCGTGCTCAGTTAGCCTCAGCGCCTCATGCTAATCAAGCTATCAAACCTCCAGCTTCCGGGTTTCCGAAGGGACGCGTGTGGCTTGTGTGTAAACGTGTATAAGATGTAAGCGCTAGCCAACACTGCTAGGCACCGGCGTAGGATGTGGCGCCCATGTATCACCAACCCACCGTGCCTATATTGCACACAGAAGAGCAGTGATGCGTGCGCGTGATGATCGAGATCATACTCTCAATTGCGCAGACCACAACAGTGACCTGGAGTAGCGCGCACTACTGATCACCGTGTGACCGGACACGGGTTGCCCCCCCACCCACCCCCTACCAGTAAAGGTAGTAATCCATCCCCTTCAATGGACTGGGGGGAACACAGGCGGTCGTCGTCCTCAGGAACCCTTCCAAGTGGAAGAGTTGGCCGGTGACCGGTGACCGCATTATCAGCCAAACGGGGCACTGGACGTATTGGGACCCGTTTCTTACTGTAATGGACAATCGATAATTGCGGGAACCCTAAGGTGCACCACCTTGACCTGTGGCGTCGGGGGGTCCGCTAAAAAATTGACTCGCCAGCCGGCGGTGCTCCAGCAGGCGCCAACTGCTCCACCTTGGCGTGGCTTTCGGATGATTCACTGCTCTCCTAGCCGGAAGGTGCGATCCCATGTGTAGCAGGTAAGCAGCCGATCACATGTTGTGCAACACAGTCATCACCACATGTCCTAGTGCCACTAGTGTCGCATCCTGGCGCATGTCCATGTCATCGATCATCCAATCGGGCCGGCAAAACCAAGGCCACCGGCAGGCACCGGCAGTGCTCCGACACAGACCTGCACCCTACTTTGTTTCGATCATGTCGGAACTCCATGGTGCTGGAGCCAGGGCGCACGGGACGATTACGTGACAGGCAGGTCACAGCGGCCGGGGACCGGTGACTGGTCAGGTGACCAGGCAAGTATTTACATTGATCAATGTGACCAGCGTGACATGTCCTGAGAGGCCCCTGAGGGCGTGTTGTTGGGCAGCAACGGGGGTAAGTCTTGCCAAGCCTCGGGATTGGGACAAATCTCGCCCCGTGCCGTCCCTGCCGTCCCAAGGAAAGTTGCTCGCCCCCGGTCACCGGTCAGGAACCAAGACACAGGAACCAGACGTCTTGTTTCGGGTCTTATACGCGTTACAACACGCGTTACGCGTTGTTACGGCGCGCATATCTCAGAACTTTTTCTCAGATACCAATAAATGAGAGTTACAGTGGTTACCGGTTACTGCTTACTATAGATAACCAACTGTTTACCAAAGGTGCCGGTTATACTGTCGTTACTTGGTACACCGTTACTAACCTGTTGGTCCCAGCCAGGTCTAAACCACCACCAGTTATTAGCCCACCAGCGATAATTGCAGAGAAGGGGGGACGCATCTTGAGTTACCATCCAACAACACAACGCCACACTCAAAAGCAGCACAGCCGCCCCGCTCTGTTGGACAGATATTCCTAATGTGAGAAGGACTGTGTACTTTCCAAAACAGGTGGTGTTGCTGCACTGCCACACGTGCGGTCCCAGGCGCGTTGCGCATTGCGCAGGGTGATGCGCGAGTCTTGGCAGATCCCACCCCGTGAACGCGTCACGTAGCACACGCGCGGGGTGAGTTGAACGTTGATCAACGCTGAACGGGTTTTGCACCTGTTGCATAGTACACCTGTGTTGGTGGAAAAGAGGCTGAACGTGATAGTAAATCCCTTGCAACAGTTATATGCCCCCTCTTACCTTTGCTTGACAGTCTCTTTTGTGCAAACAGTGATGTGACACGGAGGGGGCGCCCATATACGTCTGCTCCCACATGCGCGGGGCTTGTGTGCTTGATGTCTATCCCCCGCAATGTATACACCATGACCGTTTTACGCGCGGTTTTGTCTCGATTAAAGCACCATATAATGCATAATGCAACAGTAGGACATTTTTTGTGAGCGCCCTCAGCGCTCCGACGGATGTTTCGTCATCCCTTCTCTATGATGCACATATAGTTCCCCCATGCGGCTGCTAAACGAGGTGATATTGTAATTTGTGTGCTGTATTCAAGTTGACTGTAGTGACTGGCGATCTCGAGATATGCCGAGATGATGGAGACATATATCCCCTGATGTCGTTGTACACTACGCTGTGTGACGTTCGGATATCTGAGTTCTATGAGAGCCATGTGTGCTAAAATACGCATGGCAAACGATGTGACACTGCTAGTAGTGACTGGCGTTTGATGATCATATCACTGTTGCGCGTTCAATATTACGAACAGAAAATGTCCCCAGCCCCAACAAACAACTGAGAGAACTTCATTTACGGCTGTGGGGCAGGGAGGTAACTGCACAGCATCCGCATTTTGACAGGTGTGTATCGGCCTTATCCATGATTGATGATCGGTTATCCCCAACGAAAACTCATCCCTCAAACAAAAATGATAACATGTGTGTTGATCACAGAAGAGGGCACTACTGTTGGCAGATGAAGAGAAGCGGACAGAGAGCTATTACAACAACTATAGCCAATCAATGTGGGAAAGAGGGAGAGGGAGAGTTACGTGTGTGCATGTGTTCTGCTTTCCGTACAGAAAGAGCTCGATTCTTCAAAAAAGAAGCGCACCAATGAACAAGTCCCAGCATTGTGGAGACGAGACGATGAGGGCTCCCTCTCTCAACAGCGCGGGCGATTCGGTTGCTGGAACAGCCAGATTGCGACAAGAGCGCCAAGTACCAGGGACGCTCCCAAGAACCGTTTTCTTTTTTGGCTTTGACGATGTGAGGATACTATTATGCTACCAAGACTACAGTGGGCAAAATGCTTGGAAATTGAAAGGAATTAACTGAGCCACGTCTCAATGGCGATGGTTCACCGCTCGGATGTCTACTACGCTCATCCGTATCCACACGCGCTTCCTTTGGTCCAGGAACGGATGGCGGGCACCAGAGAGTCCTGATCTCCGGGTGCTTCCCTGGTTGCTCAAACGGATTCGGCGCTATCAAGCACTGTGGCACACGCAAGATGAACGGTTCGGTTTAGGTGCACCGTTAGTTTCTTTGTCCAGCCTTAAGCTCTGTCAATGATTTGGATGCAGTATAGAGATCCTAAAACGTCCATAGGAGAGATTACTTTTGCATGGCTCATGGGCTCCCCATCAGCACAGCTATTCACATCTGACTCGCCCCCACCCCCCTCGAGGGGAAAGGCAGGAGACCTGTCATGAATCATCACCGCATCCACTCTGTATGTTCCAGCAGAGGGATATGAGGAACAGCACTGCTGCCACAGAGGCCCATGAATAGTACCCATCAGCCTCCTCCAGTGGACGGCGACCAATGTAAAATCCTCCTCACCCGCGCTTCCTCTCTCACCACTATCCCAGGTCCGATCGTTCTCGCCATGTCCTACATACAGCAAAATACTCTGCCTTGTTTTGCATTATTATCCTCCGCACTTCTATACTGGTCCCATCCCCTATCGGGCACGACCGAGCATAAGCCGATCTATCCGGGCCCATCCTCGCCTGGTCCATCCGTACTAGGTCTGGGCCCGCGTCTTGAATCCGTCTTCCAGTGAGGTGCCACGCCCGGAAACGCACTCGTCCCCAGAGAAGACCCAACGCGTTCATCGTTGGAATTAGCGATTGCCCTCCGGCGTGGCCTACTCTTTACCCTTCTCGCTTCCCCCTCGGAGCATGATGTTCAGGGTAGTGAAGCAACTCGCGTCGATTAGTGACAATATTTCCCCCATCATGTCGGATGAACAGATGGCGCTATCCGAGTATATGCCACCTCTCGCTCTGGCACGAAATATGCAAGCTGTCGACCTTCGGGGTCAGGATGAGGACTTGACAATGAGGACTTGACACCAAGTCCGTCCGCGTTCACACCGCAAACAGATGGGATTCTCATCTACCAAACATTCGCTATACCTGTTCCCCTTCCGCGCGTCGACACACCTACCGCAAGAGCAAATGATGGTGCGTTTTCCCTCCCATCCTATGTTCTCTTCCCATATGCTTGTGACCCTCTGTTTGGACTCCCGTTCACAAAAAGTCGTCACTATGCTGCATTCCCCTACCGCTTTAGGACCCGAAGCTGCCTCCGACCCCCCTGATTTCACTTTGATCGTCGCCTCCACTGAGCGTGGTTTCACCTTAATTGTTTCTCTGGTGGCCCCACTGATCTATTGGGCCCCATTCCCTCGGATGCCATCCCGCACAGGCGGACATTCAGTTCCTGGGACCGTTTCGACCTCTCCCTGCGCTCTTACAGATGTGGGATGACTCGGGCATGCTTTTTCTTTGATCGCGAGGCTATAGATCAGTGCATTCTAAGCTTTACCCCCTACGGGCAATATGGCTTTTGAGATTCAGGATCGAGACCCAAGTTCGTTCGACCGATTCGGCTTGAAGGAGAAAGAAAGTGATACACTGGTTTAGTCTTTTCGATGGTTCTCTTCCTTTGGTATCATTGCTCAATCTTGGGATCGGCTTCTCTCGCCAACATATACCTTCTTTGGCTATTGATGTGCTTTATGGCCTTCTGTGGTTTAGTGAACGCCGTCCCATTGTAATAGGCCACGCTCCTTGTCCTTCGTTAATTTTGACGGCCCCAATATACACCTTTCACCCCATCCGTGCCTGTATGCGATCTTTATATCCTTGCCGCATATACACTGCACACACTACTGATAGGCGGTATTGGTCGCATTCCATCACTTCCACAGCATCCTTGAGATCTCTTCTAATGTCCAACATCTACCCAGGCTATGCTGTTTCGCCCCTTTCCGTACATCTCAACGGCCGAGCTACGAACACTTGACTGGCTACGTCTTCCTACCCAACACATGCACCAGCCAGGACATCTTGTTCAAGAAAGGGGGAGAGGGAGAGGGGGGCAGTATAACGGTGGGAAAGCGGGGGCGGTGGGCACGGGTGGCAATTACACACGCCCTGCGGTCACCGAAGCAGGAAGCGAGGTGAGCGCCTTTTGGGCAAAGTACCGCACATCCGCGTCTGGGTCTTCCTTCAGCTTCGCCAGACCGGGTAGGATGGTGGTCTGCAACGCTTCGTGCGCCAGTTGCTGTTCGGCCGGCGTCGGCGGCGGAAGCGGCGCCGGCGCAGCTGCCTTCTCCTTAGTCTCTCCCTCGGCAGCCGCACCCGCCCCAGGGGCCGGGTCGGGATCGCGCGTACCGAGCAGCAAATGCGTCAGCACTTCCAGTGCTTTGGCGACGTTGAACCGAATGTTGGGAATGGGATCAGCCATCAGCGCCGAGACCGTCGGCAGCACCGTTTTTGCAATCGTCGGCCGGTCCAGGGCCGGAGCCATGGTCGAGATAGCAAAGATGGTGGTCATGCGGTAGAGGTAGTTGGGGTGCTTTCCAAGCTCCAACACTTTGGGCAAAATGGCCTGCTTGGCCCACTCAACCCCAAACACCTCGGTCAACTTGCGCAGGTTGACCGTCGCCGCTTCCCGGATGGAGAATACTGTATCGCCCAGCCAGGTCATACACAACACCGACAGCTGCTCATCAAAGAAGGCCATTCCCAGTTGTTGAGCGAGGAGCGGGATGTAGTTAATGATCGCCTCCCGCACACGCCACTGCTTGTCCTCCGCAAGTTCAACAATCGCAGGCAGGAGCGACTGCGATAGCGAGTCAATGCCGATCACTGCAACCCGACTGGGTTAGCTCTCCATCAACCGAGCAGACAAGCGGAAACAACATACCTTCGTTTACTTGGTCGAGTTTGGAGATGATGTGAAGGCGGACATCGGGGAAATCATCCTTGAGCAGGTTCAAAAAATTGGCAAAAGATGCTCAGTCGTAGCCTCCTTGCCCAGCAGCGGGGCCAACCCCGAAATTTGCAAGGCCAGGACAGCTCGAACGTGTTGACTCGCGTCGTTCGACAGATCACGGACGACGGGGAAGATGCGGGAAAGCACGATCGAGGGATCGTTGATCAGTTTGGCAAACCCGGGAAGCTGGCTTGTTGCCGCCGTGCGAACCTCCGCCTCATTGTCCTGAAGCAGATGCACAAACGCAACCACCAGTTCGTTCCTCACAATCTCCTGCCCCACTGCCGTAGCCAGCTTGACAAAGTTGTCGGCAGCCATGTAGCGAACGCGCCAGCTCTTGTCTCCGACCGAAGCGCGGATCGAAGGCAGCATGTAACCGGCACCTCTTCAGGCGCCAGTTCCTCCGAGATGGCAACCAAGTCTTCAACGGTCAAGAGGCGCACGCTGTTGGTCGTCCGACGACAAGCGGCGATAAAGTGGGATCGCATCACTCACCACCAGCTCCTTGCCCAATACCTTGACAAAACCCTAAAGTGCATTTATGTCAGTCTCAGTCGGAGGAATAAAAGAAGAAACGTACTGCAAGATCGCGCGCAGCAGCGCGGCGGACCATGGGGGTCTCATCAGCACAGAGCTTGGCAAACTTCTCGCGCAGCTCAGCCTGAGTCTGGAGGCTGACCTTGGGGTAAACCGGGGTAAAAAGGGCGGTAGAGGAGGTGCGGGAGGTGAACCAGTCGCCAGTAGCAAGACGGCGGAGGAGAGCCATGTAATACTCCTCAATCTGCTGCGTGCTGAGCACGGTCGAGATTTTGGCGATGGACTCTGTCGCCTTGTCGCGGACGACGGCCTCCTCAACGGCGGCGAGGTTTTCCAACGGCGGGAGCAGCAAGTGGGCGTAGGCGGGACCACCAATGTAATCGACGAAGGGGACGCTCAGCTCCTCAGCAAGAGCCATCAGCACCTCGTCCTCGTCATCGAGGCTGTCCTGGAGGAAGGTGATGAGCTCGCCGCGCGCCCGCTCGGGGCCAAGTGCGAGCGCAATGGTGCCGAGGCGGCGGATGGCGTTGAGGCGCAGATTCACATCGTCACTCTTGAGCTCATCGATGAGAACAGCGATGGGGTACAGCTGCTCGTCGGTCTCCATGGTGGGCAAGCACAGCAGGAGGTCGCCAAGAGAAGGTGGTGGAGACGGGCGACGGGCACCGCCCGGGGCTGTGGTCGCGCCTCCCGCTGGGCTGGGGTCGAGGGGCGACACTGGCGCCGTTCGAAACAACCCTACGGGCGCATGCTGTGCGCTGGAGCGCACTGCTGACGTAACAGGGCAGCCCCCTGCCCCCGCACGGCCCGCGCAGTCACGTGGGGCGAACTGCAAGGATGAAGCTGAAGGATCGTGTGTGGTGTTCATCTATCACCGGCCGGTCACCGCTCGTCCCGGCTTCCACGTTTCCACGTCGGCGCTCGCCGGGTTCCACGTTCCCGCTTCTCGGCCGGCCGTCCCGCTGGTCCGGCGGGTAGACAAGGAGACGCCCCGATAACCGATGCCGATTATCGCTTCGTGGTCGATCACCGATTCTGCGGATTACGCCAGCGAGGGTGCCCCGCCGTTCGCCCCGCCAGCGTCATCTCCGTTAGGCGCCGATCCCAGCCGCTCGCCCACCACCACCTGAACCATGGCCGGCGACCTCGTACTTGTGACCGGTGCGACCGGCTTCCTTGCGCAGCACGTCGTGGCTGCCGTCCTGGCCGCCCCCGAGCTCTACCGCGTGCGCGGCACTGTGCGCAGTTTGGCTGCGTCGCAGGAACGCGTCTACAATGCCCTGGCAAACCCAGCCGACAAGGCGCGCGTCGAGTTGGTTGAAGTCAAGGATACGGCTTCTTCGGACCTGACGGAGGCCATGGACGGGGTTACGTATGTGCTGCACGTCGCCCCCCTACGTTATCACCAACGTGACCGATGTCGAGACCCAACTGCTTCATCCGGCTGTCGAGGGGACGCTCAACGCACTACGGTATGCCGCCAAAGCCCCCACTGTGCGCCGTGTTGTGGTTACCTCGTCGTTTGCGGCTGTCACCGACTTTACCAAGGGCGGCCCCAATCGGCCAGGCTTCACATACACCCCGCAAGACTGGCAGCCGTTTGGCCGTGCTGAGGCCTTGACACAAGGGGGGCGGTCGCCTATAGTGCAAGCAAAAAGCTGGCAGAGAAGGCAGCGTGGGACTTTGTCAAAGAGCACAAGCCTCAGTTCGACCTTGCCACGATCAATCCCCCCATGATCTATGGAACCAGCCTTCCATGGGCGACACGCAAGACACTCAACACGAGCTCGGCTGCAATTTACAATGTGCGTATACTCCGTCTGATGACGTTTGCGTATTGTGAGCTAACGTGGTTGCCCCTTGGCCTTGCAGCTTATCTCGAATGCGCCGGAAATGCCTGGTGACCGTCTTCCTCTCTTCTGCTCGGCCCCGGATGTAGCCGAAGCCCACGTACGGGCCATGGCGACTCCTACAGCCGGAGGCAAGCGCTTCCTTTTGTCAGGCGGGGCTTTCAATTGGGGTGCTGCCGTCCACCATATCGCGCAAACCTTCCCCGAACTGAAGACTCGTCTTCCTAACGGATGGGAAGAATCTACTATCAAGACGCAAGAGTCGTATGCGGTGCTTGATACATCGTATGCCACGGATCTGCTGCACATGTCGTTTGACACGTGGCAAAAGACGTTGGATGTGTGCATCAAGGACTTAGTCCATCTGGAGAGCCTTCCTCAGTGGAACGCATAATGCCCTTTGTTTGGAATGTCCATGCAATAAAGAAATGCACGTATGCCTATCGGACTGTATTGCCTCCGACGCTTCCGCTTCGCGTCTTGCGGCAAACATGAATCTGCATGATAGTAGTGCTGCGTCTATCGGGAGGTAATTGTGGAACATACATTCACCCCCAAACACTTCGGTCCATTGTCCAGGGCCAGACGAGCTGTTGCTGGCAGCCTCAGCCATCCGGATGCTATTCATGTCGTGGTGCGCCAGAAGAGCTTGGTTATGGGACGATGCAAGTAAGCTTACAGGTTGTATATGCGGTGCAGTAGTTTAAATGGGGGGGGGTCGCCGTCGATTGGGAGAGGCACAAGTGGACTGCCACAGGAAGCCCCTCCTCGGCCGTCTGTGTCGCGACGCGGCAGCAGATTGCCTTCGCGACTGAAGGTCGAGATGAAACATCAGTACACTCTACACCCGTCGAGCTTCAGTATCAGCAGTCCTGCCTTGCTCACCAAGGACAAGTTGACCATTCCGGACCTTGGGGTACTAGCGCTGTGCTAATATGGGACGAATGAATTGATTCAAGATTGAATGTGGGGGGAGTTTTCAAGACGATATCAGGGGAGGTGCAGCTGAGGGTATGTGGTCTGAGAAAGGTAGGGACGTGCAGTGGACATCAGCCGGGGTACTAGTTGACAGGTAGGAACAGACAAGGGTGATTTTCGGCCAGATACAGGAGAGGCAAAATCCATGAAGCGATCCCTCATAGTAGGTGAAATGAGGGATGATAGAATCGAAAGTATACTTGCACGGCTCGTCGTTTCCGAATGTCTCTTGTAGCGGTGGGCCTTCAGTTGGGTTTTGGCCAATCAGCTCGTCGATGATCACGTCCAGAAGGGTATACAGGAGATGTTTGTTGAGCCGCTGGTTTTGCACCATGGCAAACAGGCAACGCACACCGCGTCGAGCGTTTTGACGGCCGATCATATTGGCCGCCATCTCTGGTCAAGCGGCAGAAAAATCAGGCCCAGATCAGTTAGGAGTGACGCGGCACACAGAAAGACAAGAAAACGTACCAGGGATCAGGGTTGAGAGTTGTTCGTTGGCACGCTCGCGTGTCTCTGCCTTTTGTACCGGAGGCGTTGCTCTCCTCCTTTACGCCGCTCTCCGCCCGGCCAGAGCGACTGAGCGCCAGAGAGATGTATCGATTCAAGGCCGCTACCGACGTCCAACTAGTCAGGGTATCGGACACACGGCGTTGAATCGTTCCGGCGAGCAGCTGCTGCAAAACAATCACAACGGCTTGGCGTCGGAGCCAGTTGTCGGCCGACTGTAGTTCGAAAATCTCGATAAACAGATCCGAAATGGAGACGAGCGTCGCATTCGTCGTCTGCGCCTCTTGTACTTGAGCATCGGATCGTTTGCCCAAAGAGGCCCAGCTCGGGCCCAAAGGGACAGGCGCCCAGACGCTCAGCGGACTTTCCATAGACAATTGCTGCAGCACCGCATCAAACATGGATGCTGGATTGATCAGATCGTCCAAGCCTTCAGCCACACCCGTGGCACCCTTCACGAATGTATCGAGCAGACTACGACTTGTCGAGGGTCCCGCCACCGGTCCGCCGGGGTAGGTGCCCCCCTGCGCAAAAAGGCATACACCTCAGATGAAGCGCATGCCGCATCGTTGGCGACGAGCAGTTGGAGGTAGCGCTCGAGCGCAGCCCGGCGCTGGTCCAAGAACATGGGTGAGGTCATCGGCACTAAACGCCGACCAGGAAGCTCAGACTCGAGTGCACGCACACCCGGAATCACATCCTTCAGGGCTTGATGCAACGCCCAAAACTCCGAGTAGCGTCGTTGCACAATCCACCCTGAGGCCAACTGTGGCTCTCGCCCTCCTACTCCAGGGTGAAGGAGATGGACTTCAATCAAATAGTGGGCATACTCGCGCCCGTCTGCGTCGCGCTTCAGCTGGTACGCCTGGATTAGCACCCGCACCAAACCCGGAACCAAGTGGTCTGGATACACCGAGGTACGATGCTCTTCGGCCTGTCGTCGCTGCACCGACACTGTGGCAAGCTCACGGGCAACGGCTCGTTGAGACTTTTGGATTACCCGCACTTGCTCTGTGCTCGCGCCAGTTTGCTCAGCATTGCGAAGCAAATTGCCCAACAATTCTTCCTCCTTTTTCAACCGCTCGCCCGCTCTCCCAATTGGCGAAGGGAAGTGAACTCGGCCTTGGGGGCAATTTGAGCCTTTTGCACCGCCGCGTCTTGCAGCTCGGGCATGATGGGTCGACCCGCTTCGTCACGACGTTCAACTGATTTTTGCTGCGTCCGTGAAGGTTCTGGATGCTCGGTGAGGATAAGAGACTGCAGAGCGCGGTCTGAATGGCATCCATCCGTTCAATCCATCGGCCCCCCTAGGCTCAGGGCTCGGGATAGGGTGCAGGGGATCTGTTTCGCCAAAAAGATTGTCGGAAAAGAGAGGCGAGCGACCATCGTTCCCTCGAGTCTGAATGGCAGTCAGGTAGTCCAAGTTGGTCTTACGGGCGGCGCTTGACTGTTGCCGCCAGTCTGACCAAAGAGCGCATCTTCGTCATCTTGACCAAATAGCTCGGCATGCGCCTTTTGGTCCACGGGCCGCACGCGCACCACTTTCGCATCATCCTGGCGAACGCCCTCGACCAATTGATACGGTTTGGCGGGGGCAGCGCATTGAGGGTGCGCGCCCATTCTTGCCGTGCTTGGTGGTAGAGCTCGGAGTGGGAGAAAGGCGGCCAGTCCCTTCTTTCATGCTGTGTAGACTTGGTTCTGGGCCCGCATAACAGCATGCCGCGTCCGGCGTACGTCGGTCGATGTGATTCGGCTGCGACTCTCAGGATCCTGGGCATTGCGAAGGAAGGTTTGAATCGCCTCCCGTTCACGCGCATGGATCGGGACTGCAGGGGAGGAGAGGTATTCATCCAAAAACAGCTGCAGATCGTCCCGCAGTGTTTGCACCGTCTCTGCGTCGACTCCAGGAACAGGCTCAGGGAAAGCCAACCCAATATCCATATCATCGTCTTTGTCCAGATCCGTATCAACGGTTTCGAGTGGATCCTTAAATGTGTTGACCACCAACCAGAACTGGAGAGCGGGGGACTTGTCCCTCCGCTCCTCAAACTCCATAAAGTATGACAGAGCAGCCGAGTTGTGCAGCACCACATCAAACCCAAATGGCGGAAGAATCGGTTGGGACTGCGAAGGGGACGGCAGATGGCCTCCAAGATCGGCAATGCGTTGATCCGCCTTGTTTATCGCTTGTTGGATCTTGCGCGCTGACACGCGCGCCAAGCGCACCTCAGTACCTGAAGAGGCGCCATGACGCGATTCGATAAAACGATTTACTTTGCGTTGCCGGGTCTCGAGGTCGTTCCGCAATTGCCGCACTTCGACGATCGATTGCTTCCTACCAATCGTTTCCAACAGCGCATCATACCGCCCCATATTGCCCGTCTTCCGGGGGCTGGGGCAGCAGGACAGGCGGAGGTGGAGGGTCGTCAACATGCTGATCGAGAAACTCTCGCAGCCGCTCGATCATATGTTGTTCCTGCAGTGCGTCCCCAGCACGGCGACTGAGCTGCTGGTTGACAAAGTCCGGGTCGGAAAGCATGTCAAGCAACGGCTGGGTCACGGTACCTGTTAGAATATCACGAAGGCTCACAGCGAGCACCGACAGCTGTAGTCTCGCTCTGGAAGGAGCGCCTTCAGCACCCGTCCACTAGCCTTGAGAGGTACCGCATCTCGCTAGGTCGACTGGCAACACTGGCCAGCGTAGACACCGCGGGATGTAGCCGACCAGAGCGGTACGCCTTGGCAAGAAAAAGGTCGTCTTGCCCTGTTTGCGTCAAGCCATCGAGCGTCACGTCGCCGTCGCCGCCATGGAGTGTAATCTCGGCCTTGCGAAACTGAGCCACGTGTTCGGTCAGCACGGGGAGGAGCTTGGTGGTAAGTAGCCGCTCAAGGTCCATCCGCTGCAGGCGCGCACACGCCTGGTCGATCACCATGTACAAGCTGTCCTCCACCGCGTGGGGGAATGCGCCGGGCGAGGCGAATTCGGTTTCGTCCTGTTCGGGAGGCAGGAGCCGGGCGTGCCAGGAACGGACAAAGTCACGCATGATATAGGCGATCAGTTGGCGCACGCCGGGACGAAGCGGGTATGGCACACTGCGCAGGCTCGCCTCGGCCTCTTGCGCATCGGATGTGGGCGCCTGGGAGGCAACGTATGCGTCGAGGCCATCTGGAGTAGCAAGGTGCAGAGGGCGTACGGGAGGCAGGGAGCGGGGACCGAGGTTGCCGTAGCGCTGCTCGAGAAGAGCGAGGAGGATGGGAAGGGCCAGTACTGCGGCCAACGCGCCCACCAGCGTCGAAAGAGGTAGCGCCAGCAGTACCCACGCAGGCCAGGGGACGTGCAGGACGAGGCGCTGACAACAACCAAGCCAACCAATTGGGGAGCGCTGAGCGGAAGGGGCGGGGCGGAGGCGGAGAGCGGGCAGTGGACACGGCGATGGCGGCGGCGGCGGTCCAGAGGGGGGTGGAGGCGTGGACAGCACGCTGCCCATTGCAGAGACGTGCATGGGAGCGGCCAGGGCGCCGGCCAGAGTCGGAGGGTGTGCGGGCAAGAAAGCACATGCGCCTCAGGAGGCCTGCACTCCCCTCTCGCGCCCGGCTGAGGTAATAAACCAGGGCCGCCGGGGCGAGCAATGGCTGTAAACATTCGCCACTCCGCCCTGCGTCCTCTGCGTGGCGTGCCAGCCGTGCCGCGTCTCAGGCGGGGGCCATCGCTGGCGCAGGCTCTCACCACGAGGTGCGCCACGCGAACCGCGGCAATCCCACTGGGCGCGTTACCGTTCTTGCCCTTTCTCCGCCCACTTCGTCCCCATCAGGTGCCTAGATTGCTGGCGCTGCCAAGGGTGGAACGTTCAACTGGCCCTGCGGGGGGCGGCAGTTATACCACGTCTCCTCCGTCTCCAGTAAGCAACATGCCCCCCCCAGTTGTCGCCCGACTGGGGTGGGTTGGATCGGACGCGGGCTGCAACCTGGCCCACGCTCTGCCAGTCTCGGCCGAAAGGTAACGCTGCAGGAAAAGAAGCAGCTACTAGTGTCTGGCAGGAGCCTAGGAACGGCGACGGATGCGGAATGTTTTGTCAGGTTGTCAACATGTCGGGTGAATGACGTGGGGCCCATCCAACGTGCTACACACCCTGCCCTTGGCTCCCTCCTCTAAACTGGAGGAGAGGATCCAAAATGCTATGGTCACACCGTGCCGCCATGCTATATTAGCTGTACGCACACGCTAATAGCAACAACAGGCAGCCGAACGGTACAGGATGCGCATATGCACTAAGAAGGGGGGGGGCTGCTGAAAGACCCTCCTAGTATTGACAGACAGAACCAGGGCCGAGACCGAGAGGCCGAGAGAGACAGAGAGGCAGAGAAAACGAACGCGAGAGACATCCCACCAGAGAGACAGTTGGAAGGTTTGACAAAAAAACTGTCATGATCGTAGGGACAGAGGGCAGGGGGGATGAGGAACACACAGCAGGCAGAGTCAGTCAATGACACAAAGCGTGACAACGAATGGAAATATGATGCCCGACGACACAGGACACCGACGCAGGACACCGACGCAGGACACCGACGCAGGACACCGACGCAGGACACCGAGGGTGGAGTCGCAAACAACCCGCTGGCTGCCCGTCTCGGTTACTGCACATCAATCTTTTTCCCATTTATCGGCGCAATCGGCTGCCTAAACCCGTTTGACGGGGGAGGCGGCGGCATTTGACCATACGCATACTCTGCCGCCGTCTCAGGATGAGAGGGCAGTGTGCGCGGGGCAAAGGTAGGCCGTGCCATTTGCGCGAGGTAGGTCTGCCCGGGCGAAGGAACCGAGGTGGAGGCAGTTCCGGAGGCGGAGACGGGCGGGGAGGGAGGGGTGCGGCGGGGGCCGCGGGCATGCTCGACGGCGGCTGGGATGCTTGGTGGCTCGTGTGGGGCAGCTGTGCGCGCAAATACGCACTCTCCTGCTGCAACACCTCCACTGTCGATTTCAGCATCCCGTTTTCCTGTCGCAAGGCCTCGACCGTTTGCTGCAGGGATTGCAGCCAGGCCTTCTTACGCTGCCGGCACTTGAGGGCCGCCTGACGGTTGCGCTCCAAAAAGTTCTTGCGCTTGTCTTCCTCCGTATTGCCGCCGTGAGGCCCAATCGAAGCTTCCTCGTCGCTCTCCTCTTCGGGCGAGTGCTTGATTTGGCGTGCCCGCTTGGGTTCTCCACGCGCCTTTTTGCCGCGCCCAATGGACCGGCTTTTGCCCGTGCCCGCTACGGAGGGGGTGGTCTCTTCTGCTGCGTTGTCCGAAATTTTGCGCTTAGCCCCAGACTGTGCACTGGTCGCCCCCTCGGCACTTTCCTCTTTTATCGGCGGGTGTGGAATGGACTGGAGAGCCTGCGCAGCTGCCTGGGCGGCAGCCGTGTGACCCTCGCGCTTTGTTAGTTCATGGTGGGCTCGGCTTAGCATGTACAGTCCCGAAGCCGCCGAACGAGCAATGTTGGTACGGGCGGTGTTGATCCACGCACCATGGGCTGCGAAGGCGAGCCATTCCTGGGCTGTGCAGCACGGTCGTCGTTCCGTCAGCAGCGACCTGGGGGACGACCGAGTTGCGCAGCCGCGAGCCAGGACGGTCGCTTGTCGCTGAAGCGTTCACACCACGGCCGGAAAAGTAATCGGCCGATCCCTCCGTCGTTGCCAAAGGCGCTCCGGTTTGGTGGCTGGCGGTACGCTTCGGGGTGCTGGCTTGGGTCAACGCGTTGATCGTGTTGGGCGTCAATGTTGCTGGTGCACCAGCCTGGGAAGGAGGGGCACTAATGGCGAGCGTACCCGACGCGGCGACGGTGCCAGAGGAACTATTGGAGGCGTTATTGGAAGAGGCCATAAGGAAAGCGGCATTGTTGGCACTGGTGAGAGGCCCGTTCATCCCTGATCCAAGTGGCGTAAGACCGGTCTTGAAGTTGGGCATGTCTGGGGTCAAGCCCGTGCGAAACGCCGACACGTCAAACCCTTGCTGGGAGGCTGATGGAGCGCCGAGCATGGCGGGACTCAGCGGGCCATCACGGAGCGAGGTGACCCAATTGAATGGGTGGCTTCCGTCCGACGGAGAGGTGAGGGCGACGATGCCTGGCAACGCCTTGGGTGCACTGGCACTAGCAGAGGTAGTAGCGGCTGTGCTAGCACTGCCGCCACCTGTTCCTGACCCAACACTGGACACAGAGCCCGAATTAACGCCATGGCTGCGGACCGGTGTACTGGGTCGACCTTCGGCCGAGACGGAGGCATGGGAAGGCAGGCGTTGCTGTGACTGAAACGGTGATTCAAGGCCAGTCGACTGGTTGGCAGCCTGTGCATCTCGGGTAAATTGTTTGCCTGTGGGTTTCTCAGGCGAGGGTTTGCTAGTGTCTGCACAGGCCTTGGAGGTGCGGGCGATGGCTGTGGAGGGGGAAGTAGGGTCAGAACGACAGTGAGCTTTGGGAGCAATGGTGGAGCTCGGGGACTCTTTGGACTTGGGCTTGGCAGGAGGCGAGGGGCTGGAAGGAGTGGGGTGCGAGCGGACAGACGGTGACCGGAAGGAGACTTCAAAAGGATTGGGTTCGAGCTGAAGGCGAGAGGCGCGTGGAGCTCCGTTGGAGGCTGGCAGTGGTGAGGGGGAGTGGGAGCGGGACGGCGAGGAAGAGGAAGAGGCAGACATAGAAAGAAGACCGGAACAAGAGGTGGTGGTGAAAGGGAGGGATAAGGTCAGTCGGAAGGCCACATTGGGCACTTTGGGGCGTAGGACGTACCCATGTTGGGTCGGAGCAGCGCGCTCGTGTGCGCGCAGGATACAACGCGGATGAACGGATAAAGTCGCGCGTGACAAAATCCACGGTGTTGAGTTCTCCGTTCACACCTTCTCACTCTCGCGTCCCACGCTCACGGCAGCCAATGACGACAGTCGATCCTCCGGGGCAGGCCTCACGCTCAGAATGGACCGTGGACCGTGGACGGTGCGGGTGGGCTGCCCGCAACGGCTGCAGAGGTGGTGATTCGACAGGTGGGGGCCGTGGGGGGCGCCCTGGAGTTTGGCCACACTGGCTGCCCTTTTTCGCAGCTGCACCATGTCACATGTCACCGGCCTGGTACCGATGATCGATGACGTGGGGATGACGTTATGCAGCAGAGCTGTCACACTGACGCCTTGCTGGCGCCACGCAGCTCCTGCTGGATCTGGTGCGGCGGACTCTTGCGGACCGTCTGCGCCCGTGCGAGCCAGCCAGCTCTGCGCCCCACAGCAGCACGTCGATGACAGCGTCCTTGTAGCCCCCGGGCCGCAACGGAGGCGAATGGGCTTTGCTGCAGCCGAGCCCATCCCGACAGGCACCACCCCCGGCAAGATGGACGCCAGACGCAGGCGTCCAGGAACTGCACCAGCACTCCGCTTGCGCTTGAATATTGACCTTTGGCGGTTTTGCCTTTTCTGCCTATGGGTGTACTGTGGCACTTGCCGCGCAGGGCAATGCAATGGATGCAATGCAATAATGCAACCCCCCAAACTCGAATGCAAACAGACATCCAGGACCTCTGTGTCCCCCGCTGTTCCTTCTACAACTTGGCCTGCACTTGCCCAGCGCAGGTGCCAGCCGTCTCCCCCGCCGCAGCAACCGCACGCTGGGCTGGCCCCCAGCCCGCCTCGGCCAAGGCGCCATCGAGCGCAGCCAACAACCGCGCCGTGTCGCCGCGCGCCGCGTCAGTCACCGACACGCCCATGTGGCCCAGCCGGAAGTACTCAGCCTTGCATGCCTTGTGCAGCCCTGTGCCGGCCACCACGCCCCGCTTGCCCAGCGCAGCCAGCACCTTCGGGCCTTCCACCCCTGCGGGAAGCGGACAGCGGTCATGCCGTGTGCACCGTCCTCCAGACCATTGCCCGCGGCGAGTTGGGCCAAACCCAGGCTGGCAATGTGGGTCTTGATCTGTTCTGACACCCAGGCGTGGGCTGCGATACGCGTGGCAATCGTCTGAGCAACCGTAGGCGCGGGGACGAGCATGTCAGTGAGAGATTGGTGCAGAGCATAGATCAAGTTGGTGGCGGAGTGGCAAAGTACGCTGGCTTGCCGGCACGGTAGGCGCGCATGATGGGCAACCAGCGTTGCCAATCGGCAAAATAGGTCCGGGGCGCTTGGCCTTGGGCCCGCTTGGCCGCAGCATGCCGCACCGCGCGCGGGGAGAGGGCAAGCAGCATCAGCCCCGGCGGGCAACCAATCCCTTTTTGGCTTGCGGTCAGGACAGCATCAAAGCCCCACGCACCCATCTCAATCTGCTCCGAGCCTACACTGCACACTCCGTCCAAAACCAGCAGGGCATCGGGGGCATGAGTCCGAACCACCCTCGCAATTCCCTCCGCGTCGCTCAGTACACCCGTCGAAGTGTCGACATGAGTTACCAAGACGGCGGTGTAGGCACGAGCTTTGAGCGCCTCGCGGACAGCCGACAGAGTGTGTTTTTGCCCACTGGCGCCTCGATCACGTCGGGGAAGACACCGTAGGCCCGCAAGCAGTCGGCAAATGCGTCGCCAAAGTAGCCAGTCGACAGGACAAGGACCGAGTCGCCCGGGTGGACCAAGTTGGACGCAATGTGGTCCCAACCCAGTGTGCCAGAGCCAGCGGTGATGATCGCCTCGGCGTCCTGGGGCGCACGCAGAAGCGTAAGGAAGTGGCCAAGTGCTTCACCAAAGACCTTGACAAAAGGAGGGCTAGTGTGCGCCACCGACGGGTGCGCATTGGCGTACAGCACTGCATCCGTCACCTCGACGGGGCCCGGGATGGCGAGAAGAGAATGAGCATCCTGCTTGAACGCGACGGGTGTGCCGGCGGGCAGGGGCACAGTGGGACGGGAAGCAGGGTTCGACATGGCGAGACGGGCAGGTATGTGTGGCAATGGGATCAGAAAGCGCGGAAGCTGAGGTGGAAGCGGGGCGAAAATACTGGTGGCGGAGAAGTGAGTAGGGAGTGCGCTTCAAGCAAACTTCATCCAAGCTCCTGGCTTGCTGTGTGCCTCAGACGTTTGGTTCAACACTCGGAGATGTCGCCTCTCTCCAGCTGTGGGCAGCGCCGAGCGAAGGTCGAACAAAGAAGCATTTAAAGTGGGGCGGCATTAAGCACACTGCCCGTGTACGGCCTCGGACTAACTGTGCCGAGTCCTGGTCTGTACTCGCACGCACCCAGTGCTGAAGTACTGAGTGGACTGGTTGAACACTGAACAGTTTGATTAAGGTAGCTTGTGCTTCAGCTTCATTGAAGCCCGAGGGTACCCGGCCCCCGTACCGAAGGCGGGGATCAGGCGCGTATAGCGCAAAGCAGAGCTCAGCCCAGGCCCAGTCCTGGCCCAGGTACTCAGTGCTCAGTCTGAGTGCTTAGTAAGCCTTCACAAGATGATGTCGTGGAAGGCAGCCATGGCGATGGAACATCACACTTGCATCGCGTGACATATGATGACGGATTACCAGCACTCTATCGCTCCTGCACGCGTCTCTCCATCACGTGATGTGTGCCAAGGCCTGACGCCTGTGCATCACAGTTATCAGCCACATACACCTAACGGCCTACTCATCACTATTTGCCCCCCCTGCGGGCCTCCGCTCCCCCCGCGCATCCGCCAACTACAGCTTCTTTGCCCGCGTAGCCATATTATGCCGTCGGACGTCGGAGAGGATTACCTTGCATTCGAATTGCACGCCACTCGTTCCGGCTTGCCATCCACAAAGGAAGCATAATGGAAGGCGCACAATGTGCATCCATATAGCGAGATAGAGGCCTGGCCTGTCCATCTGTCCATCCGTAAGAAAATGAAGTAGTTGCGCACAAACTCGAAGCGCAAGAGAGGTAGTGAGCTGTGAGATAAAGTGGGGCTTAAAGGCGATCAGTCCGCACAACGCCCCGTGAAGAGCAGAAGGGCAAGTGAACCGCCACAGTTACCGCTCCTCAGCATCGTCATTGTAATCCAGCAACGAGTACTGCTTCATCAGCAACACTCTCCCCCGTGTTCCAGGTCAATGGAGTAAGTGTAAATGCAGCCCTCCGAGGTGACCACCATGACCGTTGGCGTGGCCGACGAGATGGCAACAATGCTGCTGACCCGGGGGTGGGTAACTTGAGGTGGGCAAAGTCGCGTTGCACCTCCCACATATCGGAAAACGAGTGGGGCAGCAGTCCACCCACGCTGCCCGCTACATTCCGGCCCAACGCACGCGACTGGCGTTTGACCAGCCCCTTGAACCCACCTCCATTCCCCCGGTTGGCCAGGGAGGTAGGGTCCTCCATGCCGTTCCCAGCCTCTGACTCATCCTCGAGCGAGGCCGCAGGACTGTTGGTCCCATTGCCATTCGGACTCAACGTGCCAGCGCTACCGGCCGCGGCAGACAAAGCGGCATGCCGAGCGGCGACAACGGTGCCCAACTTGGCAGTCTGACGACCGTCGGGCTCGCCATAGGTGGGCGCCAAACGGAAAATGTGGACAGTCTCTGTATCGGAAGAGCAGGACAGTAAAGTCGATGTTGCGTTGAACGAAAGTGAGTAGATCCGGGCCGGGTAGGAGCCGCGTCGGAACTGCCACAACTTGGTCGCGGATGGGATGCTAAAGACACGAATGATCGTTCCCTTTCACTGGCGGTCGCAAGCAGGGTCCCATTCGCGTTGAGGGCCAAGGCAGCAATAGGAGCTTTGTGCGCTGGATAACATTGATCATTGACAGGTTGAGTAGATCAAAGATCATAATGTCTCCGGGCATGTTGTAGCCGCCCTGCCGCTGCTGCTCCGGCGCGCTCTGCGATGATCCGGGAAGCGGCGACGTGGGGCTAGGTACAGGGGAGGGAAAAAACAAGGTTGTAGCAAGGATTGGAGCTCGCTGACAAGGCGCAGATCGCTGGAGGGGAAAAGAGGGCAAGCATGGGATCGTTAGCAATAATTTGGGACTAGGAGGTGGAGCGCAGCAACGCACCTTGAGGATTGGGGTCGTCTCAATTGTATGGAGCAACTTCATGTTACTAATGTCATAAATATAGATCTCCTCTCAGGAGTACGACGAGCCGTTTGCGATTGAGCTTGACACCGAGAACCGTGCTGGGAAAGAGCAGTTCGCAGATCGTAGATTGGCGGTTCGAGTTGACCACTTGCACCTTTCGTGGAGACGCAACTCCTTGTCGTCCGGTCGCACCGGCTGCAGGAGCAGCGCCGGGGGAAGGTTGCTCGCCGGTGCCGACGAGGGCGACCAGGGAGGTGCAAAACAGCATCTCGACAATGCCCGTTGGCCCGACATTCTTGCTGAACACGCGCCCATGGGGCTCAGTGTTCCAGATGGAATAGCCCTTGCGGGTTCCGACAGAAAGGCAGCTTGCATCCTGGTTAAACGACACGGAGAGGAGCGAGGAGGAGGACTTGTGCGTCCCGGCGCCCAGCAGACGTGACATGGGGCGTGTGGAGGGAGGGTTGGAAGTAGGGCCGAGGGGGCGAGAGCGGCGGACAGCAGTGGCTTCAGCCGGGGGAGCGCAGGGGCGAGGTAGCAGGGGGCGAAGACGACCCAGACGATAGCGGGGCAAGAGACCAGAGCAGCAGTGGTTGCGTGCGCTCGCTGCGTGGGTTCGGCTGCTGGCCCTGCTCGGCCCCCACCGGCCACCGGCCACCCCCAGCAGTCTCCCGCCCCGATGGCCTCGGCGAGTTGCGGTCGATGGGCCAGGCGGTCGGCACAAGACTGGCGCCGTGCCGCCCGCGCACCAGCCAGCTTGCTGGTGGCGCATGCGCAGCCCCCTTGCTCGATGACGTAAGTCGGTCTGCGCACGGCGGAGGCCTTTTGTTTCATTTCATGTTCCGTTTCATTCCTGTCTTCCTCTCATAGGAAGCGCCCCCCCCACCGGAGTAGGATCGATAAGACAGGAATACACATGCGCACGCTGCGGCACTGCGCACATGCCTTCCTCTTTTCTTGCACCGGCCTTCTACCGCCATATAGCAACACGTCGCACTCAACTTGCCTCTATCGTGCATAGGACGGAGCGATATATATCAAGTCCACACCCGGGCTCTTTTTTATGCGTGTTGTGTGGTGTTTGTAGCAAAAGGAAGGAGGGTAAGGGAACTATGAATAACGACGCGACCGTATACTTTTGGTATACCATGGAAGGAGCGTAAGAGAGGAAGAGGCAGGACGGCACGAACAGAGATGTGGGAAAGATGTGTACAATGCAATACGCACACGCATTCTAATTCGCCAATAGAAGAAGAGGAACGGATTGTTATGGACAACACAGGCCCACGCCATAGAGGATTTCCCAGCCACCTCTATGGGGATTTCCAAGGAGCACACACACCATCGGGGAGTAAAAGGGCAACTCAGGCTGTTAGAATGACCAGGAATATGGGGATGGATATGATCTGATTGGTCACATGAGATGTGGTCTCTGTTACTCTTCGGCTACAGGTGGTGGCGTGGGCCTGTGTAGAAAAGAGGCGAAACACTTAAGACTGAATCCGCGCCGGCGTTTGAACGTGCCTGTGGACGTTTGTGCATTGAAGTAGAGGAAGCCGGAAGGGTAATACATTCCAGTACGGACTACAGCTAGAAATTGCGCGAAGACTGGAACTAGTTTAAGGATGATCCATTAGAGGAGAGGTGGATTGAAAAGCGGGAGGTAAACACTACTAGAAAATAGGAAATGGGAACAGTTGTGGATATACAGCTAGAAGGAAAAAATGCCATTGTGAGACTGGATCGATTGATGGATTTGACGAATTCATCAACAATATAGGCTGTGAAGGGGATTTTAGGCAAGGGATTGGGCATACATCGGGCCGACTGGGGCGACTGTTGTCGCTATAGGGGGACATAGCGTTGCATAGTGCGGCCAAGTATGGACGATCATCGCGGCCGGGAGTAGGAGTGGGCCTATATAGTGGAGTAATCAGCCTAGGAGGACTCTGTTGGGATCAACGTTCATGTATCAGAAACGGGAGAGACAGCAGGTCATCCCAATTTCTACTCAAGGACGGGGCTGGGGTGCAAGATGAAGATGTCTGTGTGGTTGCGGTTGTGGTGGTGGCCGTGACTGTACCGGCGAGCCCAGGCCAGGTTAGGTTAGATTAGACCTTAGCCGTGTGGTCTGAGATGCGGCTGTCAAGTGGTGGTGCACGTGCTCAGTGCCACTTGCGGTGCCATGAGATCTACGACCAAGCCAAGCCAAGCCGAGCCATACCCAAAGTCATTCCGCTATCGCCGGAACTGATCGTCTATGCGTTTTTTCCCCGGGGCCTTTGTCTAATCCCCCACGCCCAATGCGTTGTCCGCTCGCCGCTGTTGGGCCAGTATCGCACAGGAGGTACTCCAGAGCAGAAATAGGTGACAAGAAAACATGAAAATCGGAAGGGAGACCGATCAGTAGCAGATGCGGTAAGAGCAGTATCGTCCTGCCGTCTCAGACGCTATAAAAACAAAGACGGGTCAGACCTATTCAGCAAACGCATAAAAAACGGGGAATACGTACGCCGGATGATCCGCACCACTTGCCCCCTCAGGCCAAAGTAACGAGCGACGGGATCCTTGGGGAGGATACGGGGAAGCTGGTTTTCCTTCAACCGGCTGTGTAAGAGAAGGAGATCGGGCGAGTGTGTTAGAGGATGGGTCCAGACTCAAGATCAGGACAGGAGTAGAACGTACTAGCGTGCAAGCAGCTCCTTCTTCTCTAGCGGTGTCATGACCTCGTGGGTAGGCACAAGGGTGTGGTGGGTAATGTTGACCAGGAGCGAGGCCTCGTCAAAGTCCTCAAGGACGAACTGCTGCTGCATCGCTTCCAGCACCTTTTTAGCTGCCGGAGTCAACTTTTCCGACCAGATAATGATTCCGCGATTGATGCCCTGCTGGTCCAAAGCACCAATAAATTGGCGGATCGTCTTGACACCAACATTTGCCTCCTCCGAATAAAACACAAAGATCTTCTCGCCTTCCTCGGAGCCGTCTGCATTAGCGTGGAGCGGATCGTTCTTGTCCGCCTCGGCAAAAAAGTTGAGAGCCTTCCGGTCCACATTGCCGCTGGGGGCGAACGCAGATTGGAAGTCTGCAAGCGAAATGTTGATCTCCTCGTCCGAGACTTTAGCCCTACAAAACGGTCAACAAGCCAGTTAGCAGCTGATCTTGCCCACACGTGTCCCGACCCCATCCTGTCCCCTCCAGCGCGCAGGAGAAGGATCAAAGGAAAATCACGTACCCGATCCCGCACGAGTTCGTGGATGGTGCGGTTTACGCGCCAGAGACGAGCGACCTGCTTTTCCTCTTCCATGATGTGGTGGTTAAGAGAGGGTGCGTCGGCCACGCCTGAGGACAAAGACAACCGTCGCGAAACCAGCCAGCGGCCGTCAATTTTGCAACTTCATTCCGCTCCTGGGAAAAGCCGATGCGGAATTAATCACGGCCTCATCACGTGCCCCTTATGTCACGTGCGGCGTTTTTCTGGCTTCGTGGCACGTCGGAAAGGTGGATATCAGACCAACCATTTGAATCCGAGGCGCTGGCTGGGTTTGCCCCCTTGCTCAACCACCATCACACATCTGTCTCCAAGCTTCAGCCCTCTCCCCATGGCGTCAATCACGCCCGCCAAGCGTACTGCAACCTCTCCCATCAAGGCGCAGCGCACGCCTATCCACAAGGTGGCCACCCCACAGGCGAGGAGTATTCCTGCCACACAATGTTTGGCGCAGTCACCCCGGGAGGGAACACGTCCAAGCGCTTTACGCTGGACAAGCAGGATGATTTGTCCACGACCATTGCCCTGAAAGGGCACGTGGAGGTGCGGACACGAGTTATTCTCTGGATCTTGCCCTCTTTTCCGCAAGATGGACGATTTCTTGCTTACTTATGACGCGTTTGTCATGGGCGAGCTGGCTGGGGCGGAGATGCTCCGAGACGAGCAGGCCGAGGAGTTGGGCAGGGGGCCCGCAGCAAAGCCAAGTCCGCTGCCCAACTGGCATCAGTCAAAGAGGAGCAGGGAAAGACTGTGGGCCACCGTCGCACAGCAAAAGGATGAGGACGAGCGAGAGCGACAAGCTTTGGCTGCCTTGAGTTGAGCCATCAGGATTTATCGCGAAGGTTGGCGACCGTTCAAGGCGAGGTGAGCGTGTTGGAGGCTCAGCACCAAGCTAAGTTGGAGCGGCTGGAGCGAAATAGAGAAGATCTGCATCGTGCTCGGCTCTCCACCCAGCAAGATCGCCAACGACTTGAGGAGTTGGTTGGGGTCAAGATCGTACCCCAACAGGGGAACCTACGGGTTGCTTTCACACATTTTGATGTTCATGATCCGCAGGCACGAGCTTCATTTGTATTGGAGATGAGCGAGCACAGGGGATACTCAGGTACGTCACCCTTCTTCTGTTGAGGCTGGGATTCAGCTCGTTGATTGTCTTTTCTTGCTGACCATCTCTCCGGCTTATCAATAGTTCGCCATACAAAGCCAAGACTGCCCAAGGCAAAGGTGGCTGAGCTGACAAAGCAGGTCAACGAGACACGGGATCCGTGGGGCCTGATCAAAGCATGCGGGCTCAGTTTCGTGCGCACAGCGAGCAGGCTGGGGCACCCGCTGTGCCCTAGGACGGAAGCCCTCAACGGGAAGTGCCACACATGCTTTGCTCTCCAACTTGTACCAGATTATGATATGTTGTGACATACGGGTTGAGCACGGTAGTGGTGGGACACGGCAGACGCAGGCAGGCGTTGCATCCATCCGAGGCGAAGCGATTTCTTCATGTCCACGCTTGTGGGCAGGGCAGCAAGTGTGCGTGCTGAGCATCGCTGCAAGCGACAGCTGCATTCGGCAGAAAGATTATGACAGAAGAGCAGCCCCAGACGGTGAATAATACTGGGGTCTCATGGATCAGACAACGCTACCTCTCGTTGTCGTTTCGATATTGCGGGGCCTGTTGGGAGGCAAGGGTATCGGCATAAGTGATCCCCATTGACCTCTCACCACTTGTGTCCACATCATGCCATACTCCATTTGCCCGTACCCCAGGCAGTATTTCCCTCGTCGACTCGGTTAGGTTATTTCTCGTTCCCCGCCTCTCCTGTTTTGCCCTTCCGATGGCAAGGCTTTGCCATTCGACCCTGTGGGGCCAGCTTTGACCTTCCCGTGCTGCTACACACGTACGATGATGCATCGGATGCCCCAAGCACGAAGCAGGACTGACGCGGTGCTTACCCCAAGTGTTCTCTGCTGTTGATTCTGCTTTAGCATGGAACTAGGTGACTCAATGCCTATATGCTTGCCTGACGCCAGCAGCATGACAACCCTTGTTCACCCATGGGGGATGGTAGGCGCGATCAAGGGTGCAATACTAGTGCGCGATTAACGCAGAGGTAACATGGAAGCCGTGGCAGGCTTGTCGTAGGGAGTATGGGGAAAGGGTAGTATACAGTATGGCACGTAGGGAGAAAAGTAAAGGGAAAGGTGTTTAAAGTGTTTCTGTCAAGGTCGAAACGGGACGGCCATTGTACGCGACCTCGTACACTTCGGTAAAGAGAGGGTAATCCTGGGTCCGCCCCCTGGCAGCAAGGAAGAGATGGATCTCCTTGGCGGTGACAGTCCCTTGGAGTTTTTGACCATTGAGAAGTTCGGCCTCGAGCTCATCGAACGACTTGCCTGTCTTGACAAAGGCCTCGGCTACGCGGCGGTTACGGCCACCATAGCAGGTGGTGATCAAGTCAGCGACCCCGGCCGATGTTTCGGTAAAGGTCTCTGACTTGACAGGGAAGAATTCTTGGGCAAAGTTCTTCATCTCGATCAATCCGATCCGCATGATGGCCGCCTTTGCATTTTCGCCCCATCCTAGCCCATCACATAGGCCAGCAGCGATGGCCACCACATTTTTCAGTGCTCCGCCCAACGAAACTCCGTACACATCCTCCACCAGCCCCACACGGAACTTGGGCGTCTCGAACAGCTTGTGGAAGAGTTCGGCCCAAGCGCGCTGACCTTCGCGGTACCCAATCGTCGTCTCAGAAAACTTGCCCCGGGCTACCTCGTTGGCAATGTTGGCGCCGGACAAGGCAGAGCACTTGCAGCCCAAGTGCTCCTCAATCACGTCGGCAAAGACGCGAATGTGAGTGGTCTCCACCTCAACACCTTTGATCATCGAGATCGCATGGGCATGGGGCGCAATGTGGCCTTGGAGCTTTTTGCAGATGCCATCGATAAACTGATGCGGGGTGACAAAGACAAGCAAGTTGGCGTCCTTGGCCGTCTCGACAGGGTCGGGGCACGCATGAATGTTTTGGGGAAGGGGGACACCGGGCAGGTACTTGACATTCTCGTGGTCTTGGTTGATAATGTCGGTCAAGTTGCGACCTTGGATTTGCTCCTCATATACGTACATCCACACCCGCTCTTGGAACAGGTGGGGGAACTTGCTCACATTCTCGCCAATGATCTTAGCAATGGCGCTGCCCCTGTAGAAAGGAGAATCAAGCAGGTGCGCGTTAGTGTCGGCAATGCTTTCGCAGACAGAGAAACACGCACCAGTTGCCGGAGCCAATGATGGCAATTTTGAACTGCTTGCCGGTGGGAACGATGCCAGACATGATGGGGCTGCTGAGGAGGGAGGGAGATAGTGTGGGGGGGGTGAAGAGAAGGGGGTTCAGTGATGGTGGGGAGGGGGGTATTTAAATATTCTGGCAGGCTGGGAGCTTGTGAAGTTACACTGATTGGCCAACCCAATCGGGGCAAGCGGGATAGGGAGGGCAGCAGTGGGGTTGTCATTGGCCGTGTTCCACTCCCATTGGTCCCCCTGTACCGCTCGGCCCACGCGATGAGCGCGATGAAATGAATGAGCGCGATGAGTCAATGGGCTGCCGGACGCAGGATACGAGATGTAAGATGCATGATGCACAATCGCTACTCGGCGGATGGGCACCTCCCAGATGCCCCCAGCGGCCGAGTGCCCGGCTGGATGTTGCGTTTGGAGTTCGAGGTGCGACGTGGCCGTCGCCGTGGTGTTGGTCGCTCGTGTCCGCCGTCGTGGCAGCGCCCAGTGAGACGCGGCGGCCCACTAGCCGTCGCGCACCTGGTTTGACAAGCCCCGGCGGATCCGGCACACTGGCCATGTGCCTTCTCGTGCTGGCTCCACTGACCAAGCGTCACGCCACGCGTCATGCGTCATGCGTCGTACATCCCTTCGTCGTCACTCGCCACTCGCAGCGCGCCATTCAAGCGCCACGCTCTCAGGCTCTCAAGTTTCAAGCGTCGCTGTCGCCTGCCACCCATGGCCGCCCACCAGGGAATCAGCAGCCGCTCAGCGCGTCCGTCCAACCCGCCCTTTGCTCCGCCCCGGCGAGCGGCGGCATTATGCACACCGGCGGCTCCCACGCTCCCCAACCTTTGTTGCACCGATCCTCCCAACTTCCGTCGGCTCCGCGCCACGCAACAGATCGCCACCAATCATTAATCAGATCCAGATTGCGCGTTGTCATCGACCATCATGCATCATGCATTGCATGCATCCTTGATGCAGATGGACTCGAGTCCTAGCAAATGCCTCACGGTTCTCTGTTGTTCGCGATTTGCAATCCGGCCGAGAGGAGATGGTTTGGCGGCTTAACGATTCACGATATTCACGACTATCGATTATCGACGATCAGCTAATAGTAACGTGTATCGGGTAACCTATGCATTAGATGACCTAAATGCTTAGTCGACGCAATGGTGCCAGCTCGACTCAAACGATCTTGGTGTGCCTGCCATCGCAAGTAGCCAGTTTTTCCTTCCAGCCGGTCCCATCCTGTCTTGGCTGCTGCTCTTATTTTACTCAGTACTCATCCCAGCTCAGCGCTCATCGATCATCCCGCCTGTCGACCGACCCCACATTCGGGTCTTCTCCTATCTAATAGTACTCTCGAGACGGTCTGGTACGTGGGCATCGATCTCTGCGATCTCCTTACCATTATTTTTGGCCATCCCACTGCTGGCAATTTTTGTATGGATCCCGAGAAACTTGACGCTTTCCTTCCCATTGTCCTTTCGGCCTCGGGTCGAACCAGCTCAATGTGCAGGGTTCTCATCGCCACACGGCCTTCGTACGCGGTACTAGTCCGCCACCAATACACGGCCCTCGCCTTTCCCCCCCATAACATCAACGGGGGAGGAGACGCCCAGTAGATGTCATCTCACAGAGACTGTTGATAGTGCATTATATGCAGACAGGAAAACAGGACCGAGGTGAGCGCCCGGGATACGAAACAGCCACAACAGAGGCTGTCATGTACCATTCTCGCGATAGGCTAGCCAGAGGGCACCATCCTGGGTATTACTGGTAGCACCAATAGCACTTCTTCCACCTGTAAGCAGCATCGATTGGGAAAAGCCTCGCCAAAATATGCCTGCACCACCTGTCGGTGACTGCGCCAAGCAAGTCGGAAGGGAGACAGGCAACGGCTAGCTCCATCTCATCCACTTTCGTCCTAGAGGTGCCCACTTTTTCATGCAAGTCTCGAGCTTCTATCATGTGGCGGGGATACAAGGGGGAGGGGTGGGGAGCATGCCGTAGACATGTGTGCCCTGTGGGAAAGCGTTGTTGGCCATGCAAAGCACCCCGCTGTGTGCCCGGCTATTGGTCGCATTGCAACACGTGTGGGCAGAGATACTGGGGATCCTCCGTCGACGGTGCTACCCGCCGAGAGGTGGGATAGATGAGGACGGAAATTCTGAAACGGAAGCTCCACGTCCTAATGCCTAATCGGCTTGGACGTTAGCACGGGGGCAGCGGTGGCGCCTGCGCGCCAGCCGGGCTGTCATGCGCCACATACGCACAGGGGCAGTGTGGCGTGCGTCGCGCCAGGCCCAGCCTGGCCCAGCGCAGGCGCCAGCTTCCAGCTTCCCGAGCAGGCAAGTCGGCTGGGCATGCCATGTTGGGATGCAGGGGGCACGGCACAGGCCAAACGCCCCACTCGCCCTTCGGCTGCAGACCATCCCACCCAACGCCCCCTCCACCACCGCCGCTTCCACTTCCCCTGCCACCGCCACACCCACTCCCACCGCCACCGCCCCGTTGCGATGGTCGTACTGACGCCAGCCTGAACCGCCGCTCCCTCGCGCCGCCCACAAAAAGTCGGTCCGCAGCCTGACGCGCGAGTATGAGCAGCAGCATGGGCCCCAACCTCTGGCGCAGGACGAGGCGGCGGCCGCGCGGCACTCAATCCTCCTCAAGATCCACCGCCGCAAGCAGAGCCAGGAGAAGACCGAGCGTGAGTGGTCCGCCCAACAGCAGCTGCAGCTCTCCCCCCAAACCCCGCCCCAATGCGCCGACGACCACGAGCACCAAGACGAAGAGGGCGACCAACTATCTGACCTCCCCGGCATGACGCGCTCTGTGTCGCTCACTGTACCCGGTGTGCACGCAGCCTCTCCCGTGCTCCCTCTTCCCGCCACATCCATGACGCCCGCCGAGCGGCGTGCTCATTCCCGAATCCACTCCGTGCGCACTCGCGCAACCTCTCCGTCTTCTTTCCCCGCCCCGGATCTGAGGCCGAAGCCGAGGCCGACGCCGAGCGCGCCCGCGCTACTTATCTTGCTCCCGTTCACGCACGCACACCCTCCACAGCGCATGCGCGTACGCCAAGTATGTATCAGCCCCCGCTCGAAACGCCCTCACTTCTGGCACCCCCGCCCCGCGTTCTCAGTTGGGGCTGGGGACGGCTTCGGCGTATGGACCGTCTGGCCTGGCACGTCATTCCTCCTTGACCCTCTCCACCTCGGCCAATGCTCTAACCCCACCAGGAGGGGGCACGCATTGGAACGATCTTCCGCGTTCTGGTTCCTCAGATTCCACCACCCACACTGCTTCTTCCTCCCAGACCCGGCACAAACCTCACCCACACCGGGCTTCAGTCATGTACCAATTCGAGGCTACACCTCCATCCTCGTCACTGGGGTGCCCGGCAACAGCAATGGCGGCCAACATGCCCGGCTCATCGTATCCTACCCAAGCTCACGAGCACGACCACCACGACCATAGCCACAGCCATGCTCATGTCCACACCCCAGAAAACGACGAGAGTCCTGCGATCCGCTTGATGCAAGCGGTCCCAACGGGTTGGTCCAACCGCATTGTTCCCTTGCTGCGCGGGCCCGCAGGGTGGGCGGGCTGTGTTTGGTACGATTCATTTCCTTCTGGGGGGAGCGCTGTGGGTGCTGGGACAAACCCGAGACTCGCTCGCACTGGCCGGGCTGGGGTACCTGGTCGTGTTTGATGCGATGGGCATCTGGTCCGATGTGGTTGCCTACCTGTCCGAGGGACCTACCACGCCACCTCCCGTGGTTGGAGTCGATGGTAAAGCACGAGCGAGCGCGTTGCTCCGGCCCTATGCCCGAACAAGGGACGAAACAGTGTGGCAATTTGCCCAAGTGGTTTATCTTTTGTTTGCGGGCGTGTATGTGATCAAAGAGTCGGTCGAACATGCGCTCGTGGCGGGTTCGACGGGCCACGATACCGCCGCCCTCGGTGGCGGGGAACACCATGTGACCCCCCATGCCGAGTCCGAGGTGGGTGTAGAATTGCCAACCAGTATGATTGCGCTCGCGATGGCCATGTGCAGCTTTGCGCTTTTGGTCTTGCGCAACCATGCTTCTCTCTTGGCCGCATCGGGAATGAGCACAGCTGCTGGAGGCTCCTTGACGGGGCAAGGCGCCAGTCATCGGCTCGGGCTCCGTCTTGGGCAGCGCCCCGGGCGCAGTGGTGGCTGCTCCCGTTCTAGCTTTGTTGGCCAACCCATTTGGAGCGATGGTGCTGTTCTTTTCAGCTTCGTTGTTGGTTGCTGGGCTGGCTATGCCCCAGGCGCAAGTAGCTGCGCTGGATAAGGTCCTGGCCCCTCTGGAAGCGGTGGTAATGCTCTCGATTGCCTCTCCGGCTGCCAAGCAGCTCGGGCTGGTTTTACTCCAGAGTCCGCCCCCGCCCACTGCGGGACCGTATGTGCAGCTGGTCAAGGCGCTCCAGCATCTGCAAGACCATCCGCTTGTAGTGTCCATCCCTGCTCCCAAAGTGTGGCAGCTGAGTCCGCCGGCGGCGGGTGTGATGTCCGGGGCGGCAACGGGCAAGGGCGTGATTGCGAGCTGGGCCGCCGCAAAGTGTACCCCCGGTCCATCCGTCGCTCGTTGCTCACGTTACTGTGTTTCTTCAGCCCGAGGCGAGCGTGAACGATGTGGCGGAAATTACCCAGTTGGCGTGGGAACGTTGTGCTCCAGCTGTGGGTGCGCTTTCGTTGCCCGGCCAGCAAGTTCCCGCTACCCCCGGCACTCGTCTTCGTGGCTCCCTCCGAGCAGGCGAGCTGCTGGTCTCTGTTTCGAGGTGGGGGGCAGTAGAGCAATTGCGAGACGAGCTGGGTGCCAGTGCGATGGATCATCATGGTAATTGCGGCCATGACCACGACCATAATCACGACCATAATCACGACCACAATCATGGCTATGATCACGGTCATGACCATGACCCTCAGTCCCACTCCCATCCTCAATTTTGCGGGTTCGCCGGCCATGACCACGGCCATTTCCACCCCTCCCCTCGTACCAGCGGGCATGGCGCTGAGCAGGAGGTGCATGGGCATGATCCATACACCCCCATCCCTTTGCACTCCTATACCCCTGGCACAGAACAGACTTACCACTCGCATCATGAGCCTGCTTCTGCCGCCTCGTCTGCACCTGGGCTGCACACGACCTCTCCCGCACCACACTCGCTTCAGGCTCATGCAACGCTCAGCCCTGCCTCCAATGCCCATGCTCCGGCCGGTGCGCCAAGTCCACGAACCAGTGGGGTGGGGACCCGGAGGCACGCCCGCACCGAGACACAGATTGGAATGTCTTGGCTCTAAAAGCGAGGCTACCTACGTTTCATCATGCTTACTTGTGTTTCCACACAGAGCTGTTTTTATTATTGCCTTTGGGCAACGCCATCTTGATATCTATTGTAGAGACTGTCGTTTCTCCTCCTATCGGACGCTGGAGAGCTGGCAATGCACAAACAAAAACTCTGTCCTGGGGACCGTGGTAGGCCGTAGGAGGCGCAAGGCGCGGTTAGGGGGTACAGGTGATGGTATTCGTTGAGGGGCAGATTTGGGATGGCAGTGGGTGGTGGAAGAGTTAAAGCCGACGGCGATGTGGTCGATTAGTGTCCAGCGTGCCTGTCGATAGACGGTGAACCGGTCAAGCTTCAAGACCGCTTCCCACAGTCTTGTCTGGCGGAGTGGCGAGTGACGCTCTCAGGAGCTCCGATGCCACTGGGTTAGGAACGCAGGGCAAGAGAGGCTGTCGAAGCGGGGCATATTCCTATGCCTGTGGCTCTGGCTCGTCTGGCGCCTGCCTGTGCGTTGCACCGCGTGCGCCTGTGCCTGCCTGCCTTGCCCACCCCCTTGCCGCAGGCACCAGGCAGGAGACCCCGTGCAGCCACAGCGGCGAGTGGCGCAGGCCGATCATGCTGGTCACCGGCCATGCATCATGCATCCCACCACAGGAGACGGCTGCATAGCTTTGCGCGCCCAGACACGGCGCTTGGGCCATATACCATCCGGCGCATCCACTCCGCCGGTGCTCGGCCGGCAACGCCTGCGCCGCCTGCTGCTCCACTTGCGGGTGCAGATGCGGTGCAGCACCACCCACGCGCCTGCTTTGTTTCTCCCTTTCCCTCCCGCGCCCATCCTGCCCGCCATCTGCATGGCTGCCACCGCCCACGAGCCTGTGCGTCTGCGCACCCAGCTGCTCAACCTCAGCTGCGCACCCACCAGCCCGCTCCTCAGCCCCAGCCCCCCCTCCCGCCTCTGGCCCCTGCCTCTGGCCTCGCCCTCGCCCTCGCCCTCGCCCTCGCCCAGCATGCCTCCTACAACGGGCTCCAGCACCAGTCGCGAATCCTTTGCGTCTGCGCTGGCCCTCACCCCCGCCCCAAGCCCCGCATCCGCCCGCCCGTCCCACTTCTTTTCGCCCATGCCCTCGCCCTCACCCTCACCTTCGCCCGCAGCCCACACCACCCAACACCAAACCCGCCTCAACGCTCCTCGTATTTATCCTCCACAGCCCTTAGCCCGTCCCACCATCAACTGCCTCCCTCCTTTCCTTCCCCGGTCTCGGTCCCAATAGCAGCGCGTTACGCATACAACATCCCGCCGCTCTACTCTCACCCCTCGTCTTCAGCCGAGACTGGCGTTCCAGTCCCCCCGGTAGAGAATGCAGCCAAACCAGCGCCGGTCGCCCCGCTGCCCCTCCACCCCCGGTCTGGTCAGGGTTCGTGGCCTATCTTATCCTCGCAACCCCAGTCCGCTGGTGACGACAGTCTCCGCCTGGGTAGCTGCCCTGGCCAACATCGCCCGCATCGGTCCAAAACTAAAAGCCGGCGATTGAGGAAACACAAACGACAGGAGCAGGTCACCCCCCGAAAATGCCTGCGCCCACCAGCCAGCACGCCAGTGAAATACAGCCCACCGTTTTCCCATCCCTCCGCCGCCCCTCAGAAAACGCTTGCACGTATCCCACCTGCCATCCAGAACGTTCACCTGCTCGCCCAACATGCAACAGAGGCGGTGCGCGTTCTGTCTCGATGCCAAACTCGCCTACGGGCTCCACCCAGAAACTTGCCGCCGCCCATCATGAGGGGACCAAAAAGAGCACTCGTAACCTCATCCGTGCGCTTACGCGAAAAGGGAAGGCCTCATCCACCGCCACCATGGTATCTGGAAGAGTTGACAACCCAGTTCCCGGTGCGTTAAATTCTGTGGCTTTGGGGGTGATTTGACAACCCTGCTAACGCCTCTCTCACCCAGATTGTTCCCTCTTTCCTCCGAGCCTGTTACCAACCGCCGCTGGGTCCAATAGTGCAACGGAGAGTGCAACGGAGATGGTGGCCATCACGAGCAAAGAGTCCGTAAAGGACCAAACCTCTCCTCCAACAAATGCGTTGTCAAACAACGAATTAGCCACGGTCACACCCAAAAACCGTGCCCATAGAAATTCCCACGACCTCGCGCGCTGGGCCGGGTTGCGACTCATCTGATCAGACGCACCCATGTTGTCGATGCTGAACCGCATCAGCACGTCTCCTTGCCCCCTCCCCCTCTGAAGCAACTCCCACGGTAACCCCACCCAGCAGCACTGGCGCCATTCGTCGACTTCCTCCCACAGCCAGGTCTGGCCAGCGTGCCTCGCCCAAAAAACGGGGGTGTTCCAGGCGGCGTAAGAGCGTCTACTCGCTGCTGGACTTTGCCCGCCCAACCGTAGATGAATCGGGCGGGGACGGTTTGGTGGGGGGCGCAGAACCGGCGCCGTGCCGACGAAGGTCGGTCGGTGAACCTGGGACACCATCGTCCGCACGTCCGCGACCTCAGCGGAGACACACTCCCTCCAGCGGTCGCTCTCCAAGCCGAGGTGTGCAAGCACTCCATGCCTTGACTCGAGCTACCTCAACCACGCCTTCCGGCAGGCGCTCGGCAACGAGCGATAGGCAGGACGTCACCCAAAAACGCCCGTCCTCTTTTATTGTGACTTCTGCTCACCGTGTCCCTCGTCCTATGCCGATGACCGCCCCCTCAACGCCCAATCGTAATCCTAGGTTGAGTCTTCCTACTCTTCTGAATATCTCCCCCTCAGGAGACCAGCTGAAGCGCCCCCAATCCGTCAGTGCAATCCATGCTCTGACCGGAGTAGACCCAGCTGTTAAAGCCCATTCTACGCTTCTGCCCCCCGAGCCATCTGGCTTCCTCGTGGGTTCCTGGAAGAACTGCACCGGATACGGTCAGATGGGACAAGCGCTCTAGGTTTGACCTCGACCGAGCCGCTTCCTAGCACGCTTCCCTTGGCTGATAATAGGTCCGTATCACGGCCGTCCGGATTGGATTCATCCATCTTCTCATCCCGGTGGTATCCTGAGAACGCACAACGTGCCTCATCGGAGGCTGAAGCGCGGGACAGTAGTAGCCGGCTTCCGTCGGCGCCTGTTCCGACTGCAAAGTCTGTCCGCCCGCCTGTTCACAATCCCATTGCCAAGCCCTACACTTTCCCACTGGCCACGGTCACCTTACCCAACATGGGGAAGCATCACTCCTTGTCGGCCAGTCCGGCCACCGCTCTTCCCTTGCGGTCGCTGTCGTCCCCATTGAATGACACAAAGCCGCATCTCCAGCCCCTACAATGGCTAGTCTCGATCTCAGCCAAATATCAGACGATCAAGCGTTTTTAGCCGTGTTGGAACGGATGAGAAGCTTGCATCGCGCCGCGGCGACGACATCAGTCTCGCCATCGGCTGTGTCGAGTGCTATGCTAGCTCGGAGCGAATCTACCAGGAGCGAATCGAGTCCCTCGCCTTCCAACACGACCGCCTCTACAGCCTGCTCTAACTTCTCCACTGCCGCCAGTCGAACTCTGTCGGACTCGATCCAGGCCATCCCCTGCTCTACGTCGATCGGCACACCGGGCGCAGCCGTTCCCATTCCTGATATTCCAACCAAGTACCTCACCGGAGGGCACTCGCTCATGGTCCATACCGAACACCCTGCCCCAGCCACCAGGCCCGTTGGTTTGCGGCGCTCGAGCAGCATACGCGCGCCTTCCCCATCATCCTGGACCCCAGCTCCGTGTCCCATTTTGGTTCATGTAGGCCAGGCATCCGGCCAAAACCAACATGGAGGTCCGCCAGGAGGTGCGTTTGGGGACGATGGAGCGTGGCGCAAGGAAGTCCGGGCGCTTTTTGTGCTACGGGAGCTGGCTGTGACAGAACGGTCGTATTGTCGCCATTTGGAGGCGCTCTGGCTTGCGGTTAAGGCGATTGAAGCCCGATCGGGGGCTACGTCCCTTCCCGTGCATCTCCGTTCTCTTTCCGATGTGCTGCCCATGTTTCTCTCCATCTCCCAAACCATCTCGGAGAATCTGCGCGCCGACTTGACCGCCTCAGGAGTTGCTGCTGCCTTTTCGGCGGCGGCACCAGCGATGGAGGCTACCTTTGTAGCTTGGTCCTTTGCCTTGCCCGACATTTTGACTGGCCTCCGTACCGTTGAAACAAGGATCGCCCGAACCTTACCCGTCCCCCATTCGGTCCCCGCCTATTTCGACGCGCACACTTGTTTCCCCAAAGGAAGGGAAGGAAGCGTCCGACGCACTCGACATGGGTTCCCCCCAGCGTCGCATCGCGCTGTATCGCATCGGTTTGGTCCGTCCTGCCCCACTTGCCACAGCAGAAAAAACCGATTCGTCTCAAGGCCCACAGTCACCTGCCGACGAGCCCGACCCGACCATGGGTCGGCCCTCCGGGCAGGATTTGAGCACCTCCTCCCATGGATTCCAGGAATCCAATGCCCCCGCTGCCGCTGGCTGCCCGTTGGGACCAAAGTTCCTTTCGGCCCTCGACATTGTCATCATGCCGTACGTTCACTCCTCACCTTGTTGCGTGCCTGTTGGGACAGTGTTGGTGACTAACGCGCCGCTGTTTTCGCCCATTAGGACGCAACGGTTACCCCGCTACATTCTGCCTCCGCGACCTCCACAAAGCCACTCCGCCTGGCTCGTTGGCTTCGGAGCAGGTTGCTCACGCACTGGCCATTGTTGAGCGCCTCGCGGCGCTGAGCGACCTTGCCTCGCTCACGTATTAGTTCCCGCAGATTGTTGGCCGTATCACGTCCACATCTCCCTCTCACTCACCGACCAAAGACGTATATACCCCCTGTCTTCCGCTCTCTTCTTTTTGTTACCTTCTTTGCGTCCCGCCCTGGCCCCACCAACACATATACCACACATATATTGTTTCGTACCCTTCCCCTTCGCCACACGAATCCGCTAAAAAGGAGAAGGTTCGATTCTGCCGCTTTAGGGTTCTTGGTGTGTTTGCTGGTATCTCTTTGGCCGGACCACAGTGCACCGACTGGATATAGTAGCTGGTTCTTGTAGAGGCTTCCCATTCCTTTTTCAATGCCCAATCCTCCTACTCCATTCCCTTGGGCCACATCCCCACACGACGACTTGTCAGCATGACACGTTCACTGGGTCACTCCGAGTCTTGGTTGGGGAGGCGGGGGGTGACTGTGGCCTTATGTGGGTAGCACGACCCAGCGAATTTTCTTGCCCAGAGAGGGAGGTGCGAGATGCTGTGCCGCGGTGGCACGTGAACGGACACGACGGATGCCTGCGGCGATGCGACTGACGGGCGGGGGGATCGGAGCGCTGAGCCCGGTAGAACGCTGTGCGTAACTTATTTTACCCCAGCCTGGCCAGGCCCCCGGGCGGACCCAAGGAGGAGAGTACGTGCCTAGACTGCCGCTCCCCCATCATGCATCATGCACCATGCACCATGCATCACACTCGTCCTGGGCGGGGGGATCGGCCGTCGGCGGTGTTGCTCCGTCGGTGTGGGATGCAGATCGGTGGTGCGATGCATGATGTGTATGGTGATCGATGATGGATGACCGGTGGCGCTGTATCACGTGCGTGTCACATGTGATGCCATGTATGTCACACGCCACAGCAGGCACAGCGGCCGCAGCCCCGTAAGCGCGTAAGCGGAAAACGCAGCTCCTTCTATTTGTCCACCCCACAGCCCCCATCTCGACCTAAGGCCTAAGGCCGAACCACAACTTGAAGCCAGACCGAGCCTCGGCCTCAGCGCCTCAGCGTTCAACCTCAGCACAGACACCACCCCGTGACACGCTTGAAAGCAACAATTAACGGTAATGACGTTACGCGTTATGCGTATAAAAATCCTGACACTGCGCCTTCTTCGGTTCTGGCGCGTGCCGTATATACAGCTGATGCAATCCATTGATACGGGTCACCGGTCTCACCGCCCCAGCGCCCACTATATATACCTGACGGTTCGGCGTTCGGCATCATGTTTCGCCAGCTGTGCCTCTGCCGGGGAACCCCCCTCTCCACAGATACCAAAACGCCGCCGCATCCGCTGCCCCAGCACCGTCATCGTCATCCATCTTCTCACGTCCCGCAGCCGCATCTCAGCACATTTCCTACACACTTCCGACGGGCGGCACACATCACTGCCCGCCCGCCTTTTTTTCGCCCTCGCGTCGCACCAACTGCTGCGCTCCGACGATCGAGAATGGGTGTAGTGCAATCGAGCCACCAATAAAAGGTGGTTGACTAGTGACTCCTGTGGCTTGACGTGTCCCCCCGAGGATCTCAGGTCTCTCAGGCGAAAGCATAACATCACACACTGCGTTTACCCTGTACGTCGCACATACGGCCCAATCCCGCTTCTCGCTGTTTTGCTATCGCCGTTCTCTTCCTCCCTCCCCCCACCACGGCCTCATCAGTCGTATATGGTATTGACAGCTACCCAACGACACGATTCCTAGCATTTTCCTATCGACATCGCGCATATGACGACGGATCTGCCGCATTCCGAAGCTCTACAGCCCCTAATAAGCATGGCAAGTGCTTGCTCCATCACCGGCCTATCTCACTACTACCTCCATGTCCACCCAACCCGACTTGAATGATGAGAGGGATTGGGAAACGGAGCCCACCAACAGTGCCCTCCCTCGAATGGCACCTTGCCCATCCAAGCCGAATATCCCTTCCCTTGCGCTTCGTCACCCTCATCGGCCTTCTTTGGAGAGGCGGGCGACCGGGATTGGTCTCCGCCAGTGAATCTACTTCCCCCTTGGCGTCATTCAATTCAGCCATTGTGACCCAGAATGCGCTCGAAGCGGCTAGCTGGAAGCTACGATCCCTCCAGTCCTGCAGCAGCCCCAATTCCAGTTCACATGGTCTCCTCCAGATCGACACCAAGCATCTCCCCTCCTCCTTGCCCTTCGAACAAAGCAACGACCCTCGCACAAGTACCACGCACGAGGTACGGAAAAAGTCGGGGGAACTTGTCAAGCCTTCGCTCAAAATGAGGCCCAGTTCTGCTCAGACCCCGGCTGAATCGGATCCCTTATTTTCCCCCTTTGGGTTCAACTCTCCAACCCCGGCGCGTGTCTGGGCCAAGAGTTTACCTTCTACTCCTCCATGAAGGCGGTCCACTTTGACGCGAATTTGGAGCAAGTCAAACTGTTTAACTACCATTCACGTCCGTCGGCCGTCAGCAGCGACACGGCCATTGATCTGACCGAAACGGAAACCGAAAGCGACAACGACGCGTTCAGGACTCGTTCTTACTTCCCTTTCCTGAACCTAGGGAGCACACCTGTTCGCCCTTCCTCCCACCTCGGTCATTGTCCTTCCAAGGACCAACTGGGTGGCCTCCCATTTGTTCGTCGGCCAACAGAGACGGGTCAAAGTTGGTGTTGCGGATGCCCAACTTCCCTTCCTCATCCCAACTTTCCTCCATGGCTTTCCCCCAACCCGTCTTTCTTGAGCGGATTGTTCTGTCGGAAGACTCTTTCTCCCTCAATGGAACGGTGCAAGTGGAAAACTTGGCGTATGAGAAGTGGGTTGCCGTGCGCTACACCCTCGATAACTGGAAGACAATCCGGGAGATGGGGTGCACACATCAAGAGACCATCAAGTGCGGCCGCGCGGACCGCTTTGGGTTACCATTCGTCCGCACCTGTGGCTTGACCCCACGGCTCCCGAGCTTGAGGCGGAGACCGTCGTTACTTCCATCCAACTCTGCCTCCGGTTCGCTGCTGACGGACATGAGTATTGGGACAACAATAGCGGGAAGAACTACCAACTCGACTTGATCAGTCGGTCGACCCAGCCATCTCGATCGCATTCCGTTGCGCCCAACAGCAACCTTAGGTCCACGGTGCGGGAGAGCGCAGGGCAAGAAACACGAACGGCGTGGGTCCAATCTGTCAACTCTGCCCGAACCTCGGGACTGTCCAGCCTCCGTTCCGTCGGTACAAGTTCCACACTGCGCTTCATCGTCTTTCCACTTGGGCCCCAACCCCGGTCCCGACGCAGTCGGAAACACAAGTGAGATCGCAGAACGCCGATTCTCCTTGTTGGAGACGATCCGACCCCTTGTGCCCAGATTGTCTTTGCCAACACCTACGAGCAGCCATGGCCTGGATTCAGTGCACTCCAAGTTGCCTCCTTCTGGGCATAATGACGTGTCCGCGCCCGCTGGACGGCTAGAACAGCACAACACCCACCTCACTTCGTTCAACAGCGTACGAAGTTGGGGCTCACGCACTTTGTACAAGTCGACAAGCACGGTACGTCATCCACTTCCAGTTTGGCCCTGTTGGAGATGATAATACTTTCCTGTCCAACTGTCTTTTTATCATACAATGATAAGGAGCACTAACCTTCTTGACTCCTCTCTTCGCCAGTCGGACCATACTATTTTCGACGCACCACTTGCTGTAGCAGAGAGAGTACCAAACCAACCGGATCAACGCCGAGTCCTGTCACCGGTGTCGCCCACCAGAAGCACTTCTGCCGCTCTGGTCCAAACCGTCGTTGGAGAGTCATCAATGACAGCCGATCTCGAGCCCAACCCATCTGTCACTTCCGGATCGGGCGAGGCTGCTCTGAGCGAGGACGCTTCGGGTCCATTGTCTTCCACTCTTTGGACCCAGTGCCCCCAACTACCTCCTCCTCCTCACCCCCGAGCCTTGTAGCGGTTGGAAGTGTGGACTCGTCCCTGATGAGCTCCTCCCCTACCTTATCCTCTTCGCTGGCCCCCTCATTGTGGTACGAGAGCGAGAGCTTCGTCCGTCGACTGTGGTCTGGGCACAGGGCAGGAGACCAAGAGCATAGCCCGTCTTGCCGATCCATGCTTGAGGCCACGCCATCGTGGCACTTGGTTTCCCCTTCCCCCTTCTCCCTCTCCCGCACCAGCAGCCTCGACTCGGCCGACACCATCTCCCCTCCCACTGCCCCCCCTCCCCACCCGACCAGTGCTTCCGTCCCACTCCTCTCTCCCACCGCTTGCCTCAACCGTCACCCCTATGCCCCAGCTGACCCTGAACCGCGCAACGCAGACGCCCATCAACGTCAGCCCTGTCGCACGTATATCGGACTAATCTCTGATCTGCAACGTTGAATGGATACCTATGATCATGCCACCTCCCTTTGTTCGTTGCACATGTTTTTGACCGCTTTCCTGCAGCCTTCTCCCCTCTTGCTTCATGCTCTCTCGAACAATCTACCGTGTCGGACCCGTAGAAGAGGGGTGGTTGCTTGGTGCGTGAGGACAGCGCCGCGTTGGCCTCTATTTCGCTCTCTCTGTTGGATAAAAAGAAGCGTTCCGTCGCTGCTTCCCGCTCGCTTTACGAGGGAGATGGGGGGTAAACAGTACGTGCGCGTTTTGTGGTTCTAGATGAGGCCCCTTTTACCTTGGTACTGTTCGGTGCAGCCCCGGCGTTCTCTGTAACGCGGTGGGTTCACACCCAAGCTAGCAGGGCCCGAATAAATCTAAGCAGAGTCGTGCAGGACATGTACCAGAGCATACCAATGCGCGGCGGATTGTGGGGCAGTGAGATGGGCGGGGACAGGGAGATCGTGCGAGTAGCGTACAGGAATTAAGTTAGGGATATGATGAGGGTGAAAGAGGGAGGGTATGGCGAACCGACGGCGCGTTCGATATTCAGAAAAAGACACGCATTGCCTGACCCACCGTCGAATGTGAGGGCAGTAGTAGGGACATTTGACCCGAAGATCTAGGCTGTGCACGGGGAGAGAAGGGTTAGTTGGGCCAAGCGCACGAGGGGAAAAGAGGAGAAACCGTACGAGCCTCCGTTGGCGAGATTGATCAGGGACTCTTTGGCGAGGCGTGGCCACAGGGCATGAGCATGGGCGGATTCTTGGTCGAGCCTTGCTCTTTTGACATGGGACAGCAAAATATGGAGTGGAAGTGCAGGTGCGAGGGTAAGGGAACATCAACCGGCAGTTCATCTGCTTGGCTCCAATCAGCCCTCGATTCCTTTTCATCACGGCCCGGACGCGGAGGATGTTGTGGAGGGTGCCGTTGGCACCAATGTCGGTGACCATCTGAAGCGGAGCATAGCGCGGCATGAAGTTCACACGGGAATATGTCTCAACAAAGAGTGGGATGAGGTAGGGGGCATGAACGCGTTGCGGATCAAAAAGATATCGGTACGGTGCGGGGAGAAGGCTTTCAGGCCCTGTGCGTCCAAGGCCCCCGCCTCGGTGGAAAACGTCTTCTTCGCCGCTGATCAGGTGGTCCGCCTGACGCGCAGGGAGGCACTCACACACAAACAGCAGCAGAGCAAACATTTTCTGGATTTCATCCAAATGCGTTTGAGCAAATTGGGCCGAGATGCTTTCGCCCATAGTGCATCGCCGGCCCTGCAATCATCGCATGTAACGAGCTGGTCAAGAATACCGGAGTGGAAGCGAGGGCCCACCTGATGGGCTCCGACCACAGTTCGGCGGTGATTGCGCTCATCGATTCTTCGCGCACCCCCCTGCCTCCTCCAAGAGGGCGGTGGCATCGACGTTCCCGTCTCGGCTGGTTGAGGGTGATGGCGTGCCAATTCCCCATCAGGTGCAGCTGCAGTGGATGCAGACGCCTGCGCCAAGGAGAGGAAGCGACTCCGGTGCATGCGTATTCGAGCGTGCTTCCTTGCTTCTCAAGCTCTTTTCGATGGGCGCTCGCCCACGCGATGGCGGGGTCGAGTTGACCTTGCTCAAGTGACTTCTGGATCGCGATGAGCTCGGAGTAGATGGCACAGGTTTCGTCCAGGGGGAGGCCGGCCTCCTCCGAAAATAGATGAAAAACCTGTTGATCCCCACTTCGTACAAGGTGGTCCATCACTGTGGCCTTGAGTGCATCCTGTGCCTCCCTGGGAGGAGAAGAGGTCGGGACCGACAGCATCCAAGGCGGAGATGGGGAACGTCTTTCCTATCGCTTTGCCCAACGTGGTCAGCACACCATACACTTCTTTCTGGCGTTGGTGGATTGTGTGATGGGATGCAATAACCGCAGACTGGAGCTGGGAGGCAATGCCAGACAGGTCCGGTGGAGGTGGCAGCCCATAGGCGGGAAGGGGGGTGTCGGGGTGCCAGGCCGCTAGCTGTGCATCTGCCTGCTCAAACTGGGCGATGAGGATGTCGAGGGCGGGGAATACGCCGGGGCGGCTGGATGCACCAACGGGAGAAGGAGGCCGGAGGGGGGGCTGGAGGGAGGGGAGGCGCTGCTGCAGCAGGTCTAGTTCCGTCTGGATTGCGTTCATCCCGGGCAGCTGCCTGTGGGCGTGCCGGCGCACAGAGATGGGGCGGACGGGGCGAGAGGCGGGGGGGGTGGATGCGCGTATAACAGCCGCCTGCGTGCTACGGAGTACCAATGCACAGCTGGACTACCGTAGTGCCCATAACGCCTCCTGGCCTGTGCTCGCCCCGCCCTGCCAGGCCAGCCGACAGGCACGACAGGCGGAATGGAGTTGCGGGGGTGCGGGGGTGTGCCCGCCACCAATGTGGGGAAGGCACATCACCCTACATCACATGCTATATCACACCCCGTGGACGGTTGGGGCCTTGCCTTACCAGTGAGGTCATCGGTCACCTATTCCCTCACGCGGTCTCACGCTCACATGTCACATGTCACATGTCACATGTCACATGTCACATGCACAGCATCACATGCACCGCATCACACCGCAAGGCGCTCGAAGAGGGGATGGGCAACACCGGCGCCACGCCGCTTGCCCCCCAGGCTGGAGGTTAGCTGTCACATGTCACAGGTCACACGTGATGCCATATTTAAGCGTTAGCACTTCATTCCGTTGCTCCGTAGTTGGTCTGGGAGAGCACAGCGCCAGTGTCCGAAAGCTGCCAAGCCGGGGATCTCCTTTGCCCGGGGCCTGTTCCTATTGAGTATTGCCTAGGCTGCATTGCAGTGCACCGACCCGATCGCAGCAACGCTGCGCACCTCGGCCTTCATTTATATACGCCCCCCCCTCCCCATCTTCCACTTCCCCCTACCTTGTATTCTTCTATGCCTTCTCTGGCCCAACGCTCCTGGTGCTACGACCGGTACGGGTATCGGTATCGGTGCGGCCTGTCCAATGGCAGCAAGTGGGGCATCGGTACGTCCCCCCAGCCCCTTCTCATCTGTGCACCTTTTCTGCACCATTCATCCTGACAAGTCTTCATCGGGTGTGCGTGATACTGCTTCATTTGGGACATGCGCTTGCGGCCGACTAGGCTGGGCAGTTGTCGCAGGGGTGGCTTTGTTGCTGGCCGTCCTCCTGTTCGGCCTGATGCGCCGTCGCCGCCGTCACAGACGCTTACCGTTCAACCGCCTCTACCTTCCCACCTTCCCAGCCTCTGCCAGCCCCATGACGGCTGCTCAACCGCCGGGATCGGGCTCCTACCCATACGGAATGATGCAATCATCTATGCCGCCTGAGATGCAGATGCCAGGGCAGGGCGAAACCCCGGCTGGACGGGCCCTGCCCATCCGTCAATGACACCCTCCGGGCAAGAGCCTTCTTTTTTCTTATCCGCCCCCTCCGGGCCCACCTCCTCCGGCATACTTTCATGAAAAGTGAAGAGCCTGCATCCATTTCCAGGCTCTCTGTGGTTGTTGTTGTTGACACTGTTGTTCTGTGCTTCGATTGGCCATACATCTCGAAGACGTTTCTGGCATGTACCGCGGCCAGTCTGTTGCCTACGTATATATATACTGCGATTATATATCTTTCTTTCGTCCCGTGTGACTCCGAGGAGGATACTAGACACATGTTTTCATCTCACTGGGATTGGAGTGACCCGAGACCCGCGTGATGGTGTCAACTGTCCAACACTGCAGTTGCCAATGAGGGTCCGGACAGTGACGCCCAGGTCCATATCACAGCAACAAACCCCAGAATCGAGGTCATGGCGGGTGCCGAAGACCCTATAAAGGGGGTTGTAGACGCTACCACGCGGCCGCGGATCCGAGGTTGCCCCCCCCCCTCTATCCCCGCGTCACTCGGGCCTTCAACGAAAGTTTCCAGGACTTCGCGTCTCCATAGGTATACTTCTTCACTTGACGCTCACTCTCAAGTTGCTCGTATGCAGCTGGGCTCTATCAACCTTCACTGCATGACAGCGGCGGGCATATGGGTGAAGTTGTCGGTATGCATAAAGAATTGGCAGAAAAAGAGAGAGTGAGCGAAGAAACGTAGGGTCGGACGAACAAAAGGAAAAGAAGTTAGTCAAAAGTAATCTTGGTCCCTTGGCTACCTTCTGCAATCGCACCCGACCGCTTCGCCGCTGCAGACTCCACCTTGGGAGGGTTCGAGGGTGCCGTCGGTTGGGCCGGTGCCTCCTCTGAATCAGACTCATCGTCGTGCCATCGACACGTTGCCTTGGCTTTTCACTGGTGCCTGGTCCTCCTGTGTTGCCGCCTCCATACGTTGCCGCCGCTCCTCCACCATACGCATCCGACGATCAAACATGATCTTTCCGACGTGGTCATCTCCCGCGCTGTGCCTTCCAGAGGAGGAAGAAGAGATTCAATGTCATGTTCCTGCTCATCTGGCGGGGAACGCTGAAGGTCGAGGCAGCAGACTACCATGCAACGTAAGCATATGCTTTGCAACTGTCATGCTCACCACCGTGAACGTCAGCTTTCCGTCTGCGCCACCAAGACGCGAAAAGTCTTTCTTGTTGCGCCAATAGCCAAGGGAATGCGGCGCACCATGTCTCCTTCCCCTTCAAAAGGCAGACCCGCCTCGTCGTTTGCTTCCGCCTCGGCTTGCTCAGCCTCTTCCGTCTCGTCATGGACAAACTCCCAATGAGCGAGATCAATGTGCTGCGAACTGATGGACGCATTGAACAGGCCATCGAGCAATAGAGATACATGGGATGGCGAGGACAAGATGATCTTCCCCTCCACCTTCATGCCTATCCTCGGGCTCCACACCAGGCACCCGACCTGGGTGGGACCAACCCGAATGCGCCATCAGCCTCAATCCGGCCCGTTGGGCGCTGGAAGGACTTGGGGGTGACGTTGAGGGGTAACCAATACGCCCTGCAGCTAGGGGACGTATCTGGAAATCCTCTTCGTCAGTTGCACAAGATCATCACAACCCTGAAATGGACAGAGAGAAGGGAAACGTATGCAAGAGCTTGTGTCAAACAGTTCGGCCACCGCTCGGGTTGGATCAGCAGCAAAACAGGCGGGATTGCCATGTGAAGGGTAGGATACATTTTGCGGTAGCAAGACACGGCCTCAGAATTCTCGTCCGAATCGGCACCATCAAGCAGAGATAGGTCAGAGGCGCTGGGGACGACGGCTGGTTCTTTGGACTTGTGGGTTTTGGCGCTGCTGTGCTTGTGCTGGAGCGGGGACTTGGCGTGTTTGTTGTCTTTCCCTCGCTCGTGCGCGGCTTTTGGTCTTGCGCTCGCCCGGCGAGTGGTTCTTGCGCTTGGAGGGCGTGTCGGAAGACATGGCGTGGAGGCGGGGCGGGGGTGGGAGCGGAGAGAAGACGCTCAGGTTGAGAGGGGACGCAAAAGATTTTTCCCACCTGGCCGGCGTCCTGCTTGGGGGGGACGGCAGCGGAGCGAGGAAATATGGCATGTGATGCTGTTGCACCGATGCGCTCAGGCGGAGCCCTCAGCCTGCGAAGAAACAGGAAGCACAGACGTGTGGGGGTGCTGGCGCTTGCAGGGCAGCGGCGCAGCACGGCACAAGGGGGCAAACGTAAGGTTCAAACGTCGTGGCACAGGGGCGCTGTGCCCAGCTGCACGATTTTTTTTGCCAGAGGCTGCCGATGGACGCGTTTGCGTCGGGGTGCGTGCAGCAGGGCGGGCTGGCCTCGCATGCTTGGTGTCCGAGCCCCCCCTTCCCCATCCCCCTTCTGTCCCCACCATGGCTGCCGAAGTCCCACGTTCAAGCTTGTGCTCGGTGCGTACCTCTCTGGAATTCTGAGCGCGCGTGCGTGCGTGCGTGATACTGACCCTGCCTCCCTCTTGCTCAGTCGGCGACGGCGGCACTGGCAAGACGACGTTCGTCAAGCGCCACTGACGGGCGAGTTTGAGAGAAGAAGTACATGCCACCCTCGGTGTCGAGGTCCACCCGCTCTCCTTCCACACCAACTTGGCAACATTGTTTTCAACGTTTGGGACACGGCTGGCCAGGAGAAGTTCGGTGGCCTGCGCGACGGCTACTACATCCAGGGCCAGTGCGGCATCATGTTCGATGTTACTTCGCGTATTACGTACAAGAACGTGCCCAACTGGTACCGCGACCTGGAGCGCGTGTGCGAGAACATCCCCATTGTCCTTTGCGGTAACAAGGTTGATGTTAAGGAGCGCAAGGTCAAGACGGGCGCTGTCACCTTCCACCGCAAGAAGAACCTGCAGTACTTTGAGATTTCGGCCAAGAGCAACTACAACTTTGAGAAGCCTTTCCTCTGGCTGCCCGCAAGCTCGTTGGTAACAACAACCTCGAGTTTGTCGCCGCCCCGGCTCTCGCTCCCCCGAAGTCCAGGTCGACGCGGCTCTGATGCAGAAGTACCAGCAGGAGCTGGACACGGCCGCCGCCCCCGTTGCCCGACGAGGACGATGGCGACTTTTAAGCGGTGCACACCAGCCGCCCACACTTTCATCTTCTACCCCCTCACCTTTGTCCTGCTTGCTCCAGGGGTATTCACCCAGCCTGATGGGCTTTTCGCTCGCTTTTCGCGTCATATCCAATTCGTCCGGGTGGTGTCCATCACGTACATGGCGACCAAGGATCCCCTGTACCCATATCTTGGTCGGCCCCTTCTGCATTATATCTTAGGATGGCAAACGTGTTATAAACCGAGTCCGACAAGAGAGCGACCCTTATACAATACATGGGACCCTAGCAGACGTGTGTCGGTCTGGGACTGGAGAGAGAATAGGAGAAAACTGCGGGGACAATGGGATAAAATCCCTGTCAAGGTTCCGCGTCCGAAAGGATCGGCTCCCCGTCCCAGATTTTAGTCTGGCCCCGCCGGGAAGACCGGCGCTGAGACTTGGGTCTATCCCGTGAGGTGGTGGATGGGGAGGCCGGAGGCGGGGGTAGGGTGGGAGTAAAAGAGGGGATCGATGGTTGGATCGGGTTCAACGGACTGCCCTGAGCCGTAAAAAAGTCGGCAGCCTGCGGGCGACAGCCAAGGTTGCCAAGCGCCTTCTCGTTCTCGCAACAACTTTGTGTGCGGCCCCGCATCCGGCACGAAAAAGTACCGTTTCGGCCGCTTGCGACGCACCTTGTCCTCTCCAGCGCAGAAGAGGTGTAGGACGAAGCGAGGTCGTGGCTGAGTTTGCTGGGGTTGCCATTCGACGTGCTAGGAGTAAAAGAAGACCAGTTGAGGGCGGGAGCGGGGCGGACAGACCCGTTGCGGAGCTTCCGTCGCCGGGGCAGGTGCTAGGCAAAACTCCCCATTCCCGACTTCAGCTGGGGGTCCTTGGCAGGGTTATCATCTGGCTTCTGCTGGGCCATCGGTATTTATCTCAGAGTCACTCAGTCGTCGCCCGCCCGAGCAAATAGCCATCGCGTAGCTTGCGGCTGATGCGGACGTCAAGATCAGAGTCTTCATCGTCAGAGTGCTCAGCCATAGCGCTGCCCGCACCTGATTCGACCATGGGTCGCGACTGAATACCGGGGGCAAAGGGCATGTCACGAGGTGTTGGAGAATTTGATTGCTGCATAGGGGAATGGTCTTTGTGGTCAGTGCTGAACAAATGGTAACAAGGGAGCGCGAACGTACCGGATTGACTCAAGATATTGGCGAGTATTGTTGTCGGTCATGCTGTGCGTGGCACGTTGAGTTTGTATTCAGGGCCAAAATACTCCAGTACTGGTTGTAGGGTAAGTTCTCGTCCAGCTCCTTGTTGCAGATAATACCTGTCTCATTGGTCCAGGTGCGGTGCGACATTGCGAATCGTTGTACCCTCCTCCTCCGACAGTCATCATGGGTATGCCAAACGATTTGACGAAGCGCACACAGTCAGAATGGCCCTGCTCGACAGGTTGAAAGAACCCAACTTGTCCCCAGCCAAGCTGTCAGTCCCGCATTGCAACACGATCGCCCCAGGCCGGAACCAGGAGATAATGTGGCCAATAATCTCACGAAATATGAATCCATAAGACTCGTCGCTGATCCCGTCGCGCAGCGGTACATTGACGGCATATCCCTTGCCGCGACGGAACCAATCGTCGACGTGCCAGTGCCTGGGAAAAAGTCGCCGTATTTGTGGAAGGAGCAGGTCATCACGCGATTTGTCGTATAGAAAGCTTCCTCGACCCCGTCCCCATGGTGGACGTCGATGTCAATGTAGAGGACGCGAGGATGAACCTTGAGCAGCTCGAGGACAGCCAGAACAATGTCGTTGACGTAGCAAAACCACTCGCTTCGCGCTTCTTGGCGTGATGCAGACCACCGCCCCAGTTAATGCAGATGTCGGACACACCCTGGTTGAGTTTGGCGGCCGCAGAGACAGATCCACCAGCGGAGATAGTGCAGAACTCGTACAGTCCCTCGAAGCCCGGGCAGTCGTCGCATAGAGGTAACGGGTGCCACCAAAGGTCAGCTTCTCCACCGTCTCTGGGGAGCAGTGTTGGAGAAAGTCGATGTACTCGTCGGTGTGGAAGCGGGTCAAGACAGCAGGGGTGGCGCGGGTAGGACGAAGAACCTGCATATGCTGGTATAGTCCGTAGTTGAGGATGAGGTTGTTGGCCATGCGCATGCGATGGGGCTTCATGGGTGCCCATAGCCATAGGAGTAGTTGCCCACGTCGTGGTCGTAGAAGTACGTGACGCGCTGCTTGGCGCCCAGGAACGCTCGGGCGGCGGTTCTGCGGCGTCTCCATTAGCCACAGACATGGTCTTGCTGGGAAGAGCGGGGTGGGGGTGGGGGCAGGGATGCTGGGCGAGTCGTGGTGGGTAATTTCTGCCCACAGGCTCGGTTCCCCGCCGAAGCAGGCCAGACAACCAAAGTTGAAAGTTGGATGCGTCGATCGGCTACGTAAGCGCTTCGGCCGAGCCAGCGCGGGTTGGTGTCTGCTGCACGTCCGGGCTGCACACGCCACACGCCGGTTCTTCTCGCGGGGACAGCTTCCTCCGGCAACGTCACCCAAGCACACCAGCATGTGGGCCTCGCGACCAGCCGTAGTGCGTGCTCTGCGCCCCGCACAAACCTTGCTCCGTGCACGTCGCCAGCCTTCATTATTGCCCTTCCTGGCCCGAGAAAAAACCACCATCGCTCACCACCCGCCTGCCGCCACCAGCCCACGCCAAGCCCCACTCCTCTCGTGCTCATCTCAGGCCTCCAGCTGCAACAGCCTAACCCACTTCCCGAGTCCGACGCTCTTCCTGCATCCAACGCACTATGGAAGCCGTGGCTGGATGAGTTCAACTCGAACGGATGGAGTGTGTTGACTGTGGATGTGGATCTGCCTAAACCCGCTGGTAACTACGACTCGGGCGACGCTGTAGCCCAAGCACTCGAGTCGGAGCTGGTTCAAGCCTTGGCCAATGCGCCGGGGGGCAGTGTTGCGCCCCCTGCGGTAATTTCCCGTGGTCCCGTTGCTGCGCTCGCAGCGCAGGCTTACATTGCCTCTCACCCTGCCTCCGCGCTCTTGTTGATTGACCCGCCTTGTCATACTCCCCCTGGCCGAGTCAGACACGGGCAAGCACCTCTTCACGACTCCACCTTCGGAGCCACGCTACGAAGTTACCTTCCCCGCCCATGTTGCTTGGTCTGAGGCGGAGGAGGCACGGCAAAAGGCGGCCGACATCCCCTGGTACGAGGCACACCATATCGAGCATGCTCTCGAAGATAAGGCCGATGCAGCGCTGGACAAGATCGTTTGGCCCAACGTCGATTCCGACGGACCTTTCTCAGCACGCGAATGGCTAGAAGACGAAGCGGGACTCTAGATGTGTTGGAGGTAATGCACAGAGTGTAGATGTGGGATTTTGATCATGCAAGCACCGCAATCACACTACTGCCTTCCTTGATGATGAGATCTGAAGTCCTGATGGCCCTCGGGGGTGATACAGTCACACTAGTGGTGGTGGCGGCCAACCAGCAATGCCTACAGAGGAACATCAAGCAGCCAGTCGCCGCCAGTGGCTAGGGTGTGAAACAAGGAAACAGAAGCGAGAAAACAAAAAGGGAACTCCTAGGCCTAAGGAGGGACTGAAGGGACATTGGCCAAAACTCACGAGCCACCCGCTGGCTCAGCACTTGAAGCCTGACCGGTGACCCCAGTCTCTCTTCAAGCTTCAAGCTTCACGAAAGAGATCACATGTTACAAGGCCTGCAGAAAGAGAGTGCTTGATATTACTATCCTTGACCTTGATATACAAAAGCGGATCACGCTTGCGCGATGCGCACTCATCGATACGCATTCAATACGAGGAACTGCTATCGGATGATATTCTTAGTGCCGCAGGGGGCCTCGCAGACTTCGGCTGCTTTGTCTGCGTCGCCCTGTCAACATGTCAACGCGTAAGCTTAAGTTCACATTTTTATTGGCAAGTGGGATGGGGTTTAGATCTAGACAGCATACGCATTTCGATGCGAACGATGGCCGTCTAGGCCATCATTGATCATTGCATCACGATGAATGATCGATGATCGATGATCATAATTATGCAGGTCACGTGCCCTACGTCATTAGCGTCACTCGGTGCACAGATCAGGTTGAACGATGAACGTGAACGTCGACTTCGGCGCTTGAAGCTTGAGTGGCCAAACTAGTACGACCCCGTGGGTATACCTTGCGTCACCGCGTCACCATTACCTCGGCGATTCCCATCCCCGAACCCTCAGCTTCCCTCGGCTCAGCTTCCCTCGCCCCCATATAATCCACCTCATACTTAAGCGGGGGAAACGGCCCTTCCTGCGCCTACGCGACAATCCTGCACCTCCTTATTCTCAACATGGCCTCTCTCCCGCCACTCTTCATCGAAATCGTGAGACGTCTCCTTTTGACAAAAGGTATTCATGTCCCATTCGGATAGCTGACACTGCTTCAATACAGCCCCGCTCCCCTGTCCACGCTGTTGGTTTGCCACTGGCTCTTGGGTTTTTTACTGGTGTCCTTACGCGTGAGTCCAAGTGGGGGCCGAAGGGGGACTGGTACCCCAAACTGAAGAAGTCCAAGGGCCAACCACCCAATTGGATGTTCCCTCTGGTTTGGACGGGTCTGTTCTCTTCAATGGGATGGTGCTCTCACTTAATCGTGCGGGCTTACGATCTTGCACCTCCTGGTTCGTTCTGACATCTGTTCTGCTGCCCCGTGCCACATGTTCTGACTGAGCCCCCTTCCTCAATGGTTCGTTTCTCCCCATCTACACGATGTTAGGGTCGGAGCTCAAATCTAAGGCCTCCCTGGCACTCAAGTTGTACTACGGCCAACTTGTCCTCAACCAGTTGTGGACGCCGCTTTCGTTCGGCTTTGGCCAGCTTGGGATTGCGTTCGCAGACTTGCTGTCGTTGACAACCACGCTGGGCGTGTCTTTGACGGTGCTAAGTGAGGTAGACGAGACGGCAGCACTGCTGACTGTTCCCTACCTTGCTTGGTCGGCATACGCGACATATCTCTCAGGCTCACTCTGGTGGTTCAACGGGGGAAAAGACTGGGTAAAGAGCTGGTTTGGAGGGTCAAAGTCGGCACTCCCCAAGGCATGAAGATCTGCAGCTGGGGGAAGACATGAGATCCATGAGAGCATGTTCAAGCCGAGCCGAAAATGGCATTACAACTTGTGGTCTGGACCAAGATGGTGGGGAATGCCTGAGCCAGCGGAGCTCTACGTGGAGCGAAGCAAAGCTAGTATAATTGAAACTTGAAAATAAAATGTTTACTCCTTGGTAGTAGAGTAGATTGACTGCGCCACGCGCCACACACCGAGCGCGAAGGGGCTCTGGTTAGGTGGCAAGCGTGAGATTTGACATCGGAGGTCTCGTCTGCCCCCACCATCTTCTCTCTTCAACACGAACAGTGCAGCCAGAGCAGCACTGGCGCCGCCGTGTCGAAAGCATCATACAACGTGACGTGCAGACAGACTCTACGCACACGCATACGTGTCTCCACCCAATGGCTGATGCTCGTCTTGCGGAGCGTCTCCGCTCCTTGCGCCGCGAGCTGGCCCAACCAGCGTCCGACTCCCATCCCTCCCCACCTGTCCCTCAACCTGCCGTCACCGGCGCATCCTCGACTTCACTGCTTCCATCCGAGTCCATGTCGCCCATGTACTCTTCATGTGCCCCAGTGGCCCCACTCGAGCAGGATCTGCTCGAAGCTGATGCTGTCGCTGCTCTCATTAATCATGTGCAGAACGAACTCGACCACCCTCCCCTTGACCACACCAGACGCCCCAACACACTCCTCAAGCACCCTCTTCCCGCCAGCTGGGAATCAGAGCTTACCACCGTGCATACATCTCCTGCCCCGCTCCGCTTGCCCACCCGTGACCACCCATCTATTCCCTCGGACTTTGACCTAACACTGGCCACCCCCGCTGAGGCGGAGGAACCACAGGTATCTTCATCATCAAACGCACAGTCATTCCAGAATGGACCCGCTTCCTTTTCCGTGCAATCGGGCCCGCGTCTGACCCGTATCGCCAAAGAACAGCCTGTTCTGGCTGTGCCTGGATTCATCCGAGCTCGATCTGATGCATCACGAACGCCACCGCCCTCCGAGCTGGAGCGGGATGGAGCCCTGTTGCCGTATCAACCGGGTACCTACAGACGTGTTCACAGCCACCCCCCCATATCTCCCTCGATCCAACAATCTCTTGAGCAGGCGTTGGCCGAGGCCATGACCTCAGGCGCCCACCGTGACCAGGAACGCAGCCTAGCCGTGACCCAGTCTGCGGTCGAGATGGGTACACCTCGTCCTCTCCAGACCGATCTGCATCGCATGGTGGATGACCCCTCATCCAGGACGATCAAGTGCTTGAAAACTTGGTGACGAGAATCGCTCAGATGGCCGAGGACCAACCGTCATCTGATGCCCTCAGTGTGCACTCAACCTCCCCTCCCTCTGTCGCGTCCAGGCCGACGACCGGCCCTCCCCTTCTCCATCCCGAAGAGGAAGGTCACTTTGAGGGAGAGCAGGGTGGTCACGAGTCGGACCGTCCCTTCCGATCCTTTCCCTACACACCCATCCTGACCCCAGCCAACATATTAAGACCTTCTTCAACTGGACCCGAGGCATTAAGTGACCCCGAATCCGATTTTGCGTTGCCCAGCCGCAGTATGACACCCACAACGTCTCGCTTGCGTGCATCGGCGCTGTACGATGACGGCGATAACTCGGAAAATGGATTGAGGTCGTCTTCAAGCGCGCCACGTCATCCTCGCCGAAACATAAGGTGAGTCCGTCCTCGCCATCCAGAGCGCTACATCTTCCTACCGCACCCCACGCGCCACCGGGAGCGCGAGAGGGCGCGACGCTGGCACAGCTTGCTTCGCTCCAAGCCGTCCGCGCTGCACCTGGATCATCGCAAGCCCTCAAACAGAACATTCTAGCCCGCATCGCAGACAAGAGGGAGCAAAGACGGGACGTAGGAGCCGTCCCAGCTCCACACGCATCCGGTCAACTTTGGCAGCCCAATTGTATGATGATTCGGATGTGGACAATAACCAGCCTCCGTCGGGCCCAACCGATCCGGATTCCAGTTCAGACTCGTCTTCGTCCTCTTCTTTGGCCCGCTCGGGTTCGAATGCGGGATCGGACTCCGACAGGGAAGCAGATGGGGGAGACCGCCTGCGTCTGGATGCCCTGGCGCGAGCACGCGTTCCTTCCCCTCCTTCCCCGGGACCTCCCTGCCAGCAATGCGGCAGGGAAGGCACGCTTTATTGCTCGGGTCCTGGCTGTGAGCGGGTATGGTGCCGGGATTGTTGGGCGCAAACCCACGCGATGCGCTCAGACTGGGCTGAGCATACGACAGTGGATTTGACGGAGGCCTAGGCCGCATCCACCCCTTGTTGGTTCCAGTCAGTGTGATTTGATACCCGGTTGCCCTCCTCCCTCCCCCATCCTCACCCTCCCATCTTGATCTTCTTGAGTATGATTGGTTGCAACAACTACCATTCGCCCCTTGTAACTGCTGCTTCCAATGTCTATATCGACCAACAAGACGAGTGATGGTTGGGAGAGTCCACGTTTGAGCAGGCGCCGCCTATTCCATGGCCTATCCAAAGGGACACTGGTCATGCGTGTAAGGCCGTGTAGCAAGCATGATCATGCAGATGCATGTCCCACGACTAGTACGACCAGCGATTTGACGATTTGAAATGTCATGTTCTACCCGTTCCGCTCTCCGCCGCTTGCGACCGACCCAGCTGCGTTTGCGGAGTTTAGTGTGATAAATAGGTTTATTGGAGAGGGACAGCGTGGATTGGCTCCACCTGGAACGGGCAGGCCGCGCCACCGCATCCTCTCCCCCACCACCCCGCCTCTGCGATGCCCGTCCACATCGTTGCCCAGGCACTGGCCGACTGGGCTCCCTCTGGCGCACTCACCAATGCTGCTGCTGCCATACTCGGTGTCACGCTGGCCAAGACCTGGTCCAATGGCACCGATTGGCTTGCCCCTCTCGACGAGGACCGCGGTGGTCCTGGCGAAAGGACCGCACGGGCGAGTGGTGATCCTTGTGGTGTGTACCCACCTCCTTTTCGCCTCCTTCCTTCTCCCTTTTCCTAACATCCCTTTCCTGTGTCACGCCCTCAGGGTGGATTCACCCCCCTGGGACTCGTCGTCCAAGCTCAACTGGCCTCACGCGGCGCCCAAATCGTTGCCCTCGTTCCAGCCCTAAGTGCGCCCGATGTCCAAGATCTCGTTTACCTTTTGCGCGAGAGCACCAACAACGAGCTTATATATGCCGAAGAGTGCGATGTGCTGAACCCGCGTTCGGTGGTTGAGTTTGCCCGGACGTGGTATCGTGGCATGAAGCAGGGTAACAAGGCTAATCCGCTAGCTGGTGGTGGCGCCCAAGCGCCCGGCGCCCCCCCTCAGGAAGTGGCGTTCCAGGTGCGCCCACGGCGGAAGCGTTTGCCTCTTCCGGTGGCGAGACGAGTGCGATTCGTCTAGACGGCATCTCTTCTCTTTGGACGCCAACATGTACTCAGCGGGGGAAGGGATTCAGCGCGTGGGTGTTCCTATTACGCCTACTCCGGAAAGTGGACAAGCGGAGCCTTCCGGAGCCAAAGTACCCACTGGCCAGCCAAAAAAGCGGGCAAACCTGAACACCTCATCGGCTACTCCCGTAGCAGAGAAACCGTTTGAGGGCTTGGAATTGGCTCATGCCGAGGTAGCGGCCCGCTACCACTTTATCAAGTCTATGTTGCCTTCCATTCGTCTCTTGCCTCCCGATCGGGATATTCGGATTGTGAGTGTTGTCTCGCCTTGGGCCTCCACCGGAATCGCTGCTTTCTCTGCCACCGATCCAGACTGGACTGGTGCCACGCCTAAGACCCGGCCTTCCTCCTTTCCCACGTGGCAACCATGGTGCGCAGTGGGCGCTGCTGCGCTTCGGTGGCTCGCACTCTCATCCCAATTGCAGCATCAGATTGACTTATTGCAAGTTCACGATGGTCATGCGCCCGCTCCGCCCACAACTCAGGGCGAGACGAGATTGACGTGCGGACCTCAACCCCTTTGTCCAACATCCGCTTGGTCAATGTCTCGCTCGGATTCGAGCGCAATCACGACATGTTGCGCTTCATCTTGCCTCCGCCACCTCCCCAAGCGGCCTTGGTATGGGATGAAGAACCGAAGGAGACGGGTTCAATGCCTGCCTCGGAGCCTGCGCCCAACTCGTCTTCAACATCGCCCCCTGCTTCCGAGCTCAAACCGGATACGCCTGAGGAGCTAGCCGAGCAACTCAAACGCTCAATTGACCCTCGTCGGGTAATGCCGACTTGTCTCTGGCGGGAATTCGTGCGGGGCACCCGGCGTACACACGAGGTGTCAGCACGCCGGTGGGGCATTCGTACGGTACCTACTTGCGATCCTGCTGTGGCCGTTGTGCTGGCTGATGACCAAGGCGCCTGGTCGAGCCGCGGATGGGGTGACGTGGGCGCTGACCGCGCCGGCCCAGACCAACTTTGTTCCTCCCACCACGGCGGGAAGAAGAAGGCGCGCTTTGCGCGGGTCAGGCCCGTCGTGCTCTTCCGCGAAGCCGAGGCACGCTCTGTCTCCTTCCCTCCGGGCGCTCAGACGGAAGAGGAGCGCAAGTCTCTTGCTCAGCGCGAAGAGGCCATCATTGAGCGATGGCTCCAGACAGCTAATGCTGACGCGGCCGCTGCCATCGCGCCTGTCTTGCAGCCCACTGGCAAATAGTCATTCGTTATTGCCCCTGCTTTTTGGTCTGGACAAGACTGAGTATAGTTGTAATGCCCACCGCATCTCCAGGCGCCTTCTTCGGTTGTAGCAACCCAGCGAGAGAGGCACAGGGGCACCTGCGGTGTTGGAGGGTGGACATGGGGCCGCAGCACAGCAGGTAGTAGGTACCTCCGTGGGCGGCGGCCCCCACTGTATTTGGAGTACGCTGCCAGAGAATAATGTATCGGGGCGTCGTCAGGTCATGTGACCATGATGCGTGGCGCGTGCCGCTGGGCGAGTGACTAGTGACGCGTGACGGCCATACAACTCTGGATGCATGATACGTGGCAGCTGGTGCATGATACTCGAGACCGCAGACTGCTTTTGTTAGGGTTGCTCTCGGGCATGACGCTCATCACGTGATGCTGTTGTACCCGTGATCGGTGGCGGTGCTGGCTATCGCGCAATCCACACACCACGCCAACCACCATCGGCGCCGGCGACGGCCTGCAACCATGGACCCGCGCCCGGCTGTGCGCGAGGCCGTATCCGTGGCGGCCGACCCGCTGGCGGCCGGCCCGCTGCCCCAGACAAGCCGCTCATCCCCCTCCTTGCGCCTCCTACCGCCTACGTCGCCCACTGGTGCTGAGCGCCCTTTGAGCATCATGCTCGACGCTAGTGACCCGCCCTTGAGCAGCATGGCGGGCTTGACCCTGCCTCCTTCGGCCGATACCGGTGTATCCGCTGGGGAACTTCCATCCCACCAACTTTCCAAGCTCCATGCGCTCTCTCATGACCAACTGGCCGCTCATGTTCATAGCAGCTCGGCCATCGCCCTGGTCAGCGAGCTGTCACTCGCGTTGGCTACCCAGGAGGAATTACTGGCTCAGGTTGGTAAACAGGTTGCTGATCTGACATCACAGTTGGCTCACTTGAGCAAGAGCGCAAGTCAAATGCCCACATGGCACGTATACGAGAGGAAGCAATCAGCAGTGTCGCCCGCAGCTATGGGGCGGGAGAGGGGGAACTGGAGCGAGCCCTGGCGCGTGTAAGCCAACAGCGATCGGCCGCTCAGCGCGTTCGTGGCCAGCAATTGCGTTTAGGAAGGACCTGCAAGAGGCTATGGGCGCTGCATTAAGTGAATCTCATTTGGTGCCTCCTCAGATGTCGCGTACCTCGTCGGACGCGGGTTCAAGGGAATCGGCACAATCCGCCACAACAGGTACTTACTCTGCTTCTGGGAAGAAGAGCCTGTTCAACCGGTCGTTCTGGACGCTACAACGGGCAAGCCTGTGGCGTCTCGTCCCGAAGCCGAGTTAGAAATTGCAATGGAGGAAGATGTGGCCGAGGAAGTTGCCGAGGAAGATGCAGGCGAGCCAGCGCCTCCACCGATGCGGACCACGCCGTCTCTATCCTCGCGGCGAGGAACTCGCCCATCCTCAACACATACCCGATCTGACAGCATTGCCTCCCATAACTCGGTCTCGGCCGCCTCATCCATCACAACGACCAGTCGCAAGGACAAGGAGACCACCTCATTTACCGGCTGGTTGTTTGGCAGCCCAAACGTCCCTCGCCCCCCCGGGTGGAGGAACCGGCGATACCAAGTCCAACTGAAGATGCTTCCTCTCCTCCCTCGCCCCAACCCACCTCAGAGGTGGGCACGAGCCAGCACTCCACCTTGTCTCTCCCCCATTCCGCGTCGCAAGACCCACCCAAGAACCTGATTCGGTGCGTCGAGCCAAGAAGGCGGGTGCTCTCAACTTTTTTGGTTCCCTACCTTGGAGAAGATCAAATGAACCCATCTCTGATCTGAATAAGGACACAGCCGTCGGCGGTGATGCGGCAACCGCTCTCTCTGAGCCACCTCCAGGCACTGCTGAACCTTCAACGGATCAGTCAGAGCCCCAAAGCTCTGATGGTCATGCTGGGGCCGTTCCCGCTCTTTCGATACCCCCCACGTCATCCAACACGACCATTTCTGCAATTGACTCCAATCTGCCTGTCTCTGACAATGAGACATCTTCACTGCATTCTGCCACGCTTCGGCCACGCAGGTCCCATGCCCCAGATGGCCAAAGACTGTTCGTCCCACTCGACGCTCCGGGTTTTGGAGATCTACTGAGGTAGGTGGAACGGAGCGCTCTTTGAGTCCGCGTACACCCCGACTGGGCCCCAACCTATCCCAACCCTCTCAACTTTACCAGAGTGTGTCGCATGCCCATTTCGATCGTATTTCTTCCCCACCTACAAGCGTACCGTTGAACTCAAACCCATGGTCCCCAAGGAGGCCCGTCCACCCACCTTGGCATCAGGTACCGTGATGCATGTGCGTCCAGACGACTACTACCTGGTCACGATCAGTTTGAAGTGTATGGGGGATCAGCAACGTCCCCGTTGCCCCCAACATCCACAGATGCCACGCTGACTGATCGGTACGGGTTTATGTACGCTGGCACGCCTTCGGATGTCCGCCTGCTCCGGAAAGCAAAGGCAGCCAGTGTGCCTGCTCCCGCTTGTTTGGCCGGGACACGGGCGGAAATCGTGGTGGACGAGGAGGAGGATTTCCCATCTGGGTTTGACGATCGATCCTCGCTAGCCAGTGTACGGCCCGGTAGTCCGTCGAGCACGCACTCAGCAACACCCCCTCCCGTGCGAGAAGCTTCTCTGGCGACTCGGTTGTGTCCGGATCGGAATCGCACACAGCAGCTGTGGCTGGCTCGGTGCTCGTGCCGGCAAAGTCCCGGGCGCTAACCAAGTCGTCAAGTGTGGTTGTGTCTACCCGATCCGAAGGTCATGGCGTAGCGCCCCAAGACCCCGATCGGCTTGAGCCTCAGTCAACCTCACTCCCCGCTACAGCCACCGTCAAGGCTCTCTCAAGTCCTTGGATGAACTGTACGATTCGCAGCAACACGAGCTCAGCAGGCCAAATGGGACATTTTCCTTGCCGAACGGAAGGAGAAACGCGAGGTGGCGCGACGGCAAAAGAAGGCCGGTGCCGCTGACCCCAATGGGGCAACGAAACGAAGATCCGCCTACAATAATCTCCCCTCGTCCCGGCTCGCCTCGGACGAGTTGGATGAGGAAGCCGAAGATGAGGATGTGGCTCTTTTACATCACAACCTGGCCCTAGTCGGGATCGCTGCCATGGGTACCACTGCCGGAGGGGGAGGACTGGAATGCGTTCGTCACGCTTTGCCTATCCGGGATCCCATTAAGTTATCGGAGCCAAGTGTGGGCCGAATGTTCAGGCGCCAACGACCTGGCTGAACCGGGTAGATACAAGGAGCTTCTTGCTCTCAGTGGCGTATCATCTGACCTGGACCTAAGTGCCCAAAGCACAGCCTCGCGAGCGGTCACTTCGGCCTTGTCGGGTTCGTCCGCCGTGCTGGCCCAGATTGACCTCGACGTTCACCGTACCCTCCCCACGAACGTCTTTTTCGGTGGCGACGGACCGGGCGTACCCAAGCTTCGACGCGTCTTGGCTGCTTTTAGTTGGTATGATGTGGACATTGGCTACTGCCAAGGTATGTCCTTCTATTGCTCCCTGTCATCGTCTCTTTGTGGAGCCCAGCCTAAACTAACCTTTGCTGGACAGGGATGAATAACTTGGCCGCCACATTACTCTTGATTGACCCGAGCGAGGAGAAGGCCTTCTGGCTTTTGGTCTGCCTCGTCGAGAAGATCCTTCCGAGGGATTACTACACCTCTTTTCTGCTTACAGCCCAAGCGGATCAGCGTGTGCTGTCCGAATACGTGGACAAACACCTTCCCAAACTCGGACGCCACCTGTCGGAGCTTGGGGTGGATCTGCCAGTGCTAACGTTTGGTTGGTTCCTCAGTCTCTTTACTGAATGTTTACCGGTCGAGACTCTGTTCCGGGTATGGGATCTGATCTTTGTTGAAGGCACCCTACCCTTTTCCGTGTCGCGCTTGCCGTCCTGCAACTTAATCAAACCGATCTTTCTTCGCACCTCCACCGCCGGCCACATTCACGCCCTCATGCGCCGCGCCACCACCTCCCTTTTCCACCCTGACAAATTGATCGCCTCCGCTTCCTCCTTCCGTGACAGTGTAACGACGGCGATGTGGCCCGAAGACGCTCACGGCATGTCGAGGCCCTCAGGGCTGAACTGGGCCTGGAGTAAGCTCCTCTTCCGCTCTCACATTTCCCCCATTTTCTGTATTTGGCCCATCCTCTCTTTCTAGTCCCCATCTCACTTAGGGACCAATCCACTACACCGTGTAGCGCACTATAACACACCCCGGCATACCTATCCCCGATAGCGAGAAGCTTTGTGTGTGCCATCGGGGGGGACTGAAGCGCACGTTGCAAGAAGGGGAGGGACGAGGGGGAGACAGAATGGGAACCAACGTCATGATGATAGGCTAGCGCCCGTTTGCTGCGTTCCGTGCAACGGAAAAAGTAAGTGTGCCGGTCACGACAGGGATTCCGTCCCTCGATGATTGTGGTAACAGGCGACGGAAGGGATTTGACCAAGCGCGTTGTCGCAACGCCTGACAAAAGGGTCAGGGGATGGTATACAAACCCGAAACCATATACCGCAGGGAGCAACTAACACAGCAGGGGGAGAGGAACGGGATGTAAGAAAAGCAGGACAAAAAGTGGAGTACACTTCACGCGGTGGGTGGTGAGCAGTTGCGCCTGCACAATGCCCGGACAACCTTGGCATAGCACTGCTACAGGGATAGCCTTCGCGGATCGTCGGGATCAGTTGCAGGGCCAAGGCACCGTTGAATGATATGACGAATGCACGCTCCAGGTTTTTCAACGTCGACACCAGGCCGTGCTCAGAGGGCAGGGAGGGGCAGCAGAGACACAACGGCATTGGAAAAATACAAGGGCGAGCAGGCGGCCCGTCGAGGGAAGTCTATCTACGGTTTCTCTCGCAGTCCCACGCCTGTCGGCGGTGTTAGAGAGTTAGTGCCTTTCGGGAATGGCCGCTCGCGCGCATTCAGTCGTAAATGGGTGGGGGGGACTCCAACATGGTCTCGACATGCACCCCTTCAACTCAACTTCGATCAAGGCTATAAACGTATGAACATTGACCACGACTCACGGATTCCGATGGAGGGTGGCAGTGTGCCGTTTTGGATTGGAGAGTGCATAGAGACAGAGGTATGCATAGCGGGGTCAACCCAAGCCATTGACGATTAGTCTGGCCAAAAGGACATCACCCCTAAGGCCTAAGCAAGCAGCGCCCACGTCCAACGACGTTGGGAGCTAGGACTCATCATAGACCAAAGCCGGTTGCACTATGGCGGCATGAGGTTCCGAGACGACAAGATACCAAAGCGGCCGGCGTGAACGCAAGGCGCTTAGGCCTTCAGCACATAGGTCACCTTGCGGTAACCGTGCGCCTTCTTCTGAGCACGCACCGTGGTAGCGTTCTTCTCCTGGGGCGTGAGCGCGGCGGAGAGCACGCGTCTTCTTGGCCCGGAGGTCGAGGGGGAGGTACTTGGCGTTCTTGTAGTACTCACGCAGGTTGGCACGCTGCTTAGCGTGCATGACCGTGTGCACGCGCGCAATGTCCTTGCGCGTGCTGTTGATCTTAGCAATGCGGGACGACGAGCCACCGGCAACCTTTGCCACGCGAAGCGAGAGAAGCTCCGCCTTGAGCTCCTCGAGCTGCGTGGTCAGCTCCGCCTTGGACTTGCCCTGAAGCTCCTTTGCCGTGATCTTCGCCTGCACACGCAAAAAGATCGCCCGTTAGTTAGTTCCTCCGCTCCATCATCATTCCGATCTCATCCGAAAGCGAACGCAACCACCGAGCGCGGATTGCCAGCGCAGTCGGGATCGCAGGTCGTCCCAGGTGAGCAGGGTGGATGGTAAGCTCACCATTTTAGAGGTTGAGTATGCGTGCTGGGCTGAGGAGAACGCTGCGCTGAAGGTGCGAGGCAGGGAGCACGCGTGCGTCCAATAGGGTTGGGAAAATACATAACCCTAGGAATATGTAAACGGGTGACCATCTAAGGCGGCCGCGAAGGGGCTGCTGCGGATTTTTCATTGCGCCCAATATCACGTTGCAGCAAGTGCGCAAGGGAAATGCAAATTGACCGGTGACGGATGATCGATGATCGTGCACTGATTTTCATTTCAGGTCGGGTTTCAATGTTGTTGGAGTCTATTTCAACTCGCCACAGCACCTACGCTGGGTGTTAAGTGTACGCGTGGTAATCGGCGTCGACTACAAAAGCAGCGGGACCGCGAATGTGGGATTCGTATTGGGACTCTATGCGGAGCAGATTCCCTTCTGTGATGAATGCGAGGATGCTGGCACTATGCAGCATTGCAGTCGAGATAGCCCATGGCGACTGTCCCCGGTGGTCTTAAGGGGCGAGTTGAGAGATGACAGGACGCTTAAAGCTTGAGAGCGTGAACGAAGCAGCAGTAAGAGGGGTGTGGCATGCAGCACCTGTGGCCCCACAACTGAAATTATGTGCCGTGCAGTTGCAATGTTCAGAGCGCCACCAGAAGTGCACGTCACAGATCCACCTTCGCTCGTCTGCGCTTGCGGGGGCGAGGCGTCCCACCGCAAACCAACCTCTGTCCAACCCGGCGCACACGCCCCGCAAGCACCACAGGCGTATTTCCCCCGTCACCGACACAACCGGCGCATACAGTTTCCAGCCTCGCTTCGCCTTCGCTCTTGCCATGCACCAGCCTAACGCTTCCTTTTTGACCCAACTAGCCCAGCTGCTCGAAGCGACGCCCAGCAGCGTGTTCATCACGCAAAAGCGCATGCCCAGTGGGCACGCTGACGTAGATATGGATGAGGCTGATGCTCCATCCCCGACCGTTTCACCGCGACTGGGATGGAGGGAGGAAACTACCCCGTCCTGGTCCGTGTAACCGATGGCAAAACGGACCAGGCCAAGCGGACCAAGTTGGCCACTGTTGTTGCCGCCTCAGAACTTGCCTCCTTCACCGCCAGCTACCTGGCGCTTGTGCGCACCTGCCTCTCAATCACAGACCGGGCTCAAGCCCCGTTCCCGGTCCAAGCACCCCAAAGCTGATGCTCGCAAACGCGATGCAGTCGAAGAGGGTGCCCATAAGGCAAAGCGTACGTTGCTGTTATTCTCTGGGGAGCTGACCACTGACTTTTTGCTTGACTTGGCAGGACGCGGAGCGGGACGACGCAAGTACCAGCGGCAAGAAGCGCACAAAGCCCATCTTCGCCAACAACGTGCCCTGGTCAAGCCAACAGAGGAGGCCAAGGCGGCGGATGCCAAGGCGGCCCAGGAAGAGGCTCAAGCTCTCTTCGCTACGGGTGAGACGGTCGTACCGGGGGCCGAACCAGTGTTGGGTGCGACATCAACAGGGGGCACTGCTGGTGCAACTGGGCCAACTGTTAGGGGTGCTGCTCCTTCGGCCACTCCTGGTGCAGGTGCCGGCGGTGGGGGCAAAAAGAAGGGAAAAAGGGAAAGAAGGGAGGGCGGTAGAGAGATCTACACCCACAATGGTCAATGTTTTCTCCCATATCCTTGCAGGAAGAGGAACGCCTACGTTTCTCATTGACTGTAATTGCTTCTGCCACCTTTGCATATAGGTTGTCCCAATGGGGGAGTGGATTCTTGTGGCCGGCCTGGGGCGCCTTCCGTGCCGGTGCAGCGATGCCGAAAGCCAAAGCGGCCTCTCGGCTGGCGCCGCTCCCAAAAAGGTTGTCCAGTTGCTCTGTTGGTTAGCAAGCCCAGACATTGGTCGGATTCACAACAGGCCCTGCGTCTGGTTGGACACGCTCAGGCGGCCTGGGCACACGAGTGGCACTGGAATGGGGAATCCGTGTTGCAAGTGACTTTGGGTACCCTGTGGAAATAGAAATAGTGTGGGGCCGCAGCGGATTACGTACACTGCGGGATTAGAAATGCTGGCTCAGGTGCACAGTGGGAGCAGCCCCCCGCAGACCGAGCGTAGCTAGCTAGCCTTCGCGCCAAGCGTAGCACAGGCAAGCGCTTGGTTGTGTACGAGCCACCATCAGGATGCTCACCTCACCCGTCCGCCTTGCGGTGCGTGCCACGCCTCGGGCGCTCAACTCGCTCCCATCCTCCGCATCGCCCCCCCTCACAGCCGACCACTGGCGTGTCAACACGGAGGAGACTGTCGCCATTGCCGAGAAGGCCGAGGGTCTGGTGCGCAACCGCGGTAACCATACTTCCGAGAACCCCGTGGACGGCCACGAGTACCACACCCGGCCTGGCGGAACCTCCCCCTTCTGGCGTGCTTTCTCCGACTTCGTTATTCCTAACCCGGGCATTAGCAACGGTATTCCTCGCCATGAGCTTTGGCGCAACCCGGTACCCGGCTCGCGGCCGGAGCACCACAGCACGCCCCTAGTGTCGCCTCGGACCCTGCCGGCCACATGTACCTCAAGCGGGCTCGTCGTGTCTACCCTCGCACCATCGCCATTACTCAGCCTATCCTAACTGGGCTTGCATTGGCTGAGCCTACGCCCGAAGGGTACAAGACCCTCGCCGAGCCTGCTTTAGCCGCCGACCCAACGCCCTTGCCAGTCGAGGCAGCGCGCCAGGCGGCGATTGATAAGTACAGTGAGCCTACCGCGTTCACTGATGCCCTTGCCACCGTGTCGAACCAGGGCGCCAAACCGCTCTACTCGCCTTCGGCCCTCCCGCCTGTGCCGCCCACGGCCTATGCCAACTACGCCAACGAAGAAGGTCGGTGATATCCCGCATGACAAGATGGACTACTTCCCAGGTGAGTTATTGCATCTTCTCTTTTTTTGTCCAAAGCTTACACATTCGCTGACTTACTAACGTGGCGCAGTCGAGAACTACACCTAAACTGCCCAACCTGAGGGGATCTGCTGAATGCAGCGTGGAAGCGATGCGCCCTCCTAACTACCCCGATGCAGTCCCACATGGAAAGAGCGGTACTTGCCGCATTTCTCGCACCAAGTAGTTGTAACGACAGTCTCAGGCTCTTTCTCAAGCAGCAACAAACCAGTGAACTGTAGAAGGAGGACTGAGTCCAGAGAGTGTGTTTTGTTTGTCTTACGTGCATTTAGGAACTTGGCCTGCCCAACTCGTCGGCATCAGCAGTGGCAGAATACTAGGGAATTCCAGTTCCACCCCTGCTTGCCCCCCCTAGGTTGGTTTGGTTTCGACCAACCGCTTTAGGCCTTAAGTGCAGTCTCGAGAGCAGTGAGAACCTCAATCTCAATCTCGGCCTCGGCCTTGCTGATCTCGCTGCCCGAACCCGCAGCAACCTTCTGGCCTCTGCCAGGTTGGCCTTGACAGCCTGTCATAGCAACAGAAGATGAAACGGAGAAAGTGGTCAGTGACTCCGCTCGCAAGTCCAATAGGCTCGAATAACGCACCTCGGGAGAGAACGCGTCGAGCGGGAAGGCTCGACGGCGGTGATGTCGAGGGTGTTGTTGGGGTGCACGGCCAGGAAGCCCGAAGAGACAAAGTACTTTTCGCCAGCTGCGCCTTCCTTGGTAATCACCTCCACCACACCCGGCTTGAGCTGCTCGAACGTGGGAACGTGGTTGGACAGAATACCAATATCACCCGTAGCGGTGGACGCATTGACCTGGACCACCGTCTGCTCCGGAATGGCAGCCTCGTGGGGCAGGAGGAACTTGAGCTTGAGCTGGTCCGAGACCGCGGCTGCGTCGGCGTACCCGCGCGCAGCGAGCGCGAGGCGCGGGAGCGAAGCAGCGGGCGCAACAGGGCGCACGGCGGCCCGGGCGGCGGGGAGGGCAGTGCGACGGAGAGCAGCGCCAATCATGTCGTCGGTGGTCGAGCAAAGGCAGGACGGCGCTTGCGCTGCTCGGGCCCCAGGACCAGGAAGCTGTGGTGGCAGCCAGCACAACACCCTCGGCACCGCGCCAGTGTCTGCCAATGCCCCGCGGGTGGCACTGCCCTCGTGCTGCCTCGCCTGCAGCAGCATTATTATGCACCCGGGACGTTCCGCGGCTGCTTGCAACATTGCAAGTTAGCATGCGCGGAATTGGAGCCGCCCGGACCCCCCCAGTCCCACCCCACCTCGTGCCAGCTCCTCCACGTGGCCGGCCCACACGCTGCCGCAACCACCTCTCCCACGACAAACGACGATGCAGGACACATATGCTGCTGCTGCTGTACGTCGCCCCCCCTCCCCGGTTTATGTCTGTTTCTGTTCTGCTTCTGTGTCCTGACATGATCATGCCCCCACAGGCCGCTCACTCTGGCGGTGGGCCGCTCCAGCCTTTCCTGCCACCCTTCCTTGCCGGCCCCGTGGCTGGAGTGAGTGGCGCAGTCGCATTCCTGTTGATCTTCTACCTGGCCACTTCCCCTGCCGCACGCGTCAAGTCCATCGGCCTGGAGGAGGTGGTTGGTACGTTGGCTGCCTCCTTCTTTGCTGGCATCGGCGTCGTTGCTCTCTTCACCGCCGGCGGAGTGTACGTGTAAAACATTCTGGGGCACCCATCGCCGGACGCCTTCTCCGCCCCTTTTCCGACGGACTTGCACATGAATGATCTTACCTAAAACGATGGATGCATGCTTGGACGGGTGCGTGGCCGGATGTGAGAAGCTGGGTTGGACGGAAGGAACTGACGTGATGTTCATCTTGCCGCTGGTTGTACACCCAACCAACCCAACCTCCCATCAGCCATGCCTTCTCCAATGGTGCCTTTGGCTGTTCCCAATTTACACCAGACGCATGCACATCCGCTACGCATATTCACCCTTGGTTACCTCTTCAGTTGGCCCGATTTGCGCTGTAGAGGAAAGGTGGGACAGATAGGTGTTTTCTAGTTTCCGTCTGTGGCCACTAAGAGGCGTAGGGCGAACGGTCGTACTTAATCTGCCGACTGAAGAAAGCGAGTTCAGTATCATATACCACCTGCATAACCGGTAACCCAGCAACATATCATGGTTCAACGATGAAGTTCATCTCGCTGCTGTCAATGAAGCCGAAGCGCTGGGCAATGCCACTGCAAATAACCAAGTGCGGGTTTTTCCCTCAAGACTAGTTCCTCGCCAGAAAAGGGCGGATAGCTCAGGGGTAGAGCGCTTGCTTAGCATGCATGAGGTCCGGGGTTCAATTCCCTGTTCGTCCAAACTTTTTTGGTGGTTGGGCACGCTCAGCCTAGAAAATAGCTACTGTTCTAGCTCTGATATTCGCCGACAGCTCCAGTTCGACTGGCCGTCCCTGTTCAGATGATGTAACAGCAGTCCATTTGACAAAATGACGTTGAGCAAAGCCATGAACGCCGCCGTACAGATATGGGGCACCAACTGCCTCAGGGCGGAGAGGGCAGCGAGGGTGGTGAACATGAGGTGACGCGAAAAAAGCGGAACAATAACATGATGCATGGTGCATGATGTGCGTATCCAACATAGTGCGCCAGAGGGGGGCCTCGTCTCTTTTTTCCCGGAAAAGGAACGGCAAATGGTAGGCAAGCAAATAGAGAATCCCAAAGCCAAGGAGAAAGAAGGATCCGCACTGGCTCGAAACCAAGGAAAGGGGAGAGGGGTAACAAGAGGAGAGGGCAGAGGGAGAAAGGAGTGGAGAGGAAAGGAGATAAGGGAAATAAAGGAAAGGTTCATGCCACAATGCCGACGCCACTTGACCCCAGACGAAGAAATCACGTAGAGGCTTGCGCCAGTCAAGAGAGGCACCGTCAAGTTATCATCCAATCCGCCAATGTCCACAGCCTCGCTCAATGCCGCGGAGAGAGCCAGTGAGAAGCGCGAGCAAGGGTAGTGGCATTGCCGGCACCGTCGCCTTGACCGTCCACGAGCTGGCAGGGGCACCGAGTGAGGCAAAGCCCGGCTTGGTTGGTACCTCGTTCGCGGGCAAGAGCGAGTAGGGCGGAGAGAGCCACCAAGCACGACCGAAATCCCGTGCGCCCAACCCCCCCACCCAGTGCCCAGCGGCCCTGGTGCGTTGGCGGTACCCAGTACCGCAGGACGGCCCGGGGCCCAGGTCAGCCCGTCCCCACGCTCGCCTGCGGCGGCCAGGCCGGTGCCCCAAAAGCCAAGTGCAATCACGATGCCCATCACAGCAGCAGCTAGGGAGCCGGCGAGCGACTTGCGTTCGGCAAAAGGAGGCGACGGCATCTTGGGCGTGTACCGCCCCCAGAGCCGCCCGGCCACCGAGGCCGCCGTGTCACACCAGCTCAGAACAAAGATGCTGACGCCGGCCACATCGGCCGGGAGAAAGTGAAGAACGGAAAGGCAGCCAATCAGATACCACAGTACCCCATTCACTTGTTTCTTTCGCTTTCCCGCATCAGAGGACCCAGCACTGCCTCGTACGCGCGCTCAAACCAGGGGGCATTCAGACGCAGAGCGTCGGTGGAGGCCACGAGCGCAAGGAAGGCGGCGAGAGCAGCGTTGATCGCGCCGACAGGCGTGCCATGCAGATGGAGTGCCAGAACAAGAGGCGCAATGGAGCTGTGGAACAATTTGCGCGGAACCTCCCAGCTCTTGGCAGCGGGTTGAGGGGTGTGGTGGAGGTGGAGGTGGAGGTGGAGGTGGAGGTGGAGGTGGAGGTGGAGGTGGAGGTGGAGGTGGAGGTGGAGGTGGAGGTGGTGGAGGTGGAGGTGGCTCCGGTGGGAGTAACGGCAGGAACAGAGACGCGTTCCTTCGTGGGCGCAGAAGTGCCGTTGGCGTGTCGAGGCACAGCCACGCCGTTAGGCCGGATGGCAGTGGAGGACATGGCAGGCAGCGCAACGAATGGGCGGTGGGGCAAAGACAAGGATCTGCATTCCTTCGGGCTGCCGTTGTCCGCCCGGTTAAGCTTGAGGCAACGAATGAATGTGTCTGCGCGCGTGGGCGCGCCTGTGATTTGTTCTGTTCAATCGCAGCTTGAAGCGCCTCAAGCAAAATTATCGAGTAGGATTAGGATTAATGACGTGTGACTGCCCCCCCGCGCCTCGGCAGCCTCGGGCCTTGGCACTTGCCCCGCGGGCCAGACGCGCGGCGCGTGATTAACGGCTAGGGTTAGGCGCTCCGCATTTTGTGCGGGATGGAGACGCGTTGGCGGGACATGCAACCGATCATCCCGCCATAGGATCTCTCGCGGTCATCGATTATCGATTATCGTCGATGTTACCAGGTTCTGCCCAGCCCAAGGCAGCATGGCTTTTGACCGACAGGCGGAGGCTCTGCTGGGATTTTGATCTCCGATTCCATCGTCTCTCCAATAGCTCTCTGATCTTTCCTCTTTTGTCCTTCTCTCTCCCGGACATGAGACGCAGAGCCACGCGATGCGAGAGATATCGACAGCTCCAGTTTGTCTTTGCTTCACCTTGCTGTATTGAAGGAGAAGAGAGAGGGATTCGAAGAATCTGTGGGTCCACACTCTCGCGGACCCAACACAGTCTTTGAGGCAATACTATACAGACGAAAGATCAACGAGCATGGGGGCGGAAGCCTCATCATATTGCCCCGCGGTGCGTAAGGAAGACAATGCATAGTAGTATAAAGTCGGTATAGAAACAGCCCCATCGAGGAGAGCATGGTAAACCGACGCAATTAAGCATATTGATTGTGGTACGCGAGGTTACAGCGAGTATACGGCATGCGTAGGGCCTCCTTTGGCCTTGCACGCGTAGCCGTGCACGGGTGGGACATGTCCCACGGGCCCAGGGGCATGACTGAAAGAACGTACAGTGGCAGGAGTAGATGCACAGCAAAAATGGCAGGTCGACACAAGGACATCTAGAGTGAGAAGCGAAAAGAGCGAGGATTGTGAAACGAAGAAGAAAAGCAAGAGGGGAAGAGAAAGACTAGTGCGGAGCGTTGCAACCGGTGAGTGTGTTGCGCGGCCAAGGTTTGTTGTAGCGGGTAATGTTGGGGTTGTGATAGAGATCCAGGTGACGGGCGATGTAGGCGGCTGTGGGATGGTCGGGTGGGTCGCACGAGATGCGGGTAGGCTGGCCGTGGGGCTGATACACACGCACGTAATCGAAAAGGATTTGAGTAGGGAAAACAACCTTGTTGGGAGAGGTCCAGTCAATCCACTGGAAGCCCTCTGAGATGCTGCAAACGACCAAAGACAAGTAAGTGAGCCAGAACATGGTTAAGGAAGAGAACAGAAAAGAAAAGACATACCCCAGGTTGAGGATGATGGACATGGGTTCGGTGGGCACGAGACGTTGGCCAATGTCCATTTGCTTCTGAGGGCCAAGAGCATTGCCATTCATCCGCACGACGGCTTGCCATCAATCCACCATTGAATGTAGCCGTTTCCGGTTCCGTCCCAGTCGGCGAGTACTCCATCCCGTACCGCACAAACCGGTTTCCCGTTTCAGAAAAGTTGTCATCAGGTATGCGCGAGACAACAGAAACCGATTCTTGGTAGGGCCCACCATGGTAGGAATTTGCCGTGCTGATGCTGGTGTTGTAGATCTGGATTTGGTCCGATCCATTGCCGGAAAAATACTGCTGGTCAAAAGGTGCCACCTGGGCCGACTGAGACGCATAGGTATGGCCCTCCTGCACCTGCATCTCGAAAACGTCCATTCGGACGCGCCGCGACCGACGTGCCGGTTGGGCCGGGATGGTCCTCCCCGGGGCACGTACATGCTGATGCTCGCATCCCTGGCAGGGAACTGATCTTGCCTTTGTAGGCAAAGGGCGCATGAGAGTGGATCGCGCCTGCAGGGCCCGAGCCATTGAGGAAGGTTTGGCCTTTGAGGATGCCCGTATCACACGAGTTGTAATCGTATGGCCACAGGCCCTCGGTACTTCCCATGTACCCGGCACGACCCAGGTTGCCCATCAACCATGCCGCAGGCCAGTACCCCTTGCGTGACGGGTTCCCCCCAGGCAGCCGGGTGTTAAACTCAATGTACCCGCCTTGGAAGCAGAACTTGTTCCAGCTCTGGAGCATGCCCGACTGGAAGTTGAGATTGTGAGTCTCTTTCTGGCTCAGCGTAAGAGCGAGCGAGCCGCCGGTAGTGTTGATCGCTTCGGGAGAGTACCATTCATAGTTGCCCGTCGCCCCGTACCAAATGTTGGCGGCCTCCCAAAAGGGCTGCACACTAGGGTCAGCCATCGTTTCAACAAAGGTGCCAGATGGAAGGTAGACTCACATCGTCCCCGGGTAAAACGTGCGGCCTTCTACATTAAACTCGTCGCTAAAGACCAAGTCGAACCGGCTCCCTTCCTTGTTTTTCCACTGCAGGGCCTCTTGGGGGGTATCCTGGTCGATCAGTGCACGCATGGTGCCGGGCATGGAGACCTGTCCTGTCCCATTGGTCCCGCCCACGCCGAGGCCATACTTGCCCCAGTCCTTCTCCTTGGAGAGAAACGTGTCCAGGATCGGATATCCGGCAAATACATGCACAGGCCAAGCATTATCAGCACCATTGTGCTCACATTGAGAACACCGCCCCACGAGATGCCATGGTTCCGGTCCGTTCGTTTCTCCACTTCGTGTAAGTAGTCATCCGGGTCCAGTTCGCCATTGGATGCGAGAAGACGAGACCGGACGGTGGCTTTCGCTGCTGCTGTTTTCTCTGTGGCGTTTGCTTGGGCACGCGGCGCGCCCATTTGCGCCGGCCTGGTGGGCAAGACTCTGACTCCATTCTCTTCCTCTTGTTTCTTGTAGAGGCATGCTGTGTTGTTTCGCAGGATGATCGACGAACGAGGCGGCCGAGTCCACCGAGTTCCGGTTCCGATGGGAAGCAAGGCCTTTTGCAAGCGCGGATCCATCTCGTCTGACTGCCTCGGTCCCAAAACAGGGGGGATGCTGACGCTCGAGCGCTTCGCGTGATGGGTGGGGTGCCACTGGTTGGGAGTACGGGAGAATGCGCCCGCCGTACCATCAAACCGATTGGGCGGGGGAAGCTTGCGTTGGCTTCCCTTGTGCGGGCTTCCCTTGCGTGGAACAGGCGGCCGGGAAGCGGCAGCCATGGTAATGTCGCCGTTGTATCCCGAGGCAGGCGTATCGTACCACGGGTCGGTGGTCGAATGTTGTCGTGATGGGACCCATGTCGCTTGGTTGGCGATTCCGATAAAGGAATGCGCTCGGGCGAACGATCACGCACCCAGCCAGAATGATTGGGACCGGCGCCCTGGTCGTCCCTTTGCTCCCGAAGCGCCATGCTCGTGTTGCGGCCCCCGGGCGCAGCAGCTGACTGATAGGCCAAGGGATGCACAGTCTTGTTGGACGACACGACGGCCTGGATGCTCGTGCCAGGTACTGATGGGTGGGATGATGTTCCGACTTGGCCCGTAACCGAGTCGTGGGTCCTGCTCAGGCGCATCAACGCTGAAGCTCTCGTCAAAACGGATATCGTCCCACTGGTCCCGCTTGCCGGACGCAATGCGCTGGCGCACGGGCGAGATGCCTGTTTCGAGGGTGCAGCGTGGGCATGCGTGCAGCAACAGGGCTAAGCGCTGGCATTGACGGCCGCGTAGATGGGGTCAAGCGGGGCAGGGCGGACATGGGCTCGGGATAGGCACCCGCGGGGGGGCGGGTACCGCCCGAAGACGCCAGGGGACGAGCAGGTGCGGGTGGAGCTTGCGGTGCACGTTGGGGTTGGCGGGGGCGCGTGGGAGCTCCCATGGCGCGGGAGATGCGGGGGCGGAGGGAAGCGGAGGGGGGGCGGAGGCGGAAGAGAAGCAAAGGGGGTGCAGCAAAGACGAGGGCAGGAGGGGGGTGAGGAGGTGGGAGGTGGAGGCAGGTGTGCGTGCCTGTCGCGACGGACTTGGGGTCGGGGGTGTGATCTGGATCATGTGATGCCGTGCGTAATTTGTCCCGGAGGGCTGGCATGGGGCACAGGGGGAGTGTGGGCGTGACGCGTCCAGCTAGAAGGGTATCCAATATCCACCTGCCAACATGAGCGCCTCAGCCTCAGCGGCTCAGTACTCAGACGGAGTACTGAGACTCAGTCCTAGTAGGCTGTAGCAGGCCGTAGCAGCCACAACACTCCCTCGCAAGCGCACACCATACCAGTCCCCATCACCCTCCTGGTCCTTCCTCGCTTGAGTAAGTCACTGGTTCCTTGTTGCTGCTTCGTCGCTGTCCTAGTCACTAGTGGCAGTACCTAGCCACACATCACCCCAGTCACCGCTGAGGTCACCATTGTCAACGTTGTCATGTTCAGTACGTTCAACGTGTTCAACACGTTCAACACGCCACCGGCAATGTATGGATCGGGGATGCCTGATGGATGATTAATGGCATGTGACATGTTTCATGCGTATGTCACCTGCCCCGTACCGAGGTCTCATCTTGGTTGCCAAGCCTGGAGTTGGCCTAGGTGGGTCTAGGTTGGCCAGGGTTGCCCTCCGCTGCAAGAACCAAGTGAGGCCCAATCTTATGTCTCCCACTGCCTCCCACTGCCTCTCAGATCTCACTGGCCTCCCGCCATCGCCATCCCTGTCCGACGCCACCCAACCAACAACGGTGCAAGGCACGCGTCGTGAAGCATCACGTGATGCTTTGAATAGGACACCCCAAGCGCGCCACCCGCGTCGCACTTCACGTGACGCGTGTTGGAGCTCGACAACCTTGTTAGAGAACGCTTCTTGGGTTCGTGTGTGCATGTTGTCAAAGAGGACAAGATCGACAGAGAGAAGAGAGAGAAAAGGTGTTGGATCGATTCCACCAGAGGAGCCCGTTAAGGGCAGAACATAGGGCAGAGCCGGTAGAACAGCACGATGCGCGATGCGCGATCAGCTGCGTGCATGATGCATGATGGCGCTGACACATGTGCTTGGTGGTTGTCTCTCTCTCGTTTTGCAGCTCCCTTTTTTGCACGTCAGTTGCTGCCACCACCAGCCAAAATCCTGTTGCGCGCCGGCCTTAGTCACTTTGTGCAGTGGAACTAGATCCTGTAGGAAGCCAAGCCGCCCTTTCCATCGTCGGATACCGCTCATTTCCCTTGCATGTGCATGATCGGCGACCTCCAAGCCGTCTGTCTCTATATGTCCCGATTTTGGGGTTATTCGGGTACCCAGTGTTTCTCTCTGACAGGCATCTGGTCGGCGGTTGAGATGTTGATCTAGGGCGCCACAACGCAAGCGAACGAGGGGTACGACAGTTTGCCATTTGCATTCTACAGAGCAACGCAAGTGCCGTGCGGAGCAGGGTGATTAGGGGAGCGGAGCAGTTCCAGAGGGAAGCAACGTCTCTTGGACGATCAGAGCCCAAGGGGGGAGAAAAAGAGAGAGAGGAGAAATAAAGCGGGGGAGGAGATAGCCCATCTGACAAGGGCCCCAAGCTACGTGTCCATTGCAAGAGACAGTACTGCTGTGTCGTCTAACCTTACGTCCGGCGTTGCTGGACGGAAGTAAGAGTAGGCGCGACGCCGGTCGCGCCAATGGACGAAGTCGCACCCCATTCGTCGGCAGGGTGGCAGCAACGGGCGGGGCAACGGTCTTGCCACGCACCGTCTTTTTCATGTTCTTGCCAGCTTGGCCGGAGACGCCTTGGCGACCTTTCCGGCCAGAGTAGTAGCCCGGCCCTTCGTAGAAGATGTTTTCGGTCAACGGTTGAGCCGAGGCCAGTTGACATAATCAATCCGCGCGCCGTCATAAACTGCAGCGTTGCACCCAGCACAACGAGCCAGAGCAGCACGAACCATACGAGGGAGAGGTTGCTGTACCGCGGCAAAACGGCAGCAGCGGCCAGCATGCCAGCGGCAAAGAGGGCAATGTAGGGCACTGCCTGTTCCGTCACCGAGCGCTGGTCCAACCACGGATTGCCCCCCACCACGTCGGCCAGTCGGTCGGCCTGCCACGCGCCGGTAAACACATCAAACCCATCTTGGCGCGATCCATCATAGTAGTTGTTTTCACGTACCGAGTCAGGCTGTTGATGCCATCCTGCAGCAATCCCTGCTTGGTGCGCTCACCGGTTCGGGTAAAGTCCGTCTTCAGCGCGCCCGTGCCCGAATAGGCCTTGGAGATCACATCCGCATGGTCCGCCCAAACTGGAGGATGAGCAAGGCAGGTCAGTTGGTACATGATCACGCGAGAGAAGAAGGCAAAGGGCAACACGTACCGTTCCGGAAGATAGACCAAAGTTGCGGGTACTCTTCAATCGACTGCCCTGGCTTGATAATGCCAATTGAGGCCAGCTGGGTCGTCAGCACCGACTTGGCGTATGCGGCCTGCACCACATTCGTCCGATCGAGGCAGTCCATGCAGTTGGTCCGCAGCGCGCCCGTCTGGACCTGCTTGGGCACTTCTGTGCCGGTGCTGGTCGCCACATCGGCAAAGTACGATGTCGGTGGCAATCCCTTGGCGGTTAAGGTCGCGAGCAGCTTGTCAATGTTTTCGTAGTGCATCCCGCGGCATTCGTGGTGAAAGTCAAATACGTGTAGTGCACCTTCTGTCTCCGAGAGCTGCTACGGCACGCTCAAACGCCTCCTTGACCGGCATCTCGTATCCCTTTTGGTTGACCAAGTTGGCAATGTAGATGTCGCCATACAGCGCCGTTTCGTCGGTAAAGTGCTTCTGCGCCGAAGCGAGCGTGGCGGGTGTTTCCTTAACGAGCAAGTCAGGCTTGTAGCGCATGTTGTTCACCTCGGCCCAGTACACGGGCACCGAGCCACGGATCTGGAGCAGTGACAAGCGGTACTCGGCCGGACCCACCTGACCTGGCCGCTTCGCATTTTCGGTAGCACTGTCGGCCAACACAATCTGCTCCGTCTCGTTAAAGTTGGACACGTGACCGTACTCGTCGACGGCCGCGACTAAAGTACCGAGTACCCGCACGTAGCGCGAGCGACGCGCGAGAGCAGCGCAAACACAAAATCGCGCCCATGGATCTGCACCGGCTTCACCTCACAAAACCCGTAAATCAACGGCTGGATGAACCGGCCCAGTTCCGGGGTGGACGGGACCAGATCAATCAACTTGCGTGCCGCGTACTTGTTCCAGAAGAAGCGATCGTCCGCCACAGCAAAGGCGGGCTGCGCATGCTGAGGGTCCTGGGCAGCCAGCGCGGTCTGGCGCTGAAGCGAGTTGGTCAGGTCGTAGGCATAGCTAAAGTACCATCCCCCTGAGTTGAGGTGCGCGGCCAAGAGCGACACCAGCCGCTGCTCCGTCTTGTTCGACTTGAGCGCCGCCTCGTCGCGGGCGGCAAACGGGCAGCACTGAAACTTGGTCGCGCGGAACACGTCGGCACCAAGCACGGTAGCCCCTTCTTCGACGCGGTCACAACGATCAATAGTCGTTTGCGCGGGGGCAAGAGACCGAGGGCCTGGACAGGCCACATCTCCCCGCGGCCATCGGTAGCCGGAGAGAGGGGATGGCGCGAGAGCCGCGGTCGATGGCAGGGCGTCGGACGATCCGGTGGGACGACAGCACGTACGCCGACGGGGAAATGTACAGCCGGTAGCCGCGGTGGAGGGACATGGGGGCAGAGGTGGTGGAGAAGAGGCGGACGAGAACGCGGGGCGCAGGGGAACAGGCGGCGGGTGGGGCGCGCACCGAGTACTGAGTTGGTGAGGGAGGCGGAGAGGTGCTGAAAGCAAATGCTGCGTACCGCCAGCAAGGCCGGTGGACGTTGAACGATGAACGTGCGGTGAATATTGAAAATGACCCCGAAGCAGCCCCACCGCCCACAGCGCCAGTGCCCGTGTGGCCGCCGGTTACATCATCGCGTGAATGGGGCAGGTGGGGTGGAGTCTGGCACAGCACTGCCCTGCGCCGCCACCACACCCTGAGAGTGCGGGGAGGGTCCGGATCCTTCTACTGCGCGGCACATACGACACTTCAGCTTCATGATTCACCCACAGCTAGCAACTGGCGCACTCCCCCAAGCCATGTGCGGTTGGATCGCCACGAGATGCGGACAAGTTTCTCGGCCACCTTACTTGGTACGCTGCTAGCTGTTGCAGATAATAGCTTGCGCAAAACCCCAAACGCGGGCACTGAAGAGAGGGGCACCGACATCATTGGATTTGTCGAGTGTGTCTACAGAATACACACCAACACAGATTCACAAGGGACAGAAAGGAAAGCATCATTGTAAGAAGAAGAGCGCGGACTTGACGGCGACAGGGACAGTTGCCAGGCAGGCAACGCACACACACATTATTACTGCTGTGCGATAACATCGTAGCGAGTACAAAGAAAATGTCATGAATCGGAATTCACAAACGGGGGACGGCAAAGTATTGTTCAGATGGTATACACGGGGGGGAACGATGGTGGAAAAACGGAGAGATGAACAACTCCGACTTCAAGATCGCTGCACACACGCTAAAAAGGGCAGAGGGTTATAAGGATGGTAAACTGTCCATGACGAATTAATGGGCGATCCTACCCATCCATCCGCATGTGTCGATATTGACTTGCAGTTGAGTACACCAACCCGCTTGCTGGGGTCAGCGATAATCGATAAGGGTCAATCAGACAAGCAACGCGCCAAGAATCAGCCCTCCCACCACACCCGTGACGATGGGCAAGGCCGGGGATTGACCGGGAGTTGAAGTCTGGACAGGGCGAGTAGTAGGGTGAGCGGTGGGGATCCGAATGCATTTCAACTGTTGATCGTAGAACAAAGATGCATAAGGATCCCTCTTTTGGGGGGTCCAAGGGTTGGCGGGTGGAAGAGCGGGCAAGACAATCACATCGCGCCCATCCACATCCTCGTGCACATACACTGCTTTGCCTGTGTTTCGTGCATAGACAAACGCGCCGGCAGTGCGGCCTTGAATCAGAACATTTGGGTCCTTCGCTGGTTTCTTACCCTTGTCCTTCGATTTGTCCTGCTTGGGAGGCTTCGACGCTTTGGACCGTTTGAAGCGGTTGCTCAGCTTTTTAAAGCCGGACACGCGCGTGGTGGTCACAGGGGGCTCGGTCTCTGGGAGGGCGTCGGTGGGCGGAGGCTCGGGCTTGGCACCAAATCCACCTGCGAGCATCTGGCGGGCGTGGACAACCCGTGCGGGCTCCAAGGCACGCGACACATCGATCTCCCTTTGTCGTAAGCTGAATAACTTGTTCTCCCACTCGAGTAGGGTGCGCTCGTAACGATCGAGGGAGGCAAGATACTCCTCGTCAAAGAAAGGGTGGTTCCAGGTACTGCGGCCCGTCCCTTTGTTGTTTTCCGTATCGACATAATACCAGCGCGAATGGTCGGGTGAAAACTGACGAACCCAGCCAGGTGGAAGTTCTCGCTCCTCGAGCAGTTCGGCTGGACCACTTGGGAGGCCGCCATTGCGTTGCTGACGGGCACTGGAGGAGGAGGTTTCCGCCCTCGAGTTCGAGGCTGTATGTCCTGATGGACCGTTGCCAGACCTAGGTTGGCGACCAGGCTTCTTGGCCGCGACCGACTCGCGGTACGAAGGAGGCGCCTCGTCTGTGCCGGGCGGCGGGGGGGTAAACGGGTTGAATTCCTCGGGGCCACCAGGGGCGTCCAGAGGCGGGGGCAGGGGCTCAAGCGGGGGGTGGCACGGAGGGTGGAGCTGGCAGTGGCTTTGGCCACCGGTGGCGAGGGGGGGATGGCACTGTAGGGTGTCGGGAGCCCATGATGTGGCGATGGACCTAGGGCGCGGGGACGAGGGTGGAGGCTGGGGCGGGGGCGGGGGGAAGGGACTGCTGGTGCTGGTGCGGACGAGAGGGTGCACGAGGGGAATGGAGCGGCCAGAGCACATGTGCACGGCAGCTGCTCAAGGCCTAAATACGGCGGGGCCATCTGATCGCACCGCCCCGCTGCTGCATGGCAGCGGATGCGCACTGCAGCGCACTGCCGGGCACTGCCCCCGCAGCATGCATCAGCAGCGTCACGCGTCACCAGCTCACCCGCCATCGAGCCATCCTGAGGCCTCCTGAGGCCCTGAGGCCTGAGGCTGAGGCCTGGGCCTGACCACTCCAGCCGTGCCCGCACAACCAGCAGGATTGCATCGGCAGGCGTCGGCCTGCGTCGGCTGTGCCCCAAGTCGGCGGGGCGTGCCGGGATGTGCGGGAGCTGCTCGGCAATCCAGGCACTCCCAGCCGCTCGCCCGACCTCTCGCTCGTCGCGGGGGTTGTGAAGGTTCGGTATCGACGTAACAACATGCTAGGGTCCTCAGGTACTGCGTTCAGTACGTTGAGTACTTCAAGCTTCAAGCTATACTCAGTGAGCTCAACCATACCCTAGTCGGTTTCTCCAGCACGAACACACAACCTGGGCCGTTCCAGCCTGCTGGGCTGGCCTGCCGCGCCCTGAGGCCCAGGCTGGCCCCGGCTGCCCCAGGTCGCGCAGAAGGCCGAAATGACGTCACCGTGTCGCATCCCTTCAGCGTCCCACGATCTACCATACCTCAGCCCATGATGCATGATGCATGATGCATGATTAAATGATCAAATTGATGATCGATTGTCACTGATCGCGCATACATGATGCATGATGTCCGTCCTGGGTGCCTGTCGGTGCGGCGCCGCCTGCGCGGGATACGGCAGGCGGCGCCGCTCCGCAGCCATCGCTCCTCCACACCGCAGCGACCATCCTCCAATCCATTCCCTCTTGCCGCGGCCCACCACAACCCGTGGAGGACAGCAGCCACCCCTCGGCTCGGGGCAGCCGCAAGCCACGTCCCTGTCCACATCGGCAACCACGGCGTAGGGGCCAAGGTCTCATAGTGCATTTGCGTAGCGGTGCCTGGATCGCAGTCAACGGCTGCGCCGAGCGTGTTGGAAGCCGACCTCGGCCGTGAGCGGCAGGATTTCGGCACGGCGTCTCGTTGGCCGTCAGCATTGCCACCATCCGGAAACACCCGCTCGTGGTCTGGCCCTTGGCGCGAGGTACTTTGATCGCGTTGCGCATTCGCGTCGCCCACCGTATTTCCCCCAGCACACATCTTGCGCGAGAACATAACGCTCCCACTCGCGCGCGTTAACGCCTGTCGGGGCGGCATGTGCAACTTGGAGGCCACCGTTTTCATCTACTCCATCCGCTAGTTCGACGTCGCGCCCGGTGGGTTGGACATGGGTTTCTTTAACGCCCTGGCCTGGAATATGATACAGCTACGTTGTCTGCCCCTGCTGCACACACTTCACGCCAATACTGCTGACCGTGCTGGGTTCCAGTGTGCTACGTCTTGGCTATGGCCCGTTTTCACTTACAATATGTGGTGTCCGTTTTCATTATGCCGACCTCCAGCCAATCGAATAAGGGTACATGCCGAACCGCCAAAGGATTTCGGAGGGGGGAGGATGGTAAGGTGTGGCTGTGCTAAAGAAGGCCTGATGTACGACCTTCTGAAGCAAAGTTCTCACGGAGATTGTTTGAGAAACTTATGGCAGGCTACTCCAAACCGTCGGGCGCTGAGCCTATACTATGGCGGGCCCGTGCGTGTTTTTATTCGTGTACGAGTTGCAGAAGATGTGGCCATTCTCTGGATATGGGTCGATGACGCTTGCGTCGCTGCTTCACCTACAGAGATATATTACTACACAACTTCTTACGGGACCAACGTCAACATGTGGATGTCATGGACGGCGGTCCATTATAGCATACTTCTTTGGTGTGGGATTTGTCTTCCAAACTGGAGAGTGCCATGTCTCTCAGGATGACTGTATTAAAGCGATCATGAGATGGCTTGGGCGTGAGGGTCAGCCGCCCCATCGCCAGCCCCTCTCCCTACTGGGGCTCAGCTCGGCCCCCAAGCCGCAGAGGCGAGCAAAAGTGTTTGGAAAAGGGGGTGCATCAACTTCGTCAGTGAAGTGGGAACACTGAGCTGTATGGATCGCGTCCTGCACCAGACCGGACACTGTTTTTGCTGTGCGGCCCCTCAGCCAAGAACTGCTGCGCAAACCCTGGTCCTCAAAAACATTGGACGGCTTTGATGGGGGTATGGGGCTCCTTGGATAACACTGCTGGTCTAGTAAACTCAGGCTCCATTGTACCGTTGGCCCACCGCAGGAATTGTATACTGACAGCAGTTACAACGAGCGATGGGACAGCAAGGTCACTTCTGGCCTGGCAGTCTGAGTTTTTGGAGCCTTATTGGTTGGCTGCGCAGCCAAGCAGCGCGTGGTGGGCTGCCACACGGGCAACTCGGAGAATGTGTCGCCGAGTAAGGGTGTCCCCTAAGCTACGGGGCACTGCGTGCACTGTCGGTGGGGCTTGGTTGTTTCCCGGAAGATGCACCTTTCTCGCACTTCGATGTGACTTGCCGTGGCAACAGTCGCATGCATCAACACGAGCCGTTGGGGCTTCTCTGAAGGAACGCTCCATGTTTTTCTTGCACCTATACCACTATATAAACGTGAGAGCAATCGAGCGGGTATTGTCGTGTCCCTGTGACCATTCAAGGGTGTGGACAGGGTCTCCGACACCCACACACCAACAACCTCGGATACAAAGTCCTTTGAGCCGCGGCGCGACCGCAAGTTAGGACCTATTCCTGATCTCCCACCACCTGGCCACTCCGGTACCTAGGTTTTGGTGTGGAGTGAGCTCGAAAGCTGGAAAAAAACCGTGGGTACCGTGTCCAGTTGGACGGGTGGGGAAAATGTGACGCCGTACTGTTGTGGTCTGTATAATGGTGCCGGTAGCCCAGGCCCGGCTGCGTCCTTTCGGTGCATTCCTTCCAATACTCCTTCCTGTGGAAGGCAGGCATATTCTCTAGCCTCTATAGCTCATATCAACACAATACACCATCAACTATCTGCACTCTGAATAGGGGATGAAGAGGCGTCGTGGGGCCCCAAGCGGTTACAATACTACTACTAGCACTCAGCAATATGGTGCATGCCATTAATTTTCTGTGAGAACACGAGGAGCAACAGTATGATAGCTGAGATGGAGAGGGTCGGCTACATTGCAACCACCATGCTTGCTGCTCCGCGGGAGGTTGTTCGGAGGCAGAGCTGACATGGTCTAGGGATCAATCAACGCCCTGGCAGGTGCCTTCACCTGAAGTAGGAAGATAGTTTGTTAAGGTCGGGCGCCGCACACTCTGTCCGTACTGATCACGGTGCATGGCAGCCCGGCTCAAACTGGTTTAGGCCCACAGAGGAGCCAACTTGTGACGGGGTTGCTGGCATCGCAGGGGGAAGACCTTCCTGACCATCGAAGGCAAGACTCTTCACGCGTCACGGAGACTTATTTGAATGCGTTTCAGATCCAAAGTCGAAGGAACACTCTGGCTTGGACGTAGGAGGGTCGGGAACAGTAGTGTTTTTTAACAGGAGATGGAGATGGGGAAAAGGATGAGGATCATATTCATCGAGTGGAAAGAGAGCGAGGTATATATGCCTCGGAGAAGAAGAGAACATGCGAGCTAAATCACACTGAGGGAAAGAGGGAGCACAATCCAAAAAAGGGGGAAAACAGGGTCTAGAACAAATCAAGGGGGCCAGACAACTTGGTGACGAGACGTGATCAAGTGAGTCTAATCCCGACACTTTTCTACTCAGGCAGAGCCTGGCAGCATCTCAAAAGAGGAGGTGTCCATGTTAGGGACTGGACGTGAAGGCGGGAGGCTCCGAGGAGGGGCAGGGAACAGTCTAATCCCACCCACAGGCAAAAGAACATCCCGGAATGAGTCATTTCCTTTTTTAGGAGTAGAGCCATCACACGCGTTTTGCAGCTCTCTTCTGCCATCACTGGGGACTAAGAAGAAAAAGGCTCAAAAGGAGAAGAGCAGTCAGAAGTAAGGTGTAGAGAAACATGCAATGAAGGAAGAGAGCGCTAAAGACGGCGAATGTTCCTCTCTTGTTTGTTCCCAGGCGCCTGTCTGGCCTGGGATTGTTTACGTTGTCGCGATCATTTTGAGGGATAGAATCCTGGCAACGAAGGTGATCTCGTACGCATACCATTCCAAATACAAGTCAGTCCCGTTAGACTATAGTACTAGCGAGAGGGTGTCAACAGCGCAGTAGGCCACTTATCCTTTTGCTATAAAAGCGGATATCGTCCTGCGGCCGCCTAGGGTCGCGAAGGGTCACATCCATACGATGAGTGGTGCTCACATGTTGTGTCCAGTCCTTTTGGAAGCACTCCTCGTCCGATGATGCGTCCGTAAACGGACTATCCGTCAACCTCAGCGCCGTTATATTGAAAGCACGTCTGGGGCTTGGTTTTAGCCTTTCCTTCGCTATAAGTCCTACATCCTGTTTATATACCGCAGTCCTGATCAGCTCTTCACTAAATCACAGCAGCCACAGCAGCCCTGTGTCAAAAAGGTTTGGTATAGCTACTGTAGTCCTTATCTCGACTATTCAGTGTTATATACCTTTCGATGACCAACCTCATTTTCCCCGACCAACCGTTGTCTATTATATACACCTTTTTGGTCACCACAGGCATCCCATGCACATTCTCCCTTCACCTTTGCTGCCCTCTAGTAACGCTTACAAATTTGCGACTCACGTCGGTTACACTGCAAAAGCCGTGTGGTCTCGTCGAGGCTGCAGCAGCGCTTTTATTTTACGCTTCAATTAAGACTTCGTCATCTGAATCCGCCTAGGGCATTGGTCTAACGATAAGGCGGCGACATTTCCCCAGAGAACCTGCAAGATAACCGGGGTAACCGGTAACCGGTAACCAATCAGAAGTCAGATCTCAGAGCTAGTCAGATCTAGATCTAATATCTGAAGAGGGCGGTGGTCTGGTCGGGTGCATGTCAGGAATGCAACATGTTGATGCCGCGAATGACGTATGCGGCGCGAGTGAGGCCGGTGAGGCCTGTGACGCGCGTGACGGGTGATGTATGTGGCATGCGAACACGTGACATGCGAGACCTGGCCCTGCGCGCCCTGAGCCTGAGCGCTGAGCCGCTGAGCCTCAGGCCAGAAGCTCGATCCCTTGCAAGCCGCAGGAACAGGCTCGTACAGTGCTGGCGAACCCTGTGGCTTGTTTGAACATTGCGCTGGCGGTCATTGTGAAACCCCGCCGAGGCCGAGAGTTTCAACAGTGACTAGTGACTAGTGACTAGTGACTCCATGCCTCGACAGCATGTGTTGCTCATTGCATGTTGCATGTGCTGCAGGGATATGTTTTTTTTTTTTAATTTTTTGCGGAAGGGTCCCGTATTAGGGTTAGACCACAGAGTCCTCCACTGGCCAACCTCAAAGTTGAGGACTACGTCACGCGTCATGCATCATGCATCATGAGAGGCACCATGCATCATGCATCGGTGCAAGCAGTCCAGTGCGAAATTCGAAGCGCTTCGAACATTTGTCTCGCCGCAGCCGCGGCCCCTCGTTGTCTCAAGTGCGGAGCTTTTGACTGGGGCAATCGTTTCACTGCAAGTGACAGCCAGCGATTAGTGACTGTGACTCTGACTAGTGACCTAGTGACCGGGGTGACCTGAGTGACCGACCGGTGGCCTGGCCAGTTTTTGATTGACTAGGCACTTGGTCATAGGCTCTGCTCAGTCACGGGCCAGTCAGGCATGATGCATGATGCATGAGCCTCAGCGAGCAGCTGAGCGCGGCTGCGCGAGCGGTGAGCCGCTGAGCCTGGCCGTCGGCACCTCTCCCGTCGGCACCTCCCCACAATCATTAATCACCCTCCGCGCGGGGCTGTATACGCCGAACACGCGATGCCAACAGAAGACAGCCTGTATGAGCATGACGAATGCATGATGCACGATGCATGGTTGCTGTCCTGGATTCATTGGGGTGACCCTGTGACGCGTGACTGACATTCGCGCTGGCACTGACGCTGACTAGCTGGCCAGTGATTAAGTGACTCCCAGGTACCTAGCAGCAACAAACTATTGCCAACAGACAGCACAGCCACCCAATCGCCGTTGTCGTTGGGAGGAGGGCAGTGTCGGTTGCTGCGCTTGCACCTGTATCATACCGCGTACTGAACCTCCGCTATCGGCTTCATCAACACTTGGCTGCGGACCACCACCATCGGGCTCTACCATCCCCCCAGAAACTCTCCCCACATCGATCTCCTCCGTTCTCCGTTACATTCAGCAAAATGGTCCTCACCAAGTTGGCTGGCCATCCCGAATCCTACCGCAAGCGTAAGGAATACAAGATGGGCGAAACCATCGGCGAAGGCACATTCGGCATTGTGCGCGAGCGCGCAGTGGAGGGGGCGCCAAGTTGCCGTCAAGGTCATTGCCAAGCGCCTTCTCAAAGATAACGTCGACCTTGTCAAGCAAGAGCTTCAAGTCCTGAAGCAATGCAACCATCCCAACATTATCAAGCTATTTGATGACTTCGAGAGCAAGGATAAGGTACGCATTTCCTCTTTGCTCCTTTCCTCCCTCTCCAGGAGCAGCAGCTGACTAGTTCGTTCGTTTTCTTCAGTTCTACATGGTGATGGAGGAGGCCACCGGTGGAGACATGTTTGATCGTATGATTCGCCGTGGAACCTTAACGGAGGCCCAAGCAACTCGGGCCATTCGATGCCTCGCCAGCGCTGTGGCTTACCTGCACGATCGTCATATTGTCCATCGGGATATTAAACCGGAAAACATTCTGTATCGCACCAAAGACGAGAACTCCGAAGTGGTGCTGGTTGATTTCGGCGTGGCTCAGGCTTTGTCATCCAAGGGCGAGCTCATGTCTTCCCTGGCTGGCTCATACGGATATGTGGCACCCGAGGTGCTCAGTGACCAAGAGTATGGGCAGGAGGTTGACATGTGGAGTGTAGGGGTCGTGGCATACGTTATGATTTCCGGATACACGCCTTTCAAGGGTTCCACACCGCAAGAGCTGCGTCAAGAGATTATGCAACACGCTGCCGGTTTTGACGAGAAATACTGGAGTAAAGTCAGCCCGAGGCGCGCGACTTTATCCTGTCATGCCTCACCATCGATTGGACCAAACGTTTGACTGGCCACCAAGCTCTTCAGCACCCTTGGCTCACCGCTGAGCATGACAATGAGACCAACTTGATTGCTGGTCTGAGGGAAAATTACGGGCGCGACAAGCTCAAGCGTCCTCCATGCCTCGTCGCACTACTCACCTTGTTCACGTGCAGCGCCGCGGCATCGATCGCCACGAGCTGGAGAGCTCAGATGAGGAGGACGACACTGTGGCTGAGGAGGATGAGGAAGAAGCCAATGAGGTGCCACCTGTTCCCTCGTTGCCTTCGCATAATCAAGCTGCTGCCCGCCGCGTTTCGGCAACCCCCACAGCCACGTCATCCTCTCGTCCTTCTATCACGTCCAGGGCGCCTACACCATCTATTGGAGGTAGCACAGCCCCGACTTCAACGGCTACTTCGATGGAGATTCCACGTTCGACGGGATCCCTGCCGGAGGCCAAGGTTCCATCCCCTTCACTGCCAGCGGCTCAGAGTAGTTCGTCTCCTCCGGGTATCTTGGGCGGCCTCGTTGGTCTTGTGACAGGCGACAAGAAGGAGCGTCGTGCATCGAGTCAACAAAGCACTCTACTCGGCGTAAGAGCCGCTTTAGCTTCCTTCGCATGAGCCGTTCCGGCAGCCGGAATAGCCAGAGCGGTCCGCGACCGAGCGTCGAAAATGGCATCAACTCGTCCGCTCAATTGGACGAGAATACATTTGACGACGAAGAGGAGGGAGAAGCCCGGCCGTTCCGGGCGACAAACACCTCGAACCCGACTTCCGTTTCGGGACCCAGCCCATCAAAGTTGCACCTGCCGCTCTTGCTGCCGCCGGCCCTCAAGCGGAGCTTGCACCGGTGGAGGAGCATGCCCCCACACCATCGGCGACCTCGCCGACTCGCAGCTAGCAGTAAAACTCCCTATATGGCCAGGGAGGAGTGTAATACCCAAGTTGGTTATCCCCGGCGACACAGGTGAAGGTTGGCTCTGTTGCATCGTAATTCTTGCTCCTTATAGGTCACTCGCTAAGGATGTTGGAGATGCGAGCCAGAAACTCGCCTTCCATCTGTTACGGATCATACTTGCACTTCTCTCGCAGCGGTTTGCCCCTTTTCTGTTGATATCATGCACTATCCCTCATATGCGCACAGCGATGACGACCATAATCGATTTTGGACTGATATCTCAAAACAACTTGGACACCTTTCTCACTGAGTACTAACCTCAGCTTCAGGCCTCACTAGTCACTGCAGCTGAATGAGGATATAGCGCAACGTTAAGGGATCGATAAATTATCACCTGTGGGAGACGTCAGAACAAAGCACTTGCACTTTTTTGGGACAGACAGAATACGTTGCTGGTGTCATTAATCATTGGCCAGCTGGGTGGGCTCCTTAGCCTTAGTACCCCGTGTATGGCACCTAAGATGCGATAATGTAAAAGGACAAATCATGCGGACCATTATGTCTGCAATAGTAATTCACTTCCCAAAAGAACTTCCACGAGAAAATGACTTCAGCAGTGTAGACGATCATCCGCTTGCATGTGGTGGGGTGTGCAGCAGAGTGCGCGAGTGGGCTGTGCAGAAACAAGAGCACGAGATGGAAGGTTCGTGGGGTGGGATGGGCCAGTCAAAGTAGATTGAAAAGGGACGATTGAGCTAGTAGAATTGGATGTTGTTGTTGCCCATGCGGAAATGGCGTCGGCAGGATGCCACTCTGTTTTTGGTATCTGGAATGGGCGTACTGCTCCTTGTCAAGCCCGACTCCGACTCTGAAGCGATGGGGGGGAGATACTATGGTTTCTTCTTGGCGGTTGGGGAGAGGGAGGGGAGAGACTTGGGTGGGGGAAAGAGAACCATCATCATGGTCAAGTCTTGGGGGAAAGCCCGAGATGGATGAGGCGTCCGAGCTGTTTTGTTGCCGTTTGTGCTGGCCCTTTTTGCCCTGCGCCTCTATAGAGGCAGTCGACTTCTCATCTGAGTTTGCAGGGGAGGGTGCGAAGGCGTCCTTGTTTCCAATTTCACTTGAGCTTGTTGGTTCATCGGGGGCCGGGAAGACACGAGCCGCAGGGGGGGTACCCCCATGCCTTCCCCAGCTTTTTCTTGGTTCCATTGGCAAACCTTGCTTCCCAGTCCCGTCCTGGCTCACCGGGCGCCCTTGCATCATGATCGGCGACGCGCCGTTTGGCATCAGTAACGAAGTCGTCGAGTTTCCGTTGCTCGGACTCATCAGCACATCGCCGTGCTGGTGACGGCAAATTAGATCGGCCATGCCCTTGAGTTTTTCGATCCCAGCCGAGGAAGCCAAGTTCGGATGCTGGGCACGGAGAGTGCACAAGTTGCGCACATATTCGACAATGTCACTAGCTGACACGCCAGCCTTAGGTACCTGGCGTGCCTTGGCATGCCGTTCCTTACAGTCTTGCAGTAAACACCCGTGTTGGTCTATACTCGATGTTAAGGGTGGCAGGTTGCAGAGCCAAGGATGGGCCAATGCCTCGACAGCCGTCATGCGCTTGGAGCCTTTGCAGAGACACCTGCGTATGAAATCCTTGGCAGTATCGCTGATGCCCGACCAGTATTCGGGCTCGAACTCAAAATGCATCGCGACAATCTGGCGAAAGAGACCCGGCTGGTCGGGAGCATAAAACGGGGTGTAGCCAGCCAAAAGGCAGTAAGTCACCACGCCAGCGGACCAAATATCAACCTCGGGCCCATATCCTGCACCAAGAAGCACCTCCGGTGCTACGTACTGCGGGCTGCCACATGCAGTGAGCAACAGGCCGTCACCCGGGATGAAGCGGGAAAGACCAAAGTCGCTAATAGCAATGTTGCTTGGCTCCTGGCGGGTACGAAGAAGAATGTTCTCAGGTTTAATGCGATGGATGATGCCGTGTTGGTGGAGATAGGCAATCGCTTCAAACATCTGACGAGTAATGTGTCGTGCGTCAAGCTCAGCGTAGTGGACTTTCTCCACCAGGCGGTCAAAAAGTTCTCCGCCGCGGCAGTAGTCCGTCACCAAAAATACTGCTTCCCTTGTCTCGTAAATGTCATAAAGGCGGATGATGTTGGGGTGGCAGACGCTTTGGAGGATACGGATTTCATCCATGAGCATGCGCTTGCAGGAGAGAGAGGAAGGAAGAGTCAGGCGGAGGCGCCAAATGCTGGATAGAGAGTGGAGCGGGGAGATAACAGGGGGAGTCGACAGGGAAGGACATACCTCATTCTTGTCGTTAAGAGGCCGTTTTGCAATGACCTTCATGGCGCGTTCCTCGCCTGTGGCACGCACGACAACCCGGCGGACCACGGCAAAGCTGCCTCGTCCCAGAACACCGAACTGGACTTGGTACTTCTCAGTGAGTGCAACAGGCGCGGCTGGTCCGCCGTCGGGCCCAGTTTCGTTGAACCACGTCTGGAAGGCGGAGGAGATGGGAGGGTCCGATCGCGGCATGGCGGCAGGGAAGAGTAGACCGAGGGAGGAAGGAAAGAAGGAAGAGGTGGCGCAGGGGCGAGTGCTGGCGGAGGGAGGGACTAGTGCGGGCGGGAAGACGAGAGAGGCGCGGTGGAATGGGGGCGTGGCAGGTGAAGCTACGAAGAGAGATGGTATGACCTCATCGACATTGATCGATGATCGATGATCATTGATCATTTCGATCAGTGGTGGCTGATGGTGCTGTTGAAGCCGATGATCGATGATCGAGATGCACGCAGGGTCACTGATTCGATTGAGGCCATGTAGGTGTGACATCATTTGAGGTTCAACTTTCAAATGTTGGCGTTTCCAATCGGCTGGCCGGGTTGGCTGGACACCGAGATCGCTAAACGATCACGCTTCAACCAACGCCTGGCGTCCCCCCCCGCCCGCTCTCGCTGCATCTGCATCCCCCCGCCCCCACGATCATCGCAACACTTTGCCATTCTCCTCGTCTATGCATCCAAGCCAATAAGCTCCTCCGTCGCCGCCGTCCCCCACACATCCCCTGCACGCTCAGCAACCACCTGGTACACCTCGAAGTGGTGGTTGACAGACGCCTTTTCGTGGATCGCGTATGGGCCACCCGCTTCTCCGCCGCTTGGCCGCTCTGCGTCCGGCTCGGCTGCTCCGCTTAGCCCCCACTGTGTGGAGATGGCCGCAAGAAGAAAACCTGCCGTACGCGACTGTGCACCACGCCATGGTGCAAAACGTACAGGGTTCGTGTGTCGTAAAGAGCCAGATTGGTCAGCAAGTAGTCTGCTCCGTTGCTCTCAGCCCGGCGAGGGCCATCCTCCGGGATCTCGGATGCCTTGCGCGCCTCGGCCACCCCGGATCACATTGAGCACCGCATGTCGCAACGGATGCGCGCCGCCACCCGCGTGTCGTGCGCACTCGCCGACAGACCCCCATCATCCCTCTCCTCGAACACGGGGCACACAAAGGCACCTACCGGTACTGCCCCTCTTCCTGGGCCGTTGAGCGGCCATAACCGCTTGGGAAACCCCATGGCGTACCCATGCCCTTCGTTCAGGATCAGACCAGAGTAACTTTTCTGCTTGGCGATCTACCCACTTGTCCGTCCCAGCTCGGACCGACGTCGGCCATACGCGCTCCATTCGGCCAGACGCGCCTTATTGGGCGCTGTGGCTGGAATTGTTACGGAACGCAAGTTGTGCCTCATGAACCAAGGTGCATGCTCCTGTAAGCTGGATAGGATCTCGTTTCGGCCAGCCCCTGGACGATCAAGGCCGATCACAATATCGAGGAACCCGCGTTCTTGCGACGGACGCACCATCTTCAAGTGGCGTGAAGATTCCCATCCATCTTGTGGCGAAGATGCTCCCAACATATTTCCAATTGACCGAGTAAATGCGTGACTACTCCACTCAAATTGGCCGGCACAGTCACAATCCACGCCTGCCTCAGTGGCACGGGCATCGTATTTGGGTCCTGTGCAGCGGTTATCGCCAAAGTTGGAGTGAGTCCCAATCCAGATGGGAGACTTCCCCCTCCTTGTCTCGCCCACGTCCGCTGATTTCACATCTTCGTTTTCAATCGAAGCGCCGGGACTAGAGGGGCAGCTCTGCTCGCCGCCAAGGGCCGCCAGCGCTGCCAGTTCACTTTCTTCGGTAGGCGGAGGCGAAGCACGGTCGTGGTCAGGTGGTTCCCACCACATTCTCCCGACACCATAAGAAATACACAGTTCCTCCCCCGCAGCGATGGGTCTGGCGGTAGTGAAGGAAATGGTGTTTTGCTCCATGTTGCGCCGCCAGGAAACATTGGGCTGAGTGTGGTGATTAAAAAGAGAGCCCATTCCGAGAGCAAGGGCCATGTCCGACTTGCCCCCGGCTCGTTTAGACCAGATAAAGGTGTACGAGTCGAGCTGGGTGTACCGCCCATGTTCGTCATACTCGTCGCCATCAAAAAGAAGGATCGGGCTGATCTCGACGGTTGTGCCGGCTGGCAAAGGACGCGAAGCGTACACGCCGCGACCCGAGGTGGGCGAGGTAAGGACGACGAGGCCATGCCGGTTCATGTGCGGAGTGCGGGGAAGAGATGGAAGCACCGCCTGGGCCTGGTCTGGCACAGGCTCCAGCCCTGGCTCGGGCGTGGACGCGCGGGCAGGCGCCATTGGTGGTGGTCAGGCTGGGCGGCGCACCCAGGAGGAGCGGACAAGCAAAAGAGGACAAATTTGGCTCCCCAAAGAAACATTTCAAAGCCGAAGGACGACGCCACGTGACACTATGATCACCGGTCATAACACTTCGGTGATCTTTAGTCGTTGATTGTCAGCTGCTCTGCGCTTACCTCAGCTGGGCATGAAGCATTGCAATTTTGCCATAGTCGTGTGGCCAGCCGAGGACGTTTTGTGGAGCACTGGCCCCACGCCACCCGTTGCGGGGGTCAGGCTGACCTAAGGCCCAGTAAAATAGGATCCGACAGAGTGTGATTCAGCGGTGATGTGCGCGACTTCTTCTCTTCCTGCTGTTTCGTCTTCTGCCCGCGGCAAGGAAGTTCGCACGGCACCCACACCACACCGCACTCGATGCCGCTGTGCCCGCCCTGGCCCGCCTCTCGCTCGGCGGCGTGCCCGCGGCGCGTGCCTTCTCCACCACCGCTGTCGGCGCCGCGCCGCGTCCCCCCAGCTCCCGCCCTCGGCGCGAGAAGCAGCTGCGGCCGCTGCGTGTGTACCCCGTCTTTGAGGAGTGGATCGAGTCGGCGGATGCGGAGCGCTACAAGTTCCCCCAGGGCCGCGGGCCCCACTGGCTCGGGCGCACCCCCTTCCACTCAACCCGGCTTTCAACCCACCCCCGCCTCTTGGTCAACGCACCCGCACGGAGATGTGGGACAAGCACCGCAAGGCCCGTCACTTACTCCATCCGCGGCCTCGCCTACATGTACAACCCCCCTCGACCGTGTCACTGCCATTCTGCGCCTCAAGGCTCTCGAGCAAGAGATGAAGTTTGAGGTGCGTGTCCTTCTCTCGGGTTGCTCTGCCTACTGACACACATGATCTGGTAGGGCCATGCGCTTCAGACCGAATTTGAAAAGGGTATGGAATACTCGCTCGGGGCAATGGACAAGAAGCCCCATTACCAGATTGAAAAGACCTCAACGCCAAGACCATTACCGGTCCAGAAAGCCTACCATCGGAGGTCTTGGAGGAGTCGACGGACCCACCGCGGATCAAGCCACCGCTGTACGAGAACCACCCCGACGATGGTTCTCTCGAGTCGGTCTTGGGCCCGGCCATGAAGCGTGCGACGAAGCATAGCCGGCAGCAGCGCGCTGATTTGCCTTCTTTTGGTCCCGACCTGGCGACGGAATCCAACGAGCGTCTCTTCCGCTCGGCTCACCCCGACCGTTATGCCATCAACTTTAAGGACTTTGGCGGTGACTCGTATCTCATGGCCGGTGAGTCGTGCGGGCAATGCGGCACCAGATTCACAATATGAACTTCCGCAAGGAGCGCATCCGCACTAACAGCTTTACACGGCTGAACCTCAATACGACGAGGAGGGCAACGAAATCATCCCTGTCACAGCCGCCGACGGCATCCCTCGTGCCGGTGACCGTGGCTGGACAGTGTTGCAGCGCAAGTTTGAAGCGAGTAAGAAGGTGCGCAAGGCCAAGCTTGCCGTGCGCTACGAGCGCAAGGGTCGTCGTCTCACCATCGACCGCCGGCACCGGGCCAAGTGGGCGGCCTTGCGTCTTGCTGGTAGTCTCAACCGCCATTTCCGCTGGAGGTTTGGGAAGCATGTCACCAAGAGGGATTCGACCTCACCAAGGCACTCCCGGACCACCTCGACAAGATGCTCATCCTCAAGGCTCTCGACGGCGCCCCCGCGGTGCGCGAAGAGGCGATCAAGCAACTGGCCGGAGCCAAGCCTCTGCTGGAGAAGGCGATCAAGGAGCACGAAGAGCGACTGGCTCTGCGGCAGCCAAGAAGGCCAAGGCGCGCCACCCACCCAGGAGAAACCAAAAGAGACTGCCGAGTCTGCATAACCCTTCGTTCTGTTTGGTTGTCTGCTGTCCCGGCCTGTTGGGACAACCATGTGCAGAATGTCTGCAACCACACTATGCACGCTATAGTATACTCGCTGCTGGTACCATAGTTCTTTTTCCCATTTTTCATCCGCGCAACCTAGATGTCCCATTCTTCCTCTTCTTCCCAATCCTCGTCGTCGTCGCGCCCACTCTCAGCCGGGCATCCGGAGCAAAGGCTTGCTCGTACCCTTCGGGCAGACCTGCCTCGTATGCCTCCAGTGCGCGCTCGAGGTGTTCATGCACTTCCTTGAGGCCATCCCGCCCGCCCACAATGCCTTCTTCGGCGCCTGTGCCCAGTCCGTACTGCCCCAACAAGGCTTCAGGACGATTGCTGGCAGCCTTCACAACCGATTGGGCACAACGGAGCATGTATGCCGTCGGCGCCGGAGCTGTAGTGAGTCCGCTGGCCATTGGAACTGACTGAGGCTGTGCCCGTTCGTCTGCACAGCTGCTTGGGGGGCCATAAGCTTCGCCAGCGCTGCCGGGTCCGACAGGTCAATGTTTTTAGGAACGTCCATCACCCCAAATGGCGCGGCTGAATTGACGGAGGCTTGAGCGGGGCGCCGGAACGATCCAGACCACTGAAGATGGCAGGGAAGCCTTTGGATACATGCCAGTCGGTGGCCAAGCCCACGTAAGAGGAGAACGGTTCTTGCAGCACTTCTCGCTCACCGGACGAAGCAAGATGGCGCAATGCATAGATCGCCCGTTCCGTTCTGGTGTACGGGCATCGCGGATGACGAAACTCTGGGAGAAAGGGAGAGCAGTGGTAGCGAGTTCGTTGGCCTTGGATCCATCGGGAGCACGGAGTAAACCATTGCTCATATCGATCCAATGAGGGCGGAGATGCTGGGCGGCACGCTCTGCCTGCCGCTGAGCTGCCACGTGCGGGGGTAGGCGCTCAGCCTCATACTGCGCCTCCTTACTGCTTCCCAACCCACGCCGGGCACGGAATTCAGCCAGAGCAGCCTCGACTGGGTCGTTGAGGGCCGCAACTCGTTTGTCCACAGGTAGGGCGGGCATCGGCATCGCTCCCGCCAAGTTGGCTAGGTGAGTATCCTGACGCCAATTGATCCGAGCCACCAAAGACCCGGCGGATGCAGCCCCCACGTTGGAGGAGAACAAACGGGTAGGCAAGGTCGCCGTTTCGAGTGAGCCGCGAGTAAAGAAGCAACGTCGAACATGCTGTTGGGATGGTAGAATCCCAGTGAATCCTCCTTCACGGTGGGCGGTAACAACGGGGTAAAGACCCCATTCTCGTGCGCGGCCAACATACCCAGTGTAAGGGCAAAGTTATCGAGCGGGTCATTCCACGACGCAGGGCCCATGGACTCAGTTGATCAATGTCAAAGAGTGTTGCGGGGGTCATACCAAACCGCCAAGGAAGGCGCCAAGTAGCTCCCCAGCCCATCACAGGCACTTTGGCATATTCGTCGGAAATGTGTTCCATGTAAGCATAAGATAGACCACTGAAGGCGTCAGTGGTGGTGGTTGTCATATTGAATGCCTGGGGGGGTGTAAGAGTCAGCTAAACTCATTCAAAGGAAGGGGGTCGCATACCTGGAGAGAATCGCTGTCTTCGGCCAACCAACGGACTCGATCCTCAAACACATCGTTTTCGGCGTCCATGTCCTTGGCCACGGCGTAGCCTGCCTCGAACCCATTCATAACCAGAGCCCCCGAGTCATCCTCCTCCTCGTCCTCATCACTCTCTGCGCCCTGGGATAGTGAGGAACGACAGACTCGGCGGATTTGGCGAGCAGTAGAGCCAGCCATAGAGGAGCACGAGCCTTGCATCGCTCCCCCTTTCACGGCCACCACTGACTTGGGGTGGAGATAAAACTGTTGGTAATCTGACCAGAGCAAATCTGGCGCTCGGCGTTTTCGTGATCGTGTCACTGCAGCGGGTAGAGTTTCCCTCCCCTCCATCATCTTCCTCCCCGCGTTCCGTCATCAGGATCGAAGTCGAGGTCATATTGTTCAGGAACTCTGCGCAGCTGGCGCGGCACGGGAGAATGCTCCAACTCGTCGTTGCTCGGAAGAAAGGTACGGAAGTCAGGGACAGTGTCAAATAGTTCAGCGCCGATGGCAGCACTTGCGTTGTGATCGTCCAAGAGCGAATCCTTTTCGCCTGGGCCCACTCGGCCGCGGCTCGACAAGATCATCATCGTAGTGACGCCCGTGCGCTGTGACAATGATCCGATCTGATCCTGAACGTCGAATAAGATTGCGCGCGGGTAGAGCTGGGGCGCAGAATCCAGCCCTGTGCTAAAACTGGGGCCCTCGGCGAGAGCGACAGCCGAGTCGACGATCTCATCGTCCTGGGAGCCGAGGTAAGCGGCCTGCTCGTTAAAGAAGGATGTGGTGATGTGGTTGGCGAACGTGCCAAACGAAAGGTAGATGGTCTCGTGCGTCGGCATGGTGTGGATCCCAGCGCGTGAGCCCCAAAGTGGAGGAAGGAGGAAGGCCGTCGATAGGATTGGCGGAGCGCAACGGGGGTTCTTGAAAGAAGCGGACAATAGAAATTTTGCCCAGCTCAAAACTAAGCTTCAAGCTTCAATGCATCAGACACGTTCAACAGCGCTTTCAATCAGGGACCACCACCACCACCACCATTGCCTCTCTGGTACGATGGGCGACGTGTCCATCGATGCTGGCGCACGTCAAGCGCTCCTCACTGTCATCAAAGCAACATCTTCCAGCCCCGCTTGGCTGGATGAGGCGCGTAATCAACTAGATGAGTGGGAGACCAACCCTGGCTTCTGGCGGGTCCTGCTGGACATCTGCTTTGATCGCCAACTCGTCTTGCCTGTCGAACTAGTGCCCGAAGTGGCGGCTTCTGCTGAGGCAATGCAGCGCGCCAGGCGAGTGTGCGGCTCTCGGGGATGATCCGCTTCAAGAACGGATTGAGCGCTTCTGGCGCATGCGCGTCGTCCGCCGCGTGACCATCACGATTTCTACGGAGGAGAAGGACGTGCTACGCAACATGCTCTGGCGCGCCCTCGACGAGCCCGATCGTGCCATCGCGCTCCAGGCCATCATCTCTATTGCTAAAATTGCTCGCCACGACTTCCCCCGCGCATGGCCCGACCTGTTTACCCGGCTGCAAGAGTGCATTGTGGAGGCCCATGGCCAACTGAGCCTGCTCGGCCCCGAGCCCATTGCAGATCCCGAGGCCCCTGAACTGGCCTCGCGCCGCCAGCAGCATTCCCTCCGACTGCTGCGTTCGGTGGATACACTGCAGCGCACGTTTAAAGAACTCTCTACAGTCCGCATCATGGCAGGCAAGGTCAAGATGACCGAGGTGTGTCCCCCTTCCCTCCCCTTCCCCCTCCCCTATCGTTACATGCCTCTTCCCTCCCCTTCCACCTCCTCCATCGCTACATGCCCGACTGTATCCTGACTTGATTTTTCTCAGCTCGCCAACGCCCTGCTGCCGACGATCCAGCCCATGTTCTCCCAGTACTTTACCGAGACCTTCCCTGTAGCCGTCTTTGGTTCGGGCTCGCCCCAGCAAGTCGCTGCCTGGTCCCAAACACCAACCCGTGCGGCCCAAGTGCGCACGGCACACCTGTTCCTCAAGTCGCTTCGCTGGCTTGTCGTTTCTGACAGTGGCATGCTGAGTGCCCATGCGGTTGGCGCGCGCGCATCGGATGGCGCCGCATCGGTCAACTTGGCCCAGGCATTTATGCAGTCCACCCCCCAGTTTCTCTCGACTCTCAGCGAGGCTAGGCGCCAGTACATTGCTGTCCTTCGATCTCAGGGAGCGGGTGGGGATTCGCTGCTGGCCTTGCTCACCAAGCATCTGCTTGCTTTTGGCAAGATCTTCCTGGCCCTCCTTGCGCCCCCCCAGAGCAAAGCCGCCGCCTGGCCTGGCTGGATCGACATCGTGATGTGGTACTGGGGCCAAGCCCGCCAGGTCGCACTCACCTCGCCTCATCCCTCATTGACCAACGTAGATCCCAGTGCGTTGTCCGAAACGCCGTCCAAGTTTGTGGTACAAGCCTTGCTGCTGCTCAAGGAGAGCCTGGGACGATGGAACCATGACTTGCCGTCTGAGGTGAACAATGGAGAGTTTGTCACCGACGCTGTCCAGTTGCTGGTAAGCAAGCTGATGCTTCTCAGTCCGTCGGAACTCGAGGAGTGGCAAGCCGACCCGGAGGCTTGGCTCGTTGGCGAGGCTCAAAAGCAGAAGAGTTTACCCTCGAAATTCGTCCTTCGGCCGAACGGCTGCTGATGGTACTTGCCGACAAAACCAAGCCCAAGTACTTTGTTGGTAGACAGGTCCTGTCTCTCTTTGAGCAGTCGGTTTCTCTGGGTACCGACTTGAACTCGATTCTGACCCGGGATGCCATCTATGCCGCGTTGGGCCGGATGCGGGACTACCTCCCGATCGTCATGCCGGGATGGGAACCCGACCCGGACGACGAAGCCGAGCTGATGTTTGATGTGTCCAAGGTAGTTAGTTCGAGGTTGATTCAAGAACTGTCCATCGGGCCCGAAGCTGGAGCATTGTGGGTGATTGTCCGACGGAGGATCACATGGGTGCTGGATACGTTTAGCGACTATGTGGGGGCAGCGGATCGGGTGGGGATGTACCAGGTCTTGGTTGGGCTTTTGGGCGACGTGCCCGGCGTGACCGACTTGGCTGTCCGTCTCTCCTCGGCCCGCTGTCTTGGCTCCTGGGCCGACGCGCTCGAGTTCAACCCCCAGGACTTTCTGCCCTTTCTCGAGCCGGCCGTGCTGCGGCTTGTGGCCCTGGCCGCATCCGAGGAGCTGGCCGAGATGGATTCGGTGCAGGTGTGCACCAATGCGCTGTCCATGTTGATTGAACGGATGGGAGCACGGGTGGCACCTTTGCTCCCGCAGCTGGTTAGTGTCGTTCCTCAGCTGTGGAACCAACCTGACCCCGAGGTCAAGGTCAAGCCCGGTCTGCTTACCTTTGTTGGCAAACTGGTCCGGGCCGTGGAGCTGGTGTATGCTGGAGGCGGGATAGATGCCCAGTTGGAGCCAGTCCACCTACTTGTCCGCGATCTGGTTCGCAGCAGCTTGGCGCCCGACTTGGCCGCCGAACTGGTCAAAGATGCCTTGCTGCTTTGGTTCCGGGCGGTGCACAGTGCGCCCCAGATGAGCGCACCGCTGTTTGATCTGCTGGCCTTGGCACCGTCGCTGCTGGAGAAGATTGATGAGGCACCGGACACGTGCCGGATCATTGAGCAGTCGGCCCTGCTGGCGCCGCAGGAAGTGTTGCAAGCGCATGGGCTCGACATTTTCCGTGCGTTTTTTACCATCCTGTCCGACGCCCACTCGCCGGTTGTGCTGGCGCCACTCGGTACCATCGATCTCATGCTCCAGGCGGCGAGTGCGGCTGGGTGTGGAGTGGAAACGTGGTTGGGTCCGTTGCAGGAATCCAAATTGTTCGGCGTGCTGGTCGCCTCGTTCCTGCGCATTCGCGAAACCCATGTGGTGGCCTCAACGTTTGCCAGTACGCTGGCGCGGATTGTCGTGTTGATTCCTTCGCCCCAGCGCGTGCTTGCGTTGCAGTCGGTGGCGCCGCTGCTGGACATTGCCCCTACGGCGGATGCGGTGGGGGCAAAGTTGCTGGTACCGCTGCTGGACCAGACGAGCAAAACGTTTGAGCACACCTCTTCGGCCAAGAAACGCAAGCTGGGTGCGATGGTGTTGGCCGCGTGGCTGGAAGGCGTGGCAGATGCTCCGCCCAGCCCGGAGCTGGTCCAAGCCTTCTGTTCCCACCTGGCGCTCGTTGTGCCGATCTGGAGCGATGTGATGGGCGAAGTGCGGGAGCATCGGGGCGAGGCACAGGCCAGCTACCTGGCCCAGCTCACGTCCCCACTGAGCTCGGCGGGGTGAGCTGGAGGAGGACGAGGAGGACTGGTTGGAAGATACGAGTCCGGGCGCGGCGCGCCTGCGCAACTTGGCCGCGGCAGATACGGTGGTGGTGCAGACGGACTTGGTACAGTACCTGCGCTTTGCGCTTCAGCATGCCCAGGCCGCCTATCCCGAGCTGGTCCAGGCGGGGCTCAACGCGTTGGACCCTACGATGCTAGAGGTGTTGATGCAGGACCTCAATTAGCGCCGGCATCTAAACTACTTCGCGTAGGTCACCAAATTCATATATACCTCACCTCTTTCCTACCCCAAGCAGACATGTCCAATGGGCCCGGCTACAAACCACAAACCAAGAAAAGCAGGCAAAGATGGGTGTGCTAGTGCAGCAGAGGAAGACGGGAGGGGGCAAGGCGGCAGGTTGGATTGAGTTGGGTTCGGTCCAGGGATCCTGCAGATAGGAATGCCCAGGGGCCAGGGCCAGAGACCAAAGATGGATATAGCGATGAAGATGACGACAGAGATGGAGGTGGGAATGGAGATGGAGATACGGATGAGCAAGGGGCCAACAGCCATGCGCCGGGACGACTGGATCGGGTGGCAGATACGCCAAGCAAGCAGGTTAGGAGATGTGGATGCCACGGTCGTAGGCCGATACGGCAGCGTGACGGTGTCCGCGCGTAGAACGGTCGAGATGATCGAGTCCCAAGACGAAGCTTGGCCGGGTCCCATCCCAGTTTCCCCCCGATCTGGTGAGCCAAGAGGTCGTACGAAAGATTGCGGTGCAAGGACAGGTTCAACTGGGTCGTACTCGTCTGCTTGGCCGCCGGCTTGACCACTAGGTTGTTGAATAAAGCGCACTTGCTCCAAACTTTGCGATTGTTTGAGCCAAGATACAAGCTGCCTCAAACTTATTTGAAACTGGTTTCGGGGTATGCCTCAGACCAAACCTAGCATCCGTTCCCCTTTCTATTGCGTTTCTATAGAGAGATACTCTAGACCCCTTTTGTTACATGCTTTGGTCCCATATAAGGGCAAAGCCAATCCATGTTTCTTTGGGACCCACCGGTCCCGCGCAGTGAGAAGTGCCTGTGTGGTATAGCTTCCCCTTCACCAACTCTCTCGATCACCCTCGACATCTCAACATAGGTCAACCTTGTTGGCCAAAAAGTCATAAAACTCGAGCGCGGTAGTGTAACGACCTTGGGCGTGAGCCTCCTCCACCTCGGATGGTGGCATGAATTCTTGGAAGCAAATGATGTCTCCAGACTGGATCTCGGCCTCAGAAAAGCTGCTGGTATGTTCATTCATTGCCTCAACCATCGTTGGCTTGGTCTCCTCATACAGCCAGAGCGGCGCAGTGAGAGGTCGCTGGATCAGTGCGTTGATCACAGGCACCAATGAGCCCACGGGATTGCTCTGCTTGACATATGTGCTTGAAAATCCGAGGAGCGTTTGGTCCTGGACACTGAAGCGCTTGAGGAAGACCAAGGTCCAGTCCGGGTCTTGCTGCAGCGCCTGCGGCGGAAGGGTCGGGAGGTCAAACTCGATAAACAACCGCAGCTCTTGCGACCGGCCCGCATACCGTTCCCGCACTTTGTCAATCGTCAGCTCCGTCTTGTCCGGCACGATGCATTCTGGGCGAACGGTCTGGTTTTGCCGGTTAGCCAACACCCATACACGGAAGTCGGATGCGCGAACATTAAAATGCTGGGCAATCTGCTCTTTGACCGCTTGGAACAGGTCTGTCTTGCGCACTTTGAGACTGGGTACGTCTACAAGCGACTGGGTGCGCCGGTTGTTGAGTGCCAAATCAAGCCCTGGTATTGACGGAAGGTAGCCTCTGTGATCAGGCGAACGTTGAGGAAAAAGTGTTGCTCGTGCAGCTCCCGCCCTTGGCCTCTCCTGATGGACCACTGCCAGACCTAGGTTGGTGACCAGGCTTCTTGGCCGCGACCGACTCGCGGTACGAAGGAGGCGCCTCGTCTGTGCCGGGCGGCGGGGGGTAAACGGGTTGAATTCATCGGGGCCACCAGGGCATCCAGAGGCGGGGGCAGGGGCTCGAAGGTGGAGCTGGTAGTGGCATTGGCCACCGGTGGCGATGAGGGGGGGACGGCGCTGTAGGGTGTGGGGAGCCCATGATGTGGTGATGGTCCTAGGGCACGGGGACGAGGGTGGAGGGTGTGACTGGGGCGGGGGGAAGAGGGACTGCTGGTGCTGGTGCGGACGAGAGGGAGCACGAGGGGGATGGAGATGCAGAGCACATGTGCACGGCGGCTGCTCAAGGCCTAAATACGGTGCGATCCAGCGTCACGCGTCACCAGCTCACCCGCCATCGAGCCATCCTGAGGCCTCCTGAGGGCCTCAGGCCTGAGACTGAGGCCTGGGCCTGACCACTCCAGCCGTGCCGGCACAACCAGCAGGACTGCGTCGGCAGGCGTCGGCTGCTGGCGTCGCTGCGCCCCAAGTCGGCGGGACGTGCCAGGAGTGCGGGGGCTGCTTGGCAATCCAGGCACTCCCAGCCGCTCGCCCGCCCTCTCGCTCGTCGCGGGGGTTGTGAAGGTTCGGTATCAACATGCTAGGGTCCTCAGGTACTGCGTTCAGTACGTTTAGTCCTTCAAGCTTCAAGCTGTACTTTCCTATAATCGACTTCCTCCAGCACGAACACACAACCTGGGCCGGTAAGCCTGGGGCTGGCGGCCGCACCCTGAGGCCCAGGCTGGCCCCGACTGCCCCAGGTCGCGTAGAAGGCCGAAATGACGTCACCGTCTCGCATCCCTTCAGCGTGCCACGATCTATCATTCATCAGCCGATGCATGATGCATGGTTAAATGATCAAATTGATGATCGATTGTCACTGATCGCGCATATATAATGCATGATGCCCGTCCTGGGTGCCTGTCGATGCGGCGCCGCTCCGCAGCCATCGCTCCTCCACACCGCAGCGACCATCCTCCAATCCATTCCCTCTTGCCGCGGCCGACCACAATCCGTGGGGACGCAGCCACCCCTCGGCTCGGGGCAGCCGCAAGCCACGTCCCTGTCCACATCGGCAACCCGGCGTAGGGGCCAAGGTCTCATAGTGCATTTGCGTAGCGGTGCCTGGATCGCAGTCAACGGCTGCGCCGAGCATGTTTATTGGAGCCGATCTCGGCCGTGAGCGACAGGATTCAACGGCGTCTCGTTGGCCGCCAGCATTGCCACCATCCGGAAACACCCCTCGTGGTCTGGCCCTTGGCGCGAGGTACTTTGATCGCGTTGCGCATTCGCGTCGCCCATCGTATTTCCCCCCACACATCTTGCGCGAGAGAAGATAATAACGCTCCCACTGGCACCCGTTAGCGCCTGTCGCGGTCGTATGCAGTGCAACTTGGCGGCCACCGTTTTCATCTACTCCATCCGCTAGTTAGACGTCGCGCCCGGTGGGTTGGACACGGGTTCCTTTAACGCCCTGGCCTTGAATATGATACAGCTACGTTGTCTGCCCTGCTGCACAGTTCACGCTAATACTGCTGACCGTTCTGGCGCTACGTCTTGACTGGCCCGTTTTCACTTGCAATATGTGGTGTCCGCTTTTCGTTATGCCGACCTCCAACCAATCGAATACGGGTACATGGAACCGCCAAAGGATTTCGGAGGGGATGATGGTAAGGCGTGGCTGCTAAAGAAGGCCCTGATGTCCAAACCATCGGCTGAGGCTACACTATCATGGCGGACCCGTGCGTGTTTACTCGTGTACGGGTTGCGTGCAGAAGATGTGGCCATTCTCTGGATATGGGTCGACGATGCTTGCGTCGCTGCCTCATCTGCAGAGATATACTACTACAAAACTTCTTACGGGACCAACGTCAAGATGTGGATGTCATGGACGGCGGTCCATTCGCATGCTTCTTTGGTGTGGGATTTGTCTTCCAAACCGGAGAGTGCCATGTCTCTCAGGATGACTGTATTAAAGTGAGCATGAGATGGCTTGGGCGTGAGGGTGAGCCGCCCCATCGCCAGCCCCTCTCCCTACGGGTCAGCTCGGCCCCCGAGCCGCAGGCGAGCAAAAGTGTTTGGAAAAGGGGGTTTCGTCAGTGAAGTGGGAACACTGGGCTGTATGGATCGCGTCCTGCACCAGACCGGACACTGTTTTTGCTGTGCGGCCCCTCAGCCAAGAACTGCTGCGCAAACCCTGGTCCCCAAAAACATTGGACGGCTTTGACGGGTGTATATGGGGCTACTTGGCTAACACTGCTGGTCTACTAGTACTCAGGCTCCATCGTACCGTTGGCCCACCGCAGGAATTGTATACTGACAGCAGTTACAACGAGCGATGGGACAGCAAGGTTCAGGACGGCTCAATTAGCGCCGGCATCTAAACTACTTCGCGTAGGTCACCAAATTCATATATACCTCACCTCTTTCCTACCCCAAGCAGAATGACATGGGCAATGGGCCCGGCTACAAACCACAAACCAAGAAAAGCAGGCAAAGATGGGTGTGCTAGTGCAGCAGAGGAAGACGGGAGGGGGCAAGGCGGCAGGTTGGATTGAGTTGGGTTCGGTCCAGGGATCCTGCAGATAGGAATGCCCAGGGGCCAGGGGCCAGAGACCAAAGATGGAGGTAGCGATGAAGATGACGACAGAGATGGAGGTGGGAATGGAGATGGAGATACGGATGAGCAAGGGGCCAACAGCCATGCGCCGGGACGACTGCATCGGGTGGCAGATACGCCAAGCGACGAGGGGGTTAGGAGATGTGGATGCCACGGTCGTAGGCCGATACGGCAGCGTGACGGTGTCCGCGCGTAGAACGGTCGAGATGGTCGAGTCCCAAGACAAAGCCCTTGGCCACCAGGTCGTACAGCACCGCCTCGTCGTCGAGATACTCCGTCTCGCGATAGGAGCCATAGGACAAGGGCCGCAGCAGCGCAAACTTGATCTTGGCAAACTCCTTCTCGGACAAGGCGAGGCGAGCGCGCAAGCGCAGCTTGGTCGCCCTCAGTGGCTCGTGCGCATGCACCACAAACCGGAACGGCACGCCATTGGCTCGGTGCGGGTCCTTGGTAAAGTGAGCCACCTCAATCAGCCGCTGGGAGCTCAGGTCCCCCCCCGCCGTCGCATCGTGCTGACGCGCTTGATGGGCACAGATCAACTCCAACTCCTCTCCAGGCACCTCCTCGGCAAACAGCTCGGCATGCTCGGCCAGCTCGCTAATGTACTTGTTGGGCGGCAAGATGAGCTGGGAGCGGCCATTGGGCGAAATCTCAAACAGCCGCACCCGCATCGCGGGCAGACGTGCATAGGCCAGCGAAGTAGCTGGCACCGGTTCGAGCGCAGGCTGCAGCGTCCCATCGGGGCCGGGCTTGAGCACCGGATCCGATGCATGCTCCGTCAACTTCTCCGCCACGGCCAGCTCCTCTTGCAACGTACTGAGCGGAGCATTGCGGTTGAGCAAATACGTCCGCTCGCTCTCCTCCTTGTTATGGATGCCCATCCAGTAGATGCGCAAATTCCGCTTGGCCTCAAGCTCAGTCAAGGGCACGTCCAGCAGCTCATAAAACAAGACAACCGGAGGCTCGGTGAGATGAGCGTTCATCGCATCGTACAGGGCCACAGTGGCAGTGCTCTTGATGGCGATAAGGTGCTGGTCGAACATAGGAGAGACGAAGCTTGGCCGGGTCCCACCCCAGTTTCCCCCCGATCTGGTGAGCCAAGAGGTCGTACGAAAGGTTGCGGTGCAAGGACAGGTTCAACTGGGTCGTACTCGTCTGCTTGGGCGCCGGCTTGACCACTAGGTCAACCTTGTTGGCCAAAAAGTCATAAAACTCGAGCGGGGTAGTGTAACGACCTTGGGCGTGAGCCTCCTCCACCTCGGATGGCGGCATGAATTCTTGGAAGCAAATGATGTCTCCAGACTGGATCTCGGCCTCAGAAAAGCTGCTGGTATGTTTCATTGCCTCAATCATTGTTGGCTTGATCTCCTCATACAGCCAGAGCGGCGCAGTGAGAGGCCGCTGGATCAGTTCGTTGATCACAGGCACCAATGAGCCCACGGGATTGCTCTGCTTGACATATGTGCTTGAAAATCCGACGAGCGTTTGGTCCTGGACACTGAAGCGCTTGAGGAAGACCAAGGTCCAGTCCGGGTCTTGCTGCAGCGCCTGCGGCGGAAGGGTCGGGAGGTCAAACTCGATAAACAACCGCAGCTCTTGCGACCGGCCGGCATACCGCTCCCGCACCTTGTCAATCGTCAGCTCCGTCTTGTCCGGCACGATGCAATCTGGGCGAACGGTTTGGTTTTGCCGGTTAACCAACACCCATACACGGAAGTCGGATGCGCGAACATTGAAATGCTGGGCAATCTGTTCTTTGACCGCTTGGAACAGGTCTGTCTTGCGCACTTTGAGACTGGGTACGTCTACAAGCGACTGGGTGCGCCGGTTGTTGAGTGCCAAATCAAAGCCCTGGTATTGACGGAAGGTAGCCTCTGTGATCAGACGAACGTTGAGGAAAAAGTGTTGCTCGTGCAGCTCCCGCGCCTTGGCCTCCGCATCAAGTCGCTCTTGCTGGATTCGCTTGGCCAAGTGAGCTGGCGTGTCTTGCGGGCCCAGGGGATCAAGCACAGTGGAGACCTGGTTGTTGCGAATATAGACCAACATGTAGGCGTTGGTAAAGCGGGGCATCTGCTTCCGGCCAGGTGGCGGAGGTTGTCCGCGAATGTACTCTTCACCACCAAAATTTTCCTCTAGCACCTCCCGCTCGGTAGCCGGAGTGACACGATCGTCGTCAAAGCGGTACCAGCCACCATCCTTATTGGGCTTGATCAGCGCAAAGTAGTGACCGCCCGATTGGTCGCCCGAGTGGACGAGGACACCATGAAGCGTGTAGTTCCAGTCTTGCCCATACACCTCGCTGTCCTTGTCGACAAACTCACCCAGGTCAACCTCCAGAGGGAACTCGTAGCGATCATTGATCTTGACCATCGCATCGCGCTCCATATCGTATTCGTATCGCTTGAGCTGGAGGTGCAAAACGGGCGGGAAGGATTCAAAAATGTCGCCCTTGGTAGCGTCTTGCAATCCATATCCCTCCGCTTGGTACTGGTTGTCTCCCTCAAGCCGCTCTACCTGGACGTAGTCGCGGAACGAATCCAGCAAGGTGGGCATGCCCTTCACATTGAGCTGAATGTCGTAAAAGTCTTCCACTCTGCTCGACTCGTAATCGACGTTGATGCACTTGATGTAGCTCTTGATTTTGCCGACAAAGAGCTTCTTGATCATCCCGTCCACCCGGGTGCCCTTCATGACGTTTCAAGTTTGTCTTGAAGCACTCGATTGAATTCTTGTACGTCATGCTGAAGGAACGAGTCGAGCGACTTCCAGCCAAAAGAGCGAGTGAGTTCGGTCGTGCCGACGGGCTGGTCCGAGGTTTGAAGTTGGTAAAAGACTCGCTGAAGCGCCAGTGCCACGCTGTCCGACGGCGTGTCCCCTTCGGTGGGAATCTCGTACACAGCGCGGCGGAACATATTGGTGCAGTAGAGCGACTGCAGTAACGAGTTCATGTAGCATGTTGCGCCCTGATTTTTGAGCCCCACAAAGCCCGTCGCCTTTTTCGAGTCGTAGTTTTGGAAATTATGCCACAACACCCCCGTTTCATCCTTGATCGCACGCACATAGGCGCTGACCCGCACAGCTTGACGTTCAATGATCGGGCGTCCTTCCCTGCAGCGGATGGGACAAGGTACGGAGCTCGGCAAAGCGGGTAAAGCCCCAGTCGGTTTCGCTCGCAATGAACCGGTGGTACGCTTGGCTGGCGATTACCTCGGTCGGGTCGTGGGGGTTGGACAGCGCCAACACAAACTGCGCACAGACATGGTCGTCATAGCTCTTGTGGCGGCCCGCCAGCATGCCTGATGGCGGGCGGCGGCGGTGTGATTCGGTTCGGGCAAGGGATGGGCAGTCTCCTTGACGGGGGAGGAGGAGTCGGCCGCGGTGGGTGGGGGATCCTTTGTGTGAGGCACCCTCTTCGGCAGAGGCAGTCCCGTTGGGCTGCGGGGAAGGGGTGGAGAAGTCGGCACAGTCGAGATAGACGGAAACCATTTCGGGGTGGGAGAAAACCCATTGCCGCGGGGAAAGAGGAGGATGCGCCATCTGTAACCAGCACATTCAAATTCGGGACTCACCTCACGATTCTGGAGCGCACTCCAGTTGGACACGTCCCATTGGAAGACAGCAAAATCCTCCTCGTCCAAGCCCGTGTCGGGCAGGAAGCGGCGCGCAAAAACGGGGGCTAAGAGAAACAGAGCAAGGTCAGGACGCGTGACAAGGGAAACGACAACGAACACATACCGTCAAGCACCGACACTGGGGCTTCGGGAGGCGGCGTGGGTCCGCGAGGGTCGGGAGCAGAGCGATACTGGAGGAAGACACAGAGGGCCTGGAGCGTCAGCAGCAGACCCAGGGGAGCAGGGCAAGTGAGTGACGGACCATGGCAGCAAGCCGTTTGCACGAGACTCGCAGGAAGCAGTAGCAATAACAGCAGCAGCAACACCGGCGGCGGTGGAGGTGGTGGAGGTGGTGGAACTCCGAGAGGCGCACTGGCCGGCGGATGTCGTGTCGACGTCGCCCGCTGGGGGGGGGCAGAGGCACGGGGGCAGTGTATCTGCGCCATGTTCAGCTGGCCTGGGCGCCGCTGGCTGCCCCTGTGCCTCGCAGAGGCCTGGCTCTGGCAGCGGCCGCCCGCCCCGAGCCGGCAGCGGGCGCGGTCGGCAGGGTCGCCTCTGCGCCTGCGGCCACGCTGAGCGGCGTGCCGGCCACGCGCTCGGGGGACAGCAAGGCGCCGCGGCCGAGGCCGAGGAGCATCGGTATCGAGCATCTATCTCATTACAAGGCCAGCGTTCCTGCTCCTCGTACCCGTTATCTTGTTCCGGGTCCCGGCGGGGTGGCTCCAGCGCTCATCAGCACCAGCAGGCATCAGCTCAAGCGCTCCGATCCTATCAGATCGCAAGATGCAGACTCTTCGTCCTGCCTCCGTCATTGTCATTGTTGTTGTCATCGTCATCGTCATCGGCCTGACCTGGTACGTCACATAACCCAAGTACGGAGCAGTGGTGATTGAACATTGAGCCGCTCAAGCTGAGCACACAAAAATGGTATGCACGATTCTGTACTCAGTCTCAGTACTCAGTCCGAGTGCTCATTAACTCTCGCCCGCGCATGGGCAATTCTACCTTCATGTCGACCACCGAGGCGATCAACGGAGGAGGGTCGATGCAGAATGCCTTGGAGGTAGGTCTAGTCAGGCACGAGGCAGATAGCACAATCAAAGCTGGAGCAAGAAGCCGGGCGTATAACCCTCCCCCGCGCTGCCTCCAAATCTAGCAAGTCCCTCAGGGAGTACTCGATGAGCGATGAGCTTTAACGTTGAGGGCGTGCTGGAGGGCGCAATGCGCAACAGCACGCCCGTCGGCAGTTGAGCAGCGGCGTTGCAGCTGAGTTGTACTCGTACTCGGTGCAGTCGGCTGGGCCAACTTGCCAGCGTTCGCTATGGCAGGCAGCATGGCCTGGGCGCGTCCGTGGGCTCTGGCCAGGGCCAAGCGGTATGTCATGGCGACACGTGGCCAGGGGGCGCACTAGGTTATGGCATCGACGATGCATATTGCATGGCGATCATCGATCACGCATGGTGGCAGATGATCGATGTGTGCTTATGTGCTTATGCGCTTATGTCATCAATTGCATCAGCCAGCTGCGGAGGCTGAAGCAATGATCGATGATCGATGATCGATGAGCGCCGGAGCAGCGACAGCTGACACGCAGGGCACACTGCCCCCGCTCCGCCGCCACATTCCTGCGCGCCCGCCGATCCACCGCAGAAAAGCGCACCGCCCACAGCCTGCGCGCTGTGTCCCACGCTTGCGCCCTGCCTGCCCCTGGACGAGCTGGACGCAGCACTGAAAATGCTGGACTAGTGACTAGTGAGTACTGAGTGACTGACTACCAGGGCTTCGTTCAGGTTGAACGTACGGAACGTTGACACGAATATTGAACGTTTTCAGCAACGCCAGGTGCTGGGCAGCCACACTGGTACAGGTAACACCATGCCACCCCAGGCGCCATGCCACACCCCTGCCACTCCGCTGCCACTCCGTGCCACTCCGCTGCCACTCCTCGCGCGGCGGCAGAGGAGGCGTGGATTGCGGTCAGCGAGATGATGTCGATGATCAGTCATGCATCGGGCTGGTTGCGACAGGCTGCGACCGCAAGTGCAACGCAGCTGCGACGGACTGCGACTGCGACTGCGGCTGCGACTGCCAAGTGCTGGTCCAGCTTCAAGCACGGGCAGCCGACATGATGCATGACATGTGACACACGATGCATGATCGTCGTTTCGGCGCGTGGCCCATGCCAACCAAAATGCTCCACCAGTGCGGGGTCGCGCCTCGCGCTCAGGCCGCCGCCACCGCGCCAGTGTGCCCAGCCAGCCCGCCACGCCTCGATTCTCGCCGAGAATGGCTTTCGGCTGCTATACCACTGCTACTGCTACTACTACTTGTCCTGCCGCACCCCTTCTTCTCCTGCGCGCCCCCTCTCTGCTCCGCCCTCCTTCTCGCGCCCCTCCTCCATCCCTAGTACCACCCCACCTCGCCTCGCCTGGTCCCGCCGTGTGCCTATGCGCCTGGGTGCGTCTGCGTGTGCTCGATGATGCTTGCTGCTGATCGCCTGCCGGTGCGCCGCCTACGCCCTGCCCCGCTGCCTGCCCCGCCGCCTGCCCCGCCGCCGATCGTGTCCCCAGCCCTGCTCGCCCAACGCGTGCTGTGCGCGCCCTCACCGCCCTGCTCGCCGTCGGTGCCCTGCTGCTCTTTGGCACCCTCGTCGTCCTCGGCACGGTCTGGGCCTTCTTCCACACCGATCCCCGCGCTCTCCTTACCCCAGCGAGATCACCCTCGTCTACCCGCCTTCCACTGGTCCGACTCTCGTTTCGATCACGCCCCCTCCTCCACCGGCCTGGCCCGACGCAATCTTGCGCCCCCTGGCTCGGCCCAGGACGACCACCAGCTCAACTGGCAGCGCAATTACCCCACATTGCCCAGCTCTTCTCCCTCCGATCCCTCTGGTCCGTGCTGCGCTGCATCCAGCCCCGCTTCCGACGTTGCCACACCACCTCGGCGGCTCCCCACCCTTCTCGGCGCGTGTCGCCCGGTAGTGGGCTCCCACATACAATGCAAGTGCCTACTTTGGCCACTTTGAGCCTGGCCGCTACAATGGCACCCGTCCTCGCAAGCAAGGGGAGCAGATCCCGCGTCTGATCCACCAAACGTGGAAGACCGCATCGGTGCCGGCCAAGTGGAAGGAGAATGCGCAAGGGTGCCGCGCCATGCACCCGGACTACGATTACATTCTTTGGACCGACGACGATGCACGGGCCTTATTGCGGCCGAGTACGCTTGGTTCCTGCCACGTTTGATGCCTACCCTTACAACATTGAGCGCGCCGATGCGATTCGCTACTTTGTCTTGCACCGCTATGGCGGCATCTATATGGACTTGGACATGGGTTGCGTCCGGCCCATGGACCCTTGCTTCAGTTTGAAGTGGTGTTGCCCCAAACCAAGCCGGTGGGCGTATCCAACGACCTGATGCTCTCCGCCCCGGGCCATGCGTTTTCACCCACGCGATCCAGCTGATTGGCCAGTGGAACAAAAACTACCTGATCCCGTATGCCACCGTCATGTTCTCGACTGGGCCCATGTTTATCAGTGGTGCCTATGGCCAGTACACGCGCTTGCATGGATCGGCGCTGCCTTCGACCGTCGAGCAGCCACGACGCGGCACACGGCATTCGCATCTTGCCGCAGATCCTCTATGGCAAGTTGCAGAAACCCGCCTCCCGGCTGCACATCCAACCGGGCGCGTTTTACAGTCACTACTACGGCTCCTCCTGGCACGCGGGCGACGCTAATTTTATCAAGCTGCTCGGCAACAGTGGCTGGATCGTCGTTGCTGCTGCGCTGGTGCTGGTTGGCGTAGCAGCTTCGCGGTCGTACCGTGCTTCTCGTACTGCGCCTACGCGTCTGCCTCCTTCCCCCTCGGATGTCGGGTCGTTGTTCAAAGGTCATTGGCTGGCGCCTCCAGCGCGGATGCGCTCCAGCTCGCCCCTCAGCTCGGCTGCCAGCTCCTCTGCACCCTGGCCCCAGGGGCCAGCGGGCGAGGGCTGGACGACCGAGTCCGAGTGGGACCAGGACGAGTCGCTGGACCTGGTGGACCTCGAAACGCTTGGCGCAAGCCGGGAAAAAACGAGAGTCCGAGGAACTACGCGAGGCGTATGCGTATGCGCGTGCGTGCGATGCCAATGTGCTGGGGACCAGCATGACCCTCTTGCCCCTACCCCGAGGGAGGATACATGAGGCTGAGCCTAGCCCAGTGTCCCTCCCCCATCTTACCTTCTGCCTTCGTTCTTGCGGCCCGGGCGGGCGCGAAGGGGCAGGGGCGTACCGCTCCTGACCCATCTCCCCTGACTGGCGCTGCGCCCCTGTACTTGTACCCACCTCTTACGACACTTTTGCCGCCTATTCTGCTATTGGATGGTACAGTAGGACATCTCTGTCTTCTTCTTTTCTGCGCCCCCACCTCTGGCCCTCAACCAACATGCGCGCCACAGAACCTTGTCCCTCTCTCTGCATCCTGGGCGTTTCGCCTATCCTTGGGATTTCTCCTGGTCTACGATAGAAGATTGGGATTTTCATGCATCATGTAGGACACACAGGACGCACTGGGCCTCGCGCCATTCTGGACGGCCCGCCGTGGGATGGTACGATAGCGGTGGATGGACTGGCTGGTGTGATCCGCTCCTGGACTTAGTAGCACTGTCTCGTCCCCCGCCGGGCAGTGCCCAATGGCATTGAGCATGTAGCCTTCATGCTGTGGGCCATGTATTCTGTGTTTGGCCCAATCCGAGCGCTTATCAGCTTCATCCCTTGGATATACGTTCCTGTCTGTTCCTTCTTCCCAACCTCACTTTCCCGCCGGCCATGTTGAGCGTCGCACCCCCGGACAAGAGCACAGCTGTAGAATGCACCGGACCTCTTTCTCAGCCCCTTTAGTTCTGTGACCACGTCCACATGGTCGAATCGAGTAGTGGTACAAGGACACGCGAGCGAATGGCCTCGCCAAGCTCGGACAAGCCGTTTTGAACGTAAGCCACTCCAACCTGGACTGCGGCCCGCCGACAGAGCGCAAATTCGATTCGGGATGAACTGGCGCATCGGCCCTGCCACCACGATGGCCACGCCTGGGCCACGGTGGATCATTGGCCCAGCCGATCCAACTGTTGCAGGAACTTCTCCAGTCCACACGTCCACCGAAGTAGGCGGGCCTGGCTGGCGGGTTCCAGATGCTTGCGCAAGGTATCCAGTCGTCGGATGGCCGTGCGGCGGCGCTCCTCATCGTCGGGCGTGTCGGTTTGCTGGGCTTCTCTCCGCCTCAGCCAAGGTCTTGGCCAACAAGGGCGGCAAGTTGTACACCTCCTACGCAAAAGTTGTATTAGTACTCGCAAACTTTCCCTGGAAGCGTAACAAGGGGGGAGGGGGCGTACATCGACATAAGTCCACGCGGGGAGGTAGGTGCGCAACGGCACTGGTCCCAACTGCGATGGGGTCTGGGACGAACGAGAGGGCGAGGATTGGGCCTGCTGCTCCAACTGGGCATTGAGGTGGTGTACCGAGCTGGGTCCACCTACGATCTCCCGGAGCGCTTCGGCTCCGTTCGGGCATAGACGCCCTGATGAAGTTGCTCGTTATCGGGCGGGGGAACAATTCGCTCAGCCACCGTCGGGGCGGTCCGAGTGCTGCAAGCGGTCCAGGCAAAGTCTCCGCTTGCTCGGCAGACATGACATCCACACGGCCTCGGGCGGGCGGTAGCCCTCGGGCGCAATGTGTTGTGCCTGGCGAGACCAATGTCGTGGCTGAGGAACGGGGTGGGGCGCATAGCTTGCGTCCCCAGGCGCAGGCCCGCCGCCTCCACCACACTGGTCATACTTGCGGCACAGCCCCATGCACCTGTTCTTCTTCTCGAGAAGAGCAAGAAAGTCCTCGTCGGTCGGGCGGGCAGGGGCAGGACGGAGAGCGGGCGGCGTGGCTGGCTCCGGGCCCGTCACCCCACTGGCACCGCACCAGCCCAAGCATGGTCCCACCCGGCTGATGGGAGGCGAAGGCCTCCGCGCGAGGCTGGTCCCGAGGCCGGCGTGGCAACGCCGTATACTCATTGTCGTGGGCGAGGCGGGGAACGTGTGGCGCTCTGACCGGAACGCCGCACCGGGCGGCAGCCGACGCCGAGGTCGAGGGCGCCTGGCCGCCGGTATACATCTGCGCGCCTTCCCAGGCTGCAGCGGAGCTAGCAGCAGCAAATTGCGGAGCCTTTGCGTTGCACTGAGGCCTTGAGCCAGGTCCTGCAGCATCCCGGCGCCCGAGGGGAGCAGGCTAGAGGCCAGAGAGGGCTTGTTTGGCAAGGGGCGGCGCAGAGGGCCTTGGCCTTGCCATTCGATGGCCCCACCAGGCGGCGGGGGGGGCACAGGCGGGGTGGACATGGGAGCGCAACGGCAGAGGGAAGGCGGGGGAAGAATGAAGCGCAGACCAGCCCAGCGTCGCTCCCCGCACCAACGCGGGGAGCCGCCCGGCTTGCAGTCGGCCGGTTAGCGCGGAGAGCGGACAGAGCGGAGCTGGCACGGTCTTGAACATTGCAGGTAGGCCCGTGCTCGTCACCGGTCAGGTGGTGAGCGATATTACGGTACTGGTGATATTGAATCCTGGCACAGGATAGGGTTGTGTTGGAGCTACTGACATACGATAGGCCATGCTTTCCCTATAGCCCGAGAAGTACCATTTCGTGCCAAAGGCCTGTTAAAGCGTACCTTTTTTGGCCCCCTACATATGAGCTCTGCATCGGTCCTATATGCATCCCGTCCAACGTAGTCCTGTAGGCCGGGTGGCACGTCGGCGTCGATTGAGAAGGGGTATTAGCACAGAATAGATGATCAGCACATGGAAAGCACCTCAACTCTCATCTCTCTTTCTCTCTCCCCAAAAGCCCGTCATCACCAACTGCATACCTTCCCACTGTTTTCATACTTCCCATTTCACTCTCTATGTCCTTAGAGATGCGAGCGAGGGAGCCTACCAACAAAAAGGAAGATCAAGAACAGTCAATGTATGGCAACTAAACAGATCCGGAATCCACGCCACACAGCATGGTGCGATATGAGGGTTTTGTAGATGAAGCAGCCAGCTGCGGGAAGCGAGCCAACGGTAAGACGATGGCGAATGATGGGACCAAAGGGAGGAACCAAAAGGCGAGCGCAGCAAGATCCAAGGTGAAGCCAAGACCCAAACGGCTCATCCGGATTGTCCTGACTTAACGATAAGCCCACATAGTCCAGACCATTTCGGGCTATTGTTTAGCGCAGCGCCCAACGATCAAAACACCGCCCAATCGGCTCAGCTGATCTGGCCTCTGAGGCATCCCACGGTCGGGAGGCGGTATGGACAAAACGAGTGAAAGCGACCAACCTGCTGCCAAACGCGAGGCTCAACAGACGAGCCACATGAGGCAGGGGCACAGAGGCAGAGAGAGAGAGAGAGGAGAGAGCGTGTGTGCGGCAGCGCTCCCGTAGGGAGACAGACAACGCCGCAGGAGACCCGATACACAGTCGGAACGTATAGAGCAAAGAGAAGTGTGAGGCGGGGGATCAAGCAGGAGAGAGAAAGGGGGAGGGGACGATTAGGATCCGCTTTCTCCCATCAGGACGTGAGCCTGGGGGGGCAAGCGAGGATCAGCCTATCCCCGAAATGAGTTCATCAGATTCGTGAGAGCGCGTGAGGATTACGTGAGAGGAGGCGCGAGACGCGGGAGGTAAAGGCAAGGGAGTGGCCGTAAGGAGGATGCAAAGGTCCGTGGTTATGCAAAAAGTTGAGACGCCAACGCAGAGACGTTATAAACTGCGTTCGGGCGGAGCGGGTTCTTGCCTCGCAGGCAAGCCCGCAGGAACAGCCGGAGGCTCAGTCGAGGATGGCACCGCAGACAAGTCTTTTCTCCGTGTTGCCGAGAGGGACTTGAGGTCCTCTGGCAAGTGCTCGCGGCAGCGCGGATCCGATTTCCAGTGCCGCCGTAGCGCGTCAGACCGTGGGAACGATTTCCCACATGGTTCGCACACGTAGGGTTTATCCCCCGTCTGTAACGGGTAAGGTCGTAATGTGGCAAGGTCAGCGTAAGGTCTCGGATCGCAGTTCCGATTTTTCACTATGCCACGTTAGTGGGAGACGGGAGGAGGGACGTACGTGGCTGCGCACATGGCGTTTGGAGGTCGTGTTTGCGCGAGAACGTGCGGTTTGCACCGGGTGCAGAGGAAAGGCTTGAGGTTGAGTGACTGCGCAAGGGGCCTTGAGATTGTAGGTGCGGTTCTTGGGGAACACCTTGGTACAGTTCGGGAATGGGCACGGCGTTTCGCTGGGCATGTTGCGCGAAGGCAATGCCAAGAGCGAAGCAAGCATCATCCCATCATGTGCCGTCAGCCCGAGCAAAGACCTGCTGCTTTCCGACTCAGGTTGGGCCGAAGACGAGAAGGAACCGAGCTCGAACGTAGATGAAACGGTGCCGAGGGTTTGTGAAGCCCTGCCATGGCGGACAAAAGCGCATCGTGGGCTACGATCTGGGCTTGGCCGTCGCCTGTGGGGATGGTCTGGGTAGGGAAAAAAGGGTGTCCAAGGAGGGGTACCGGGCTCGGTTTGAGCGCCAAGAGCGGGTCGGACGGAGCGGTATTGGACATCATGTTCATGCCCATCTGTGGCCAACCGGGCGATATTTCCGCCGGCGAGGTCGGATAGGGCAGTGTGCTGGAGGGCATTCGCCATGTGGGCGCCACCGTCGGAGTGGCCGGCACGGTTTCCTGCAGCGATACAGGATGGAGGTGCATTGGTTCGGATACGGGGTCCCGCTTCGTTGTGGCTTTGCCGCCTCGGCGGGGATGAACCGAGGTGCGAATGGTTTGTGCTGGTGTCCGTGCGACTCGGGGGGGGAGCGAACGGTATCGTCTTGGGCGAAACCGAGGGAAGGCGGTACCGCTGGTACCCTTCTCGCAAGGCGAGCGGGCTTCCGAGGAGTGAAGACTCGGAGTCTGCGGAGGCGGGGGACAAGCCGGGAGGGGAGACGTGGGAAGTCGATTCGGGATCCGGAGAGGGGTCCGACGACTCTTCCGACGGGTAAGCCGAGACCATGGGTGACTCGGACAAGAACCCCGTCGGGGACCGCAGGTCGGAGGGGCTAGTAGTGAGGAAGGGAGGGCTGTTGATGGGGAAGGCAAAGGGAGATGGATGGTGTCTCCGAATGGTGCGGTGGCACCAGCAGTTTCGAAAAGTTGGAGTGCGATTAGATCTTGAGCGCTGGGCACATCGTGCGGCAGCTACATGATGCGAAGGCAGCGTGTGTGATGATGGGTCAGCTTGGGCACCGGAGGCCAACACAAAGGGAAGGGGCAGAGATGCGTACCAGATCCGGCAGCTGGTGGTCTGAGGGGTGGGAGGGGAGGTTGGGGAAGGGGGCTAGAACGAGGGCCGGATCGATAAATGGAGCAAGTGTAACGCGGTTATCGAGTGGGAAGAGGCTACTGGTCATCAGAGACGGGGCCAGTGGAGGAGGGCATGGGCAAGAAGGAAAAAAGCAGCGGCGAATGGCGTTCGCAGCTAGAGGGGAGAGGTGGAGATGGTGGTGGAGGAGAGGGAGACACAGATTGCCCAACTTGTGGCACAGGCCCGCGGGGGAGCGTGGGAGCAGTCGCATTCAACTCAGGACTCAGGGCTGCGTATACTCATCCGCGACGGGCTCGGCAGCCGAAACGGCCCAGGGGCTTATGCGCTTAAGCCCACAGCTGTTCGGCTCTGTGGCCGCGCAAGCTTAACCAGCGGCACACGGAGGCGAGTGCGCTGCTGCCGCCTCTGGCCACCTCACCGTGGCCACCGCGCCCCTTTGGGTCCACCTTTCCCCACAGGGCCTGCTTTTGAGCGCTGGCTGCCCCACCAGCCACCACCGTTGGCTCCAGGCGGCGGAGACGAGGATCGATGATGATCGGAGAAAGACGAGCTGCAAGCTACAAAAGGTAGGTGCATGTGAGCACAAAGGTCACGAGCATGAGCTTGAGCACGAGAGCGAATACATATCAATCCGTCGTGCTTACGGGAAAACTTTTGGCTCCCAACTCCTGACAGGAAACGGAGTATGACATGTGAATGGGCAGGAAGTGGGGGCCGTGTTAGCGGTGCCCCCCTCCGACGCTTTTCCTAATAAAACCCTCGCCCCCCACCCCATCCCTTTCCTCTCGTATGCCTTAACAACAGCCCCCCAAGCCGAGGCGGTTAGCCACTGCCATGGGCACCACCGCCAGAGCGTAGCTGCATACCCTTTCAACTGCCCCCGCATCAGACACATACATAGGCTCCCTCAGGTGGATGACTATCGCAAGCCATACGGTCCGGCGGCCAATCCGCGCGCGCGCGACCTTACCAGCCTCACCCTCCTATCGTTTCACCGGTGACCGTTTTCCCATCCCAGCTCTCCACGCCCGCTCTCCGCAGTGTCAGTGTCAGCGCGCGCAGCCTAGTAGGCCACCGTAGTGACTAGTGACTAGTGAGCGCTGAGCGTGAGCAAGAAAAGGGACCAGTTAGCAAAATTTGCACGCCCAGCGTGCTCTAGGGCTCTCTGCCACGTTGACCTTCTGCCATACACGACCGAGCAACCAGCAAGGCGCTGTCCGCCAGCTGCCAGACCAAGATAAATGTGGCCTCGGAGGCAAAGTGACAGACTGCCAATGGATCGTTGCCGCAGGCACAAGGAAGAAAGGAAGGGGAGAAAGAATGAAGTAAGGAATGAAGGAGGGAAGGGAAGGGTGGGGGAGGGCAGGGAGGAGGAGAAGCATTTAAAGAGAAGGGGGCCGTACAGGAAGTGGACAGGTATAGATAATCTGGCTCAAAAAGGGGTAATCAACCGAGCAGGAGAGAGGAAGAAGGGCAAGGAAGGGAGAAGGGAGAAGGGAGAAGGGAAAGGGGCGGCGAGAGGGCGCTAAGTAGGTTTGGACCCACTCTGGACCTGACGCAACTCCATCCCGTCCCGCGCCAGTTCTTGCTGGAGCAACTGTGAGAGCGAAGGACGATCGGCTTCGCCCGCCGAAGATGCGGGGAGGGCAAGGATGGTACGCACACTACGTCCCCTCCAACGCCGGCTGGAACGACGGCTGTCTCGCTGTGCGAGCCATGGGCGAGACCCAGCCCCAGACCTCGTTCCTGCTCCCGCCAGGGCCGAGGTGGACGTGGAAGGCGCGGCGACCAAGGCGGGGGAGGAGCCCGATGCGCTCTATCGGCCAACACAGAAAAGGAGGGTTGGCGCAACGCGTTGCGGAACGCATCGGCCATCCGACTCGCCTCGTCGGACCACAACGTCTCTTCATGCGGCGTTGCAAGGCTGGTACCGGAGACCTCGGTAGGCGTAGTGTACGAACGGCCAGGGCGAGAGTGAGAGGTGAGCGGGGTAGGGAGCATTCCAGGAGAAGCGGGCGAGGCTTCTTGCACCCAAGGTCCTGATACGGGCGACCGTGGCGAGAGGAAGGGAGGAGGAAGGGCGTGGCTCGTGCTGTGGGGAATGATCACTGGGGCGAGCATGGGCGAGGTGGACGCATGCTGGTCCCTGTCTTTTCCTTGGACGCAGCGCCTGGCTGACGCCGGCATTTGCGCCAGATCAGGTACCCCCCAGCCAAGGCGAGAAAAAGGGCGAGCGAACCAAAGACGACGATGAGGGCAATGGCGTACCGTGGGAGCGTGTGAGAGGCTTGCATGTGCTCGTTCAATGCTCCACCGTCGGCTTGGGCGGCTGTAGCGGTGGCAGTGACCGTGTGCCCATCGGCAAGCGTGGTGGTCCACGTGGCGAGGCCAGTTTGGGTCCCGCTAAACCCCTCGGATCGCAGGGACGATTCGATGGAGACGCTGATTTGCGACACGACCGAGGCCGTCTCCGAGGCACCCAGGGAGGAGAGGTAGGAGGACAAGCTCGCCCCTGAGAGGGTGTGGGTAGCGGACCAAAGAGAAGAAGCGATAGATTGAGCAGCGAGGGAGGAGGCAGAGCGGGAAGAAGCGGCGGCTGCGCTGGAGAGGGAGGCAGAGACGAAGAAGAAGAACGGGCAAGCAAGAGCAATGGAAGTGGGCAAGGCGGTTTGGATGGCAGTAAAAGTGCTTTGGCGGGTGATACCCGAAGCAGTACCCATACCAGCTGGGGTGACGACAAAGTAAAAGGGCCAAGAGACGTTTTGGCCGGGTTGGATGGTGGCTGCCTGTGGCAAGTCTTGCCACCATAGGTCCCGGACTAAAGGAAATGCGGCCAAGGTGGTTGTTGATACTGGTCCAGGATGTCTGCAACGTCCCCATCATCACGAAAGAGGTAAATGTCGACGGCGCCAATCTGGATGAAGCGGGGATAGTTGTTGTTCCAGATGAACTTGGACCATTGGCCTGCACCACCTGGGTGTCGGCGGTGGGGTAGCAGGAGAGGACAGCGTTGCCTACCCAGCAGGCGTCTTCGCTCGCGTTTTGCCGCGCTGCCAGCGCGGGGCAGCGGGGTGGACAGGGTGAGGGATGGGCAGGGCATGGCGACGGGCATGTTGGACGAGACGCTTGGCTGCCCACACGTCGTGCATGGAGTGGGCAGCAAAGGGGCCGTACACCTGCGGTACATCTGACCGTGGCTGGGGCTGGGACGGGGGGGAGAAAGGGACGGGAAGGAGGCGAAGCGCCGGCGCTCCAGACGCGACCCATCGGAAGGATCGACGAGCAGGGCAGGCGCGGCAGTAGGCCTGGCGGAGACAGAGGCAGAGGCAGAGGCAGAGGCAGGCAACCGATGGCGGCAGCGACAGCGGCATGGGCGGGAGCGTGGCAGGACCCGGGCGGCGCAGCAGACGCGGCTGGCGGGGCGGGGGGGGGAGGTGAGCGTGAGCCGCAGCGGCAGTGGCGAGGCGAGGCGGGGAGAGGAGAGGAAGGGGATGCAAAAGAGTGTGGCGGCAGCAGAGCGCGGGAGGGGTGGGGGGGGGGACACGGCGTGGGATGGATGGATGCCAGGGTGGATGGGATGGATGAGCGACGGGGGCCAGCGACGACGATCACCGATGGCGTTCATCGGCCGAGCGCCCATTTGCATCCACCATGCGCTGCCCCAGCACTCAGTCTGGCCGCTCACCCGTTGCTCACCGCTCGGCCGACGCGGTGAGGCACCCGCAGGCACCAGCGCAGCCTTGCGCCGCCACGCTGCCTGCCAGAATGCGCCAATCATTAACGCAACGTTCAAGTTGAACTTCAACATTATACGTTGAACGTTCAACTTGAACTCAGACTCAGTAACCAGCAGCTCAGTAACCCTGTACTCAGTGTACTCAGTTACTCACTCAGTACCGACCGCATCCCCGCGCTCCACCCGTCGGTCCAGCGCCGAGTTCCCGCTTCAAGCTTCACACTTCCACATAGCCCCCCTCGCCGGGGAGAGTATGCATCATGCATCACATGTCACATGCCACATGCCACATGCCACATGCCACACCGTGCGGCACCACGGGGCATGCTCCATTGGCCATGCATCATGTGATCATGCATCCCATGTCACACACTCCCCCAGGCACGGAAGCGCCGGGGGTTTCGCAGGCTGCAGGCGCCGCCCCTCCGCCAGGGCGCTGGCAGCGGCGTGTGGCGCAGTAGCGCGCAGGGCCGGCAGCCCGCGACAGGGGCAGTGGAGATGCATGCGCCCGCGCCAGTGCCCCCCTGCTGTGTTTGCGCAGATCATGCCGCCGGCCCTGGCAGGCGTGAAATTGAGGATCCAGGCGCTTTCTAGGCGCAGACGCAGGGGCATGGAAAACAGCAGGGCGTCTAGGTCTAGTAATAGTAACTAGTAACCAACGTGCTGAGGGACGCTCAACCGCCCAGGCTGAGTCGCAGCAGGCCAGCTGAGGGTAGGGTTGGGGCGTAGGGTTGGCCCTGCTTCCAGCGAAGCGCAGCCCCCCGCAGCCGCCTCGCTGCCGCCGTCGGCCCCCGGTGGCGCAGCTGCGTACGTAACGCGTAATGCGTGCCTGCGGGGGCCGCGCTGGAGGCGGCGGGCGGGCGGCAGCGGGCGAGTGTGCGGTGGTTTAAGTGCTGCCGGCCGGCCGCGTCGCAGCCGTTACGTCATGCGCCGGGCGTGCGGCACTGCCATTCGGCTGTGCGGCGGCGGCGCTGCTCGACATGGCCGTCTGCCACTCATGCCGCCGTCCAAGGGGAGCGCCCATGCGCCCCGCTCGTCTGCCCGCCCACCGCCCCACATGCATCTCCCTCCGCCCCTCCCCCCGCCGCTCCCGTCGCCGTCCCTCCTGCCGCCCCCGGCCCCGACGACGCCGACCCACAGCTGGCCGAGGCCCTGCGCCTGTCCGCTGCTGCCCATGCCAAACGCATCGAGCTCGAGCGCGAGCGCGACCATGGGCTAAGCATGCCCCTCGCCCCCGGCCCCAGCTACGATCCAGACGCTGCGATGCGCATGGCCATTGCTGCCTCCCTGGCCGAGAGCGAGCAAGAAGAGGCGCGTATGCGAGAGCGGCGCCAGGCCGAGCAGGCGTGGCTCAAGCTCTGCCCAGTCCGCTCACGAGGAGGCCCAGCGCCTTCAACAGCAACAAGAGGCCCAGCGTCTTCAACAGCAACAAGAGGCCTTTGCCGAGAAACAGCGGCGTGACGCACACGATGCCGCCATGGCCATTGCCATTGAAGAATCGCGCCGGGCGGCACAGGAGGAGGCACGCCAGGCTACCTTGAGGGACGAGCTGGCGGCGGCCCTGGCTGCCTCGCGTGCTGCATCGGATGCAGCTGCGCTCGAGCGTCGTCGTGCCTTGGAAGAACAGGAACAACAGGCCCTCTTAGATGCTGCGCTGGAGGCTTCGCGTTCCGAGGAGGAGCAACACAAAGCCGAAATGGAACAGTTTGCCCAATCCCTGGCCCATGCCATGGATCTGAGCCAACGGGAACACCAACAATACCTCGCCGAACGTGAGCAGCGCTACAATGACGAGGACAACTTTTGGGCTGATGTCTGTGCACCCAGTTCTTCTCGCTCCAGCGCTTCCTTCCCGAGGCAAGAGGAAGATGACAGCTTCCTTCACAACCTGCAGCTTGTGGGCCAGTCCGACTCTGACAGGCCTATGTTCATGCCGCCCAGTCGCTGCACAACTCGGACTCGATCCGAGACTGAAGGAGGATTGCCTCTTCCTTCGATGCACCTCCACGAGGACCCAACTGATGAACCGCCGCCATACTCGGCACAGGCGCCAACGTGGCAAGCAGGCGGTGCGACCACCCACGTCACAAGACACACCCGCGCCAAGACCTTTACCTCCTCTTCCACGAAGTTCTGTGAGCTCCACCACCAGCTCGACTCTCCCACCGCTTCCTTCTTCACTTTCCTCCCCTCCCTTGCACCCCCCGCCCGGAGTTAGGAAGCACTGCTCTGCCCCCCCTCCCCACCTCTGCTACTTCACCCCCTCACAACATCGCCCGCCCCACCCCTCCCAAACGGGCACCACTCCCCCCCGCTCCCGTGCTCAACACCTCCGCACCCGCCCTCATCCCGCCGAACGAGGATGGGGATACGACCCCAACCGAAGGCCCGACTCGTAGCCAAACCCTTGCTCACGGAAAGCGGGAACCGTTGCTTGCTCCCACCTTGGTCCAACGGGCCAATACGGACCATAACCCACGCCATTCGCGTCCTTCGCCCTTCGCGTCCACCTCCGCCTCCTCCGCCCAAGACGGAGCGGAGGAAACCCCCACCCCCCTCCTGTGGCCATTCATCATCCGCTTCTGGCTCCGCACCCGCTTCGGGGACCGCAGTGCAAGTCGAAGCTGAGCCGGAACCCCCTGCAGCAGTGAGCGATGCGGATGTAAGTGTCGTGCAGCCTACCCAGCTTTCCGAGCCTTCTGAGCCTTCTTCGCCGTCTTCGCGTCTCGCCGTCTGCGCCTTCTGTGCCGTCTGTGCCTTCTACACCTTCTACGCCTTCTGCGCCTTCTGCTCCTTCTGCTCCTTCTGCTCCTTCTGCGCCTTCTGCGCCTTCTGAGCCTTCTGAGCCTTCTGTGCCTTCTGCACCTTCTGCACCTTCCAATCATCCAAATCTTCTAAGCCTCCTGAGGTTCCTGAGTCATCTTCTCCATCTCAACCTGCAAAGGCCACGGGAGCGAAAGCTACGACAACGGGAACAACAGCTGGCTCTGCCACGCTCTGGCGGTCCATTCCTGGCTTGGAATGGGGCTGGGCTTCTGCCCCATTTGATCAGCATCTCTTCTCCTCTCCCCCCGACCAGAAGGGCACTGAGGCAGCGTTTCTGGGTCCGCAGAAGGGGGCAAATCGTTCGATTGGTTCCCGGCTTGTATCCCACTCATGCCCGATCCCCGGTTTGGTACAGCCAAATCTGGGGAAGGTTCCTTCTTCGTGGCTCGCGCCGAGAGCTGGGAACCTTTGTTGTATGCATTAGCTTGGCTGGGCAACACGGTGATTGACCTTTCGCCCTCGGCGCCTGGACCGCGCAAGGGCGCGGCCCTGCGAATCGATGTGGAGTTTTTGACGCCGACAAAGGCAGCGATCAATCCCGATTCCACTACGGCACGGCTATCCGCTCCCATGTTTGGCCTTGCTCCCCCACCTCGGGAAACGGGTGTGCGCTCACATCGTCCCAGTCTCTACCTAGCAAGAGCAAGATCCCGAGCCAGAGCAAAAGCAAAAGCAAGGGTCCACATAAGGGAAAGCAGAAAGTGTCCGAGGTGCGTCCAAGCATCGGATCTGTCTCTCGGTCTTGCCTGCCGCTGCATGCCCAAACGGCCAACCCCACCGCGCTAGCCCGACGAGCCGCGACATTTTTCCGAGCCCAACAGGGCGAGCTGGACATGCGTGCGTTCCGTGCCAAGCATGAACGCAAACTGATCACCTTGCCCCCGCGTTCGAGTGTGTATGGGAACGTGCTGCACCCCTTGTTGGAAGGAAAGGCACCCAAATCCTTGTTGCCCGTCCCGCTGCGTTTGTCACAATTGGCACTGGCGTTGCATGGCAAGCTTGCCGAGTCGGCGACTGCGCTCCCCGCGTCCTATGCAATCCGGCTATCGCCACTGGACCGATCGCACGGCTCCGCGCGATTTGGAAAAGACGGTGCGGGCGCATAGCAAACAGCTGGAGCTGTGGAACGAAGTTCACGCTCCCTCTGTGTCCGCTTCCGCCGTCGACGTCAACTCCCGCTCGGCTTCGGCTTCAGCTTCAGCTTCGGCTTTCGGCTTCAGCTTCGACCTCTGCGTCTGCTTCCCTCTCTTACTCAATCCCTGTCCCTCGTGCGTCCACACAGCACATCCTCCCTGGACTTGGGCGACGATACAGCGATCATGGGCGGGATGACCGATAGGTTTTGGGCGGCACGCAGAAGAGTACATGACCGGGTACGACAAGCGGTTCAAACGCCGTCGCGATCCGGGTGCCTATGACGACCAACTGACCAATTGGATCACTCCGTTTCGTACGTCTGTCCTTTTCTTCCCCCTCTGGCCCTTGACCCTTTTTTTCTTCTCCTTTTACCTTCCCCCTTTGGTCTTGGCTTCTTCCTCGCTTGGTGGAGGGATGGTACCGTCGGTGTGGTACTGGCCGGGACGGGGGTGGAAGGAAAGGAGAAGGTGGTGGGAACGAGACTAACCCTTTGTTTGCTTCTGTGTTTGTTTGTTTGTTCGGCTTGGGTTTGGTTTGTTTGCGCTGGTCTGCCCTGCCCGATTAGCGCCCCCCGACTCGGCGGAGTACCCCCCGAAGAAGAAGAGGCGCCTCCTAAACCGCCCGAATGACCGTCCGCGTTTGGATCCCATGCCTTATCCCTCTCTAGTCCCCCGTCCTCTGTAATTCTGTTGTTGCGCTTCGTATCTTGGACTTACGCGTACCCCACTTCCGACTGGATTCCAATAGATTCATGGCTGCAGGAGGCAGGGATGGAGGGATGGGTTTGGAGGGGAACGACGTAGCCGTAGCATGGATGGCTTTGCTGGTGTTGGTGGCGAGGATAGGCAATGTTTCCAACGATGCGAGAGGTCTGATGGTGGAGGAGTTTACACGTTGACCGCTCGCATGTAACAAGCACCCTGGCCTCCGTCTCTGTAAATCCGATGGGCGCAACCGAGGCGATCGATGATTGGTCACCGGCTGATCACCCCTTGGCCTACTGGCTGGCCTGGCACGGCCCTCAACCAACGTTCCTTTCCAACTCCATGTCCGCTTCGTCCAGCCCCCGTCCGACGGCGCGGTGCTGCAGCAGCTCGGGCTGACGGTCGAGCCCGCGCGCCGCGCCTCCCTTGCCACCACGCTGGTCCAGTGGCTTGTCTCGCCGATCGATTCGCTGGTGAGCCTGTTTGTGTGGGGCGTGCGTTCGGCGGTGGTAGCGCAGTGGAGCAGGTTGGGACTCTCTGCTCCGTTCTTCTGCTCCGCTCTCGGATAAATTGCTTCGTGTCGCCAGCACGCTGCTCAATCCTTACCGGTGGCACAGCTTGATCCTGGCCGCTGGCTTGCCTGTCCTGTTGGCTGGCAGCGATGAGAACTGGGCGCACGTGAAGCGGCCCTTGGTCGCGTACGCCAAGGGCCGCGTCGAGCTGGGCGCCGGCGACGGCAAGACGATTGCCTACTACGCTTCGTCCGAGGTGAGCGAGTTGTACCTGCTGGAACCGTTTGTGGATCTGCACGATGGGTTGCGCGCGTCGCTGCGCGCGGCGTCGCTGACGCCCCAAGGCCAAGGCTTGCAAGCCAAAGCGCACATCCTGCCCTTTTCCGCCGAGGACCACGAGGCGCTGACCAAGGCCGGCTTGACGGACGGACGCTGGATACGGTGGTGTGCGTGCAAGTGCTGTGCTCGGTGCCGGATCCGAAACCGATCTTGGCCTCGGTCGCACGGCTGCTCAAGCCGGGGGCAAGCTGATCCTGTTTGAGCATGCGCGCTCAGCAGCGCGCTCACGCAAAAAGTCCAACAGGAATGGTGTGGTGTGGAAACCGTGTGTGGGAGGATGCACGCTGGGCCGACCGGCTCTTGCTACGGCAGGCCAAGCTACCGGCTGGTCGCACGTCGTGGCTGGTCACCCCACCACCGAAACCGATGCCGATCTCTTCCCGCACGATGTCGCCATCTTCACCAAAGCCTAAGCCGTCTGCTTCGGATTGCCATTCCCTCTCGCAGTACGCATGCCGTACTCAACGGCCTAACTTGCCCTTCGAGCGATCAATCTTCCATCATATATTCAATGGGCTCCCTTGAGATAGGCTTTGCTTGGTCATGCATCATGTCACGTAAAGCGTCTCTTGCAATCCCATTCATTTCCCTCTCACCTCTCACTTCTCACTTCCCACCTCCCCACAGCCCTAACTAGAAGCCTTGTTCCCCGCCTAGCCAGCCAGCCCAGCGCCAACTGCAACAGCCCAATACCGCGAGCTATACAAGGCGCAACAAACAGATCCGAATCGAACGCTAGCATAAATTGGACCTAACCGCTGCAGCCCTCCCTCGCCCCCCCCCGCCTTCCTTCAACGCAACGGGGTACTTGGCGGGGACAAATCCGGTGGGGAGGCGAGAGGGCACGAGATGAGGGCGCATAGGAGCTGGCGGCTCGACTGCCGCTGGCGCGAGAGCGACGACTGGATTTTCGGCGCAAATCATGTTCCGCGCGCGCGGTCAGCCGACGCACGGCAGACCAGCGTCGAACCGTGGCTTCGTCTTCCTGCCCCTCTTGGGCCGACGGGAACAGCCATCTTCCTCCTTGGCCCGCACGTCCCGCTCCACCACATCCTCCACTTCCTCCCGCTCTACGGCATCCGGCGCGACCCCGACGGCCGCGGCCGCGGCCCGCTCAGGCTCGAACGCGGACTGGGACTGGTGCTGCTCGTGCTGGTGCTGGGCGGTAGGAATTGGCGACTGAGGACGCTCCACGTTGCTGCCCACCTTCTTGGGCGACCCGGTCCGACGCACCTCCTTGTTCGGCGACGGACTGCGCGGCAGCGACGGGCTCACCCGGACTCGGCCGCACTGCCTTCTTGGGCGAGGCGTGCGCGACGGGCTCTTGGCCAGCGGCGAGGAGCGCACCGGTTTGGGGGGCGAGGCGGAGCCCGCTTTGTCGGCGACCGCGGCTGGGCGGGCAACGGGCTGCGAACGGACTGAAGGGAGATGGGGGGACCAAGGGGTGGAGCGTCCGCGGCGGTGGGCCGAGGGGACGCGGCCGAGTCCACCGGAGCCACGGCCTCGTCCAGCTGAGGCTCCTTGCCCTGCGCGGCTGCCGTCGTGGGGATACCGGGCTCCGCTTCGGTCGCCTGGGACGGCTCCTTGGCCTTCCGTGGCGTCGGTTGCTCCCTGGGCTCTGCCGAGGGCGCCCCCGAGGCCGGCTGCTTCGCCGCTGCGTCCGCCGGCTGGACGCAGCGGCTTCCCGTTTCCCGAATCGGGTTCCTTCTCCTTCTCCGCCCGAGTCTCGGCCTCAGTCTCGGTCTCGGTCTCGGTCTGAGGCGCCGAAGAGGTGGTTGTCTGGGGGCAGTACCCGTGGCGTCTCCGCGTCGCTCTCCTGGTCTTCCTGCGAGCGGAGAGATGCCCAGCCGTCGGCTACGCGAGTGGTAGATTCGGACCAGAAGCCGAGCACACGTTCCGCCAAGGGCGTTTGAGCCCACGCATCTCCAATCGAGTCGAGCGCAGCCTGACCTCGCTGGCGCAGCGACGGTTGCCGTTTGACCCCACTCGAGGGAGGACGAAGCGCATTCGCGTCAGTTTGCAAGCTGGGGATTCGAGGTTTGGAAGAAACCATCTCGTCCTTGGGCAGCGACGCAGGTTCCGCCGACGGACTCTGTGCGAGCGGGGAGAGAGTAGTAGTTGTGCTCCAGCAGGGGGCACGAAGTTGCTTCCCCCGGCTGGGCCAAGGGCGGGGGCGTAGCAGGCCGCGTACGACGAGGGTGACTGAGAGCCTGTTGAGCCTTACGGCGATCGGCCTCGGAGCTGCCAAAGCCCAGGAAATCCTTGTCTCCTTCGCCTCCTTAACGACCGGCGCCAAGGTGCGGTCGTACCGCACTATCAAGTCCAACGCCAACAGCGACGGGTGGCGTGCGGTACGTGTGCCATTTCGTTCTTGCGGAGGACGAAGCAAGGCGCGGCCGAGACTGATGCCGATCTTTTGCGCATACAGCGGGTCGGCGCCCTTGTCGGCCTGGTAGCGTAGCCAGAGGCGAAATGATCGCATCGAGACAGGCGATATGCACCTTGGGCAGTTTGAGCAGCACCGAGCGCAAATCCGATTCGGTCGCTGCTTCGATCTCCTTTGCATCGGCATCACTCAGCGCAGCCGGCTCCTCCTGGTCAGGGAGCCTTGCGTTTCAGGTCCGCTTGGTCCGAAGCGGCCGGTAGACGGACCACACCGTGTCCCACAGTGTCTGAGGCACAAGGGACACCGCCAGCTCTTCTGCCCATGTGCGAACACAAGCAGCCAAGACGGGCGGGTCGGCAACGTCCAACACGCGAGCAAAGATGACCGAATCCGGTTGCGCACGACTCAGCGCAGCAATCAGACCAAACCGGACCCGATGCACAGCCGAGCGGCACATCGTAGATCCACGCCCGACGACGTTCGGCCTGACGTGCCTTCTCTGCTTCATCCGAGTCCGCCTCACCCTCCGTCACGGGCCAGCGCGTGGTCGCATACGCCCGCGTAAGCGCAGTGAGCAGCATCCGGAGCGCCCTTGGCGGCTGGGGCAGACCCGAGCTCGCCGTAGCCAGCTCGTCCAAGTCCCTCCCCTGATTCGGAAGGGAGCGCGCCCAAGGCCGACGCGCGGGTCCAACGGACCAGGTCCATACCAAATCCCATTCCCATAGCCCGCCAGGGTAGTAGGGTCATGCGGGTAGAAAGGCGCAAAGACCGGGGGGTGAGGGAGATAGGGAGCCGAGCCATACGCCCGGACCAGGGCCAGAACATCCGCTGTGGAAGAGTACGAGGCAGGCAAGTTGGCCAGTTCAACGCAGCAGGCGTACCCGACGGCAAAAGGGCGGCGAGGGCAAATGCGTACTTGCCCAAAGCTGCCTTGAGCGCCCGCCCGCGCTGGGTTTCCCAGCCTTGCATCTTGCCGAGTGTCAAAGCCCATCACGGTCCCACTCGGCCCTGGCCAAATCCACATGGGCCACTTCGCTGCGATACTTGTTCTCCAGCTGGATGGCTTCCCGGCGCAGTCGCACCGCTCTGGGTTCGGCAAGACCGACCGCCTGCCGAAGGTTGGACAGCATAGGGTTTGCTTGGGCCGATGCCTCCAAACGGTGCACCAAGGAAGAAAGGGTGCCCTGGCGCTGGGGTTTGGCAGGCTTGGGTTCCACGGGTGCCTCTGTGCCCGAAGGCTCGTCAGGGAGGAGGGAGGCTTGCCCTCGGGGGAGGCGGAGTTGGGCAAGTCGGCTTCAGGAGGGACCGGTTCGGAGGGAGACCGAGCCTCATCGTCTTCGGCTTCGTCGGCAGCGCGGCACTTGGCATAGTAGTTCTGCCGCACGCGCTCCAAGGCATCAGCGCTGTCACAGAGCTGGTCCAGCTGCGTCTCGAGTTTCTCCCAGGTCTGCTTGATGCGCGTCGCATGTTCCTCGGTCCACTTGGCCAGCGGAGTGATGACGGACTGATCTAGTGCGCTAGCGGCCGCGCGTGTTGGACGGAGAGCGGCACGGTGGCGGCCGTCTGGCCGAAGCGATGGAAGGCGGAAGCGGCGTGGCGGCGGGGCACGCGCTCTGCTGCGAGCGCGGCAGGGCCAGGCACCAAACGCTCAGCCGCCGCAGCGCCCGGGAAGACAGGGGAGGCAAACACGGTGGGTGCGGCGGGGGCCGAGAGGGCGTGGGCATAGGCATGCTCAGCCTCGGCGCGCTGCTGGACGTGCTGGACAAAGCGGGTGTTGAGATCGAGCCCGGCCTGGAGGGCGGCAAAGGCGCGTTCGACGGGAGGCGGTACGGCGTGGCGGACCAGGGCGGCAGGGGGGCTTCGGGGCTGGGGTCGGGGTTGGCCTGGGCGCCGACGCTGGCGGGCCAGAAGCTGGTGCCGAAGGTGGGCGGGAGCGTGATGGTGAGCTCCGAGGGCAGACTCATGCGCGCAGGCCAGCGGAGGTGGTGAGGTGGTGGGGGCAGGCAGGAGAGCGAGCGAGGGAGCGACTCGGCTGATGCTCCGACCGCTCGCGGGGGCATCCAGGGGGGGGGCGGCAGAGAGCGCACTGGGCGCACCCGCCGGCGGCCACGTGGTGGCTGCCCCCTGCCGCATGTGGCGCCAGGGGGAGCACACTGCCCCTGCGCTGCGCCCAGCGAACGCTGACGGTGAGCGTAGACGGTGAGCGCCTGAACGTTTGAAGGGTTGACGGACATCCGGGGGGAGAGGCTATCCGCAGCGCGCTGCCCCAGTGCCGCCCTGTGCTGCCGTGCCGCGCCGCGCACGTCCCACCCTACCCGGGGTCACGTGCCCACCTTGTCGCCATCAATCAGGACGGTCTGATTCTCAGGTACTCGGTCCAGTGAAATGAATCCCCTGCCACTAGCACGCCCCCGTCGCCAGCGCACCGCACGACAGCACATACAGCCTGGCACAGCTTACAGCAAGGGTGGTGGGAGGGTCGATCATTAAAAAAAAGACGCAGACAGCGAAGGTGGGACGGGTATCGCGGCTCGCCTTTCGTGGCGGCCCAGGCCTGGCCCGTGCCCAGGCCACCAGGCGGGCAGGGCAGGGCAGGCCAACGAATGGCAGAATAGGGAGACAAAACCAACATCACCAATAGGATAACAGCCAGCGCCAGCTCCAGCTCCTCCAGCTCCACGCCAACGCAACAAAGCTGAACAGCGATCCAGCCATGTGGCTCCATCCGCCATCTGGCTCATCACAAGTCTCGCTGCTAGGACAGAGAAGCAGATCGCATAGGGTCGCGGCCAAACGTCCCCCACCCTCTCATCTCGTACCGCAACCCCCAGCCAGAAAGAAAAATCCAAGGGCCGCACAAACCAAACAAGGTAGCAGCCCATCAGGGAGGCAGGGCCGGATCATCGCAAGGCGCGTTCCCGCAGTTTGATCGCTCGCACCTCGGAGCGCAGCTCGCGGATCCGAGCATCGTACCGTACTTTTGCCTCGACTGCAGCAGCCCCTGCGCTGGGTGAGTAGCCAAATTCGGCTCCCTTGAAGAGGAGGGAGGAGGGGAGGGTACAAAATGGGTACCCAGTGCATCCCTCGCCGCGCTCAACGCGGCAATATGTTTTTCCAAGGCGAGACGCTGCGCACGCGCAGCGCTGCGTGGACTCGCCGGCCGATCTGGCGTGGGAAGCCCATTGGCAGAGGGGTAAAGTCCATGGTATAGGCCGACCCCAGTCGGCACCTGGGGCAGGCGGGGCAGAGGGTAGAGGAAAAAATGCTCGAACGAGCACTGGAGAGCGAAGCGCGGGACGTAGTGTGCATACTACTGCTTCCGCGGGGCGGTGGGGACCCCCATCCCTGCGTATGAGAGCGGGCTGGGCACCGCTTCGGCTGGGCGAACGAAACGGGTGCAAGAGCGAAGGCGAGCGAGCGCCGTCTTCGCTCCCCCTCGCTCTCCCTGGGTCGGGAGGAGGACGCACTTGGGTGCTAGCCACATCCCATGGAGAACTATCTGAGACGGAAGGAAGCTCTTCCCTCGGGGCGGGACCAGGTGCTGCCAGACCAACGTTTGGACGTGTTCTGGGTCAAGAGCCGGCGCCAAGAACTGTGGCGCTTGGCCGGTTCCGAAGGGGGCGCAGTCTGGATGGAAGGCAGCCCGGAAGGCGTGGGGGGAGGAGACAAAGGAGCCGCGGTGGCCTGAGCGGTCGTCGAGCCTGGCGGCATGCACAGCGGAGCGGGAGAGGGAGGTGGGGCGGGGCCAGGGCAGAGGGTGGTGGCGGCATGTAGAGCATGGGGGTGGGGGCAGAAGGGGGTGGGGCGGTGCTGGGGCGGTGGCACGGGCAAAGGCACTGGCGCGTAAGGTGCGATAGGCATCGGCGGATAACACCCCGGCGCGCAGAGAGGCGAGTTGGTCGAGTGCTTGGGCCAGGGGGACATCCAAGGGGGGCAAATTGGTTGGATCGGACGGATGGGAGACGGCGCTAGGCGGTGGGGGGAAGGACGCGGGGGGTTGGGGAGGAGGGGTTGGCTGAGGGGGGCCCGAGGCTGAGAGACACGCGGTGGTCGCAGCGCGTCGTTTCGGCTGGGAGGAGGCAGGAGGAGCGGTGGTGGTGGAGCTGGTGTTGGAGCTGGGTTTGGAGCTGGCGCGCGAGGGAGTCTGTGGATGCGCGGAAGGAGACGTGGCCGATCGCGGCGTGGGAGGAGGGAGAAGCGCATGGCGGGGAGCACCGAAGAAGAGAGGGGGGGCGGGCTAGCAGGGGGGGGGGGCGGGGGGGCTGCGGCATGCGGGTGGGGGGTGGGGCTGGAGGGGGGGGGCGTGTGGGCTGGCTGGCATCCAGCAGGCGCGCCTGGACGATCGCCTGGCCTGGGCTGGGTGAGGTGCGGGTGCTAGCTGGGGGGGCAGAGCCAGCGGTGCCTTCCACTGGCGCGCTGGGGCGGCAGCGGGCCGGTCTGTGGCGCCCCGCCCGCCCAAGAGGCCCCGAGCGCAGGAGCGCATAAGTAAATCCCGTGCTGATACTGACTGCAATCCGCGCAGCACTCGCGCTGAGCTCAGCCTGCGCTGCGCTGCGATGTGCTCCAGCATGTGACATGTGACATGCGTCCTGCGATGCATGATCAGCATGCGCAGGCTGAGCTAATACGCACCCACAGGCATTGTCTGCTGCATGTCGGCCGCACATACACAGCCCCTTGCAACTTTCACCTTTCACTTCCCCTTCGCCCAAGGGCCACTGGACGTACCACGTGCAGCCCAAACTGATTACCTCCTCGAGCACATGGATCAGCCGCGACGAGACGAGGGAGACCACGGTGATTGCAGGCCACGGCAAGACCGGGAAGCAAGAGGCATCGGCCATCAGGAGAAAAGCAAACGGGAAAGGGAAGAGCGAGATCCACGGAATGCACCACCGGAAATTGGAGCGGGTTTGGTCATTCGGTGACATCTCCCGCCAGTACATCAGTAGTCACTGGCCGCGTACCCCAGACACGGGCGTCGCTAGGTGGACGCTGGACGTGGAAAAAGACACGAGTCATACTTCGGCTGATAAAAAGTTGCTTCCCGATCATTGGGTATGTCTTCTGCAATGCACGTTCCACCCATCTACCTTCCGCCTGTCCGTCTTTCCCAGATGGGGAAACGGGATCGGACCTGGGCTCAGAGGTACCAACCGTCTATTTGATAGATCCAGACGCATGTATGGATCCCCGTGAGCCCTGAAGGGCCAGCAAACGTACTAAAGTGCAGTATGTCGTACAGTCAAATACAGCAGACCATAAACGTGCACAAACGATCCACCCCAAATGGTGTGTGGCGACGCATCAGACGATGAGGGACAACAGCATTCCGCATTTCATGCAAGCATCGCAGCCTAGCACAGCATTCTAGTCTATGAACATATTAATGGCAGTAGGACACGAACGGCGAGGATCGCACCACAGGCAGGGGGGGGGGCACCAACAACTGCAGAAAAGAAACCAAAAGGACAGCCAAGCAAAAGGGATGGAGGTCTGATAGAGAACAGGTGTGGGCAGTGAGAACTATCGCTACACCAAAGGCAATGCAATGCCTAGCATGGGGGGAGGGGGAATGCACTGATAGAGCGACAACAGAAGCGAGAGGCAGGGCCCAGTGCATATCAGGGCCCAGCCGGGCGAGGAGGGAAGGGGGGTCCGGGCGGGCGGAACGAGGTTCGGATTCGAGCACCAAGGGAGACACGCAAGGGGTCGTGAGGGTGCTCGCGCTTGGATTGAAGATGGGGACTTGTGGACTCAGCAGGGGCGACCCACCCATTTCAGCCGAAAGGTACGGCGGTGCAGTTGACGTCGAAGGGAGGGGGAGGAAGAGGTCGTTCCAAATGCACGCGGAGGATCGTCAAGACCCGAGGGGGGGGGCAGAGGAACCGCAGCCGCGGGCTCCCGCTCCCTTGCAACAGGAGAGTCGGCAAACGCAAACGTAACCGGCGACGCAAGAGGTAGAGCATTGCCACTTGTCCTACGCTCCGACGATGCGTGTTCGGGTGAAAGAAGCTCTTCTGAAATGCCCGAATAATGGGGGTGGTTTCGTAGGGGAGACAGGGTCCGACATTGCGACCGCATAGACAGTGGCCTTGTTGAGGTACGAAATGGTAAAGGGGAACGAACAGAGTGCGAGTCGGCATTGAAGGAAGGCACATCGCTCATCGTGGGTTTGGCAGGAGAGATAGAAGTCACATCAGCCTGCGAGGGCACAACCGCTAATTGGGCGGACAGTGGTGGGGGGGCAGCCGGAGACCAAGGCATTGGCGAGAAGTAGATGCTAGCGGGGGACGTGCTGGTGGGAGAGGAAGTAGGGGTGCCTTGGAAGGCCTGGCTGAGCCCCGGCCCAAATCCAGGAGTAGGAGGTGGGACAGCGTCGGACCTGGAGCTGATGGTGGGAGCGCTGGCACCGGAGAAACCGAGGTTAAAGCGGCGAGATGGCGCTCCCACTCGACCAGCTGGTACAGAAGGGCGCAATTGGGCGAAATAGCTGGTGAAGCATCTTTGACACGCGTATATGCGTCGTGCATCCCACGTAGCGAGGCCAGCAGGGCCGGATGATGACCCAGTGCGGCCGATTGCATTACATAGGCAATCACCGCTGTTGCCGAGCGCGAAATACCACATTGACAGTGAACCAGTACAGCCGGCTTGCGTGGTGGCTCCGTAGGCAAGACGGGTGCCATGTCCAACTCATCGCTGGCCGGACCGGTGAGGACGCCTTGACTATCGACAGACAAGCCCAGGCCATCAGCAATCACACCACATGCGGCCGAAAACCCGCCTTGGGGTGCAGCCAGGTCCGGTTGATCGTGGGTCCATGGGAGAAGAACACATCGAATGCTCCATGGCCGTGACGAAGCTGGATCAGGAGGGAGAGTAGCTGTGCGCGTACCAGCAGGAAAACGTTCCGCCTGTCGCCGAAGGCGCAAGGGACGCGCGTAGATTGGGTGTGGACGAGGCGAGACGGAGAGGGGTGTGTGGGCTGCGCGGGGTTATGGGAGAATGCGGGGAAGGCACACAAGCTCCTGAAGCTGGATTAAGACCTGATGTGCCTGGAAGATTTGTTGCGTCTGTGGGAGAGCGGGCTGGCGCCAAGACGGGTGGGAACTTACACTCGCATGCGACTGTGAGGATGGTGGTGATGCCGCAGCGCGCGAGGACAGCCGGGTCATGTGCCGTTTGCTCGCCAGAAAGAAATAGACGGGGGAGGATTTGTACGGGCCCGGAAGCATACGCGCTAGTGGAAAGAGCCAGAGCGGCGTCCTCCCCTGCTTCGATGGAGAAGGCGGGTGTGGCAAGGCGACCAAAGGAGGAAGGGGAGACGCCAGCTGTGGCCAGGGGCGCCGCAATTGGTGCATGACTGCTAATTCCGGGCGCTAGCACGAGACGTGGCGGAGCGCGGCGGCGACGGCGGAGGCCAAGCAGAGTGTTGGATGCGTGTTCGCCGGGGCCGCGGTGCGGCGATGGAGAGCTGGGGGCGGGTGGGAGTGTGGACGTGGGCGTGGCGGTGGGAGTGGGAGTGCCGAGGGTGCCAGTTCGGGTGCCTAGTGGCAGCGAGGGACGGTGTGCGGCACGCGGGGGAGGCGGCGATGGGGCGAGCATGGGCGCCAGAGCAGGGAACGAGCAGGAGAAGGTGGTGGTGGTGATGGTGGTGATGGTGATAGCCGTGGCAAAGCCACTCGGCCCGGGGTGGTGTGTCTGGGTTGTGGGTGGTGGAGTTGGTATTTGACTACCTGGGTACGTATGGGGACTGGCCTGTACGTAATGCGTAAGCTGCACTTGGGCCGGGGGGTACGCGGTGGGGTGGCAGATCGGAGCCAGTAATTCGGAAACGTGCAATGTATTGTCAATAGCACCAGTAACTAGTAACTACCAGCTGGGAACCAGGAACCCTCTCGGATCTAACCACCGAAAACTGGGCGATAATCGATAGCCGGTGGCCGTACTAGCCCCATAATGGTGCCGGGCAGGCCAGGCCCCTCGTGTCCGTCTCGTGCGCTCGAGCATCCCGAGGGCCCCCCTGCACTCCAACGCCGGACTGGACCGGATCTGCCACATGCCCACCGCGGCCAGCTGGTTGCGTCTCTCGTCTTCAGACCGCGTGAGGCGTGCACGCGTGAACAGCGAACGTTCAGGCTGAACGTGCTGAACGGCTCAAGCCGAACGTTGAACGTTGAACCTCAGTTATATGGCGCAAGCTTCGGCGCCACAGCAGCTTCCATAACGCGTAGCTAGCGCCGCCCCACAGGCCTCGGCACCATCACGCGTCACGCGTCGTCATGCATTGCGATCAATGTGGGCCAGAGCATTGAATTCACTATTCAGGTCGTATATTTACTCTGAGTAACTGATGAGACTATGCTCCACCCCGTTTTTTCATTTCCGAGGTACCTGTGGCACCCCGAGCAACCTCCGCGGATCTATTCCACAAGGCAGAGCGCAGAGTCACTGATCATCGATCACCTCCCATCTCTTGCTATAGCCGACTTCTCCCAACATCTCTCTGGTCCATGTTGAGTGGACGAACTCTCAAAAAACCCACACACAGCGCACTCTCCACGAACACAAAAGCTCAGCTGCAACTACTGGCATATTACGTCGACCGGTTCCGGCGACCATATATCGGCAACTGGCACACCAAGCAGTGTAGCCAGCAAAACATGCCCCACGGGCCATGTCACAGCTCCGCAATCTCCAGACTGGGGCAGCAGGCCGCCAGCTTGGGTGTACACCACAGAGAGAAGGGACCTCTTCGAGCCCCACCACCAACCCACTGCGTATAGCATCACTATTACGCAGAGCCTATACCGCCACACCTTGCTCCACACGCAACTGTCACACTAAAATTTCTTGTCTTGTGGGGGCAGTATTTAATCCCTTCTTTCATCCTCTTTCCGTCCATTTTTCCATTTTGCCAGCTCTGCAGCCCGCACTTCGGCCGTTTATCTAACTCACCGGCGTGTGCATTTTCAGCGAGATTGTGGCATGTGACCCAGCTATCCAAAACCCAGAGTGGATGAGCCACAGTCCCACCCTATCAACTCCTCATAGGGTATAGTATATAGTGTCTAATCTGCAAACGCACGCGGTCTGTTGTGACCAATATATATAGGCATTAATCTGTTTTGGTACTGAGAATGCAACGAGCGTTATGCTGGGGGCGTATGGACAGCAGCCCCCATCCGTCGTGCGACACCCCCGTGGTTGTTGGCAACAATGATGCATGATGAGGTCACGTCTCGTGTCTTACGCATGGCCCTATATACCCCCTCTTATCATATGGAGAAAAAGGTTATATTTAGCAGGCTTATTCCCCACGAAAGGATGTTGTGGATTACCTGCGCTTTATCATACTTACTACCTCACTAAATATTCAGTCCGTCTCAATGGGAGCCCATTCATTGTTGGCACTGGTGTTGTTATGCCTTTAGCCGTGGGTACAAAAACAGGCCCTAATATTGTAGTCATGTGGTACGGAAAAGTAGAGAAAGAGAACCAAGTATATCGGTGAGGAGAGAAGTGCAAAAAAGCCCATATATCGTGACCAAAATGTGCCTAGTACATTTTGTATGTACAGAACAGAGAGGGTATAAAAAACGTATGAATGATGACATGAGCGCGATAAAGATGGGGGAAGGTAGCCCAGACGATAGACCTCGCCAGGATGAGCATTCTCTTCCTCTTGATTTCTGATGACCGATGTGAAAGAATTGTGGATGGACAACGTCAGGAGGAAGATCGAAAAAAGGAGTGTGTAGACATTTCCCCACCCTTCACCACGTTGATTTCTTGTTGGATGAGAAAAGCCCAGAGACTTGCAGCAAAAGAGGTTGGTCGTGTGAGGTGTCCCTCATCACGCCAAGACAGCAACTGCCACACCCACTATGCAGGCCGTTACCGCCGATATGTAGAGCGACCCAGCCGAGCTCGCCTTGGATGAAATGGTAGCGGCGTCGGAGGGAGCAGCGCTTGTAGTGTCAGTCCCTGCTGCCGGCGGAGGGGTAGGGGATGATGGGGATGATGGGGACAGGGTCTCCTGCGAAGATGCAGAAGGGCCTGAGAAAGAGGATTGGATGGAAGAGGGGTCTGAAGTAGAGGGGGACGATGCCGACGACGGTTTAGAGGGTGAAACCGGGGCAGGTAGTGCGGCAGTGGAAGAGTGGTGGAGGTGCGGGTGATGATGATGTGGTGGGGTCCACGTGGAAGAAGGATGGTAATGGTGATGGAATTGGGGGTGCGAATGGAATGGGACGAAGGCCAGGAGAAGTATGATGATGGTGATGGCTGTGATGGTGGTGAGAAGTAGACTGTTGGGTGTTGTGGCTGGAAGAAGAGGAGCTGGGGCTCGCAGTAGAAGAATTGTGGGTTGGGGGAGAAACTTGGCTTGAGGATGAAGATCCCCCGCACGTGTTAGGCAGGACGGCCGGAGTAGCACCCGACTGTGCCACTGCACCCGTGGAGTCGGTCAGCTGAAACTCAAGTTGAATGTTGGGCTGGCTGGGAGTGAAGGTATAGCTGGTGCCCTGCAAGTTGGGAACCATTTGGAGCACGTTATTGCTGGCGGCGCCGTTCGCGTAGGTGTGGACGCTGAGCGTGTACGGTCCCTGCCCGCCTGTCCAGGTGAGCATGACAGGAACGCACTGATGATGGACGCAGACATCATGAAACAGGAACAGAGGGGGGTCAGCGAGTCGATCTCTGGAGAGTGTAGTTTGATCCTGGTGTGACCCTGCCAGCGCAAGCATGAAAGAATGCATGCACACCCTCGAAGACGAGAGCGACTACTAATATGGCGCAAAACAACGAACGTACCTGGAGCAGAGCAGTGGTGGGGGTATTGATGGTGAACGACTGCGCCACGGTGGCGCCGGTGACGGCGAGCATGGCAAGGATGGCACGACGCATCATGGCGTCTGTTGGCGAGGGAAGAGAGGGGCAGTCTGGACGGGGAAAGCGAAGGTGGTGGTGGTGGCGGGTAAAGCGAGGTGCGTATATACGGAGAGCCAACATGCAGGCCAATAAACAAGCCCACCGGAGAGCACAGCGGCTGTGTGCGGCGGTGGGCAACCGGAGGGGGCGGCTCGACAGAGGCGGGCACGGGTGGTGCAGGCAGGGGGGCGCTGTTAACGCCAGCGGCAGAAGACGGCAGCGCGGCCGGCAGACGATCCACGTTCTGTTGGTTTCAAAATGTGGATCCCAGTGCCAGCAAGCATCACTAGCACATCACCTCATCGCCCAGCTGAGCTCAGCGGTTGATCGTGATCACCGATCATCTCTTGCCGCTTACCGGCTACCCCACAAGCTTGCGTTTGCGTGCTCGTTCGATTGGCCAACCGCTTCCCACCCTCGGCACTATCCAAGCTGTGTTTCTTTCCTCCACGTCCAGCACATCCGCCTTGTTTGTGCCATGGCAAGCGCTGCCCCTGAGCAAGCAGCAGCAGAACCCAGACGCTGGTGGCGCTTCCTTTCGCCGCCACAGCTAGCACTCGAATTGGAGAACAAGGGCTCGGTGGCCCGCGACCACTTGGCGCTGGAGCGTACCTTTCTCGCCTGGCTCCGCAGTTCGGTCGCACTTGTCTCGGCGGGAATTGCCATCACACAGCTGTTCAAGATCCCCGATCTTTCCTCCTTTGACTCCACATGGGGATCGGATCCTGAAGCGGAAGCTGCCTTCGCCTCCTCCCTCGCCCTTTTCGCCCAGAGCCTTACCGATCCGCTGGAACAGCAGCGTGCGCTCCAACACCTGTTATCTGTCCCTCCTCCTGCCCCGTCTGGGTCCTGGCCACTGGAAAGGATGTACGTCTCATTTCTTCCTGTTCTATCTTTGGGCCCGAGGAAGGAAGTCTGACCCACCCTGTGGTGCAACGTTCAGCGGCAAGCCGCTCGGCGCTTCGTTTATCGGGCTGGGCATCGTGGTCATGCTGCTGGGTACTGCCCGCTTCTTCCGGGTCCAGGCACAACTTACTCGGGGTAGATTCTCCCCAGCCGTGTAGAGGTATCCATCAGTGCGTTGATCACGTTTACTCTGCTGGTCTCGACGTTGGGGGTACTGTTGGGCCTGCGGCTGTCCTTCTCTTAATCTCTCGCATGTGCATGGGCCCTTCTTTCTTGTCGATCCACTTGGACAGTGCCACCACTATCTCTTTGATGTGATGCTACCTGTATTTGAATGCTTAGAGGGAGAAGAGCTCAGAGGAGAACCAGCAGAGAGAGAGAACTCTTCCGTCTACTGAAAAAGGCGACAGAGAGGAGCCATTAATCAGGCACTCAGCTCAAGTGCCATGTCCAAACAGTCGAACAGTGCTGTTTTCCGAAGTGAGGACGTTAAGAGATTCGGTATATGTTGGTTGTGCATGAAGCTAAATACAAGCGAAGTAATGGTTATGGCTTTATTTATGAAGTCGAGGGAGGTTACCCGCGGATAAGAGCGTGCGTCCAGGTGGAGAGGGGGCGACAACTGCGCTTTGGGGAAGGAGATGCGTGATACAGACTCACCACCATCTGAATCGTGTGTGTTGAAGAATAAACTAGAACGTCAGCGCGCCAGCGCCATCATTAATACAGACACGATGTGAACGCGATGACCCATACAGTCGCATATGCCCCAACCATACCATACATTGCTGATCACGGCAGAGACCACAGTTACAAAACGCGTACAGTAAAAGAACCATTGATAGCACGGAAAAAAGTGAGATGAAACACCCCACGTTTTCTACTCGAGCTTGAGCCCAGCGTTGTTCCAGGTTTCCAACACGGACTCCCTCAAACGCAGCAGGCCCTTCTCGATTTCGTCGAGTGGGACCAGCGAAAACGAGAGGCGGACGTAAGGACTCGTTTCAACGTTAGGCAAGAACGAATAACCCGGTACGGCCAGCACGCCTTTATCGAGCGCAAGCTCCGCAATCATCGCGTTCGAGTCGCCCTCGGCCGAAGTAGCCGTAGCAGGCAGACGGCACTTGACGAAGAAGAACATGCCCGCATTGGGCTCAACCCACTCTGCCACGGCCACTTGCTTGCCTCCGTTGCTCCCTAGAATTTTTTCAAGTGCAGCAGAGAACACTTGACGTCGCTCGAGGTAGAATTGGGCAACCTTGTCGCAGTGTACGAGGAAGGTGTCCAGACCCCACTTGGCAAGGATAGTTTGCGCCACGACCTGGGCAGTGTACGATGGTTGCAGCTGGTAGCAGGCCGTCACCCCATCAATGGCTTCAATCAGTGGAGTGGGACCCGTAGCAAAACCAATACGGAAGCCTGCCGCCATAATCTTGCTGAGCGAGTCAAAGCGCAGCACTCGTCCGTCTCCCCAGGTCGCGACATCTTCCTGCTCCAGAGCAAGGTAACTCTTGGGCCGTGGGCGGGTAAGGGGATCCCCGCCCAAGTTCTCAAACGAGAGGAAGTAATACGGGTCGTCCTCAAAGAGAATTAACCCAAACTCACGAACGATTGCTAGAACTTCACGCTTGCGCTCCTCGTCCGCACTTGCCCCACTCGGGTTGCCACCGGTGGGAATCGTGTAGATCACCTTGGGGAAAGCAAGCTGCTTGGTGCTCTCGGCTTGGTGCCAGTTCTCCAGCGTCGCGCGCAGCACCTTAGCCGACAAGCCACGAGAGTCGGTCGGTACACTGTGCACCTTGGCGCCCATCGTACGAAGTGCACCAATAGCTCCTCTGCCAAATAGAAGACGTAGACCAACTGTCAGAAATTGATCACATGCAAGTAGATATATAAAAGATGAACACGCACGGAAACGTGGGACCCTCAACCAAAACCGTGTCGCCAGGGTCTGTGAACGCCATGAAAGCCTTGCAGATCAGGTCCTGCGAGCCATTGCCGGTCATGGTGGACCAGGGAGTGTGGACACCAGGGTTCTTGGGGTCTACATCGGGCTTGCCATGGAGCTTCTGTTGGAAACCCCTCAAAATCTGGACAAAGGGAGGCATGCCGCCAGACATGCCGTACTGCAAGCTGGCCTGCAGGTCTTTGGTGGCAATTTCGACCCGTCTCAGAGGCACCAGTATGGGGGTTAACAACGTCGACGGTCATTCCGCGCACTGGGAAAGCGTCGGGGTTGGGCTTGCCCGCAAGGAAAGAGACCATATCTGGCACAAACTCATAGTGGAACAAACCACGGATAGCGGGCTTGGGCCATGCTTTCATTTTGGCCGAGAAGTAGTCGGCATAATTGAGGTGGACAGCAGGCGAGGGCTTGCGAGTCGAGGAAGTGGACATGATGGCGGTAGGAGGAGAGGCTGATCCTGCGAATGTGGGAGGAGAGGGGGGTAGAGGTCGTTTGGGAGCGGGATACGGCCTTTATACGGATGGCATAGATAGTTGTCCTGATACCACGCTACCGGCTCAACAGGTGGCTCCGATCGTTGTCTTTTCGTCGACCTCACCCGCACCAGATTTTTCTCCGTGCCGTGGCCTGCCGCGACTAGCGAGGCATTGAAGATGATTAATGACTACTGGGGAACCTGGGGGTGGCTGGCTGTCCTGTCACAGGGCAGCTGCTAATCGATAACGCATGAGCATGGCATGAGCGCTCACTCAGTTGGCCTGTCGCCCTATGGGGCTTTTGTGGGCTCGTTCGGCGTGAGCGCCTGAGGCTGAGCGCGCTCAACAACTCGGGTGCCTGTCTGGGAATCCAGCCCATGCGCCGCTTCGACTTGGGCGCAGCGCCGAGGCTCAGCAAGTGAGCCTCACTAGTGACTGCTCCGCCTGGCGCATCCGCCGGCGTGGCGTAGCCGAGCCATGATCCGAGAGCGTGGCGGAGAAGCACTCCCGGAACGCTTGCCGCCTCCGTCGGGCCGACTGTGGCCGCGGTTTGCCGCGAATTGAACATTACATCTGCTTACCTACGCACACAGCTTGCACGGGCGGCCAGGGCGGAACACGCGACGCGCCACATAGGACTGGGATTTGACATCTGCGTGGGCGAGGCGTCTGACGCGACTCAACCTGGACTGCAACAGCACTCGTCTTGCTTTACGTCGACCACGAGTGAAGAGCCCCCATCCTGCCACCCCCACCCACCCCCCACCATGGTCCGACGCAGTGGAAAGGACAAGGCCCGGATGATCAAGGCCCAAAATGTCGCCAGATCGGCCGAGAGCATGGCCCAGCGAATGGCCGAGGCACGCCGCCGCTTGGGCCCCACCGCCGAGTCGCTCATCAGCGCGCCCTTGCCAGCGACCACGCCAGCCATCGTTACTGAAGCTCCCACTCCTAACATCATGGCTGGATCAGTTCCAGAGCCAGCACCAGCACCAGCACCAGCGCCTGCGCCAGCGCCTGCACCAGCGCCTCCGCGTGCACCGGTACATGCGCCGACGCCTTCACCTGCACTTGCGCTACCGTCTCCATCGCCACCAATTTTAGCCCCCTCTGCGCCAACCCCTGCCCTCGCCCCTTGAAACGAGCTAGCCTCGGCGCGTCTCACGATAACTCCAGACCTCCTTCCAAATTGCCCCGGAATAGCACGGGGCCAAACGCGTTTGACGTGCTCGACCCAGCAATTCAGAAGCGATTTGGACTGCATGCGAGCGTCGAGGACTGGCTCGATGCCATTGCTTTAGGGCGTGGTAGCAGCAGGTTTCTCCTTGCTCAGGTTGATCGCAGTTCAACCGATGGACAGACTTTCCAGCTTACAGTTCGCAGCCTAGATCCCGATGGATCAAGTGACTTCCGAACTCTTCCTCTGTTCTTCCAGGGCGGCATGGTTGGCCGATTGTCCGCTTGGTTCAACCACATCACCGATGTCCATGGCGGTCCTCAAGCGCCTGATCCCCTTCATGTTATCATCTGTGGCTGGTCTGCCGCCATTGTGAAACGCCAAGACAAGTGTTCTTTGGCCGTCACGTCTTATTCCCCGGGTGCACCTGCATCGGCTGGATATCGCGCAACCAAGCCAAACCGATCATTTTTGAAGACCCACTCAACGAACGGGGTCGTATTATCTACGACAGCGACGATGCTGCCTGGGCCGCCTTTCGGAGGAATGCCAATCCGAGTTTGTCATCGACACATGCAAACCGAACCCCTCCCTATTGGTTCGGCCCATAATCAGCGCACTGAATCCTCCAGTGAACCCTTTGACTTTGACACTCCGGTGAGTTCTGGACGAGTTCATAAGGGATCCATCTCTGAGATGCAGCAGCCACCGTCCCCCATACCCGCAAATCGTTCTTTCCTGGGAGGGTCCCAACCCTCATACCCTGCAACCACAACACTTGGACAGCCCTCATACATTCCAAAACCTTTCTGTCCTTGTTGATATCCCGACGAAGAATCACTTCTGGCAGGGGGCGTAGAGCCGCTCAGCGACGATCCTGAAATGCGGTCCATAATATTGAGTCCTGTACGTTTTCCATTCTTGATTCGCAACTGCTCGGCAACTGACCTGCTCCTATAGACGAGGTCGTACATGCCCTTCAGCAAGTTTGTACCCGCCAACGGTTGAATATCATGGCGTGGTTGAATCAAGTAACGAGATCACCCGCGCCAGCACGGGAAGCAGGGTGCGTGTGTGATCTTCCATCCACGTGTTGCGACACTATTCTGACTATTACCCTCCTTGCACTGGTGCCCAGACTACAATCTACAGTGCAGGTACGTGACAACTCTATGACCACCATCGAGTTCGTGCAAATCTGGCGCAAAAGCGTCGAAGACCTCAAGCGCCCGAAAGTGGGGATGTAATTATCGCCATTGGTGCCGTTGTCAAGGTTAACAATAAAGCATCATCAGGGCGCATGCTCCAAGCCACACTGTACAGCGACTCCGTGCCCAAGCCCGCAATCTAATTGTGGGCCATTCTATCTGTCGCCCCTGATGGCCAGCTTGCATGGAGCAAGAGCAGCAAGGTTCTGGTTTTGACAGAGGGGAGAAGGTGCACGCCAAGAGTCTCGCACTTTGGGGGCGCAGAGCTTGGCGGAAGCATGTTTGACAATGCTCACTAGGCCACATTCGCCAGTCCGTCACGCTCGACAAAGTACTCCGAGACCACTTTACACTCACAGTTGAGGTAATTGGACTCCAGGAAGGAGCAAAAAGATTGGGTGACAGATTATTGCCTAACGTCCACTTTGAAAAGCGCACGATCAACATCTATACTCTTTCCTCAACGATGGCGCCCCTCCACCTCCTCATATCCAAACCATACGGATGGTGTGGGTGGCGGCGAGTGGCTGAGGTGATTCTGTATGCAGACTCGATGTTCCTGCTTCACAATGACGTGGTGGCAAGATCTTTTACCTCACCAACGCCCCGTTGCCGACTAGTGGCGCCACCAATGTTGGAAATCACGCTTGGCAACTTTGCTCCGATGGGGCCAAAACACCCGATTTGATGCCCATGTTCTTACTAGTTCTCACGAGTCCTACACAACGGCTAAAGGAGTGCGTTTCCCTCTCTGGTTTTCCCATTCGTTGGCTGACTTTGCTTGTAGGCGCAACGCGAGTACCTAAAGGGTGAACGAGGGTGTGCTGGATCAACTGACTTGGCTCGCTTGCCCAAGTCCCCTCCTGCCCCGCACCCACCCCACCACAGCCGCGCTTGAGCAATGATCTAGTGGTGACCAAACGGCAAGCCACCGCGGGCGCACTCCTCGGGCACGCCCTTATGGAATCCTAGAACCCTCTCCATCTCCGCCCACATAATGGGAACATGCTGCCCCGTCCTCCGCTCCGGGCTCTGGCGCCCCAGGTCCACCCGCGTTCTACCGGTGGAGAAGGCCCTGCGAAGCAGGGTCAACCTGCACACCCTGCCTTGGCCAGTGCCGCTTCCTTTCGGGATGCAAGTTTTACGGCCAAGAGCAAGAAACCTCTTCCGACTGGAGGGGCTTCTGTCAGGCAATGCTCCGGGCGTGTTGGATATGATTGACCACTCTGATTTGGCCCAGCATTTCGACTCTCAATCGCCCATTAACTTCCCTTCAACCGTGCCTTTCGTCCGGATCTGATGGGGAAAGGCGGGAGATGGACCGCGATGTGCCTCGGCTATCTTTGTGTGTACATCTTGTTGTTTTTACGTGACGCGCATGTCAGGAGCATGGCTGTGACGACGGGCAATTGCAATAGTGACCATGGGCGCGAACATGCAACGCTGCCTTCTTTGGGTTCCACCCGTTTTCCCCGCCATCTCGACCGTTTTTCTACCTTTGATGTGGCACGTAGTTCCAAATTCCATGGGCGAGACGGCTATCCTGTCGACCACCAGGGAACGGGAAGTGACTGGCCGACATTCGCATCAATGTAGCCGCGTCTGTCAGGGTGGGTGGATACAAGTGGTGGAGCACTGCCGGGAGAGTCGCATTGCCATCACGCATCATGCATCAGCATCAGCATTCAATAATTCAATATTCAATTCTGGCGTTTAAACTTTAATCAGCCGCCCCAGCTGGCAACATTCACAGCATGGACTACCCAATCCGCCCGGGCGCAATAACGCAGCCCGAGTGAGATATAGGGTTGCAGGTACTGTGCCCCATGCCTTCAAGCCCTACCCACACAGGCTCGGGCGTGTTGGCAGGCTTTCGGGGCGAAGGCCCGGCGGTTGCTTAACCCCCTCACACCACCCCCAATGGCCACGACGGTCCCCTCTCACGAGTTCGATCCTGCGCCCCGAGGCCATCGCCAAGAAGGCCGCCGCCGAGGACGCAGTGAAGGCTGAGCTCGCCGCCAAGGCCGCCGAGGCCAAGAAGGTACGTCGCTTCCATCCGGCCTGCAGGGTGGGATCATTGACGGGCACACCTCCGTCCGATCATCCGGGAGCGGGCAGCTATGATGCATCACAACCACTTTGATGGCTAGCCCTTACTTTGCGATGTTGCCTCAATTCATACCATCTTTCGGGTCTGAGCAGCCCGCTCCCGGACCATGCCCGTCATTTGTCCCAACCCTGCCCTCTGCCAACGGCAGCATACGATGACTTGGGAACTGACGTGTTGTTGCCGCTTTCCAGGCCGCCCAAGGAGACCCGCGAGAAGATCTGAAGCGCAACGAGGCGTACATTGCCGAGTACGCTGCCGCGGACGCGGAGGAAATCAAGAACCGCGTGTGGCTAAGGCCGCTGGCGACTTCTACGTCCCGGCTCAGCCCAAGGTGGGTGTTTTCGTTCGTCTTCGCGGTATCTGCAACATCCCTCCCAAGCCCCCAAGATCATGCAGCTGCTCCCCTCATCCAGGTGAACAACGGTGTCTTCGTTAAGCTTACCAAGGCGACTGCCCAGATGCTGGCAGCAGCTGATCGAGCCCTACGTCACGTACGGCACGCTTCGCTCGCTACGATCCGCCTGCTGTACAAGCGTGGCTACGCCAAATCAACGGCCAGCTCCCCCATTTCGGAACAAGGTGATCCAGTCCCAGCCTGAGCAAGCTTGGCTTCCTCTCGGTTGAAGACCTCGTCACGAGATCTACACGGCCGGCCCTCACTTCAAGCAGGTCACCACCTTCTCTGGCCGTTCAAGCTGTCCAACCCTACTGGCGGCTTCCGTGCCCGCAAGCTCAAGCACTTTGTCGAGAACAACGGTGACACGGGTGACCGCGAACACTTCATGCCTGCCCTCATCAAGCGCATGGCGTAAGTTGGAGGTTGGTTGGACACCCCTTGTTGGTCGCGGTTTTGACTGTGAGCGTGCTCTTGTGTCGCATGCATTGTGGCGCAAGCCGACCCTGGATTTGGCGCTGAACCGGGGCGCAAGGGTACTCACTTGGCTCCCCGACTCTGAAAATAGGCCTGGTTTCCTCCCGCCTTGACCAGGCTTAGCACTCCATGCCACATCAGCTATGGGATTGTCATGGCCGTCTGAATATGAATGTAGAGCCGTAGTTGAACCCGCTTGTGTTCGTGTGTGCTGGAGAGGCCTTCGAAGCGAGAGATTGAGCAAAGGGGCATCAACGTCAACATCAACATCATTAACCGTCCACCCGTCGCAGGTTCTACCAAAGGCACTAGTGGACGAGGTACGTTGCATGGGTCAGTTTTTGTGCGTTGGCCCCGCTAACGGGCATGGAGAAGTGTGATCACGTCTTAAGAGATAGATACACTTTGAGCTGGCCCAGACCACCTTACCTGATTCGGCAGCCAACCCTTGTCTTCAGTCAGTTCAGTCGTCTTCACTGCAGCATTCTCTTCTGCTCCTACTCAATTCGTCATTGTGCCCAAGCGCCCAGCACCGGTTCCTGCACTTATTCCACACACATTCTATAGTCCGACGGCCCCGAACGCCCAGGGCTGAAGCTGCTGAAGTGAAGGAGGGGAGGGAAGCGCGGTGACAACGAACCAATTGAGTCGGTTGCTCATATTGCTATTCTCGGAGATACTCTACTAGCATTTAGTTGTTGCAGAATGTACAACAAGGACAAAACAACTCTGGCGCCATCCAAAAGACAAACCCTCCTCTGGCAAGGGGTGCAAGGGGTGAAACACGTCCAGAACGCAGGCCTGAAAGCGACGCTGTCCGTGCTCACCGCAACTTTACCTAGCTGCTGGTTGGTATCACCTGTGGAGTGCATCCGTACAGTCCAGAGGCCTATTAGGAGATGCCGACCCGCACCGCATGCCTACCTTTTTGTCGCAGATGTCTGGTCCTATACAATCAGAGTCGGCCTCTCTTCTGCGTCTCGCAGTGATAATCCTCTACTTTTGGAGGAACGCCCTTCCCCCCCCCCTCGAAAGAGAGGGGAGCAAAAGAGTCAACATGAAGACACAGCAAATGAAAGAGGAGGGGACAGGAATATGAGAAAGAGAGGGATGAATAAGGCTCGCACAACAGCCAACCGCGGTATGCAAGAAGCATTATACAATGCAGGCATGCTGATCCGTGCCTTGGCACCGGCCTCTGGGCATAATTTGAGATGCCCGTCGACAACGGACGATATGATGATTGGCGCCATGGTTCTCACGACCAAACCCAACGCCGGTATTGAGAGCATCTACCTCTTCTTGCCTTTACTTCAAGGCCACAGTGATGATGAGTGGTTCTCCTTTTCTCCCAAAATTACCCAATCGTGCCCGCGCTTTTGCAATGACCCCTCAAAATATATCCCAAGGAATACGATGTAAAAGGAGTCAGTCAGACTTCACCCCCTCTACCCGTATTTCCCCGTGGTTCCCCAAATGGCCAGCTCTACGCCGCTTTCTCCCCGTTTCGTTGCTGCCGTTGGCTGGATCTAGGGAGACTTGGTCGGCATTTGTGCTTATTCGCCATGACGCCATCCTCATGAAGTGAACACGCCTTCGAAAAAGTACCGTAACGCCGGAATGAAAAAAGTCACTCCCGCTCAGGCAGCCAAGTCGATAATGGGCGTTGAAGAGGTTGTGTTCAAGCTGCTTAAGCATGACTTAAAGAAGCGATGTTTTCACAACCCACACCACTCCGTTTTCCTACTTACTACTCAGAAAACATCCGATAGTACTTCTCTCGATCGTGTGTCAGATCTGAGATATGTCGATGAAGCCGAGGCAGCTGGAAGTAAGTCCTGGTGCATTAGTTTATCCGGATCATTGCATGTGTATAGCAGGCCTATGGAATGTATCTATTCCGTTGATTTGCCGAAAAGATCTCAAGATCGACGTAAAACACACATTGAAAGCAGAGTGCCAGGCCGAAGTTGACCTTGTGTCGCGTATATGATAGGGCAGCGGGCCGTGAGCCACCCGTGTGTCAGACTTTGGCGTTCCTCTTAATTCTTAGTTGGTACCTGTCTTTTTCTTGACGGCTGAGTGGTAGATACGTCTTCGTCTCCTATAATCGACGTTTAGTTTACAACGGCCCCATCCAGTGGTACTAGTAGAGATATAGGATGGCCAAAACAACTGATTGGAACGTGAATAAGAGAGCTGTCGCATGTGAGATCTGAGATGCAAGAGTTGGTTGCACATGTGGATTATCCGCCGGATACCATGATGAAGAGACAGGCCACTAATTAAGGCAAAGGGTAGTGAATATGCTGGGTAACATGTAACAGAGTGAAAGATTGGGGGCTAGGGTGAAGTACTAGACCGGGCGATCAATGGGTGAGCGCGATGAATCGGTCACACCAGTGAGAGCCCAGAACCGCGGTTGTCCGTTAACTGAGAAGTAGCTACGCTACCAAGCTAAGGACGATTGCACTGTGCAGGGTGGGAACAGTCAGAGAAAGCTTCTTGTAAGCTCCTGACGCTAGTCCAACCTTCAATGCAACAGGGAGAAGAGGAAGGAGGGGAACGAGGGCGCGACGGTAACCAATCCGGAGCGCGCGAGTCGCGGAACTCTATAGCCAGTTCCGCTTGCAGCGACATGGCCGACCCAGCCATCACCACCAAGTGGTGCCACATGCCACCACACTCCAACACAGAGGCCTGTTCACCGCCGCGTTATCGACTATCGATCATGTTCTAGCGGCTAATGTACCCAGCTGGACTCCTCTATGCCCTGATATTTTCGTGAGGGTATAAAGTTGGAGGTGCATGTGGGACCTGTGGAAAAGAGGCAAAATGGAGATGGGTATCCCAGAAGAACCTGTTACGCTGGCTCACCCGGGGTAGCTAGTAGGTCCGCTTGGCCAGGGAAGCTGGAGACCATCGCACCAACCCTGCACACCGCCGAGCATACACGTGTGCGCAAGCGTGTGTCACATGTCATGGATGAAATAGTTTGTCATTCACGTCATCCGTCATTCATGCGCTGCTGCTTTGATGTGGCGGCATGCAGCTGGATGTGCCGCACAAGAGCACCGCATGCGTCCACGACGCCTGGCTGGCGTAGCGCCTCTGCCGCAACCACAATGGCATGTGCAGCGGCACTACGCACTAGTCACTAGGTGCTTGCTATATACTCCTACTAGTTACGTGACGCAGGCCTGCTCGCCACGGCGCCTGTGTCTTGTCTCCCTGCATCGTCTGCCCGAACATGGGAGAGCCTTCTGGTCCGCGTCCGGGGGCAGCCGGTCGGTCAGGTCAGCCGTATGCCCCGTCGGCACACAGGCGCCCTGCGCGGAGCTGACCCCGCCTGCAGTCTTTAAGCTTTAACGTTTAACGTTTAACGTTTAACGTTTAACGTTTAACGTTTAACGTTTAACTGAAACGCAGGCAATGGGGCTGAGCATGATCGACGATTGGCACGCGTCCCCGGCATGGGGTGAGTGAGGAGAGAGAGCACAGGCGGGAAAGCAGTACGGGGCAGTTGGCGTGTGTTGCTCTCGCCCCCAGCCATGCCCACTCCGTGCTGGCTCGCAAGGGCCAGTGCTGACTAAGCTAGACACCTCCGTCCCATGGCACCACCCCTCTCATATATATCCCCCCTCCGCCACGGTCATCCGTCAGCGCATCTCTCCTCTGTCCACCTCCTCCGTCCTTTTCTCCCCTCTCGCCCCCTCTTCCCCCCTCTTCCTCCTCCTGCCCCGCTCCCTCTCCCACCTTCACGTTCTTTGCCCACCCCCCCCCACGGTTTCTCCTTACATATCTCCCCCCGCCCCACCATGCTTACCCGCGGCGTTCTCCTCCTCGCCGCCTCCTCCGCCGCCCTGGGCGCGCGCGTGCTCAGTGGCGCCAAAGTCAACCCCCACGCGTACCAGTATATCTCCTACCACCGAGGCCCACCACGCGCGCGAGATGGAGTTCACCATCTACCTTCCCTCGGCCGACGATGCTGGCCTGGACAAAAAGATGCACGAGATCGCTCTCAACCGTGACCTGCCCTGGTTGACCGACGAAGAGTTGGGCGAGTACGTGCGCCCCGAGGCGCACCACATTGCGGCGGTGCAGAAGCATCTTGAGGCCCATGGTGTCCCGGACCATGCGTTGACCTGGACGCCCCATCAGGACCAGGTCAAAGTCAAAACGACCGCCAAGACCGTCAAGGCCATGTTCCCTGGCACCGAACTGCACCTCTACAAGTTCCGTGACGCCACCGACATTCTCAAGTCCCACGCCGTCTACATCCCCGACCACCTCGCTGCTGCCGTGTCTCATATCTCCTACTTGGCCGACTTCCCCGTCCCGCGCGGCTCGGCCGTTCGCGCCCCCGAGCACCTGCAGAACAAGAAACGTGCTGACCTCGCCGTCCCCGCTCGGCACAGCAAGCACGGCAAACGCTTCAATCGCGCCCACAGTGGTCCCGTCATGGCCCCGATTCAGCTGCAGCCTAATAGCACAGGGGTCAAACCGGCCAGCCTCTTCAAGGGGGTCCACCTGCCTGAACAACTGACTGGATGCAACGAGGACTTAATTCCGGCTACCTGCCTGCGTCACTACTACGGAACGTACGACTACACGCAGAGCCTCGAAAAGAACCACCGCCCTTCTTCTTCCGATCCGCCCGATACCACCATCTTTGGTTACATTGGAGAGAACGCCAACCAGAAGGACCTGACGACCTACCTCAAAAAGTTCCGTCCCGAGGCGGCCGATTACAAGATTGAGATCCAGGATATTTACGGTGCTTACACCAACGTTTCGAATCCCACCGGTGAGGCGCAGCTGGACATTCAGATGGGTACGTTGGTATTCCTTGTTTTTGTGCTGGCTGCCATGCACGCAGAATGCTGACTTTGGCCTCCCCTCTTTTTTCTCACCCTGCTTTCCCCCTGCAGTCGTCGGCCAGTCCTGGCCCCTGGAGGCCAAGTATATCAACCTCGGCACGCCCGACGATCCGCAGGACATTTTCCTCCAGACGTTTGACTGGCTGCTGTACGATGATGGGAAGGATCAGCGGCCTGGTGTGGTGTCGATTTCCTACACGTCGGACGAAGATGGCATGTCCATTTCAGGTGCGAACGAAATGTGCAACTCGGCCAAGAAATTGACGGCCTTGGGCACGACGATCGCCGTCTCGACCGGGGACAATGGCGTGTCGGGCGCAGGGGCGCAGGAGAAGGAGTGGTGTGCGGCCGATGGCGGCAAGCACCCCTTTATTCCGCTTTACCCAGTCACCTGCCCCTACATTCTCGCCGTGGGCGCCAACCGTGGGTTCAATGGGATTGCCGACGGCGAAGCGATGGTCAATGTTAGCGCGGGCGATGGAGGCGCCTCCAGTGGCTTTTACTCGGGCGCCGGTCGCTCCAACATTTTCTCCCTGACCCAAGCCCAGTACCAGGAGGACGACGTGCAGCAACTGTACCAGAGCATCGCTGACTCGCCCACCGAACCGTCCTACATGTACAACCACACCGGTCGTCTCTACCCGGATCTGACCATGAACGGCTGGTGGGCCGATGTGATTGTGGGCGGTAAGGTGAATGGGATTGGAGGCACGTCCGCCTCGACACCCACCACGGCGGCCATTTTGGCGTTGGTCAACGATGCGCTGGTACGCAAGGGCAAGTCGCGTCTGGGCTGGATCCACCCGCTGCTCTACTCGTCCCAAATTCACGAGGAAGCCTTCAATGACATTTCGCTCGGCGGCTCCTTTGGTTGCAACCCCATCACGACCGACAACGATTACGGTGTGATGTATGTCGGCGCCCAGGCTCGGACCGGATACGACAGTTCGGCGGGCTTGGGCTCGTTCCGGTTCAAGAATCTGGTCCGCGCTTTGGGGGTTTTGTAAACTCTCTCGGTTCATCTCCTTGGGCAGATGCTATATGCCAAAGGACTGATGTGGGACTAGGAGCTGTGCTGATGCCCGTTGCGGTGTTGCGATTGGCACACTCTTTCCCGTCGTCTTGTCATTTCTCATGTGCCTGTATTTACTTGATCCGTCCAGCTTCCTCTTCGCCTGTTCGCCAGAGCGAGGGCTGGGGAAAGGGGATTGGATGGTATGGTTCGTTTCGTATATATATGTTGGGATTCTCTCTCTGTAGCATGCTGTGTCTAGCACGCTCTCTTCTATGATGGCTAACATGGATGCGCACCTACCGGCTTTCTTTGTTCTCCTCTTCTCTTTCTGTGTTTGATCCCAATGATTCCTACTCTTCAGTGATTTTGTGTGGCTTGGTTGCCTCGCATGGTCGTTTCTGACGGATAGAAGGAGACCGATGGGAAGTCCACCTCTGGTTGGCGTGCGGCCGGGGCGGCGCATGCCAGAGGCAGATTGCCTACGTGGCCGCAGCCAGCAGGGCATCGGTGCAACGGGTGCAGCCCACGACAACCCGCATCACGCATCCCGTCGGATGCATGATGCATGACAGATCAGGGGCAGGCCCAACCCTACTGCGCACGGCTTCTTCTTGACGGATGGAACCCATTGCGGCAGACAGCGCCAGTGCCGTTCTGCGGGGGCTGGGCCCTGCGAGGCAGCGCAGCGCAGAGCAGCGCCGTGCTGCCGCCCTCGCGCGGCCGCCTGCCCGACTGGGCCTGCTTGTTCTCGCTTCCGCGCCCGTTCTTCGATCGGCCCACCACCTGTGTCCCCCTCCCTGTCCCTGTCCCTGTCCGCGTCTTTACCATGGTCCGTCCCGCCGCTCCCATCCCCCCTCCCTGAGGCATCCGCATTGCGTGCACTACTAACCTCCGATGCCCTTTCCAGTCTGACGACGAGAAGCACAATGTCGAGTTTGAGTCGGCCAACGCTGGCGCGTCGCTGACGTTCCCCATGCAGTGCTCGGCGCTGCGCAAGAACGGCCATGTGGTGATCAAGGGCCGTCCGTGCAAGATTGTGGACATGTCGACGTCCAAGACGGGCAAGCACGGACACGCCAAGGTGCACCTGGTTGCCGTTGATATCTTTACCGGCAAGAAGCTCGAAGACATTTCCCCCTCGACGCACAACATGGAGGTGCCCAAGGTGACGCGGACTGAGTACCAGCTGGTCAACATTGACGATGGCTTCCTCAACCTGCTCACCACCGACGGTGACTCGAAGGACGATGTGCGTGTTCCCGAGGGCGAGTTGGGTGACCAGCTGCAGGCCGACTTTGACGATGGTAAGGACCTGATGGTCACCATCGTCTCGGCCATGGGGGAGGAATCGGCGTTGGCGTTCAAGGAGGCGCCCCAGGGCAAGTAAACTCGCCTTGTCACACGAGATTGACTGCGCTTCTTGGTCGCGTCGAAACACATCTCTATGCATGACTAGGTACTTGCTCCTTCTTCGGCGCGCTCTTGGGCGGGGACATGTGGTGCTTGCAATAGTTCTCCTTGGCAGTCTTCCTTTTGGTTCGCCATCCTGTCTTCTAGTAGCGACTCGAAGCAGATGATTCAAACGCAGGTTGGGCATCCCATAGGAAGGAGTACGTTCGTGAGAGCTTCGCGGAGAATGAATAGCCAGTTGTACCATCGACCATTCGCAGTGGATGAAGAACATTGAATGCCAACAGTAGCTGGAGAGCAGAAGACAGCGCTCGACGCCGGCACCGAACAAGATTGGGATCGAGCAACGCTTGAAGTCCTCGTTTCGTATAAGCGGGGTCGACACGCCTCAACGCGTCAAGGTAGCCCCCATCTGCGCGGGCAGGCACACGCACGTGGAAGTAGCTCGAGCGGAAAAGAAAGGCGCCCGTGTTCAGCAACGCCAAGGGTGTGGGGGGGAGGGGGTTGAGGAAGGCAGCTGTACCCATCAGGTGGAGGGAGACGACCACCGAGCCGAGAGGAAATGACTCATGGAGCGCTTCTACCTGAAGTCTGTTTGGGTCAGCGGCTCAACAGCACGGGATCTATAGGTGAGCAACGCCGTACCATTCAGCCCAGAAGACGGGCTATAGACGTCTCGCTGAAACTCAGCTTGGTCGAGGGGTTCTTTGGTGGGCAGGAGGTGTGCGGCATCGCAGCCTAGTGTCATAGAGATGTGCCTCGAGCATCTTGAGTAAGAGGGCAAATCCGACCGAGGAAAAGGACTGTAAAAGTGAGTAATTCGCAGCAGTTGGGGGCTTTGAGAGGGAGCGTGAAGGTACAGTTCACTAGGAGACGCTCAGAGAGGGCATGGAGGGACAGTGGCTGCGAAGGGGACTCATGAGAAGTAGGCTGGAAAAGGTGGCGTGCGGGGGGGGGATGGGAAGACACGAGAGGGAGGGGGGCGCTCGGCCTAGAGATGGGGGGTGTGGAGGCGATAGGAGCTGGGAGAAGAGACTCGGGCTTGGTCCATACATACATAGGAAAATGGTGTTGGGGAATGCTGTTCGCAGCGGGCTAATCGACAAAATGAGGTATGGGTTTGCCCCACACTCTGGTGGACGATCAAGGTGTGGAGGAGAGGATGCGCATGGCGACTCGAAGCAGAAGAGGTCGGGCGGCGAGGGTGCTGTTTGCCTGGTGCGAGCTCCCACCTGCACATCATGAGATGGGTCCAGTGGCGCCCCAACGGCAGCAAGCGGCGGCCACACAGACACATATGGCGGTGGGCTGGGTTGTGCTGGGCGGGGCTGTTCATTTGCGTGTGCAAAATGATCTTTTGCTGATCTTAATGATCGACCATCCGATTGATATTGACTCCGCTTTGCCACAGCCCCTGGCTTCTCTGGGCTGGGCTAGATGCGGTGTACTCCACCGTGTTTCCCTGCGCGCTCGCCTCGTTCCCGCGCACCGCACCGGTGGCACATGCACCTCCGTATCGCCTTTGATCCCGACGCCCTCGCCGACACGCGCGGTAGCGTTGGTGCCCTGGTCAGCTTTCAGCCGTCCCCGCTGGCTGCCTGTCCCGCCGCCTCTCTCTCGGCACCTACCGACCTGTCTTCTTCTCTTGCCGAGGGCAGCGTCCTGCCGCCAGCGCACGCTACCCTCGAAGTGGATGCACGCCAACTACTGCTACGAACTGTCCTGCCTGCGGAAGCATTTAAGAAACTGCTCAACGTAGACCCGTGGCGCACCCTCGTCGACCGACCCTGGTCCCACCGCGGCGGCAATGCGTTGGACAATGACGTGACGGGCGATGTGGCGATTGGACAGATCCCCTGTCTTGCCTCGTCTGACGGCACCAGCTACCCCAGCGGATACCACATGCACCAGGCCGACGCCAACTTGGCAGACGAAGGGCGTTTCCTCTGGTCCTGGGAGCAGGTGGTGGAACGCATCCAGCGGCATTGGGACCTGACCCCCGACTACGCCAGTTTCCTCACTTTCGAGGACAAGCCCACGTCGATGGTGTGGAACCAAGCGTCGTGGGACGCCTGTTGGTCCACGTACCTGCGCTACAACACTTCTCCCTCGGGCCACGTACGCTGGCGCCTCCGTACCGCCCGCATCGTGTTTCGTTCGCCTGCCAAGACGCCTGTCGCCCAACCCCGTACCCCGCGCCCCAGTTCGCTCGACACACATCCACTCCTCGGCCTACCGGGTCCGGACCAACACCGCGGATGAGCGTTGCGACGTCGCACTATTCGCACCACTACCGCCGGCCAAGGTAACGTATACGTGCTTGGAATGCCTTCCAACCTTGCGTCTGCAGGCGACCATACATGCGCCTATTTTCTGACCCAGCCACTGCCTGATGTTGTTGTCCTACAGCCCCACTGCGCGCGGGACGGAAGCCAAGCGCGCGACCACCGAGGAAGGCTCTTCCCAGACCAGCAGCAACGTTCTCGGCCCCGGTCCCTGACCTTTTCTCCCAACGCTGCCGCGCAGCATCGACCAGACGAGACGGACGGGGAGTTGTTTCGATTGGCAGTCGCGCGTCTCTAGTCTGCAGCTTGACTACCTCATCGGGCCCATGCAATGGGCCGGGCACAAGCAAGGCTGGTTCCTGCGCAGGCCGACCGATTCTTCTCCCCCCTCCCCCTTCTCTCTGATGGGGGCCCCAGTTTGACAGTGCGTAGCACAGCATACCCTACCTTTAGACCTCTTTACTTATTACTGGCCCGTACTCGTACCCATACCCACACCCACTCCTACCTCGTGTGCGCCTCGCGTTGGTGCGTCTCGATGGTGCCTCTCGTTTCTCTTCCTTGTCTCGATGGGCCAGGCGAATGTACTTGTACGTTATCTAACCCGCGTAGCTAGGTGGCGCTCCGACCCCGGGACGGATGCAGCTGCTCCCACGACACAAAGGGGAAAGGAAGAAACAGTTACGAAACCAACAAACTCGAACTGGGACTCGCCCTTGGGCACAACGCCCTCCGAGCGGTACGAGTCCCAAGGCTGGACGAACCAGCAGAACACGAAAACGAGGGCAGGGGGGGGGCAAGGGAGGTGGGGGAGCGAGGGGATCGGGAGTGGGGATCGGGGGTGGAGGGTGGAGACACAGGGCACAGAAGACAAGAGTCGGCAAGGGAGTCGACCCCTCCCCCCGATCTCCTTGTTGGTTGGTCCATCCAGCTAGCGCGGGGAGGGCACGCCGAACCCCCCCGGGCTCGCAGAAGCTTACGAAGCCGCACCGGTGCTTGGCCGTCCGAACCGGGCGCGCAGTTCGGCCAGGCGCTCTTCGCTGGCCAAGGAAGAGCGGGGTGTGGCCACGCCATTGCTCACATGGGCCGAGGAGCGAGACCCCACCGTGCCGGCCGCACGGCCAATCGAGTCGCCTCCCGACGACGGGGCGAACCAAGGTGAGAAGGAGAGTGAGGCGCGGCACTGAACCGTCCGGCACTCGTACCGGACATGGCCGAGGGGCGCGGGGTATGGGGGCGGTACAGCTCGGCGGCCGGGTAGAGGCGGTGGTGCGGATCGAGTCGCGGGCCGACATACCATCCATACCGTTCACTAAACCAAGCCGTGAGAAAGGGGGGGGGAGGGTTAGTAAGGGCCGCACCCAAGGAGAGAAAGTAAAGGGGGAGGGAGGAAGGAGAGGAGGAGGAGGAGGAGGAGGAGGAGGAGACGTACCCGCTTCGACGGCCGAGGCTTCTTCGTCTTCGGCTGCATGGTTGGCCAGAGCACGTTTGATGTAGCGTTGGAAGATGGGGCCGGTGTTTTGAAGCGAGCGTTCGATCGAGGCTTGTTTGTGCGGGTAGCGTTTTTGGAACTCGTACAGTTGCCGGATCGCGAGGCGCGATTGATCTTTCTGGCTGATGCGCTCAAAGATGGCATGCAGTTCTGCGCTCGCTTCGTCGTCCGGGTCGCGTGCGTGCGTTTGCGGAGTGTGGGAGCGCGGGCCGGGGAGGAGAGGGTCTGGGCCGGGCGCGCGCCCACCGAGCTGGCCCGCGTCGCAGCCGAGTAGCGCGACTCGTCGTCGTCGGGGGTATTGATCATGCGCATCAAGATGCGGTAGACCTCCGACTGTTCCGGCTGATCAATCAGGTCCATATGCTGCAACACGTCTTCGCCCATATCGTTGTGGATGTGGGTAAGGATGATCTTGAACGTTTTGCTGGGCATGTCGCCCATAGGAAGACCATCGGCTGCGCGGGCGCGCCACTCTTCGCGCGGGATGGCCCGGAACTGCTGCTCGATAGCCCAGAGCAGTCGACTGGGATCAACCAGGTGCTCCTCCAATGCGCTTGGTAACGTCTTGGTCACCTTCCACAAACACTTGACGATCAGCTCGGCGTACTTGCTCCTCCTGGCCAAAATATCGGGCGCCAGCTCACGGAAATCTTCCGTGGCCTCCAACAGCATGCCAAAGCAAGTTCTACAGACACCACGTTCGTCAGTCCACATCCTTCTCACATACAACAAACAAGAGGGAGACCAAAACATACTCATACACCCGTTCATGTTGACCGAATGGAACGAACGGAGGACAACACTGTTGACGGTCGGGTGTACGTGCGGAGCGGATCATTGCATCAACCGAGTTGGCCAACATCAAACGTTGGATCAGCTCAGTCAAAGCCGCCTGGAACGTATCGGTCGAGATGGACCAGGCGAACGGGTGGCCCTCTGCGCCCCGGTGCTCCGGGGAGAAGAAAGTGCCCACCGTCAGGACAAGCTGGGTGCGCAGTTGGCTCAGTTCCGGAGGCTCGTCTGCCACCGAGAAGGCCGAGTGTACTTGTTGCGTCAAGACGCCCAGCACCCGATCCGCCATCCGGCTCACCGTTTCGTCGTTCCGCGTAATGGCATCCTGCACTTCCTTGAGCGCATTCACTGCAGTCAGCGGGTCGGGGCTCAACGCCTGCGTCAGCCAGTGGTCCAGATCCGTCTCGGTGTGCGTAAGAGCCTGGCCAAAGGAAGAAGGCGGCCGAGCCAGGCTCGAGCCAGGCCGGGCAAGACCAGAGGAAGGACGAGCGAGGCCAGAGCGCGAGCTGGGGCGTGCCAACCCGGATCCTGGGCGGGGCAAGCCCGTGGGCGGGCTGGTGCTTCTCCCCACCTCCCGTTCCTCCCCTTCCGAAGAAGGAAGCAAAGGTCTCCGCGCCGCGGCGGAGCTGGGCCGCGGTAAGGCAGAGGCGCGCGAGCCGGCACGAGGCAGGCCTGACCCCCGGCACCCGGAAGCATCGACGGTCGCGCGAGGCGGGAGGGAGGCGGCAGCGCAGAGCGAGACGTGCCATTGCTGGTCACGGGGGCCGCGGCCGCACGGGCGACATGGCCACTTTCTCGGCCGGTTTGCTGGGAGCCGGGACGCGCTTCAGCCGCTCCTCCCCATCCCCCTTTCCTTGGGCGGGAGGTTGGAAGTGTACTTGTAAATCTCATCGCCAAGCACCTTGAAAGCCTCGGCGAGCACGGCGAGGGCGGCATGCCGGACGGCAGTATCCCGGTCTCCCGTCTGCTTAGCCACAATGGGCAAGTTGCGCGCCGGTGCGACGACATGCGGGCCGTACTTGTTGACCAGGTAGGCTACCTCCGTCAGCACTCGCTCCTCGTGCGCGAATTCTTCGAACCCAACCCATCGTCCATGTAGCGTGCCACCAACTTGGACGCCGGGTAGACCGCCGGCAGGGCGCGCGCAATCGCACGCACCCGGTCTCGGAACGTCGCCTTGGCATCGCCAAACTTGCCGATCAGAGTGGGCACCAAGATCACCGCCTCGGCCTCAGACAAGTGCCGGTCCGCCGTCTTTCGCCCATCCACCAACTCATCCAGCAACTCGAGGCACTTGAGTCCCACCGACGTGCCCCCCTCGGCCAGACGCAGCGTAGCATACTTGGCGAGCAAGTCCCAGTTGGCCACCAGCCGGCCCAGCAGCTCCTCCCGGTCCAGCACACCCTCCGTCTCGGCCCCAGCGCTGGTCAGAGGCGCAAAGAGATCAATCAGGGTGGTCAATGCAGCGAGGTAGTCCCGCTCGGGCGAGTGGTCGCGGGAGAACATGGCGTCCAGGATGGCGGGCGTAAAGTGGGGCTCGCAGAGCGCTTGCAGCGCCGCCGCCGTGTCGGGACGCAACACCAAGTCCGCCCCAATCCACGGATGGGGCAACCGCGCATCCTTCTTTTCCCTGGCCAACTTGAACTCATCGGACGTGAGCACAGCCACGTCGCTCGCTCTCCCCTCTTCTTCCGCGGGGGTCGCCGCGCGCGCAGCCGCCGGCACGCCCGGGCGACGAAGACTCGTGCCGCGCGCAATCCCACTGGCGGCCGAGCCGGGACGAGTGGGGGGCACGCAACGAGCGAGACACGACGCTCGTAGGCGCTTTCAAGCCGGTCGCCCCAGCTCGCGGGGCGGGAAGCCCGCCTGCGCGCATGGGAGCTGCCACGTTGGTTGTTGCAGAGGGAGCTTGAGCCAAGGGGCTGGCAGCACGGGCCGTCGCGCTCGGCGGCGCCACTTTGCTCGGGGCACGGGCAAGGCTCGCGGTGGGCTTCTTGGCGGCAGCGGCAGCAGGAGCAGCGGCGGCAGGGGCAGGGGCCGAAGCAGGAGCACTGGCCTTGGCTTTGGCCCGCGCCTGTTCCAGCAGGGGCAGAACCGTGTTGCGGGACGCAGCTTTGAGCGAGTCGGTCTGCGCTGACACCATCTTCCACCCGGCCTTGGCAATGACATAGGGCAGCACTGCCTGGGCCGCCTTACGGAGCGGAGCGCTCTTGTCATCCAAGCCCAGCACGGCAGGGAACGCGAGAGGCCCAAGGTCCAAGCTCCGATCGGAGGCAGGGTCGTGCGCGTCAAACCAAGCGGCCAGGAAGGAGAAGACCTCCTGCTTGAGCATGGGGTTGGCGCCCTTGGCCTCTACCGCGCCCACCAAGCCGGGAAGGAGATGAGAAATGCCGACCGCTTCGGCGATGGCCATCAGAGCGTCCAGCGCAGCGGACCGAACCGGGGCCTTGGCATCGCCCAACACGCCCGCCAACGGCTGCACCAACGTCCGTGCCGGCCCGTCAAACCCGGCTCCCAGCCCACGCGCCAGACGCGCCGTGACATCCACCGCAAGCATCTTGCATTGCAGATTGGCATCGGCGTACGCTGCTTGAGCGCGCCGGTTAGGTCCGACGGCACGTCCCCCTTGAGTCTTTCGTTTGCTTGCAACGCGCCCACAATGCTCTCCAGTGCTGCCTTGCGCTCCTTCCATGGCCCACTCTCGTTGCTCGCCGTGATGAGCGCGTGCGGGATGACCTTCTCGACCGCAACACGGGGTACCAAGTCGTCCAGCGGGTCCACCGCGGCTGCGCGGCCCTTGGCGGCCGAACTGCCTCCAGCTGCCGCCGTGGCCGTTGGCTGGGCCAGCTCGGCACTAAACTTCTCCGGGGCCGGGGCGGGTTGGAAGTAGCCTTTTCCACCTCGGTCTGGATGGTGGCCTGCAACTGGGGAGTGAGGTCGCCGGTAAAGTTGGTCAAGGCACTACCCACGTACCGTGCCAGCGTACCAAAGCATTTCGTCGCATTCGTCCGCACTACGCGTTGGAGTTTTTGAGCATGGCGATCAAGTGGGCCACGAGACTCTTAACGTCCACCCCAGCCAGGCCAAAGAGGAGCAGGGTAGCGTCGATCCAAGCCACACTGTCCGCGATGGCCTTGGGCGCCTTGATCTTGGCCATGGCCGGAATACCTGGGCCAAGACGAAGCCAAAACTCGTCTTTTCCGACAGTGCGACCAACGTCTCGCCCGCCGGTACCTTGAGCTTGATATCGCCCAGTTTGTCACACAATACTGGGATGGCCAACGCGGCCGAGGCGCGACCAAAGGAAGGACTGTGCTCAGAAAGCGTGCGAATCGCCTTGTACACTTCGGCCAGCACTTGGAAATTGGACTCTTTCCATCCGGGCCGCTTGCCAAACCCTCGGATCAGGATCTCGGCATCCACTTCCTCCGCTTCCCGATCCAGCCACGCATTGAGCTGCGTCATGCCTTCCAATCGCTCTTTCCACGCTTTGCTCTCGATCAACTCGCCGATCGAAGCGGGCACCAGTTCTTGCGCTCGTGCTTCGGCCTCTTCGGCCGGGTAGCGGTACTTGACAGGTTCGGTAGCGGGCGTCACCAAAGATCCCCCGGCCGAGGTAGGAGCCCGCTTGGCTGCCGCTGCCGAGCTGGGGGCAGAGGCAGATGCAGATGCCGCTGGCTTTTTCGCCAGCAAGCGGGCTGGGGTGCGCGGGGTTTGACAGGCGATGCGCTGGGCGCGGAAGCAGTCGGAGGCGGGGACGCCGGTGGGGCGGGCTTGGGTTTGGAGGAGGAGAGGACAGGTCGTTTGGCGACGACGGGTTGGCAGCCGGAGCGACCGGTTTGGGCGGGGCCGGGGCCGAAGCTTTGGCCTTGACTTGGGCCGCGGCGTATTCGTCCTTGACCTTTTCCTTTTTCAGGTCGTCAAGCTGGTCCAGGTACTGGTTCATCGCCCGTTCGCCCACCAGCTTCATCAGCGTGCCCAGTCCCTTGGCGGCCGCATCGCGACCTCGGGGTTGGCGTCGGCCATGGCCGCCAGCAGCGCTTCGGCCGTGGCGCCCACATCGGGTTTGCCCGGTACCGTGCGGGTGTTGGCAAGGCAGCGAGCGAGGAAGCGGGCAGACTCGGACTTGACCGAGGGCGTCTTGTGTTTCATTCCGGTCAAAATGTCGGGCAAAAGTTCTCCGATCGAGCTGGTGGCGGCTACCGCGTCCAGCGCCCCATTCAGCGCCTCGAGCACATTCGCCTTCTTCTCCTTCAATCGCTCAATCAACGCCGGCTCGGCTTTTTCCCGGTACCGACCGCCAAAGATGCTGCGCAGTCCCGAGGCCAACAGAGCCAGGCAGCCGGCAGCTTCAATGACAACGATGATGTTGGAGTCTTTGCGCACTCGTTCCGCGCACACCTCCACCAGCGAATCGTACCTTGGAAGCAGATCACTGCTGTCGCTGAGTTTGGGGGATGTTTTGAGCGCGGTAGCGGCGGCGATCAGCGCGTCTCGACGTTCGGACCATTTCGTGTGAGCAACCTGTTCATGGAACTTGTCCGGCCAGATTTTCGTGTTAAAGGGGTCCGCAGGGATGGCGATGTCGTACGCGTCCAGCTTTTTTGGCTCGGCCCCGGGACCCTCGCCGGCCCCGGGGGAAGCGTCGGCTCCCGAGCCATTGGTACCGGCCGCATCGCTCTCGGCCCCAGCTTGGGCCGGGCGTTGGGATGGGAGGAACCGGGTGGGCTGGGCGGATCCGTTGGGGAGGGAAGCGAACTGGGCGCGCAGTTCTTTGGCCTGGATGTCCTTGAGCTTGTCGAGCGTCGCGTTGAGCGCATCGCCAAGGTAAGTGTAGAGGGTAAGGGTAAGTGCCGACGCGTTGGCTCTGACCGTTTTGTCGGAATGACCAAACGCGTCGGGGAGGCGGTCGAGGATAAAGCGGGGTTCGATCTGGTGCGGGCCAAAGGCAGCCATGAGCAAGTCGAGCGAGGCGACGGCGGCAGCGACGGTTTGGGTTGCTTGGCGGAAAAGCCGGCCAAGACGGCTTTGACCAGTTCTTCGCATCCCAGTACATCTTCGTTCTCCGCGAGCCAGAGGAGGGTGTTCTGGGCATGGGTGCGCGTGCCGGCGCGGGTGGAAGGGAGCGCCTTTTCGACCAGCGCAGGTACCAGGACGGGCGGGTTGCTTTGGCGACGCGGGTGCCGCCGAATTCAACCAGGGCACGCACAGCGTCGATCGCCTTCTCCTGTGCGACGGCGTTCGAGTCGAGGACCCAGGCGCGGACACGGTCGGGGTCGCGGACCCATGGGTCAAACACAGCGTCGGCCGCGTCGGGGGAGCGGGCAAAGGCGGTGGCAAGGTCGTCGTAGGCGCTGCAGCGTGCCTTCCACACCTTGCTGGCCAGGCGCTCGGGAGGGCTGCGACGCCCAGTCGTCGGGCGGCGGGGGGCGTCCATGGCAGGGCAGGGGGGGAGGAGGGGGGGGAGGGGGGCGATGGGGGGGAGGGGGAGGTGGAGGCGAGGGAGGCCGACGGCGCCTCACGCGATGCCTCGTCTCGTCTCGGCTGCCGTCCGGCAGCGTCAACATGCGCCTGCAATTTCAGATTCCTCGTCACGCGCCCCTCACGCATCACCCGCCGCGCTGCAATGTTCAATCTCCACTGCGGGCACGGCGCCTGTGCTGCGCCGCGTGCGGGCGGGGTGTGCGCCAACCCTACTGCCCCGCGCGCGGCGCTGCCCCCGTCCGGCCCAACACCAACACCAAACCAAACCAACACTCCCCCGGTCACGTGCGCATGCGGCGCGTCTCCTACGCCCATTTCAAGTTTGACGAGTGCTACTTCACTCGGGGCGGATCTCCTACAAAGCACTGCCAGTCTTGGCTCTTCGCACCGCCACACCCTCGCGCTTGCGCACCGCCAGCGCCCTCCCCTGCCTGTGTGGACTGCGGGGACACACAGCACACACTCACAAACTACAAGCATGGCAGCAGCAAGATGGAATGGAACGCGGCCGGGGCCAGGCCGGCTGGGACCGCTGCCGTGGCCAAGCCAGCGCGTGCGGCGAGCAAGGGCGCTGGGGCGCAGCGGCGTCGACAGCAGCCAAGAAAAATGCGAGGAATACACGGAAAGGACACAAAAGCACAATCACAACCACAAACCAAACAAAACCCACGAGGAGCTTGCACCGCGCTCCTCTTCCCCTCCCTCGCCCGACCAGACGGGAATCAGTGCTGGCGCAGGCGCTTGTGGCGCAACAGGGCATCTTTGCGCGAAAACACACTGCCACACTCGCATTTCCATTCGTGGTCCACATTGGATGTGGCGGGGTTGACTTCTTTGCCCCATACCAGCGCCTGCTCCATGCTCAACGTGCCCTTTTGCACCGCCCGCGCCTCGTCCGGCCATGCACCGTCTCGCGGTGCCGCACCAGGTCGTACAGACGATGAAACTGCGTCCCACACACGGCGCCCGTCAGAGGATTCACGTACTCGCACACGCTCATCTTGGTTCCGCCCGCCCGGACGCACCACCACCACCAGCGTCGGCGCGTGAGGACGGGACAAGTCCCTAGAGCCACGGGAGGACGTTTCGGACGCAGCGGTGGCAGTGGCAGCAGACCGCGGGCTGGGCCGGTACGACGTCGCGAGGGCGCAGGTGTGCACCTGCACTCGCACCTGCACCCGCACCCGCACCCGCACCCGCACTTGCTTCTTTCCCGGGCGAAGGGGCACGACGACGGGGGCGTTTGATCCCGACCCCGCGCGGCGGCTGCTCGTACTCGTCGGCCTCTTGCGACGACCCACGTAGCGGCGGAGCAAAGCGCGGGGAAGTGGACACGTGCCGCACGGGCCGGCGAGTGGCAAGCGGGGGCGAGGTAGGCGTGGCGGATGTGCGGCCGGGGGGCGCGCGGGCGGGGGGCGAGGCATAGGACACTAGGTGTCGAAGGCGCAGCGACAGTAGAGGAAGAAGCTGGTTCCTGCGACGCACCTCGGCCGCCTCCTCCTCCATCCCGCCCTCCGCGCGGCGATGCGGTGCGCCGGTCTTTGTCGCTCGACGAACGTGCTTTGCGCGTGCCCGGTGGCTGGGGTTGGGACTGGGACTGTGGTAGCGGCAGCGGCGGTGGCACCGGCGGCGAGGCAGGCAACGGCGTGGTCGCATCCATCTGCGTGCTGCTATCTGGTCTGGGACTGGTGACGTTGCTGGTGCTTGCGCCTCGTTCGGACACTTCGCTGCTGCTGGTCAAGAGGTGGGTGGATCCCATGAGGGAATCCGATTCGGTTTCGTCCACCGCAGGCACCGAGTGTTTCTGCTCGTACAGATCCAGCGTCAGCTTCTGCAGCGCCGACAGCGGGTCGTCATCGTCCTCGTCGTCGTCGGTAGAAAAGGAACGATGGGGCGGCAGCTTGGACTTGGACGAAGACGGAAGGCGAGCGCCCGAGTCGCGCCAAAACGCAGGGCCAGGGTCGTCCTCATCCAGCGACATGCCACTCTCGGCCGAGCCCGAGATGTAGCCGTAGCCACCGCCGGTGCCCGACATGCGGGGAAGTGCTCTGGGCCAGGGGCGCATGTCGTCGCGGTGGTCGGCTGCCTGGCTGGAGAGAGAAGGGGTCCTGATCCGGCGGAGAGAGGTCGCCGGTTGGGTCATGTCCTCGCTGCTGGAGGGGCGGAGAGAAAGGTGTAGCGCACGCCGGGCTCGGTGCCGGGCGCAGCGAGGTGGGTGGTGGCAGTGGTATCTATATGGGGGTTGTGCAAGGGCTGGGAGGCAAAGGTGAAGCGTCCGGGGGGGAGGCGGTGGGCGTGGCCGGCGGGAACGGGGGCGGGGGGGGGGGGGGGGTTGGGTGTGGGAGGAGGAGGGAGGAGGAGGAGGAGGAGGCGGTGCTGCTGCTGCGGCGGGGGAGGGGGCGGGAGAAGGACATGCTGGATGTGGAGGCGGAGGCGGAGGTGGGGGCGGAGGCGGAGGCCGAGGGGATGGTGGGCAGATAGGCGTGGAGGGAGTGGGGGGCGGAGGCGGGCAGCAGCGGGCGGGGGGGCGAGGGGGGGCGCGGGGGGGGGGGGCGGCCGAGGAGGGCAGAGAGCCGTGGGAAGGCACGCGGCGCAGCGCGGGGGGTGCGTCCATGGAGGGGAGGGGGGGGCGATGGGGGGGCGCTGCGTCGGAGGGCGGCTGGTGGAGTCGGGCGATGCTGTGGGGCGATGCTGACGGTGTGGTACGTCCGATGGCCGGGCTAGTGCATGCGAGGCGGAGGCTGCGGCAGCCCAGCGCTTATTTAAGTACGCATGCGCCCCCACTGCGCCCGTGTGCCTCGACGCTCGGGCCCTCACCCGCCGACGCATGACGCTCTGCAGCCTCTCCTGCAATGCAGGCATCACATTGCATCATCCTCCGCTCTCAGATCTCAGACCGCACTCGCCGGCGTGCGTCGCAGCTGAGGCTCAGCGAGCAGAGCAGCACCACGCCCCCTCCCTCGGCACCATCCGCGCTCCCTCCAGCCGCTGCCACGCCCGCGTCAGCATGACTCATGCCTTGGCCATTCCATCGACATCCCTCGGCCGCGGCGGTGCGGCGGCTGGGGCTGCCAAATGCACGCCCACCCGCACGCCGCCGACGTCATCATCACCGCCCCCTCGCCTTCCCCAGCTTCCACGCCGGCCAAATCACCCCTCATCACACCCCCGCCTATCCCCGCGCTTACGAGCGGCCCGCGGGGAGTACGTAAGCAGCCAGCCCTCACATGTCACATGTCACATGTCACTGTCACAGGCCTCTATCGACCATCCCGCATCCTACCCCCATCTACACCGCTTGCGCCATGATAAAGGCGGAGCGTGCGCCCTAATCGCAATCGGAAAAAAGCAAGAAACGTGCGGCGATTGCAGTGGTTCTATGGGGCTGGGATCGAGGATGTCAATGTCAGGTAGTGGTGGTGTGTGGTGTGTGGTGTGCTTGGTGCTTGGTATGGGAGCTTCATGCGAGCACTTGCGGATATTCGCCGTGAGCGTGACCACGAGCAAAGCACGCCCAACCGTGAGGCGATGGCCAAGTGCAGTGTGGTGCGGCGCGGACGGGGCGGGGGGCTGAGCGTCGGCCGGGCGCGGGGCCGGATGGATGACTCCTCGAGCGGGGCAAAACTGGCCGCCGGGCAACTCGTCGGCGCGTCGCGCGTGGCGGAACATGCGCCAGTACGACAAGCCGGCAAGATGAACGAGATGGAGGTGGAGCCAACGCTGCCGACAAACCCGAGCGCGAGGGAAAGTTTCCACCGCGATCGCGATCGCCGTCTGCTCACCACCAAGGCCACTGTCACCCCGGCCACCGGCCAGCGTGCCCAGCTCGGGAGCGACCGGGCTGGCACCAGCACCGCCACCCGTCTCGTCCGAGGAGACCAACGCTTCCGTCTCGTCGTGGATGCTGGCACTGGTGGTGCTGGTCCCGGAGCGTCCAGCAGGGCGGAAAGCGGCGTAGATGTTGGCCAGGGACGCGCGGCAAGGGTGGATGGTGAGCGGGTAACTCATCAATGTCAAGGCGACAATGGCCAGGCGTCCACCACAGACAAACAGCGAGTCGGCCGGGTAGGAAGCAATCACGTTCGCGCTCACATGGGCGCCAAAGGTGCAGTACCCCAGGATGGCCACCACCTCGTACAGCACTCCTGCCAAGCCGATCGACCACCCAATCACCTCGTTCGTCCGCGCCTCGGTGTGGTCTTTGAGCTCGTTGTACACGGACAGCACGTTCTGGAGCCGGGGTTAGTACTGGGTACGTGCGGAAACAAGAATAGTACGCCAGCGCGTGCTGCCATACTGAGAGGTAGGAACGAGGTCGAAGGAGGACGTACATGAGCACAGGTAAAGGCAAACACGAACACGGGGGAAACGCTGAGGAACTCGCTCGTCATGTGGAACCAGTGCACGTCACCCTTGGAGGGCGGTTCGGCGAGGGCTTGGAGGGGGCTGCGTGGGCGAAGAGCAGGAGCAGGAGCAGGAGCAGTAGAAGCAACGTGCGCTTCGGTCGAAAAAGTGGGCGGGACGAAAAGTAGTAGACAACAATGACGACGAGGTACACGACCGCCAAGAAGCTGACGTAGGACGTGTGGCGGAGCGAGTCGAGCCGGCGCAAAAACGAGAGCGGGGCCAGGAGCACGGCCCAGGCGGCAATCCAAAATTCACGCGAGTACAGCACGCTGGGGAACCTTGTGGCGAGCCGGTGAGGATGCGCGCCAAGGACCACGACACTTGGGGCATGAGTTGGCCGGCAATCATGAGGTAACTGATTGCGACGCCAAAGCACTTGATCGCAATGGCGGCATCAATCGCCTGGCGCGCCGAGGGCCACACGGCCGACGCAATCGCAAAGAAGGAGGTTTGGTTGCCACCCAGTCGGGCCGCACAGCGCGTCAACAGGTACACGCCCAACGCCGACGTTACCCACACACAACCACCAGAACAAACCCAGGCACGATGCCAGCCGCGGCAAAGGAGTAGGGCATGGCACAGATGCCAGCACCAATCAGCACATTCAGCAGGTTGGCCGACGAGATGAACAGGCTGGCCCGGCCGCTGCCCAGGCCCGGAGACGAAGGCTCGGCAGAAGAGGCGGCACGCATGCTGGGGCGGGGGAGCAGAGGGTCGGGGAGGACGAAGATGGGGTGGCCTGGTAGGCGGAGTTCGACACGGCTTTCGGCGTCGACTTGCCGGGCGTAAGCGGCGGCGTGCGCTCGGTCGAGCTCATGAAGGTGTCGGGGGAGGGAGAGGGGGAGGAGGAGGCAAGGCGAGGCGAGGCGGTGCGATGCTGGAATGCGAGGGGATGGGGGGGGTCGCTCGTGGCTCCGCTGCGTGGACGGAGGATGCGGAGCTGGCGGGACCGCGTCGTGAGACTGACGAGACGCGGCACAGGCACCCCAGCGCTTATCGGCGATCACGCGTGCGTGGATGATTATTGGTGATTCCAGGCTGATTTGATTCGACGTTTGCAGCGACGCAGTGGCCGACTGGCGCCCACACCGCCCACTGCGGCGCAAGAAGGGCGCTGGGCCACACCGCCGCCAGCACGTCACGCCGCCATGGCGACATTTGCCTCCCCACCCTACCTCGCCCGGGCGCACCACACCACCACCTCCTCCTCCTCCACCACCACCACCCACCGTCACGCCCAAGCACATCCTGTCAGCGGCACATTGAAACAGGCTACTCTGGCACCCCAGTGCCCAGCTGGGCCGACGCCACTCCGGACTCACGTACTCGCCTGAGAGACTCGGGCCTTCGGCCTCCGGAGGCATCGGGCCTGAGACGTTATAGGCCGCTTCCGCTCCGCCTCGCAGCGGGCGCCCAACACGCCAGACCGCCACCATAGCAGGATGCCCCCATGCATGCTTCCACGCTTCTCTCAGATAGGCCCCTTCCTGCAGATGAGCAACCATCCACGACGCTAACCATAACTAGCACACCTCCCTCCAAACACTCCAGACCACGTAGCACGCCGGCGTGCGCATCGTCCCCGCGTCCATGCATAGGCACCCCGCTGTTGGGACAGAGGGGTGTATTTGATGGGCACGCAGAGCACCCAGAGGCGCTTGACTGCAGCGCACGATCGAGGGCGGCGCTCATGTGCGGCCAGGCTGCGCAGCTAGCGGGCCAGAGGTCAACCAAGCACCCCACGGGCGGGAGCGTGAGGGAGCAACGCTGAGGACGGGTGGGATGCGCCCGCCGAGGAGGGAATGCAACCATCGCGGTGGGATGGCTACATGGCAATGTGTCTCGCTGGGAATGGGAGGGCCGGGAGGGCGTGGTGGGGGAAGCACCAAGCACGCAGGGGCAGGGAGCGGGGAGACTGATGATCGATGGTTAGTGATTGGGGATGCTCGATGCGTGGAGATGCTGGCCGATGGGATGGAGCGCATCGGCCTGGCTTCCAGCGTGGCGGGCGCTGGCTGCGGATGTTGATCATGGCTGCTTGCGCTCGGGCCTTCTGCTCGCAGCTCGATCGATGATCGCACGTGCATCGCTCCGTCCACGTGCAACCCCGGCGGGGGGGGCAGTGTGCGGCGATTGCACCGCACCGTTCAATCAAGCATCGCAGGTCGCATCTGCCCTGTCCCCTTTCGCCCAGGCAGGAGTGTATCGACAGCCCGCAGCCGACGCCTGCTCTTCTTCCCCCCCCCCACGGCCAACCAACCCAATGCCCAACCGAGCCGACCAGCGCGCCACCGGCCCTGCCCCCGCCGCTTCCCGCCCCGCCTCCGCAAGCGCGACTGGTGCTGCTGCCCGCTGCTGGTGCTGCTGCTGGTGCTACTACCGGTGGTGGTGGTGCTACTGCTGGTGGTGGTCGTGGTCGCGGTCGTCTTGGTAACTTCCGGGCCCCCCGTTGGGTCAGGAACCTTTCATACCGCCGCCGGACGTGTTTGCTTTGCTGTGGGATGCGCGCGCGGGGTGGACGACGCAGGAGATCCGCCAAAAGTTGACCCAGGTGAACGACCCGGTGCCGCAAGACGTGATGGATGTCGTGCTGGACGCGCTGGACAAGGGGCTGTACCCTGAGCAAATCGAGGAACGGTTGCTCCAGTATATGGAAATGGACGCGGACCGGTGGCGGGACTCGATGGAGGCCCCGCCCGAGGTGTACGATATGCTGATCGAGGAGAACGGCCAGTTGACACACAAAGAAATGATGCTGAAGGTGGAACCCTGGTTCGGCGAAGCACCGAATGCGGTGATGAATATGCTGCTGGACGCGCTGCACGAAGGCTGGCCCGCCGATGAAATTCGGGAAAAGTTGGAGGAGATAGAAGACGAAGGCTTTTCGACGACGTGGTTGCTGTCCCACCTCCGCCCGACCCTACCCTGCTCCATCAGCTGCAACACATGGAGGTGCAGCAAGGCGACATGCTGCGTGCACAGTCCGGTCCGAACGTGCCCATCCCGCCCCGAGAGGCGGGTCGATCCCGCCCGAGCTCACGGACCTGCTCCTCCAGATGCGCGACACCAACATGACCCCCGAAGCATTTGACAGGTTCATGGCGGTCGCATCCGCTATGCTGGGCGAACGCGACAGTCTACCGGGCGGCAACGCGGGCTCAGGCCCTTCGGGACTCCGGATGTGAGGCTGAGCCCAAGAGCGCGGTGTCGGCCAAGTTACCAAGTCCGAAAACTGAGCGTCCCCAGCTAGGCTCACGCGCTCACGCCTCAGGGTGAGCGGGATCCCCTAGGATCGAGGTCGCGATCGCGTCCTGTTTGAAATCTCTGTTCCCTGCTTCTTCTATCGACACAAGAACTAGAATCTAGAATCCATGAGCCCGTTCCGGAACGAAGGCAGATCCATTGTCCGAGAACAAAGTACAGCGCCTAGGTAGGCGGATCAGGCCAGGAACGAGAGTGATGGTCGATGAGGCCGAGGCCTAAACAAAGACATGACAGGCGAGCAAGAAACAGACCATCGTGAGCCTAGAGAGGCTGAGGAAACAAGATGAAACAGCGGGTAACGAGAAGGAAGGGAGGCCCAATGCATGGGGGAAAGCAAGATGCGAGCGCAGTGCGCTCAGTGGAGTTAGAAGGCAGAGAGGTGAGAAAAGTGACAACATCCAAGGAGTAACATGAGTGGATTGGAGCAGGGGGACTAAGACTCGGCTGGGCGTTAGCGCGCGACGGCTGAGAGCGAGTGGGAGAAGAGGCGGCGAAAGCCAGCACGGAATTTCCCACGTTTCTTGGCCGGCAACGGGGTGGCGGTAGAGGGAGGGAAGAGGTGGTTTCCAGACGCGGGCGGGGCTGTGGAACGGTTGGGAGCCGGGGTCGGGGTAGGTGCAGTGGGACGAGAGGTGGAAGGGAACAGGTGGTCCAGGGCCTCCAGGACCACGGGCGAGAAGGTTAGGCGTAGACCGGCCCCAAGGTAGCGTGGTCCGCGGGACGGAAGAGGCGGCGCAGCTGCCTGGCCCGGTCGCCGCACGCCCATCCTTCGCCGTTGTTCGTTCAGTGTAGACGCTTCCGAAAGGAGCGAGTCAAACGACGCGCTGCGCTGCAGCTCCTCTTCCTCCTGCACTTGTTCCGCCACTGGAAGCGGACGCGAAGTGGTAGGGCGCAAACTAAAGCCCAAGAGAGAAGACGTGGAGCGCATGCCTCGGTGCAAGTTCCCCGTACTGCCATAGAACCCAATCGACGCAGGATTGCGCAATCGGTCGGTAGTCGAACGCGTTCCGGACTGGGTAGGTGGGTAACGCTCTGGATCGGAGCGAGCGGGTGTTCCTCCGATCCCAGATAGGGGCGGGTGAGAGGATTTCCACGTCGTGCTGGCCCGGGATGGATCGGGTTGCCCGCACGTGCCGCACTTGTGCCAGTCGTGCCTTCTGTGGCGGGGCCAGTGGAAGGGCGGCGCGTGCTGCGCCGCGCCTCGCTGCGCGGGCGCTGACTAGACCGGCGTTGATGGTAACTTCGCCGAGAGGAGCGCGAGGCGCGCGAGGCACGCATGCTCCGCCGTGAATTGGGCAGGGCCGAGGTGAAAGTGTAGCTGGACCCAACCAGGGTCGAGGTGCCATCCCCGTCTTCGTCCGACCAGTCCATCTCAGCCTCGTTGTCGCTCACGCTTGGACCCACGTCCTCATCCAGCTCGTCCAGAGAAGCGAGCGAGTCAGCTTCCTCGGAGAGACCCGCCAGACTGGGTGACTCAGGCGCGCGCAACGCCTCCAGCTGGTCCGCTAGTTCGTCCACTTCTAATGCGGAAGGTGCATCGAGCGACATGCCGACCCCAATCCCGTGTTGCCTGAGCAGCTCATCAGGGTTCCCTTCATGCGGCGTTGGGCCGAGTAGGGGGATCCGCGCAGGGCGTTGTGCCCCCAGAGGAATAGGAGGAGTGGGAAGCAATGGTCCCTCCCGTTCGGGGATGGGAGCAGGAACACCAGATTCGTGGGGGCATTGCAACAGATGCAGGGACGGGGGGGTCAGGAGAAAGGGCGTATGACTCGTGCGGGTAGGGTCTTTGGTGCTCAGGAGAGAGGTGGTTGTGGGAGGGGATGGGGCCCTGTTGAAAGCGTAGAAAAGGACTCTGTCGGAGGGGTAGGAAGGGAGCGCACCGGTCGGTCCGCTGGATAGGCAGTGTCTCCTTGCCCACCAATGGAGGGAGAGGCGGGGTTCCATACCGCGGTTGTTGTCGTGGGGTACTGATGCCGGTGTGGTGGGCGCAGTGGAGGGCTGCGGGACAGAAAGAGCTGGCGCTGGACCAGGACCGCGGTTCCCCCGAGACAGGGCGGGAGCGGGCAAGGGAGGGTTGCGTGCGGTGGAGGTTGAGTACAGGGAGGAGACAGACTCGATGGATGGTCTGGGGCCGCGGATGCTGCGGTCAGACTGAATGCTGGTACTGGTGCTGGGCCGGCGGGGCGGGGGACCCTCTCGTACAGAGGGAAGGGGGGGCGGGGGGACGGTGGGGACGGGGGCGTAGTGACCGAGATCGGTGCTGGGGCGGGGGGTGGTCTAGTACAGAGGAGGAGAGGATGGGGGAGCTGTCGGGCTGGGCTGGAAGATGGGTGGGCAAAGCGTGCGTCGTCGTGGGAACGGGCGCGGGCGTGGGCGCGAGAAGGGCGGCGCGAGCGCCACTGGCACGAACGATGGCAAGGACGTCCTGGTTGGGCAGATGGGTGGTGGCCTGGGCGGTCGGGGGGGAGGGCGGAGCGAGGGGGAGGCGGGGGGGCCGGCAGAGACGCGGCGAAAGCGGGCGGCGGGGACGACGGCCATGGCAGGCAGCGGGGGCGATGGCGGGGGCGATGGCGGGATGGCGAGGGTGGTGGTGGGGCGGAGCGGAGGACGCGACCCAGAACGCAACGCAACACTGCCCTCCTCCCCGCGGTGTCCGCAGGCAGTGTGGCGCATCCGCCGCCCGCCGCCCGCCCCACACCGCCCCCGTGCTGGGCTCGCCCCGTCACACATCGTGTTCACCGGTGGCGCAGGGGCTGTCTGGCTGCGCAGCTGCCTGCAGAACAGCACAGCAAACACAGCCCGACACTGCCCCCGCACAGCCGTTCGAGGTGCTGCCTGGTGCTGCTGCTGCCGGCCCGTCGCCTCGGGGTCCGACGGCCAGTCACGCTGTCACGTGCGGTGATACGCCGTTCGTGCATGATGCATGATGCATGATGTCCGCCTGCGGCTCCTCTTCTCCAGCCACCACCGCCCCCCCTCGTGTCTGTCCACCCATGGCGCCCAGACCCAAGCAGTTGACGCCCGAGCAGCTCGAGATGCGCAGGCTGCGGCGCAAGGAGCAGAACCGCCTCGCCCAGCTCCGTCTCCGCATGCGCCGCCGTGGCCAGGACCCAAGTCTTGCTTCGGCGGCCGATGTGGCAGCCGCAGTCGCCCTGCCCGATCTGCCCGTCGCCGAGGCGCTGTCGGCTTCCGACGACTCCCCCTCAGCCCATCCCTCCGCCTTCCCCCCGTCCATCCACTCCGCCCCTCCTCCGCTCCCGCTGCGGTCGACCGCGCCCCCACTGACATCCTCGGCGCCCTCTCCTCCCTCTCTGCCTCCGGCTCTGGCCTCGGCAGCACTTGGTCTCCTCGGCTTGGGCCGCTGGCCTCACTCCCTCTGACCCTCCCAGGTCCGACTCCCACCCTCCCACCCAATCTCAAGCCCAACCCACAACCCATCCCCCATCCCAGGACCTCTCCTTCCCTTCTCTCCATCCCAATTCCAGCCCGGCTTCTCCCCCGATCACCACCCCAGTGTCTCCCCCAACGATTCTGCTCTTCTCACTGCTCCCACTTTCCCCACCGCCCCACTCTCTCTAGCCACTCTACCCTCTCCACTGCCTCTGTCAACGACCTGTTGGCTGCCATGGAACTTCCCGCGCCCGTGCCGCAACAGGCCCCGCCCCATGCTTCGGCTAACCCACCTAGCCGTCACCATTGATCCCCTTCGAGTGGCAAATTACGCCGCCCAAACAATGAGACGCCTTCCGTCCAAGCCCCCCCTAACCAACTCGTGCTCGGTACCGGTGCTGCATCTCCTCGAACCTGGGACTTGTCCCGTCTCTTTGGCAACGTATGGGCCGACCAGCTCCTCATGCCCTCCTTCGACGTTACCTTGGTCTTCGACACTTTTGGTCTCCGCATTGGTGTCGACAAAGCTCTCTGGGACGACGACCTCGCCTCTCTCATCTGCCGACGACTATTCCCCAGCGCCAACTGTGGGACCGGTTGCCGGAGGAGTACGCACCTCCAAACTAGCCGCCGTGGTCCCTCACCACTTCTTATCGACGCCTCGTTTCCCTGGCCAGTGGTGCGCGAACGCATCCTGCTCGGTATTCAGCGCGGATACTTTTCCGAGCTGGATCTCTGCACTGAGCTCTGGGGGAGGGGAGTCGTCCAACCCATGGGACACGGCCTATGTCGTTCATGGTGACGACCCCTTTGATCCCGAAGCGTACGAACTCAGCGAAGGATTTGTACCGCTGGGATTTGTTGACAGGTGCGCCCCCCCTCCTCACCCTTTTTTTTCCTACGTTGACGCTGACCTCGACTGACCCCGTCTGCAGCTCCAATTCTCCGCGCACCAACTGGTGGCGTCGCCAACGCGGGCTTGCCAACCTGGTTCTACCGAAGAACAGTCTTGGCCTTGCCTCAGTGGGTCCCAAGGCCGCATTACCGAGTTGTCTGTGGAATCCGAGTCGGACCGACCGGTCAAACGAGCTCGGGAAACGTCACCGCAACTCTTACCAACACCAGTGTAGCTCTTCGTTCTTGTCCTCTCCCCTTCTAGTCACTGCTTACATATAGCCCCGGCGGCCAAGACTCTGACTCGTTTTTTTCCCGCCTTTTGCCTGTGTTTGCCCCTCCCCATTGATCACTGTAATGCCACTTTTTGGGTGGGCGCCTCGACATCACAGCTGGGTGGTTGTATCATGGATTCTATCACGCTCTGCAGTGACTATAGCGCAACCAGTGTGGCTAGGTCCCCCCCCCCATCTTAGTCGCAGCATCCTCCGTATGTGAGGCACCGACTCGCCCCGGAAATTGGTCCTGAGTGACCGTAACTAGTAACGCGTAAACTGTGCATCACCGTATATAGTACTCTTGCCCAAACGCGCTCCCCACGGCTTACACATGTCCCACCTCTTCTTTCTGTTTGGCCCCGTGGGTCTCTGGTACCCCTACCCAGCTTTTCACTTGACGTCGGTGCACCAAGCTCGCCAAGGATACTACGGCGAGAGCAAGGTGTTTTGGGCGTGTGATGGAATGAATTAACTGCGATGAGTCTCTCTTTGGAGATGGTTCACCGCCCACCTATTATCGACCACGTTCATCCGTATCCACGCACGCTACATCCGGCTTGGGCGCGAATTGCGGACGCAAGTAGATTCTTGAGCTGCTGGCGAATCCTCCGGTTTCCTAATCGGGTCGGCACCAACAAAAGCTGCACACGCCGGATGAGCGAGAGCCAGTTAGGCGCCGTATTTCTTTGTCCTGACTTCAAACCTGTAGATGTGATGTGAATGCAACTGTTGCAGTAGGATATATCTATCCCAAATCATCTCAAGGAGGAAATGATCCAGAATCATGATTCTCCAAAAGGCCACACCGCATCACACCAGAGAACACATAAAAGTGGCACTGGCTTCGGGTTACACTCCACGCCCTAACCCCCAGAGCAGGCCATTTTTGGCCCACATCGACTCGGTGCACCAACTCTACGCTCGGTACCGCACAGCTTGCAGCTGTCCGTACTAGTTGCGTTCAGGTCCAAGTGCCTGAGTTCCAGACCCCCTGGCGGTTGGATGAGATGTTGAAGCTTTTTGCGTGAACATAATAACCAGATTTTTCGTCGGCAATGCAGCTGCAGCACTCCAGCGCCGCACCAGGCCGCACCCAAGTTTAAGTGGAGAAGTTGAGTGGTTGGAGATCCCATGGACAGCTCGATGAGATCGATGACCTTGGAGGCACATCCAGTACTGAGCTCACGCGCCATGAATCATTCATGCTCGCCTGAGGCCTGATGAAGGAACAAGCAGCTCAGGCTCTACGCGGCGCTTCGCCGTCCCTCGGCACCAGGGGGATGGACGTCTGAAAGAGTACTGTCCCCAGTGTGTCCACGGAGGGACACTGCAGAGGCTAGTTACTGAGTTCAGTACGTATTAACCCAACGCCAGCGCCCAGGGTCACCGGTGAGTTCTTAGCGCTGGGGGCTGGGGGACTGAGGCTCAGCGGCTCAATAAGTTGAGTAAGCTCAGCGGCTCCCGAGTACTGAGTCGTCGATGAGCCCACCTCATCCATCTCTCTCGCAACGCTCCTCGGGCCCAGGCCTCAGGCTCTCAAGCTCTCAAGTCTCTTGAGACCCTCAGCCACTCAGTACTACACTAGGTACTCAGTCTGAGAGTGAGTACTCAGTACCTGTCACAGTGACGCCACCACACTAGTCCGCACCGTCATCGATCATTACGCGTTACCTTGTCGCCAGGCCATCCACCCATGTCCCGCCAAAGCGGGCAAAAGCCGACCACACTGTCGAAATGCATCCTGGCGCATCGCGGGGTGGGCGCACTGTTGGCCTAGGGAGCCGGACGGGCAGAAGGATGAGGAGAAGGTGATGGATTGGAGCCAGAGTTGGGTCTGGGTACAGAGGCATCTATATAGGAGGCTGGACTAGGCACAGGGACAGTGAGTCACACAGGAGAGAGTGCAGGGCACAGGGACAGTGACACGCAGGGACGTCAGCGTGGAAGCCGATGGAACCGAGGCGAACCTGGTCTACCGACTGGGAGCCAGAGGATCACAGTCAACACCCCGCTGGCCAGGGAACCCGGAGACATCGGTTGTGGGATGAGCTCCTGCCAGTGGATGTAGAGAGGGGAGGACTTGAGTGGCAACCGGGACGAATGGCCTGGAGTTGTGCATGGCCACACACTGGCCTACACCCCCGCTGTCCAGGATGACACCTGAACGAGCCGAGCGCTTGTGGTTGTGTATTGTGCGACCGCCAGATGCTTGTAGAAGTCTTAGAAGTAAAAGTAGTAGGGGTTGCGCCCCGAAGCGATTTGGTGGGCAAAAGTAAAAAGCACCAGTTATAGGTGGTGAAAGAAAATTGGAAACTTGGAGTAAATGCGGTCCAAGGTCGTTTGGCATCAAAATTGGATGCGTTTGGTAGTTGTTTGGTTCCGCATGCCTGGTGCCAGTGGGGTCCATTGGGCATGGGAAATGAACGGGCGCTATGCGTCAACCGTCTTGATCTGTTTGGGTTCTCTTTGTTGTTGAAAAAGAGGAGTGGAAGAAGTTGGGTGACCACCCCCCCCCATCCTTTCCCCAGGTGCCCCGGATGAATTGGCAATCCGGGGCGTGTAGCCGTGGGTGGGGCACTTGATGAGCAGCCACCCCCGCTTTCTGCGATTCGCCTGCGCCGTTTTGTCGTTGGAGGAATTTCGTCTCGTTGACGATACCCGACACGTTTTGTTCCGTCGTGTGTTGTCCCTAAAAATCATTGCCCCATCTGTGGGGGACGAGTGTGCCGATTGTGGCGGTAGTATGCCGATTGTGGCGGTAGTATGCCGATTGTGGCGGTAAGGCGCCGATTGTGGCGGTGGTGTTGTTGGGCGGGACGGGTGTGTCTTGTGGGCTTGGCGGCTTAGCTTGGGCTTGTAGGCTTGGGGGTGGGCTTGCTTGAAGAGCGCTCCCCTTCCGGGGGGATCAGATTGTAGCTCTGTTGGCCTAGGGAGCCGGACGGGCAGAAGGATGAGGAGAAGGTATGGATTGGAGCCAGAGTTGGGTCTGGGTACAGAGGCATCTTATAGAGGCTGGACTAGGCACAGGGACAGTGAGTCACACAGGAGAGAGTGCAGGGCACAGGGACAGTGACACGCAGGGACGTCAGCGTGGAAGCCGATGGAACCGAGGCGAACCTGGTCTACCGACTGGGAGCCAGAGGATCACAGTCAACACGCACGGACCTCCCTGTGCCTACTACAGCCTTAACGTTTAACACGTTTAACTCGCTCCAAAGGTCCAAGGCCTCTCCCCCAACCGCTAGCACAGGGGGAACGAACTGATTGATTGTTATGCAGCTCATATGCACATGACCGCCCAGACCCTCCGCCGATTTCACCGTGGAGCAACGGTAACACGTACCGTACCACTTCAGTCCCTGCACGCATCAGATTCATCAGATGATATAACGAGCAAATAAAAGCCCCACTTGTGACCTCAGCCATCTGCCGCGCAACCCTCCAACCACCTTGTTCCTCGCATCTCCGACCATCGGCTTTGGCTTTCCAATCATCTCCAACCAGAATGTGTCAACGGCAGACTTCACTTCGAGCCCCCTGCCTCCAGAGGGAGTGGTGCGCCGTACCGCGCTGGTAACCGGGTCGAGCAGCGGGATCGGTGTGGCGATTGCGCGTCAGCTGGGTGCGCAGGGGTTCGATGTGGGCTTAACGGTACGGCCAGGGGAAGCGCGAACGACGGTGGAAGAGCTCAAGGAGCAGCTAGAAACAGTGTATGGTGTGCAAGCCGAAATCTTTGTTACCGAGTTTGCCGTCCCGGCTGTGGCAGCGCCCCGGCTGTTGAATGCACACGTTGCGCGGTTTGGTCGGCTGGACGTGTTGTGCAACAATGCCGGCTGGGGCGCGTTTGCGCCAACGCCGTTTATGCGGTTGGGCGAGACGGATGCTAAGGGCAGCCAGACGGAAGGGGAGCAAGAAGAGGTGGATGCGCTGCTGGACAAGTTCCACAAGGGCATGGCAGTCAACTTGATGCCCCCGTGTTGCTTTCGTTTTGGCAGCCAAGCAATTTGAAAAACAGGCCCCGCCGCAACCTTGGACGCAGGATATGGAGGGCTCCCCAGACCTCGAGGCCAACTTTTACACGTCCCAATGGGGCAAGGGTCGGATCATTATGACCAACTCGGTGCATGGGCTGACACCGCTGCCCAACAGCTCAATCTACACGTGCGCCAAGCACGCGTTGCGCGGCTTAACAGTTTACTTGGCTGGGGAGCTGGGGCCCCGTGGGGTGACGGTCAATGGCGTGGCACCTGGCTTGATTGCTACACCGCAGACAGAGATTGATCCCAAGGAGGTGGAGCGATTGCCCAAGAAAGGTCTGTTTGTGCCTCGGCCCGGCCGGCCATCGGAAGTAGCGGCGACGGTGGGCTTCTTGACATCGCTGGGAGCACGATACACAACGGCTCAGACGATCATTACGGATGGGGGTTCACCACGGCCAACCCACAATTTTTCGGCCTGTAGCATGAAAGCTGTACTCCGTCCTCTTGGCAAAACGAACAACAAAGGAAAGTTGGTGGCTTGGTTGTGGACGGCCTGCCATGTACATACGGACGATTCCTTTGACCATTGAAGTGTTTAGTTGCTACTGGCGATGAATATGATCTAGATTCAATGATCCCGAAGGTGGTGGCGTAGGCGAGCACCGCTGCTATAGAGAAGAGTCTTTGGTCCGATGGGTCAGAGGGTCATATTCTGATGGTCGCAGTTACCCATTTTGCCATCAACGTTGCTCGCCGGTACGGGTCGCCAGTACGATTCGTCCGCTTTGCCCAGGCACTGGCTGCGTGCCTTGGTGCATTCTTGCGCTCCCTCCCCCTTCCCGCTTCAATGGTCCAGCAGCAGTGCGTTGTGCTCCATCCGACTCGTGGCCGCACTTGTCCGTGCACAAGAATTGTCGCTGCTGTACCAGATCATGGGATCCGCCACCTCATCGCCATGCACAGCAATGCCATCGTCCTCTTTCTGCTGTTGTTGCCACACGCACGGGGCTTGGGATGTGAGAAAAGCTGCAGCCAAAACAGGTCACCGGCCCGACACGCTGTGCAACAGGCCAAAGTGCATGTCGCTGCGCTTCTTCTCCCGGTCAGTTTTCTCATGGTGCCCTGGATCCATTTTGCCGCCGGTGGGGGGCATGCTGGCGTTCAGCCGGGTAGCGTATCCATCGGCGCCGGCATCATCGTCACCATCCACACCCCCTTGGGTGCCGGAATGGACACGCGGCTCACGCCCGCACACAAAGGCCTGGCTCCTGGCTGCGCAAGCCGCGAGGCAGGCGCGGAATTAGGGCGGATCTTCGCAGGCGGCAACACTGCCGCTCTGCCTCGGCCTCCTTTTCCGAGTTTTTTCGTCCGCTGGCCAACGCCGCCCCACTGCTGCCCGCCTTCTCCCACCACACATCGCCATGGTACGTTCCCCATCCTGCCTCGTTGCTCCTGCCGCGCCTCCTGCTGACCCGTCCCAAGCGCCCCATTCTCTTCCACGGACACGAGCGGCCGCTGAACCATATTCAGTTCAACAAGGAGGGCGACATCTTCTTCACCTCCTCGCGTGACAAGGTCGTCAACTGTGTCTTTAGCCACAACGGCGAGCGCATCGGCACCTACGATGGCCACAACGGTGCGGTGTGGCGGGTGGACGTCGATTCGGAGACCAAGTTCCTTGTGACCGGATCCGCCGACAACACCATGCGTCTGTGGGAGGTGCAGACGGGCAAGGAGCTGTTCCAATGGACGTTCCAGACCGCGTGCGCTCGGTGGCGTGGAGCTCGGACAACTCGCAAATCCTCATGTTTACCGATGCGCGTGTCTCGATCCCTGCGGTGATCCGGGTATTCGACATCAACCGAACGCTGAACCCACTAAGCAGTCCACCGAGCCCGTGCGTTCCATTGAGCTCCGCGGCCTCGAAGTCAAGCCCACCCAGGCTGTCTGGGCGGCCCTGGACGAGGCCATCATCACAGCCCATGCGGATGGCACAGTGGCGCGTATCCCGCACGACCGCCAAGCCCCCGAATCGGGCATGTTGACGATTTGGTAGAGAAGACAGTGTCTCCGCACCCTGGCTCGACCATCACGGATGTGCAGCTGAGCGCGGACCAGACGTACATTGTTACTTCGGCTCGTGACAAGGTGGCGAAGCTGGATGCGCGGACGCTGGACACGATCAAAACCTATTCCACCGAGACCCCGTTGAACTCGGCTGCGGTGCACCCCACCCGGCCGTACATCATCCTCGGTGGTGGTCAGGACGCGATGGACGTGACGACAACAGGGGCGAGCCAGGGCCACTTTGAGACGCGCTTCTGGCACAAGGTCTTTGAGGAGGAGTGTGGCCGCTTTGCTGGGCACTTTGGTCCGGTAAACACGATTGCCATTCATCCGTTTGGCAAGTGCTTCGCTACGGGGGGTGAGGATGGCTATGTACGGATCAACTGGTTCGACCCTTCCTTCTTTACTCAGAAGCTGTACGGCAACGAGTTTGAGTTGGGGCCAGAGGACCAGTAATTCACCCCTCATGTACCCTATCTCGTGTTGAGGCTTTGCTCAGGTCCTTGCGGCCTGTCCCTCATTACTATGGAGCCCGCGCGTGAAAACGATTGCGAATGCAATACCTGTAGCCTCAATTTTGTGTATGTGTGTGTGGGGTGGGTGTTAGCTAGTTTGAGCTTAGAATCGGCCGGTCCAGCTAGTCCACAGCACGCGCAGAGGTAGCCCCACGTTGCCCGCTTCCCGTGACGGGTGGTGAAAAGGGTGGCGCACGTCGAACTGGGCGCGCTGTAACCGGGCCAGGAAGGAAGTAACCCCAGCCGTTTCGGCCAACACTGGGCGCAACTGTTTCCATCCCTGTGCGTCCAGAAGCGAGGCTGGATCCGGATCGGGTTTCCCGTTTTGGTAGGCCATCCGAGCCGAGAGGAGGTAATCATTAGCGCGTACCGCCATGTCATACACCACCTCTTGCACCTTAGCTGACCGCTCGGGGGGCAGCGCCGCCTGCTCCTTTCCGCGCGGGGTGAAATAGCGCAAAATATCGTTCTCAGTCACACCATGTTGAGCGAGCAGGTCGAGGGGAAGAAGAACACGGGCCGGAAGCCCGCCGCCAGAAAGGGTAGCGCCAGGAAGAGGCCCAAGCTGGCTGCGCGTGCGGTGCCGAGTGCTGCTCCGGGGGCCTCAGCCAGCACACGTGCTATCCCCATCGCTTTGCCAAGATGGGAGAGGACAACCTCGGCCGGGCCAACATCTTGGCGCGGAAGTGGGTAGGAAGGTACGCCAACCAGGCTCTGGGCAAGATACAGCATTCGGCTTTCGGCCTTCTCCCCGCCATCTCGATCTCCTCTAGAGTGGCGGGGGTCTGGGAAGCCAGGTCGGCTTCGCGGGCATCAATGAGGGATTGAAAATGGCCTTCGCGCAGCCCGCCCGCAGGGTTGGCGCGGACAGTCGGGTCATGCACGGCAGCATGGAGCGCCATCAGGATGGGATGGGCGGGCGGACGAGCACCTTGGGCGTAAAGGGTGCGGATTGCGTCCCGCCACCAGGCCAATTTGATGCGCCCAAGCAACTCGTTGGATACGCTGCTGCGTACCGATTTGAGTTCGGCATCGAATGCGCGCAGGCTCAGGTAGTGCCCGCGTACCCGCGGGGTAGAGACGCGCACATAACTGGGCCACAGCATCGTTCTTGATGGCACCGAGAACGGCCGCACGGGCACTCGCTGGGGAAACAGCGGACATGAGGTGGGGGGATGGAGAGGAGCAGAAAGATGGAGGGGGGTGCAGAGGGACTGCAGTGCTTGTTCGTTCCTGTTGCGGTCTGAATGGTTGAGGAGGACGCCAGGGAAAGGGATGGCTGAGCTCAAGTTGGGCTGAACCCGACGTTTCTGCCAGTACAAGGGAACGACTACTGTAGCTTCTCGACCGATGATGCCGATGATGCAAGCTGTGGGTGGAGAAGGGATTGGCCGCGAAGTAAAAGAAATACTGAAAGTAGTATGCCTCTTGGCCAACGGTTCATTTTGTCCCCCCGTGCGTCTGTCCCCATTTCTGGGCGATTGCTAACACACTAGCCTCCCGCGTAGGACAATCCGGTCAGCCACGCCTCCCCTTTGGTCATCTTCACGAATGGGACTAATCCCAGCCACTGTTCCCGCATTCATGGTTCACAGCACACGAGGTCCAACCGGGGTGATCCAAAGAAGCACTCAGCTATAACAGGCAGACAAAAGAAAAAAGCATAGTGCCATGGTGCACGGTTTTAGGTTGCAGATGCCAAAGCCATCCACAGGCATAGAGGTCCAAGTACAGGGATCATCCCAGTTCAAGGAACGTGTAGAGGAGATCCTCCAATTCAGCCAAAGAGAACTGAGCAAAGAGGATTTACACGCTCTTGAAGTTCTTGCCAACGCCACCGGCGGCACCCTTCATCTGCTGCTTCGAGATCTTGGGGGCAGCGGCGTTGCCAGCCTTCTTGGCTTCCTTACGAGCCTCAGCGCGAGCCTTCTTCTCCTCCTTCGACTTAGACTTGGCCGCGTCCCGAGCCGCCGAGCGCACCTCGGGCTTTTGGTTGCGCTTGGCCTGAATGTCAGCCAGCGAGAGACCAACCACGCCGCGCTGGTTGACCGTCTTGCGCGAGCGCTTCTTGGCCACCTCCTCCGAAATGCCCTTCTTGTGCATCCGGCGGAAGTACACAGTCCAGGCGATCTTACGCGGGTTCTTGCGCTGCAGGAACAGCTGCTCGGTCTTGTGCGAGTTGAACCGGTACACCTTGCCATCGCCCGAGCGGACAAAGAGGCGGCCCCGGCTAGGGTAGACCTTGCGCAGCGAGAACGAGTCCGTCTCAACCTGGATCGACGGTTAGCCTGTTGCCTTACGTCCTGCCTCTCCCCGCGCGGGGGGGGAGGAGAGGCAGAGCAGTTGCACCATAGCTCCTGCATACGCACCTTCTTGTTTCCAGTTCGTCGGGTGGGGGCGACGACGTTTGCTCGCGGCTCGGCTCAGTTCGATGAGGGGGGCAGCTCCCGCAGCAAAGTGTGATGGAACCGCAATAAATTCAAACACGCGTAGGCGGGCAGTTAGAGCTTGCAACCCTACCGTAATTAACTGTAGGTGGACATGGTAGGGTTAGCGCACCGCGTCCCCCCCCGACCTTCCTTGCCCCCCTTGGCCCTCGCTCTCTTATAATTCTTCTAGTGACGTGTCCTCTCATGTTTCGCAGACCACCTGGACCAAAGAACGTTTGGACATGGTACGAACAAGGTGCGGCATGTTGACTGTGGCCTTGTTTTTCTACCGTGACCTGTCTTTTTTGCAAGCAGCAAATGCATCTGACGACCCAAACGATGGGCAAGCGCCCTCGAAATCATATAAGCCTGAAAGCTGTTCCACCGACGGAAAGAGATATATTGTTCGAGCAGCCTTATAGTTGACCTTTGCTCCCCCTGCACTGTAGTTGAGGTGCCCATAACCCAACCGAGAGGAGCCAGAATGAAGTGACTTCTCACGCCAAGCCAATTACTGCAATGAGTTAATGAGGTCTCGGCCATCCTCACGCATTGGTCAATCCAGAACCTGTTGGAACGTGGTACTGGCCAAGCGCCGGTCCAATGCTCGCATCCTGGCCAAGGCATAAACGTGGCAGAACCGCGGTCAAAGCTGGGATTTGCTAGAGTGGGTATTGGGGACGACCTCCTCATGTACCCTCACTTACATAGCGTGTTGATAGAGAGCTGCTTTATGTCGGTGGTAGCGCGGCTGAGGCCATAAGGCAAAATGAAGATCCAAAGCTAGGAGGAGAATGTCCGGCAATTCAAAGAGATCCGAGGCAAACTGTACAGTATACATGATCTCTCTCCCTTGGACCGTGGAAGAAACAGGGCAGACGACTGACGACTCAGTGCTCATCTAGGGCGCCTGGAGTGACCGGAAGCGCGACATCACGGTATAGAGGAATCGATGGCTGCGACTAAAATGGATGGGCAAGACGCAAGCAAGAGGAGAGAGGGAGATGAGCAAATGTGAGCAGTGATGCATGCGGAGGTAGGTGCAAGGAGAAAGAGCAAGGATCAAGCCGTCAACTTATCGGGTGGTGTGCCGCGTACGGCCCGCCAAAACCGCATCATGAGGTTATCCGCTGCGTTGGGGCCGGACGGACATCGAGGTAGAAGGACACCCCGCCCGTCTCGGCGGGCTTACCGGTGTAGTAATCGATCACGTAGCGTACCGGCTTGCCGCACCGATCCACAGTCCAGTCGTGCCGATCAAAGGGGGGCGTGTACCCGACGAGGGTAGAGAACCAAGCGCGCCAACTCATCTCCTGGACTTTCCCCTCAAACGTGGTGAGTTTCAACCCGTCTTTCAAGATGCATTCGGGGTGGAACTCCTGTTCCCAACCGCGGATCATGGCCCAGGTGCGCTCGTTCACGGCGTTGTGCAAGGGAACGACGACGTCCATGTCGGCCACGTCGGCTGGGTTGGAGCTGTGTTTGCGTGCGAGCGCAGCGTAAAACTGTGCCGGGGACGGGTAGACCCACTTTTCGCCTTCCTCCCCGGCTGCGTTCGCCATGTCGTGGCTGCCGCCCGTGCCGACGTTGGTGGTGCGGGAGCGGGGATGGAGGAGATCTCCCGGTCCAAAGACAGGCCATGGTGGGCGGCCACATCGGTGTGGGGGGAGCCGGTGCTGGGATGGGAAGCGGAGGGGGAAGCGGAGGAGGAAGAGGAGGAAGAGGAGGAGAACGAGGGATGGGTCATGCCGCGGAGCGCCAGGAACGCGTGGGCGCGGGCGCTGTCGTTTGCCTGGGACGGGGCGGGGGTGGGGGCGATGCGAGAGAGGCATCGCCGTGGTGCTGGGGCCGCCTCGGGCGGCGTGGGCTGGGCCTGGAGGGCGAGCCAGGCGGAGCGGGTGTCGGCCGTCGACGGGGCAGCTCATGGCGCGGGGCTGGGCGGCGCACGAAGAAGGACGGGCAGAAGGCTCGGCCGTTGTCAGGCCTCAGGCTTCAAGCTTCAAGCTTCAGCGTGTCCTGACAAATGCCCATCCCCGACGAGCCGCGGTCGGAGATGTACGTAGGGACGAGAGGCCGAGCGGGGGCAGTGGAGCGGAGGCCCACGCTGGGGAGGCGCGGGCTGTGCGCGAGCGAAGAGCACCACACCCCCACCACCACCCCCCCCCAGCAGTACGGCCCGCCGTCGAATGGGTGGCCGCCGCCCCGCGATGGCCCGCAGATCACCGGCTTGCGCCCGGCGGCATGCAGCCACAGCAGACCGGCATGCCGCTCCAGCCGCAGAGACGCATGCCCTCCGCCCGCTCCTCCCCCAGCAGACCGCTGTGCCGGCCGCATCGGCGCCCCCTTTGCGCCCCAGCCCTATCCGCCGCCCGCCCCTTCCGCCCAGCGCCTCATGCCGCCGCTCCAGCCCACCCCCACCGGCATCATGGCCCAGTCCACCGCCATGGGCACGGGCATGGCCCGCCCGCCCCCGCAGCAGGGCATGCTCGGCCCCCAGATGACCGGCATGCCCCGGCTCGGCCCACAGCAGACCGGGATGCCCATGATGCCCCAGCAAACCGGGATGCCCATGATGCCCCAGCAAACCGGCATGCCCTCGGCGCGCAGCAAACGGGCATGATGGGCCCGATGGATCCGCGGATGCGGATGATGGCGCTGCAGTTCTTGCCCGCGTCGGTGGCTGCGCCGGCAGCCGGTATGTTCAGCAGCGGAGCAGTGCAGCCGGACCAGTTTGCAGCTGCGCTGGCCGCATCGGCGCCGGCCCTCGGCCCGCAAAAGACCGGGATGGCGCCACGTACCAAGAAAGCCATGTCGTACAAATTGGCCAGTGACGAGAAGAAGAGCTACGAGGCCATCTTCCGCTCCTGGGACCCCAAGCGGACTGGCTTCCTCGATGGCTCCTTGGCACGCGAAGTGTTTGGCCAGTCGGGGCTTTCGAACGATGAACTAATGCAGGTCTGGACCTTGGCCGATACCGATAATCGCGGCAAGCTCAACATTGCCGAGTTCCAGGTCGCCATGGGCCTCATTTACCGCGCGCTCAACGGAAACCCCATTCCGGATGAGCTGCCAAGGAGATGGTTCCCAGCTCGTCACGCGACCTCAACGAAAGCGTCGACTTTTCAAGGAGCTGCTCACGCGCGACGCCAGTGTCCGTGCCGCCACCGGCATCAATCTGCCCCTGCCCGGCCGGAGCGGGAGTGGACCGGCGGGGTCGGAAAACAGCTTGTACCAAGACCCGCTCGCTCGATCGTCTGGCGGCACGAGCAAGCCCCCGTCTCGCTCCTTTGGCCAGCGCGTCGTCGGCGAAGCAGCGGCGTACAAAAACGACGATGCGAACCAGACCCCCGTCTATCGCTCTGCTGCCCGGCACATCAACCGTTCTGCCGTTCGCTTCAAGGGACAGCAACCCCACTCGGAACTGGACGACCTGCGTAGCCAGCTGGCGCGCACGCAGGCCTTGGTTGACGACACCCGCTCTGGTGCATCCACCGCCTCTGCCACCTCCTTTTCCATCCCCGAGGAAGGGGATGGGGACCAACAAGAAGTCGACGCGCTGGAGCGTGAAGAGAGCCATCTCGAGCACGAAAAGAGCGAGCTGGAGCAATCGGTGGAGGCGGACCAGCGTGCGTTAGCCTCGGGTCAGCTTACGCCCGAGGAGCATACCCAAGTTGCGGATCGACGGCGCAAGACGGAGCGACAGCTGATTCGCGTTGCCCACCAGCAACTCCCCCTTGTACGGGAGCGGCTTGCGCGCGCACGCGAGCGCACAGCCGCATCCAAGACCAAAGAAGCGCGCGAGCGAGACTTGCGAAACGCCAAAGACCAGCCGGGTTCACGGTTTGACCGCTCGGACCGCGTGGAGCGTACGAGCTTGTACGACCGGTACGATTCCCGCCCGGCGTCCGAATCGGGACGATCGGAGTACTCGGCGCCTTCGGAACGGAGTGCGTCCTACTCGGAGCTGGCGGAGACCAAGCGAGAGCCTAGCAGTGGACGAGCAAGCCGCCCGACGTTCGTGTCCCCTCCTGCTTCGCGTGCCGCCTCGATCGCCAGCACGTCCACCCGCCCCCCTCGGGCCCGGAGCGCGCTCAATGGCTCCGTGAACAAGCGCAAAAGAAAGTGCGCGAACGGATGGCTGCCCTCGGATTGGCCCCTTCGGACCCTGCCCCTGCTTCCGCTCCTGCTTCGGTTCCTCCTGCTGCTTCTCCTCCTCCTTCAGCGTTTGCTTCGGCGCCCTTCGGCTGCTCCGCCTGCCTTCGCCGCCACTCCGCCTGTCGCAGCGCCACCTTCGGCATTTGCCGCGCCCGTCGAACCGACGGATGATGTGCCGGACGCCGCTGTGCTGGCCCAGCAACGCGAAGACGCTCGCGCGGCTCGTCGCAATGCCGAATCGACGAAGGACTTGCCTTCGACTAATCCGTTTGCCCGTTTGGCCGAGACGGATGCGCCGTCCCCTGCCTTCGCTGCTACGGCATCGGGTCCCACTTCCCCTCCTGCCTCGGTCGCGGTCGCCGAGCCGGCTCCGTCGTCCGGCTCCCTGGAGCAGGAAGATGACGAAGAGGAACGCGAGTTGGCGCGCCTCGAGGCGGAAATGCAGGCTCGCCGCGCGGCCCGGTTGGCTAGGGGAGCAGCGTCAACCCCCTCTGGCCCTGGAGCCGCAGCTGAGGCGACGGCACCGGTGTCGGCCCCTGTACCTGCGCCTGTACCTGCGCCTGTGCCTGTGCCTGCGCCGGGTCCCGAGGTGGGGTCGGCCAGTGCCACCAGTGCCAGAGGCGCTGGAGCTGGAGAGGAACTGGATGAGGAGGAGCAAGAGTTGGCTCGGTTGGAGGCTGAGATGGAACTGCGCGGGCCGCGCGTTTGGCCAGGCCCCAGCGCCCGAGGAGGAGGAAGACTCGTCGGACGATGACGAGGGACCGGAACAACTGGACCACCGAACCGGTTCGGGACACGGTTCGGGATGGGGCCAGGACCCGAGCTACGCTGCGTGGAGCGTCCACGAAGGCTCGGCGGCGGACCGGTTCCCCGAGCTGTGAAGCGAAGTGGGTGCAAGGATCTGGTTTGGGCCTGGACGAATCAGATGGTGCTGCGTGTTTCGGGGTTGGGTACGGTAGCTGGGTGGTAGGTCGGCGGTTAAGGTAGGCCAAGGAGACGCAGACAGAAAGAGCATGCGCTACATGGTACCGGGCATGAGTCCGACCGGGCAGGGGCACGGTGAGACTGAAGAAGCGACGAGCCGACTCTGGAAAGAGAGCAGGTGGAGAGGGACAGACCGAGGATGGGTAACGCGATCGAGGTGGTGCAGAGGCTCTGGTGCGAGTCCAGAGGTGGAGCACTACGAAACGGAATGTGCCACGGCAAAGGGATGCAGTTGGTTGCATCGGGAAGGGGGTACCCTGGCAACCGTGCGCTCAACCGGAGGATCTGCCCGCCCTGGGAGTGATGGTCGACGTGCGCGGCATCGCTGGCCTATTCTATGACAACGCCCGCCTGTTGCACGGTGAGGATTGCGCCTTGGTTCATCGATTCATCCGTCAATTTTCTTGAGGGACTTTGTTGTGGACACGCGGAACCCCTTGTACTCTGGATGACACTGAAGGTCACCAGCCCACAAGCCAGACAATGCATAGACTGCCATGCCACTACTTGTTACCTCTGTGAGATGAAGCACTCCTCGTCCCCCGGACAAGGGGGACGACCGGAAGGAGTGAGGCAGGAACGTGATGGTAGTACAGAAATGTTTACAGGGACAGCGAGAAGGGGAGTATGGGAGAGGAGAGGAGAGGAGAGGAGAGAGGAGAGGAGGGAGAGGAGGGAGAGAAGCAAAAAAGTCATTACAGACGCGGTGGATCCCACGTGCCGAAGGGGCCACGTCAGGGAGGAGGGTGTGCAAACGGTCCAGGGCAAGAGCCATGTCGGAGGCGAGGAGAGTGTGCACGCCCAGCTCCCGCATGGCAGGTATGCGGGAGCCCTCAGCAGCGAGAAAGATGTTTCGTGAGGGACGAGGCGGTGTTGCGACAGGGCGTGACGGATCAAGGGGGGGAAAGACGGCGACGGGAGACGGGCACCGAGCTGGTAGCCAGAAACACATCCACCTCGTCGCGCAGGGAAGCCAGCGAGGCGCCCGAGGCGCCGGATACCGACGGGGGCAACGCGTTGCCCACCAGGCCGACGGTGACGCCTGCCTCGCGAAGACGGCGGAGGGTGCGCAATGCAGCGGTGTGCCAGTGAGCCTGGGCACGGACGAGCGTGTTGAGCACGCGGTCGGGATCTATCCTGCCGGGCACCCAGCTGGGCGGCGGGGGGGGTGCCTGTGCCGCGGGTGCGGAGATGGGTAAGGTAGGCGCGGCGGACGACGGGGTGGTTGTTGAGTTCGTACTCGAGCAGGGGCAGTGCCAGGGCCGCGTCCAGCTCGCCGCGCTCGAGCTGGGCCAGGACGCTGGCGTCGCGCTGGGAGGTGAGGGCGACGGAGAGCCAGGGGGGGGAGGGCGAGGGCACGCTCCAGATCGGCGAGCTCGGCGGGGGGGAGGCGAAGAGGCAGGACAGGTCGAGGAGCACGGCGCGGGGGGCGGCGTGCATGTGGCGGGGGGTGGTGGAGGGCGCTGGGGATGGAGGGTCGGGGGGGATGGAGGGGAGGAGACAGACAGACTGATATGGAAATAGGGGCAGCGGCCAGGCACAGCGGGGGTGCCGGGGTGGCTGTGTCTGGGATGCGGCGGGCGCCGAGGAGAGTGTCGTGCGGGAGGAGCACCACTGCCCCGCAGTGCCGCCGCCCGCGAGCCCCTGTCTTTGTCTTTGGCGCCGCAGCAGCCACGCCGTGCCTGCCAATTCTCAAATGTTCACGCCCCGACAGGGGCTCCTGCAACTTTCACTTCCTCTGTCCATCTCCGGCGGCCCCGCGCCACGTGACCCGCTTCTTCCGGCGGAATGCCACCGCAAATGTTCAATCCCGCCTTCTTCCGTCGGCGCGGCGGCCGACGGAGATGGCCTTTGCGATGACTCGCGGGTTGCCCTGAGGCCTCCTGAGCCCAGCACGGGTCTCCGGCGTCGGTCTCGCATCCTCGCCTCGGTTCTTCGTGCTTGGCTCCCCCCAACAACTGCCCTGCTACCATGCTACCTCCTCGACTACGGCGCCGGCAAGTACGCAGCCTGTCCAATGCCATCCGCAAGCTCGGGTACGACTTTGAGTGGGTCCGTTCCCCGCCGACCTGGACAAGGCTCCGCCTTGCTCTTCCCTGGCGTCGGCTCCTTTGAGCATGCAATGAACACGCTCCACACACAAGGCTACGTAGCCTCTGCGCGATATGCTGCCTCGGGCCGCCCCCTGATGGGCATCTGCATCGGCATGCAAGCCTTCTTTGAGGGCTCGGACGAAGGCACAGGCACCGCCCAGGGCCTCGGCTTGATCCCTGGCCGTGTCCGGCGCTTTGACCCCGCCGACTCGCTCCTGGGCCACAAGACCGTGCCGCACATGGGCTGGAACCGGGCAGTGCCTGTGCCACGGGAGATTGTGGGTCACGAGGTGGCGGAGCGGTACGCGCTCAAGGGCGCCAAGGAGGACGGGGAAGACGTGTACTTTGTGCACTCGTACCGTGTCGCGTACGACGCGGCCCAGCATGCCGACTGGGCCCTGACGTTGACCCGGTACGGAGCGGAAACCTTTGTCTCGTCCGTTGCCAAGGGCAACGTTTTTGGTGTCCAGTTCCACCCCGAAAAGAGCAGTGCCGCGGGCCTCGCCGTCGTGCGCGCCTGGCTGGACCAAGCTGTCGGACCCCGCGCCCAGCACCTGGCCAAGGCCAACGCCCACCGAGCTGTCCCCTTTACCCCCATCACCTCGACCGTGGCCAAGCCGGACGAGGTACTGTCGTTGCCGGCGCTCCAATCGGCCGGTTTGACCAAGCGTGTGGTGGCGTGTCTGGATGTACGCAGCAACGATGCGGGCGACCTGGTGGTCACCAAGGGCGAGAGCTACGATGTGCGTGAAAAGACCGAAGAAGCCGGGGTGCGCAACCTGGGCAAGCCAGTGGAACTGGCGCATCGCTATTACCTCGAAGGGGCCGATGAGATTGTCTTCCTCAACATTACCTCCTTCCGCGCCTCGCCGCTCAAAGACCAGCCTATGCTCTCCGTCCTCCAACTTGCGGCGTCCGAATGCTTTGTGCCCCTCACCATTGGCGGCGGGATCAAGGACTTTGTCGAGCCCGACTCGGGCACGGTACGCAGCGCCAAAGAAGTGGCAGATGCCTACTTCCGTGCCGGGGCAGACAAGGTCTCGATTGGTTCCGAGGCTGTGTTGGCAGTGGAGGAGTTGCTGGAGCGAGGGGCACAGGCTGGCGTGCAAACCCTCGACCCATTTGAGGTGCCGGCTACCGCACTGACGGGGAAAACGGGCATTGAGCAGATTTCCGATGCATATGGCGCCCAAGCGGTGGTGGTGAGCGTGGACCCGCGCCGGGTCTACCTCGCTGAAGGAGAGACGACGGCGCACAGTGCGTGTGTGGTGAGTGGTATCCCTGGCACCGCCGACGCAGGCAAGAGGTGGTGGTACCGGTGCACCATCAAGGGCGGGCGGGAGGACCGAGACGTGGATGTGGTTCAGTTGGCACGTGGAGTGGCGCGCTTGGGCGCGGGAGAGTTGTTGGTCAACTCGATCGATCGCGATGGCAGTGCGCAGGGCTTTGACCGGCAACTGATCGACTTGGTCCGCAAGGCAGCTTCCATCCCCGTTGTTGCCTCCTCGGGCGCAGGCACGGCGCAGCACTTTGCCGACGTATTCCGCTACCTTCCGTTGAGGGAGGGCGAGCGACCGAGCTCGGTCGAAGCTGCCCTTGCCGCTGGCATCTTCCACCGCCACGAAGTGGCAATCGAAGAGGTGAAGCAGCTTCTCATCAAGGACGGTTTCCCTATTCGCGAGTCGAGTGCCACTGAAGGCGCCGCAGGCGTCGTCGAGAAGGCTACCCAAGAGAAGGGGATCGAACTGGCCTAATTGCCGGGACCAGATCGGAGCCAGCATGGTCCAACTCAGATTCAGATCGCCCCCCCCCCCAATGCATATCAATTGGTCGCAACCACCGGATTCTATCTATTGACCGCAACCATCGGCACCGCTTCGTTGGGACACGAGTGCGAGTTTGGGGTAGCAGGGTTGGTAGGGGGAAAAAGCCGATAACCTACGTGAGTCATTGTGCGACGAGGCTTGAGAGTTATGTCACGTTTGTGGTAGTAGTGATCGAGCTGCTGTGTGTGGTTACTGAGTACTGAATAGCCAATGTAGTTATGCCCAGCGGCTCGAGCTCAGCAGCTGAGGGCTTAGCTTAGCCGCTCAGCCAGTACAGCTCAGCGCGCTCAGCCGAATCAACAAGACCAACACCCTTGCTACGCACCAGCGCGACCGGGCATGGTGGCGTGACGCGTGATATCGGATACCTGGTGAATATATGGATCGGTGCCTTCAAGCTTCACTGGCTCTGCTAGGCCGGTAGCTCTGTTGGACTGATATACTGGGCAGAGGGGATGGGGGGGAGGGGGGGGGGGGCAAGATCGTAGCCACACACCAGTGCAGTGGGATAGAATCGTATGACCCAACGGACTTCCACCGGGAAAAGGGGGCCGGTTATAGTATTTAGTGAGATAGTCGTTGGGAGGGGGAGGAGGCAACTGTACCGCACAGAAGCGGGTGCCTCTTGCCCCGAGAGCACAACTGGCGAAGATTCCTGCGGCAGAAAGGAAGAGGAAAGAGGCAACAGAGGGTACGATCACGCGCATCGATCAAACTTGAAGCTTGAAGCTTCATGCTCCAAGCTTCAAGCCGCATCGGCCGCCGTGCGCTACCGTACCTCGTGCCCCGTTGGAAGAGGTCCAACAGCTGTACTGCCCCCCTATAGCATTGCATATTGGGAAGCCAGGCCTCAGGAGTTATAAGGGTGCAAAACCGCCAGAGGCCAGTTATACGTAGAAGTATATATCGTTGTTGCATCATCGATCAGTCGAGGGTCTCCCGAAATACTAAAGCCCCTGAGCTAAGTTATACGTGGATTGCGACGATTTCTCCCCACCAACTTCTCCGAGCTTGCCACCACCACCACATTCCCATCCACCACCTCTAACGCACCCTTAACGCCTTTTACGACCCGTACGACCATGCCCCACCAACGGGCTTCCCTTGACCCTGCCTCACTCACCCTTCCATCCTTGGGGGCAACGTATGTTTTTTGTTGCGTTTTTGAGGAGCGTCCGTGGAACGTGTGCTAATCTTTTACTGTCAACAGCAGCAGGCTTGGTTGGTAGACATGATGGCTCCCCCTTCGATGGAGAGCACTCCTTTCCTCACCTCGAGCCAAGGAAGCGATTCTTCCTTTAGCCCCGGATCGGACTTGCTCACCAACTCCACTACCACCTCCAGTCCGCTCAATTTGTCCCCGACCTCGCCCCTGTATTCAGATATGCGCTCCGCGCTTGAATTGCATATGGGGGATGCCTGCGATCCGCTCCTCTTCCCGCCACAAGGAAACGAATGGATGGGCTTCGGGATGTACTCCACCCCGCTCTCCGTGGCCCCCACATCGCTCTTCTCTGATCCGGCCCACGTCCGTTCTCAATCGGTCTCCCTGCCCCTTGCCTCCTCGCATTTCCCCGCGCAAGAGGAAGGGCACAGAATCTTGGCCTCCTTGATTTCCCCCGATGAACACCAGGTGCCCACAGCTACGCTCTGCCCATTCCCGAATTGCTCCAAGGTATTCCCGAAGAACCGGACCTACAACCTCAAGGCTCACCTCAGGAGTCACATCAACCTCAAACCGTTCGTCTGTCCACGGTGCAATCGTACCTTCCCGAGGAAACATGACCTACAGCGTCATGCGCGCAGCCACGTACGCCCCCCCCGTCCATATAAGAGATTGTGTTGCGAAGCGACGGATACTGATGCCACAATCGACTCCAGACGGGCGACAAACCGTACGTGTGCGAAGCGTGTGGCAAGGCCTTCCCACGCTCTGACGCACTGCGGCGACATTGGAAGTCTGACCCTACCTGCCGCGACCAGCTGCCCGACCTGAGCAGCATCGCTGCCACCCGCGCTGGCTCAAGCAAGATCAAGAAGTCCAAGAAAGGTGGGAAGGGCAAGGCTGTGGCGACGAGTGTGCTGGAGGGCAAGGCTGCGGCGCCGAGTGTGGTGCAGGGCGCGACGACCGTCCCCGCGGAGAACCTCACAGCGCCGTCGTCGGGACCGCTCCCTACGTCAGCGTTGGCACACGCACCTGACCAAGCCACACATCCGCCCGCCCTGCTCGCTGGGCTCGAGTAGCCGTAGGCTCGCTTCGTCCCTCTTATCCTGCTGCATCGGCCGGCCTGATCAGCTTATCCATTCTCCCCCCTCCCCTTTCCCCCCATTTCATCCGCCCCCATCTCGACCAAAAGCACAAATATAGTCCCCCCCCATCTCTTCCCAGCCCAAGCTTGGCCGGGCGACTATACCCCGTGTTTCACGTGTCACGATCCTATACCGTCGCCTGTGCTTTCCTTCCTCTCCCCACCTCCCCCTCCGAACCTTCCCATCTTCCCATCAGGTAGCCGAGCGGTTTGTGTCCCCCTCCGGGGTGAGGACCGCCGCTGGCACCTACGACGCTATAACGCCACTTACTACGACCACACACTCGTTTTGCCTTGTTTGGAGAGACGCTTATGCGTCCTCTTCTCTCTCTCGTCGTATTGCCCACCTCCATCCACGCTCTCTCGCCGAGCGCACCGTGTGAGGGCGCTGTTTCGGCGCGTCACACTCAGGGCCAAGCTGTAGAGGGTAGGACGGGGGTAGGACGGTTATAGGTCAGTCCCCGCCGAGTGAAAACACACTGAGTACACTGAGCGCCCCCTGCCTGAGGGCTCAGCCTGAGGCTTCTTCAGGCTTCAGGTAATATCCAACACGAAGAGAGGCAGAGCGTAAGAAGACAGCCAGGGGGTACGGGTGCCTCTGTTTGATCAGGAAGTCGGATGTATCTGGAAGTCGGATGTATCTGGCGAGCAAACGGTTTGGAGGCGGCGGCGGTGGCCCCAGAGAGGATGGGATAGGGGACGGAAGTGGGCTGTTCGCTGCTTGCGCTTACTCGGGCGCTCCGGGTCACTCTCAGCCTGGGCGCACCCGCTGTGTTCCGCCCTTGGATACGCGCGAATAAGCGGAGGCGCGCCGCGCACACTGGCGCTGCGCCACTCAGGCACACGCAGGCACCGAGGGCAGCGCCACACAGGCGCCGTGGGCTGCTGGCACGCAGCGTACGTAAGCCGTGCCTGGCTGCTCCCGGGCAAGCGAGCTGCTCTGGGCTGCCAGGCTTCCCGCAACAGGCCGCACTGCGCCCAGCGGACGCACTAGTGGCCTAACCCCGAACCCGAACACCGCAACACCCGCCCCAACGCCGGCCCCACCGCCATCCGCATTGCGCTTCTCCCCACCCTCGGCGCCCTTCTCGCTTCCTCCCCCGGAAGCGCCTTTTCTCGCTCACCTGCGCCCCTGCCCCTGCCCCTGCCCTTGCCCTGCCCTCGGGGTACGCCCCCACCCTGCCTCCCGCCATGCCCGACCCCCTGCCCCTCGCCTGGCCCCTCCCCGGCCCCCTCCCCAGCGACAGCGCCATCACCAACCCCGCCGTCACCAGCCCCGGCTTGGACCCCGACACGGCCATCCCAAGCGACCTGGATGCGCTGTTCCAGTCCCTCGACCCGGCCATTGCGTTGGACGACCTCCCCCTCCTGCCCCCCGACCCCGCTGTGTTTGCTGCGCCAGCAATGTCCGCGCCCGCATCCTCTGCCCCACCTCTGCCGAGTCCGCCACCCCCACAGCTCCCTTCTCCTTCCCAGCCTCAGCCTCAGCCTCAGCTTCATGCCCATTCCCATTCTCATTCCCATCCTCATCCTCATCCGCATCCGCATCCTCGTCCCCACCCCTATTCCCAGTCCAACTCCACTCCCCGCTCCCATTCCCATTCCCACTCCCACTCTTTCCCCAATTCTCATCCCCAACCTCAACCCCAACCTCAAACTCAAACTCAACCTGGCCCTCTCCCGCAACCCCAGACCCTATCTCAGCCTTCCCCACAAGTCGCCTCACACACCCCAATGCAACCCTCCGCGCCACCTCTGGATGCATGGGACGGGTGGTGGCCTGTACCAGCACTGTCTTCGGTGCCACTGGTACCTGCCTCTACTGGGCCAAGCAGCCAACCTCTGGCGGCAGATACGGACCTCTTCTCCCTTCCTTTCAACCCCCTCTCCCTTCGCCCCTCGGACCAATTTACCCAACTGGACCAAGCCGCTCTTCCCTTCTCCCTGGACAACTGGTCCGTCCTTTCCCCTCCGCTGCATGAAACTCTGCCTCCTACCCCAGGCTCGGTGCCTGGCTCGGTACCTGGCTCGGCTCGTAGCCCGGGCCAAATATGGAAGACACGGTCTGCCGAACCAGCCCCCTCTTCCTCTGGTACCTCGAGCAGCGTCCGTTCGCACCAATCGGACCCTACAACAGTAAGAGCCCCCCGACTCCCGGCCTGTCCTCCCGTCTGCAACGACTGAACCGCGATCGGGGCGGTCCTCCCGTCGGAGGCATATAACCCTCAGTGCCGCTTTGGCTTGCGCCTCCCCCCTATCCCTCCCCTGCGCTTGCCTCAAGGGTCTTGTACCAAGTATCCCCTGTATCCATTGCTACATTTCTCCTATCCACCCTTTTGCCCTAGTTGTTGGTACGATTCCCCTTTTTCTGTTGGAGGATTAACAGGAGTTGGGGGGGGCGGGAGAGCACCAAACCAGGACCTTTTTTGGCCCTGATCCAGGTGCAGTCTTTTCCTCGAACTCCAGCATTGTGGCCTCCGGCCTTCCAGCACCAGCGGTGGTTGAGAATCTCGGTGCTGCCTCTGCCCCCGAGCCTGGTGCTCGTGTTGGATCATGTTGTGCCATGAGGCTTGTGTAGCCAGGATAACCCAGGTGGCGGATTAGGTCGGATGGGGTAGCCTGGGGGGTTCGGATGGATGACAGGCGACGCGACCCAACGGTGCGGGCCTGGCTTGGGCTGCAACCGGGAGCGTTGGAGCGTTGCAACAAATGACGTGGCTGTGCCTCCTCTCCAAGTCGGTGGGCAAAGGACCATGAAGCTAGGAGTCCGTCCGTCACCGGCGTCACCAGCATTCGACAAGGATGAGGAAGAACCTGCCTAGCGTCGCGTTCGTGCGCTCCCTACTACTAAGCCTGGGACTCGTACATACAGTGTGGTTCAGACAGTTGTGTGCCGCGTCAGCTTGTGATGGCTGATAGTTGGAGAAAACGCGTCAAACACCGGTACTAGCGATGCGCATCGTGATCGCCTCGGGTTTCGTCACCAGAGCATTGGATCAAAATGCTGGTGTCGGGGGTCGTGCCAGCCGGTGCCGGACGGAGTATGATGAGACGTCCTGTAAAGGAAGTACCATGCACGCGTAGCTGGAAGCCAAGCTCCATCTGCTTTCGACGCTTTGCTCTTTGCTGTTATACCGTATTCACTTGCCGTCTCGTCTCGTCGTATCATACAGACCGGATCAACAGATGTGAGTTTGTGTCTCCCGTTCATTTCCTTTGGCCCAAACCCACGTATTTGCCAAACCAAGTGGTGGCAGCGATCCTCAGTCTTTGTCTTCATCAAGTACAGATCAAAAGCTGTAAACACTAGCAAGTGTTTTCCACTTGTTCAGCACAGCGTTCGTGCGAAGTAGGGGGCGACGACACAGGCAGCGTATTAACATTTCGACGACACAGGTAGGCATATATGAGGACGGGTGTGGTGCAAAAATATACAAAGAAAAATAAGACGATGGTGGGGCAGGACCAGCATGCCGCCGAACGACGGTCGCACCTACTATAAACCCAGGGGAAGGCGTGCGTGACAAGAAAAGCCCGAGTCCATGGTGAAAGGGAAGCAAGTGCGGACTGTACACAGGGAAATAGAGGCATGGAAGCATCAACAGACAGCATGCGTACGTTGGTTCAAATTGGTCGGGATCCAATGACCCAAGCCAGCTTGGTAGGACCAATAACTTGTTGGATCTTCGGTTTTCCAAGTAAACATGACCCATCCCTGCGTTGTGTTCGTATACGAGCGACTGGGTGTCGAACAGTTGTTGTCGGTAGAGCGTATCGTCGACCCGCCCAGGATGGGATCGAAGAGGGCGCGCCTTCGGCCGGGAGGACCGGCGTCCGGCACCGGAAGTGGGCGGGGTCTGCTTTTTCCCGTTGATTCTTGCGTCTGGCGACACTCCACTCTCCCAGATTGTCTCATGGTGCGATTGGCTTGCTGCGAGCGCCCCTTTCAGTTGACATACTTGCCGCAAGGCGACATCCGTCACATTGTTGTACGCTGGCGGGTCTGCAGCAGTACCATTGGTCAGTCGTCTCCATTCCCCCCATTACCCATTACACCCTCAACAATACGAGTTACTGTTCGGGAAAGCACACGTACTGGCAACACCACTGTTGTACTGGTACATGTTGGCGTAAATGTGTGTATCGACGGATCCCTTGCCACCATTAAAGGTGTACCAGGAAGACAGGTTGAGGAACCCATCATGGTACACCGACGTAAACCCCGACTGCAACTGGTTGAGGGCAGTAGTGTAGTAATTCTTAGTAAAGGCAACGTTGTTGTCCTTGTTCATGTTGAGCAACGGCTCATTGAGCGCCTCAATGTGGGTCACTGTGCTCTGTTTCGAGCTGAAGGTAGAAGCAATCTGTTTCAACACTGCCTCGGCATTGGCGTTCGACTGAGCATCTTGCCAGTACATACCCCCCTCGGCCGGACGAGCCGTGGCCATTCTGGGAACCGGGTGCGCCATGCAAACAGATGATGACTTTGATCCCGTGGTTCTCAGCCCAACCGACCGCACGAGATAAGTAGGCCGTTTGGTTGGCGTGCACGTACGGCTCCCCGGCTGAGGTGTCGTACGCCCAGTACCCAATGGGAATCCTTCATTGCAACTGCGTTAGCTAGCCGGACACGCGCGCCTATCCCTGACAAAATGCAGAACAGAGGAACGACATACCGAACATAGTTCAGGCCCACGGCGGCCATCTGGCGGAAATCGTCTTCAGACACAAAGTTCTCCCAGTGTTTGGTCAGGATTTGGGTGGCGTTGGGGGCATACCCAAACGTCCATTCATCAATGATGGAGTTGTTCCCTGTTGATTGGTAAACGGAAGGTACGAGCCACTGCTCGCTTACCAACCACCCGCTAACGAAACATCATCCATCCCATGCTCTGCAGTCAGTATACTCAGTTTGGTGCTTCGACAAACGACGTCCGCGGGACATACCCAAGGTTGACCCCCGGATGGGAGCAGCGCACGCAACGTGGGCCGCAGCAAGAAGCACCAATAGAAAAAGGCGCATAATGCGGAGCGGGAAAGAATGTGAGGAAGACAAGGGCGGTGCGGGAAAAGTTGGAAATTCAAGCAAAGGACGTGAAGGGGGGCGTGCAATATGAAAAGGGTTGGGGTCGGTCGTCAACAGGAGGGCAGGCGTGGAATTGGTGGGGAGGAGGCGAGGGCGAGGCTAGATGGCCATGCGCTTTGCGGGTAGCCCGGGGGGTGAAGTCGAGAGTTGAGGAGATATGGGAAGCAATATGACACTGTCTGTAGGCTATAGGAGCGATGAGAAGCGCGCTGAAAGAGGCGCTTTTTGGATCCTCTTCTCTCCCCTCTCTGCGTTGCAGTGCACGCGCGTGTGTGTGGCGGAAGCGTTTGGGCGGGGATCCGTAGCATGCGCGCTGCGCGATGGCGACGTCCGAGCGTACGGTTGTTTCGGATGGCTGACGGCCCTGGTCCAACAGCAGTGCAGCTATGTAGAATGTCCACATGCATGTGCATTCTCATGATCATCATGTGCACACGTGTATCTCACATCTCACCGGTCACCGGTCAACACCCGCCTGTCATCGATTGGTCATACGATCACCACCCACATCATCGACTACTTGGCCCTAGACTTGAAGCTTAAAGCTTAAGGCTTGAAGCTTGATGTATGACGGCGGCCAAGACGAAGAGGACCATCCGACCACATGCCCATACCAGGGCGAGTTCATGGTATGCAGCTGGAGCAGTGGAAGATCGCCTTCCTCTCCATCGTCACGCGTCACGCGTCATAGAGGCCATCTGCAATACGTCAATTAGCCTTTCGGCAACTGAAGCAGACCGAAGCTTGAGGCTTCTGTTAATGCGAGGACAAAGGCCTACGGAAAGAAGACACAGAGGGAGGTGATGGATCTATTCCAAGAGAGGAGCCCGTTAGGGGCAGAACATAGAGGAGAGTCGGATAGAACAGCGCGATGCGTGATGCGTGATCAGCTGCATGCATGATGGCGCTGACAGCTTCAACGTCTCATCGGCGCTCCCGGCCCGAAGCGTTTTCCATTTGCTACTAGCTATAAAACGGGAAAAGTTCTTCTATTATCGTGCCTGTGTTGGGTATTCAAAAGCGCAGTCTGTGGCCCAGAGAGCCACAGATAATGCTACCGATACATGTGTGGGAGTTCAGATCTCTAATAGTTTACTACTGCTGAGCGTGCTGAGCGTGCTGAGCGCTCAGGCTGAGCGCGCTGAGCGGCTGTGAGCATGCGAGCGCGTGAGCACGCTTCGAGTGGGGAGGATGCATCGGTAAACCCATGCGGCCGAGGCCAAAGTCAGAAAGCCAAAAACGGTGTAGTTGGTTCCAGCAGTTCCATCAGCAGTGAGTACTGAGTGCTGAGTAGCTAGTAAGTAACTGAGTACTGAGTAGTGATCAATGATTGATGATCGATGATCGATGATCTGTTAACGTGTGTTACATGTTCCCACGGTTGCTCGCACGCGCAGTTGCTCGCGCGTTGCCACCAATATGTTCAAGAAGCTACCAGCCGAATGTTGCGTTTTGACATTTCAACTCAAAGGTCCAACGCCAATGTGTCAGCGCGACGCGTGATCAGGCTTCAAGCTTCAAGCTTCAAGTCGGTCACCGGTCAAGCTTCAAGCTTCAAGCCACATAGGCCATTTAGTACTTAGTACTCAGTCTGAGTACTTATGCAATGCTAGACTCGGTGAGCATATATGTATCGGCATTTCACAGACACCTAAGGCCGTAGTCACTAGTCACGCTAGTCACGGGCTAGTCAGGAGCTATAGGGAGGCCATATAGATGGGCACTTTGGGGCGTCTTCGTAGATATGGATGGGGGGGATATGCATCTGGCCGATGCTTCAAGGAAGAATGCAAGTCGAGATGTGTGAGGCCATGCGACCCCCGCCACTGCTACAAATGTATCGGGTTTGATTGATGATTCTTTTGAATACAGGCCAGGTCCTCTCGCTCGTCCAAACTTCAACAAGTGTGTCGATAAATCAACATGTCAACATGTCATGCCAACAACATTCTCAATCCTCCGTACGTAAGATGTGGATATACTCTCAAAAAAGTGATAATCAGCCAACCGCATAGCCATATGATGTGGTACAGGAGGCAGGCCGCCAGCTCGATGGCAGTGGCCAACATTGATTATAGTAGCTGTGTGTGGGTATATGTCGGATCCTCCTTCTTCTCTGTATAGGCACATCTCGAATACACACTAACGACGGAATTAAACATGATTGCATGATACCGATCGGAAAGAAAAATATATGTGACAGAGATGGAGATGCACGTTGTCGATCGAAGCTCGAAGGTGAAAAGCAAATGGAGAGATGTCAAACAATCATCGTTATTTCTTAGCATCTTTCGGCATCCAGAGGCATGCCCTTGTGTATCATATATCATGCCCCTTTCTGCACACTTTTCGTGTGTCGCGCCACAAATCATATAATGAACATGCTGTTTGCAAATTTTGGAGGCTTGGTACTGGCTTGTCTGCTTATCTCGTCTTAGCACTTAATAGCCGTGCATCTCTTATCTCCCCACACTCCACTCGCAAGGATTGGTTCCTCGTCAGGCCTCAGGTCCGTAGATGATGCGGATGACGAGGTAATGAGTTTTTCTGGGCAAAACGATTTTGTTTCCCCCAACAGTGACACTTGCATACAGAAATAATCAGGGGAAACGGGCAGACAAATGCGATGTTGCACTGAAGGCATACATTCTCTTGATAGTATACCGTGCCCATATCATTCGATAGACGCAGCTTACGGCTGTTGGGATGGGAAAACTGTGCGCCTAAACCGACTCGCTCATCAGGCCCGTGTTTTGCCTGTTGGTGCCAAACGCGTTTAGGGAACCAGGGGAATGGACAGCAGATCAGGGCTCTCTGGTGTGCCGCCATCTGTTCCTATACCAGAGGCAGTGCGTGTGTTGGATACGGATGAACGTGGTAGACATCCGAGCGGTGAACCATCTCCATATGAGACTCAGTACTCATTATAGCTAATTCGTTCCAGTACCCAAACATCTTGTTCACCCCGTCTTGATGGCATAGTATACCGTCGAGTCGTCAGAACCAAAAAGGGAAAAAGAGTTCTTGGGTGCGTCCCAGGTACTTGCCTTCGTGTCGCATTACGCTCTGAAGAAGTCAACGGCCGAGGGAGCTCCTTCTCTCGGCGTTCCAAAGGCGTCGCGGTGCATCGTGTACCCCCTCTCTGGTACACAGCCATATCCCCTCCTGAGTTCCCGAGTCCCGCAACGTTTGGTCCACCTCCATTATTCCTAATCCTCCGATTGCTCAAAACGTGCCATATCACTCGGCAGCGAGTGTTACGGGCTGCGGTGGACCCGAGATGGTCCGATCCAAGCTAAGGCCCCCTGCTCCGCACATGCCCAGTAGAGCGCGTGCTCCGCAATCCAACCAAGTGTGATGATGGCTGGTTAAATTAGGTACCGAGGGCCGAAGGGCCATGCATTCGCACGACAATAGTCGCCCCTCCCGCACAAGTCCAAGTCGGCTGGCCTAAAAAAGGCCACCGAGAGCTTCCAGTGTCTTGGCGACGACTGTCCCCTCTGTCCCTGTTTCCTTTTCCTTTCTCGATCGCGCCTGCGGCGACCAACCCCTCTTTTGATGTGCCTTCCTTTTTACACCCCCACTTGTATTTCCTTCCTTTTGATCTAGCCTGTACCCCTGGTTGATGGGGATCCTTTCCCCCACCTTCCATTCTAGTCATCTCTCGCCTTCAATCTCCCCCCCCGCCTATCCTGTCCGACTCCTGCCCATTTTCGAGCCAATTGATCCAGTACAGGCAGCTTCCTCTCTTCTTTGCTCCCGCTTCCTCTTCCTACCTCGTCCTCCAGCACTCCATCAGTCCAGTCCGCGCGTGCTGTCCTTCAGCTACGTCGATTTCCAGTCTCTATCCAGTCTCCGTTGAGGCAGTGTTTGTCTACCTCCGCCTCCTGCCGTCCCTTAGTCCCGGAGGCTTCAGACACGTTACTACAGCCCAGGCCAGTGCAGATGCAGTACAGCCGCCCCACCAAAGGCCTCTTCTCGTCCCTAGCTCCGCTCGGATCCACCAACTAGTCCAAGCCCGAAATTACCGTCGTGAGTCGACCTACTGTCTCCTAAGGGATCGTAACCCCAAACCCCGGGGCGTGCCCCCTGGTTGGGCCCGCTCCGTGACGGCCAGTAGTCAGTCGTCAGTACGCATCGCCTTCCTCCCACGCCCTGCCACGCCTCGTGCCGTCCTGGCCCTCCACCGTCGGCTGGTTGTGGATGTGGGTTTCGGGGATTGAGCGCATGAGTTGGAGAATGAGCTCCCGCACCGTCTCATGCAAACCACCAAACCTGGACTGAGTCCGGGTGCAAGCCATTACGATGCGCTCAAGCGAGGACACGACGCCACACTTATACACATGTATAACAGCCACACACGATCACTATTAAAAATCCACTGTGATCGCGAGCGTGGCGCGGATATAAGCCTCTGCCCCTTGTTCTTTTTTGCGCTTATATACCCTCAGATATAGAGAGGCACGTTCTTGGCGTCTCACAGATCTGTCGAGTTGTCATAAACACGGGGTCTCTCTGTCGACGAGACACGGCATTCAAGCTTCAAGATGTTGTGAAAACGGTGAAATTAACGGTGAAACCGAAAAGCGTATGGCGCTCGGTAAGATGTGTACGCTCAGCGCTCACAGCTGTTTTTGAGCCTCTATCATCGTCTAAACATGCTGTCTAAAAAGCATGTTTTTGAACGCCCTGATACATATGACAGCTAGCGGACGCCGGAATATCTTCCCTCAATATCAATACCCACTTGCATATGTACGACAAAACACTTCTGAGAGGGTTTCCAACAAAGATATCGTCGAAGATTGGTATAATAATCTCGATGTGCAGCACGTGGACACACGCGATAATCGGTGGTCAATCATCTTGACCATGCACGGCCTGGGGAGTAATTCGATGTGCGTTTGGGTCCTACCAGGTCCTACCACGGCGACAGAGGGGAAGGAGAAGAATGGAGGTAAGACGGCGGTAACCGGTTACTAGTTCTAGTCACGCGAGTCACGAGTCACTCCTGAGTGATGCATGATGTATGATGACTAGGATCGGTGACTGATGTATGCATGATGCATGATGCATGATTTCCTGTGTGGCTTGCGGAGCCGGGAGAGAGGGAGGGAGCGGGTGGCGGAGTATCTAAGACAGTGCTGCAGCGCCAGGGGCACAGGTAAGTTACCGGTGACTCGTGACATGTGACATGTGACATGTGTGACATGCGACCAGCCAGTGATTGCGGTACTAGTGTTGAACGTTGAACTTCAACGTTGAACGTTGAACGTTGAACGTCGAACGTTTGAACGTTGAACAGTCGATTCGATCGGCTGCAATGAGGGGGCGGTAGGGTTAGGGGGTGCAATCGGGGACAAGCACCCAGCAGCGACAGGGGCCGTCGCGGTGGCTGCAGGCGGCACCAGGGCAGTGTGTGGGGCGCTGCGGAGGGCGCGGTGGCGGCCGGCTGCGCCTGCAAGGCATGGCATTTGTTCAACCGCATCCAGCACGGCGCCAGTGTCGTCGCCGTGCCCACCCCTCGCGGCGTTTGGTTAGGTAAGCCACAGCCCCCACGGCCCCCGACTGACGAGTCACGTCACATTAAGTGCTCACCACACCTCGCACCACCACACCGCCACTCCTCCTCCTGCCACCCCCCACCACCTGCCTCCGCTCGCTTCCAGCCAACGCAACCATGTCTGCTATCCGCGCTGACGAGCACATCTCGTCCGACGTCGAAATGACATCCTCCGACAACGACTCCGCTGCCGCCTTCGAGGGCCTGGACGACGACGGCGCACAGTTGTTTTACGCCGACGATGGAGACGGCGAATTTGTCGCCTTTGATGATTCTGACGTCGAAGACGTCAACTTTGATGGCGCCGAGTCGACGATCGACGAAGATGAACTCGATGATGCCACCCACCCAAAGAAGAAGCCTTGGGAAGTCGAGTATATCTCGCGCAACGAACAGGACATCTCCAATCTACAGAAGAAGGAGGTGGACCAGATCGCCGCCATGTTCAACGTCAAGGTGTGTACCTCTCCCTTTTCTTATGCTCGATTTCTTGCTAACCCCATCGCCTCAAATTAGGACACGGATGCGGCCATCCTACTACGTCACATGAACTGGAACAAGGAGCGTTTGATTGAACGCTACATGGACGCCCCCGATGAGGTCAAGTACGAGGCTGGCGTCATTGACGACCCCTCCCGCCCCCGCGTAGCAGCAATGACGCCCCACGACAATTTCACATGCGAGATCTGTTTCCAATCGACCGATGACTTGCCTCGTCTTACGCCCTCCCAGCAGAGGAAGTTGAATGAGTACGAACGCGCGGTGGCCCGCGCCAAGAGCGCTGGCTCGGCCCAAGTCATCCCTCTCCCTCCCTCTATCCCGTCACTGTCTACCCTTGCCCTCGCCTGTGGTCACCGGTACTGCACCTCATGCTACACTGAATACCTCAACAACAAGATCAAGTACGAGGGCGAGTCCCGCCGGGTGCAGTGCATGGAGGAGTCCTGCAAGCCATTATTGACGAGAACACGATTGGCCAACTGGTGGACGCGTCAATGCTGGAGCGATACCGCACGCTACTCAACCGTGCCTTTGTTTCCGATTCGGGAATGATGGCGTGGTGCCCGGCGCCGGGTGCGAGCTTGCGGTCGAATGCCACGTTTCGCGCAAGAAGCTGAATACGATCGTGCCTACCGTGCGGTGCGGGAACGGCCATGAGTTTTGCTTTGGTTGCAGCCAAGAAGCGCATGCGCCTTGCATTTGCCGCATCGTCAAGTTGTGGCTGAAGAAATGCGAGGACGATAGCGAGACGTCCAATTGGATCAAGGCTAATACGCAGGACTGTCCCAACCCGAGCTGCAACTCACTGAGGAGAGAACGGAGGGTGCAATCACATGGTCTGCCGCAAGTGCCGGTACGAGTTTTGCTGGATTTGCGAGGGCCCTTGGTCGGAGCATGGAACTTCGTACTACAACTGCAATCGCTTTGACATGAAAAAGGCACAGGAGAAAGAAAGCCGCAAATCGTCACGGGTGAGCTTGGAGCGCTACCTCCACTACTTCAACCGGTACCAGAACCACGAACAGTCAGCTCGTCTGGATGAAAAGTTGATGGTGCAGACGCGCAAGAACATGGACGCGATGCAAGAGGCAGGCGTTCTGTCGTGGTCAGAGGTGCAGTTTTTGGCCAAAGCAGCGACGGTGGTTAACGAATGCCGGATGACACTCAAGTGGACTATGCAATGGCCTTTTACCTCGAGCGCAACAACATGACTGAGATCTTTGAGGACAACCAACGTGATCTCGAGCGCGCGGTGGGAAGAGTTGTCGGAACAGCTTCAGTCGCGATTGACCAAGACGATTACCCAGCTGAGGCAGAAAGTGACTGACCTCATGGTCTATGTCCAGCGTCGACGGGAAATCATGCTGGGAGATACACTCCAGGGGTACCCTGAGGGACGATGGGAGTTTACCGTGTAACGGTCTCGCTTCCGTCTTGTTGTTATTTCATTTCCTCATTCTCATTTTCATTTCCATCCCCCACCCCCGCTCCCATTCCCGTTCCCATTCACCACCTCCATCGCCCCCAATGACTAATGACTGTTGTGCTTTTCCTCATTTCACCTTCCACCCCGCATCCACGAGGAAGGAGGGAGGAATGGGGGGGGGTCCCGTCCACTCTGATCCCCCATCCTCTGAGTTCCCAATCCTGTCCTAGGCACTTTTTGTCCCATTGTCGCGCCTTCGTCCTGTACTCTTCCTTCCCCCGCTCACGCGTCCGCATGTGGTCGCTCGACCTCCGTGCGCTGCCTCCACGCTGATCGTCCCATGCCATCTCGGGTCTCGAGTCATACCCCGTTGCTCCCTCCCGTGGAACTTGAATACCGCCTTCCGATCTTGTACTGAAAACAATATATGGGAGGTGGGAAACGTATATGTTAGGCCGGAGGAAACCAATGATTGGGTGGAGACACTCTAAACATGTAGAGGAATGCAGTCGAGGTGGGGCGGTGGTGAAGGTCTAAGCCTTTTGCCACACCAAGAGGAGACAGGGGTTCGAACGCCGGAGTAGTATCCACGTGGTGGCTTCGGAGGACAAATCAGGGTCGAAGGTGGGTGTAAAGGGTGATAAGGCGCCTGGCCCTATGCACGGGAACGCGTCCCAACAGTATAAAGGAGGACATTCAACCTCATCAAGAGGAAACTGGCTTGTATTTAGACCTGCCTTGGTAAGCTTCTCGTGTCAAGTCAACTCTCACTTGAGGCCTGATGGTTCTAACCATGAGGCATTGAGGCTTGAGAGTTTGAGATCTGAGAAGCTTTAGGGTGATCAACACGTTGAGGCGAGGCAAAATATACATTGAGTACAGAAAGCAATCATCAACCCCACAAATACCTCCCACCTGGGCTCAACATGAGCGGCAGCGACATCTCAACATGAGCGGCAGCGACATATCCTGAAGCGTTTCCAGGGCAGAAAAGGGCGAGGGTACCGACCCTAGGCAGAGTAGGGTGGCAGTGACAGTAAGGGAGGTATAGCAGGCTGTGCAGAAAAGAGCGTCGTCCAAGAGCACTGGCATAAGAACGAATGCGCAAGGGATCGGGGGGGGGGGGGTTACGGAGTGACCAAGGAAGGTGTGCAGCTGGGAACGAGCGCGGGAGTGGGTGAGGTGTAAAAAGGAGGGAGGGGGGCAAGACGAGACGAGACGAACTGAAAGGGAACGCCTACTGAACTCGAAGGGCGTGATTGGTGGTTCATGACCGTGCGGGAATAAGACAGCGGGGGAGAGCCAAAAGAATGTGGGTAGACCGACGCCTGCGTCGGCAAAACCAAGCACCCGCTTTGGTTCAACTCTACCCGCCATAGGAACCACGATGTCAATCATGATTTGCGACACGGCATCCGTACCAAGCGTGTCAACCAAAAGACGAAGAATCCACAGAATTTGAAGAAGGCCAGGCCAAATGTGGTCCACAACAGCACCTAGCGAAAATCACGTCAGTAAGCAAGATGGGAGGAAGGGGAGGTTGATGGGACGAACTTTAAAGTAGTACCCTTGGATCCTTTGTTCGTCTTGTTTCATCGCCTTTTCAGTGACGTTGTAGTGCAAACCGGCCAAGTTCTGAATGGCGACCGTCAAAGCGCCATTGCACAGGATCCAAAATACGACCAAGCGTGTGCGGAAGGTGCGGTTGCTATCGTCCATACTAGGTTTCCTTCTTCTCTTCCACCACAACGGGGGCAACTGCGCGTTGACCACTTCACGAAAGTGTGCGTCAATGTCTTCTTGCTCTTGTTCCACTTCCTCGATGGTGCCGTCCGGGGCTTTGGCCTTCTTGGTGTCTACGGAAGGCAGCACGTCGGCTTTGTCCGATCCCTTGGTGCCCCAACTCACGTCGTGCAGGTTGCAAAAGGCGTAGACGTTGAGAATGTTGGTCATGCTGGGTGCAATAGCGAGGTATTGAGGAAACGAGGTGATCATGTGCCACGGGTCGAGGTACATGATCGAAGCAAGGAGGTACACCCCAAAGGTGGCGATTAAGCTCGCAATCAGTACCGTCGTTGATTGTGCATTGGACATGATGACCGACCAAAACGTATCGGACCCTCGATTTGATGGGCCAAGTCGGTAAGCATGTCGACCGTAAGCCAGAGCGAGACGGTAAGCAAGTACATGCCCATCACAGCAAAGACGAAAAAGGAGAGAATGTAGAGTGGTTTCTCAGCCTTTGGTCGATTTCCCAGTGCCAGAACAAACTGAAGGATCAAGAAAAAGATGTAGACCCACTCGCAACCTAGGTTGACCCAATGCAGAATCATTTGCACCGTGTCGTTCGAGTTCTCGAGAATGTTGTCGGGAAGGAACTGGATGATAATCGAGAAGGTAAGCCAAAAGTTGGCCAGAGCAAACCAAGTGACAAAGAGCACAATGAAGTTGTAGAGGGCTTGGATGTGGAAGAAAAGATCCGGATAATGTTGTGCCCCGAACGGTAGATTTTCCAAAAATGAACCAACGAGTAAATCGAGGCGGCAAAAGAGCCATTGAGCCAACGCCGGCGCTGACTGATGAGCTCTGCCGCCCCTCGGGAACGTCCGTCTCGCCCTTGGCATTTTTCACGTACCCCAAGGTCCAGCGGTCGCCCATCTTGAAAACCAATTCAAAGCACAAGATACGGTCTTCAGCCAGAAACATGTTCTTGGTAAAAATGCCCATGCCGTGTAATCCCTTCTTGCCCAACCGATCGGCCAAAGTGTGGTCCCCATGAAAGTATTGTTCCAGGGGCCGGCCTTGGATGGCACGGTACGGTACGCACTAAACGCACCAGGCAAAACCGAGACATACCAAACGCACTCTCCAGGGTTTGTCCAGAATGTTGCTCATTTTGTACTCAAAGTTCTGGGCCGCCACCAGCGGGTTGAACAGTTTGACTCCGCCTTTGATCATCGCGTGAATTTCGCCGCAGCAGCCACCAGATGACTATTGTTGTACATGGCCTCCCACAGGTAGTACAGACTCCTGGGGCTCGGCTTGGTTCCCGCGTCGAGGAGAATGCACGTCTCAGGTTCAAGATGACGTCCAAGCGCATTGAACAACCAGCGGTGCGAGTTGATTTTCTTGGAGTTTTTCTCTTGAGGCAAAAGATCATTTGGACGGGCACAAGGTTGCTATCGTCGTTCCCGTGGGGCTGAACGAGGGAGGTTTGGAATCAACAGAGAGTTGGGTAGTGTACTCGAAGATGTGAGCGACAGTCTCTTTCCCATCGACTTGTCGTTTCATAACTCCGTCCTGGTACACCCCCACTGTAGCCAGCAAATCCAACACCTCCTTGTCACACGGGTCGATGCCGTCAAAAATGAGCGAGACGACGATGCGTTGCCAGCCGGGTCGACCCTCCTCGCCGAACGGCGCCAAAACTTGGAAGCCTTGGATTTGCAGATGTCTCGAATGTTGAGCATGACACCATGCAGCGTGCGGGCGACAAGGATACGGTCCTCATTGTAATACGTGATGGCGATCAGCAACTCGGTGTCACGCCCATACTGATCCGAAGCCCTTAGGGTCCAGCCATTCTCCTTGGTGAAGTCATCCGGATCGCAGGTGGCGGCCGTGTAGCGCATATGAAAACTCGGTCGTTTTTTGCCCTGCGTCCATTTGGGTTCAAAGGCGTTGCGGATGGCCGTGGGCACACGATGCTCGACGATCCAATGGCCCCGCGTTAGTTTAACCTTCCGCGTCAGGCCACGTTTGGGCTTGGCCTGGCGCTGTGCCCAAGCGAGCTGCGACTGTGACTGGTCCGGAAGCATGAGCTGGGAGGAGCTGTCGGTGAGGGTGGTGCCGGGGTGCATGCGGTACGGAGACATGGGCGGGGGGACAGCGTGGCGCCAGAGTAGCTGTGGGGGAGAGTGATGTGTGTGTACACACAGGAGTTAGTATGGCCGCATATGAGAGAGGAGGGGGAGGGTACGCACCCATACTGTTGGTATGGACGTTGCGCGGGGGCGGGTAGTTGACCCATCGGCATCAGCTTCTCGGTGGGCGGCTTGTCATCCGACAGGGGGTAGTGGCCGCCGGCATCGTAATAGCCTGCGCTGCCGTACCCCTTGTTGGAGAAGTCGGAGTAGCTGTTGCTGGCCGACGAATGCTGGGCGTAGTACCCGGAGCGGGGCTCGGCAGGAACAGGCCAGGCTGCTGTGAGGCGAATAGGAGAACGCTGGGAGTGGCGGCGGCAAGCCGGCGCACCGGCCTGGACGTGCAGGTCCGAGGCGGAGTAATAGCCGTCGTTGACCGGCGCGTAGGGCGAGCGACTCATGGGTGGGTGGGGGTACGAGGCGGGAGAAGAACTGTGAAGAGAGAGGTGGAGGGAGGGGTGGGTGGAGGAGGAGGAGGAGGAGGAGGAGGACGAGGCAGCGCCGCGCCGACCAGCGAGAGCCGGGTGGGGCGCTGCTCCGGTTGCTGCCAGGGCAGCGTGCCTGCTGTCACGCATGGGGCACAGCGCCAGTGCCTGGCGGGATGGGGGCAGCTTGCAGCAGGAGGCACTGGCGCTGTGCGCGCCACTTGCCGCGCGCCACACAGTGTGGTGGTGCGGCATTGGTGCCCTGCACGACGTGTGACATGCGACGTGCCATGGGCATGACATGTGACATGTGACATGGGACATGCGCCTGGGGGGTGGATGCCACGTGTGATGCATGATGCATGATGGGGTGCGGATGTGCACGGCATGGCCAGCCCCATGACGCTGACAGCTGGGTGGCGCCGCGCGGGGGCCGCAGGGGGCCCCCTTGCATGCTGCCCGTGCGCAGCCAGAATGCCCCCCCCCAGCCACGCGTGACTACTGATACTGATACTGACAAGCGAGAGCGCGCCGCCAGGTGTCTAACTCATGCACCTTGCAAAACCCCTGGGACGCCCCCGCGCTGGCCCATTCGCTTACGTACAACCAAGCACGCCAGGGCACACCTCCTCAAACCCAACCTCAGGCCTAAGGGCCTCAAGCCTCAGGTGGCAAGCAAAACCTCTCACATCGTCAAGTCGATCACAGAAGCCCTCACGCCGCGATCAGCGCCAGCGCCAGCCCCCCGAAAGAGCAGGAGGCCAGCTATGATCGCTAGAGGATTGAGTCGCTAGAGGGATTGAGTACTGGTGAGCGCGGGGCGAAAGAGGTAGTGAGAGGAGGGATGATGGGAAGGAGCCAGAGAGAAGAAGACGAAGTTATCCCACTGGAGACTGTAGGTCTTTAGAAGGAGGCCTGTCAGTGGTGTGTTGCCAGCATTCCGCCAGGTGGAGATGGAATGCTGGAGGTACGAGGTTGGAAGACGAGGAGGCATTAGTGGAGACGAGATTATCACGAGAAGGAAACAGGTCGACAGACAGGTCACTAACAGTTGGATGTTCGCTTGAATTATCAGTGGCTATGCATATTACGGAAAATGCCGGTTAATCCCTGTCCTTTATCACTTCAAGGTCGTGAGCGAGGCTTCACGCGCTTCGCGCTTCGAAAGGCTGCTGTGAATAATATGGATTGATCCACAAGGAGTTGATCCTGGTGCAGTCGACAGGGATACGGAAGCTCATGGAGCACATGCTTTGGGAGAAGCGGGGTAGTGATCGATCAAAGAGCCAACTGGGGTAGGCAAGATAGGATGGATCGGATAGGATCGGATAGGATAGGATAGGATAGGATAGGATAGGATAGGATAGGATAGGATAGGATATAGGATAGGTAGGATAGGATAGGAGGATAGGATAGGTTTGATTCAAGCAGGGATAGAAACACGCCCCGACGACGGGGCAAGGTCAGAGGTCGTGCACCGCTGGAGCAAAGTGGTGTAGCAAGACTTGTATGCCCACGCGCTGCCGCGCATGCGGCGAATATCGACCGAGTATAGTCCCGGCAAGTTCTTGAGCCGGTAATTTCAACACTAACCGCACCTCTTGCCCGCCATCGGCGTTGGTCTGGCCACGGGCTGGGGGGGAGCTTCCCCGCTGAGACGGGGGCAGCAGGTGAGGTGCCCTTCTCCCCTTCAGAAGGCAAGGAGGGAAAGACAGAAGTACGGAAGGCACGCCACGCCCCGCGTCCCCCACGCGCCGCCTGCTTCGGGCGCAGACACTCCAGCTTAAACTGCTCTTGGCCCGCCAGATGGAACTCAATGCCCATCTCTGTCAGAGCTGTCCGTACCCGCGCCAACATCTCGGTCGGCGGACGGACGTTAAGGCGGATTGGTCCACGGCGCCCTCGTGATACCGCAGCATGGCATCTGAAATGCTGCCGCTGGTCGTCTTGGTAGGAGCTGGAATCTTGGCCTGTTTGAGAGGCGCGGTCTCCTCGAGGGGAGCGGTGAGGTGCGTATCACGACTGAGATCACTATGTGTGGCACTGGAGTGGCTTGAAGGCTTAATTGGTTGAGAAGGGCGAGCGGTCGGAGAGCCTGGGCGGATGGACGAGCCTGGGTGGGTCTCGGCGCTGAAAGAGGTTGATGCTGGGGCGAGCCGGTGCTGGCCGAGCCGGATGTTTGACGGCTACGGCCACGGAACCAGTCCATGACACGCTTGGCTGGCCCGGTTGATGCCTTGCTGCCTTTAGGTTGAGAGGGCATACGGGGGGCCTGAACCGAGGGTTGTGGGCGGGGGGCAGGGGCCTGTGGCGCTGAAGGCACTTCAGACGTGGCCTTCTCCTTGGCCATCTGCACGGCCACCTTGCGGTCCCGCTCGGCTTGCGCGAGGGGAGTAAAGACAGAGTCTTCCTTCGGGAGGACGTAACCGACTCATTCGATTGTTTCGAATCCTGCAGACCCATTGATGGGGCCTGGCTGGCAGAAGTGGAGGAAGAGGCAGTGCGGTGCGGCATAATCCTGGCAAAAGGAATTGCGTCGGGATCCAGGCACCCGTTGTTCCTTGGGGGGCATGAGTGACATGCGCCGCTTCCAGACGGGACCTTCTCTACAGGAGTACTGACTGAGCGGGAGCGGGAACGGGTATCCTCACGTTGCATCGTCGTCGGAAGCATCACCTGCTGAGGCTGGCTGGATGTGGTATCCTTTGTTACGACCACTTTCGTGGGTGCGGCACGAGTATCCGCTTCCTTGACAACAACGGGACCGAGGGGGGAATAGAAGACGTTGCTTCACGTTGGGAGCGGCCTTTGGCAGTAGCTTGTTGAGGCTCAGAGCCTAATGGGAGTCCAGCTACCTTCTGGTGCGGAACACGCGGCTCCTCGACTGCAAGGACATGTTCGAGCTTCTGCGGAAGTTGAGATTTCGTCGAGTTGGGGAGAGGCGTGGGCGCAGGAGCTTGTTCAGCTGAAGTATCCGCTTGCGTCGTCTGTTCTGGAACTGGATCCTCCGTGGCCACGTGCGTCTCTTTGCAATAGAATGCGAATCCGACGCAGGCTGCGTTGACACACGGGAAGGGGTCATCTCCTCTGGGTCCTCCATCACAACCGCGCCAGCACCCATCAGGATGGGCCCGGCGACGCCTGGGGAGCTTCGGGTGCAATCTCTTCAGTGGCGGAAAGGGGCGTTTCCGGGTGCACTGTACTCTACTTGCAAGGTGTGGCGGTTGACATTGGCCGCGGCAGGCAACTGAGAGGAAAGGGGCTTGTTCGGCAGGTCAGCTGGGCGGGAGGCAGGAAGCGGCATGGCTGTGTTGCGGTAGTTGTGTTGGGACGAAACCTGGGGGATGTCGGCAATGGTCTCGCTGCGAGGAGGAAGCCCATGAGAGGGGGGATCGGGCGGTAAGGCAAGCATGGGGGGTTGGCGTTGGAGCTGGTGTTGCAGCTCCATTTTTTTCGGTAGTGTTGACGCTTGCGCGCCTGCTGCTCTGCTGCTGCCCGTTCCAGATCCTCCACCCCAAAGGAGAAGAGGGGGTGGAAATCGGAAAGCCAAGGATGGGCCATGACCTCCTCCATTGTTGCGCGGTTGGCCGGGTCAGGAACGAGCATACGCCGCAGAAGGTCGCGTGGGAACTCGGGGAAATAGTCGGGAAAGGTGAGGGGAGTAGAGAGAATGTAGTGGTAGAGCTGGTTGATGTTGTCGGAATCAGGATTGGCTGGGTCATCGTCGAAGGGAAGATAGCCCGCCAGCATGGCGTACAGAATCACTCCACACGACCACACATCGACCGCCGAACCGGTGTATTGCCCGTCCTGCACCACGAGTTCGGCGCTGCATAGCAGGGCGAACCGCAGGAGGTGGACATCAAGTCGTTGGCGCGGCCCGAAAAGTTGTTGGCGAAACCAAAGTCGGTAATGATCATGTTGCGATTCCGATCCAGGAGCAAGTTTTCCAGTTTGAGGTCGCGATGCACAATGTGTTTCTGGTGAAGGTAGTGCACGCCGCTGATGAGTTGTGCAAACAAGCGGCAAGCTTCCTTCTCCCGCAAACACTTGTGGGCAAGGATATAATCAAAGAGCTCTCCACCTTGTCACAAGTAGAAGTAGGGTCAATGAGGGGCCCATAGATAGGGGAGGCAAAACATACCGATGCATATTCAAGTACAATTCCAATGTAGCGCTCGGTAGTGGCGACCTCGTAAAGGCGGACAATGTTGGGGTGCCGAACAGCCCGTAGCATTTCGATTTCACGATCAATTTTGGACATTATGATCGACTGGTGCTCGGCGAGGGATTCGGGCTTAGGTGCGTGGTCGCGGCGAATGAGCTTGACAGCGACCTCCTCTCCATACTTCTTATGCACCCCGCTTGACCTTGCCAAACTCCCCTTCGCCCAGGGTTTGGAGCAAGAGATAGTCGCCTAGTAGGATCTGCGGGCGATGCGGTGAGGCGCCGAAGTACTGCAACGCGGCTGGGCTGGTAATAGGGATGCCCTTGTTGGCCAGCTCAGCGGCCAGGCGTGGATCAATGCCCTGCGCACGGAGCGAGGCGGCAGCTGCGCTTGCCGCACTGGTATCGTCGGTGGTCAGAGAGCTGGGGGGCTGAATGGTGCTGACGCTGGCGGTGCGGGAAGAAGGCTGGGCGGAGGGAAGGAGCGGGGGCGCAGCGGGATGGGGAGAAATCGTCGGCGACGACGATGGAGCAAAGGCGACGGCAGCCATCGCAGCCGTAACACCGGTCGGAAGGAGGGCGGGGACGGTGGTGGTGGGGGGGGTGGTGGTGGCAGTGGGAAGGCCGGCGGCCGGAGGGGATGGCAGGTGGGGGCGACGGCGGGGCGGCGGAGGAGCAGGAGGCAGGTGGGCGCGCGTTCAACTTCAACGTTCAGCGTGGTTAGCACGCAGCTGCAGCGGCGACAGCTACGCAGTGCCCCCCAAGCAGCCCAGCGCAAGTCATTAGCACTATGCCCGCTCGCTAGTCACTAGCCACGGCGCCAGTCCCCCGTGGCCCAGCAGCTTTCCTCGTCTTGTCCGCCACTGCCCCCGCGCGCGGCCGATCAGCGTCACGCATCACGCTTCGCCCCATCCGCCATCCCCTCTCTCTCCCCGCTCGTTCCGCCCAGCATCCCGTCCGCGCGGGCTGCGGGCAAGGCGAGGCTGCCGAAGCCAATGTTCTCCTCTGGCGAGCTCCTCGTTCCCCCTCTCGTGTCCTGCGTTGCATACTCTTAGACACAACTTGCAAGCACTCGACAGCATGCACAACGGAACACACCCTTACGACGCGCAGCACCAAGTGTTACCAAGTCCACTGCTGGGTCAGCAGCAGACTCCTCATAGGGTCGGGTTACAGCCAAGAACGGGTTCATAACAACGGCAGAGGGAAAGTACAAGGTAGAACGCAGACGGAAGAACAGGCAGAACAGAGGGCGCGGGAGGAAGGCCGGATGTCTCGGCCTGTCCCCGCCACCCGTCAGCCGTAAGCTCTGAGCAAAAGTAAAAAGCAGGAGAGCGAGGTGTGTATGAAGAGGGCGCCATGCGGGGGTAATGAGGTGGGTCATGACAGGAAACATCTCACATCACATAAAAGTTGGACGCGCAGGTGTTGATGGGAACGTGGGTGTAAAGTAGCGGAAAAGGGATTGTGTACCACAATGACTGGTAGATGTCTCGTCGGCCCGGAAAGAGACATACTGTTGGTAAGGAGTGGCACCGCGGCAAAGAGGAGCGCGCAAGTTGCGAGAGGGCATAACAAAAAGGGAACGTCCGCAAACCAGAGGAGAAAAGATGGAGGAAGGACGCAAACATAGAAACAAGAGGAATTCGTCGCGTAGCTTCAACCAGCTTACGCTTCACCGCCTTCAACAAGAAAGACCAAATCAAGCACTCACTCCCTGCGAGTCGAACATTGATGAACCAAAGTCGGGCCCGTCAAGGTCAAACAAGCCCAACATACTTTCTAGTTGCTCATCGCCACCCATGTCACCCAGACTGGCAAATGAAAAGCCTCCCGAATTGGATGCTAGGGCCAGCCCAGCCCACCACCGGACGGAACCGCCGCGGTGCACTGGCAGGCTCAGTTGCCGTTGCAGCAGGTGCGCCCATCGCATCGGCACCTACGCTCGATGAGGTAGGTAGACCGATCATTGGATCAGCCGAAGGAGTCTCCATTGACCCAGGAGGTGGAGCGGTCGGGGCATCAGAGACCTGGACCGAGGGGCCCTCTGCGGTAGGTGGCGCTTTCGAAGAAAGAGCTGGACTTGATGTCCCTGTATGGGCCGAATTGTCTGTTTGACGCCCAGATTGCGGATTGGTTCCTGTCGACTTGGTGGAGCCCTTGCGGGCGCGGGGGGCGGGTCTGCTTTTCCCACGCGACGACGTCCGAGCGGCGAGGAATGGGTGCATGGCCGACGTGAGACCCAGGCTCACCAGGGGGCAGGGGTAACGGGGGAGGGGGCCTGAGGCTGCGACCGCAACTGCGCTTGGTGCTGCATCATGCCCTGACCTGGAGCTGATGGCGGCTGTCATCAGGGAAGCTTGAGCCTGTCCTCGCCTCAATTGCACAGCCCCTTGAACCGAGACGGGATTCCTGCGGGCTGGCCAGAAAGCCTGCGGAGAGCCTGTTGCTCTCCAGAGCCAGGGTAAACTCGGGGTTTTTGGTGGCCACACCCTGGATCGGCAGCTGCCCCTCATTGATCTGGGAAAGCATCCTCTCCAGCTCAGTTAGCCGAGCACGATACACGCTCACCTCGGCGTATGCTTGCTGCGACACCTGCTCGATGTAGCCCCCTGAGCGCGGGAATACCCCGCCTTGATGGCCGCATGCAGTTGCTGCACCTGTGCAAGGATCTGCATCGGGTTGCATGTGCCGCTGGTGCTACACCGCCCGGAACATCCCCCTGGTTGGGAACCTGGATTAGCTGCCCCCCTGAGCACGCGAGGCCGCGTCGGGTGCGCTTTGCGGAAAAGATCCCCGGATGGTGGGGCGCCCGCATACCCGTTTTGCATCGGAAGCCCCTTTGGAGGGCAAGTGATTCAGCATGGTGCATTTGTTGCCTTGGCTGCTGATGCTGCAGTTGTTGTTGCAGTTGCAGTTGTTGCCGTGTGCAACAGTTGCTGCTGTTGAGTGTGCAATTTGGCCATCTGAGCTTGCTGCAGCTGAGCTTTGATGTTGGTCTTGCAGTGAGCTGGTGTGAGCTGGAGCGGGGCTCGGGCTTGAGATTGGCTCTGAGCTTGCGCTGAGCTGGGCAGCTTGGGCTCGGCTTGTGCCTGGGCAGGCCCTGGGATTGTTGCTTGTGACTGAGCTTGTGCTTGAGCTTGTGCCTGGGCTTGTGCCTGTGCTTGGCTGTGCGGCTTGGGCTTGGGCTTGGGCTTGGGCCTGTGCTTGTGCTTGGGCTTGAACTAGGGCATGAGCTTGCTGGACTGCAATCAAGCCGGGAGGGACTTGGGCAAGGATGTGAGCAATGTTGTGAGGGCCCAAATGGGCGATGAGCTGGACCTTGGTCTGCAACGATGCTACCTGAACATCTGCAAGGCTGATCGCCTTGCGCTGAGCGGCAGTGGAGATGAGGGCTGATTGTTGGCCGTGGCTCAATCTGCTGAGCCATTGGGTCAACTGAGCTAAGTCATGCGTTGGATAAACGCCACTGCTTGCGCCATCTCGCTCGGCATGCTTGCCTGGGCTCCGGGTGGAAGCCCACCCATGGTTGTCACGCCCGCGGTGGGAACCGGCCGATTCAACCCCGCCACAACTCCGCCTGCCCCTTGAGATGCAGGCACGGCTTGTCCACTAGTGATGCCCTCCCCTCTGGCACTTGGCCCTGGCCAGGCGGACCCATTCGTGAGGTAGCAGAGGAGGAAGCGGTATGTGCCCCTGCTTGTCCGGCAATTCTTTGGCTTGCTGGCGGTGGTGAAGAGGCGGAAGGTGCTGGAGCATAGGCCGCCCCGGCGTGGGCGTAGTTCTGTGCGTTGGGAACAGTATGGGGACTAGACTCGGCCGGTGCGCTCGCCTGGGACATGCTCAAACGGCCTATCATACCAGCGTGCGAGTCGGGCTGCGGCTGGGACACGGCAAGCTGCGCTGGTCCCGCGGGCGCTGTGGCTGGCACTGCTTTCCCCGCAGCAGCAGAGGCGTCCTGCAAACGTACCTCCGCACCTGAGTTGGGATCGGTAGGAACAGAACTGACCCATCCCACACCATTGGTAGAGCTGGTGGTGCTGTTCGCTGGGCCGCGCACGATCGAAGGAAAAAGGTTTGAGAGGCTTCCCAAGCACCAGAACGACTTGATATTCCGGCTTTGGACTCGGCTCGAAACCTGAGCAACGCAGCTTGGTACGTGGCAAAAGTGCGTGCCTCCACGCTTTGATGATAAGTCCGGGCTGGTAGGCTCCCCCTCCCCGAGCGGGCATTAAACAGGTCCCAAAAGAGGTACCAATACCTAGAGACAGGTCAGCTTCGACCGTGAGTTGGTATGAGATGAGATGAAATGAGACCAAACGTACTCAAACAAGAGGCCTTGTGGCGTCTTGAGCGGCACTTTGGGTGGGTCACCCAGGCCAGCATCAGTGATCAAGGCTTGGGCTGCAGAATGATACCCACGGCGTTTGCAGTAGTCCCAAATGTATAGGTCGAGCTTGTCCGCCTCTCGCCCCCATGAACTCTTCTCCTTTACACTGTCGTTTTGCGAAGCATCGAGACGGACCGCTTAGGCTTGGTGTACTGTTCTGAATCTTGTCCCGATGCAGACACATGAGAGGAAGTACGCTTACGCGTGGCACCCACGTCGCCACCAGTAGGCTTAGGAGCGTCGACAGCGCCGCCCTCATTGCTATGCACCTGCCATGCTCGTATTTCCCGGACGAACAAGAGCGATCGTGCTGGCGTTGCTGATGCTGCGGCTGTGGCTTCTGCTGCGACTGCCGCTGTGCCCGCTTGGGATACTTCCCTCCTTCCGCTCGATCTCGAGGGCGACTGGGCCCGCCATTGGTAGGGGTAAGGCTGAGGACCGCATTGGTAGACTGGGTCTTACTGAGCGGTTGCGGAGGATCGTCTTGTTGAGTGCTACTCGGCTCGTCTCTACCGGAGTTAAGGCCGGACGCGTTCGGGGGGGTTGTGGGAGGTGGCGGCGCGTCTAGGCTGGTGGGGGCTGCCTCAGAGGGAGCAGAGTCGGGGGCGTAGACGTGTGGGGAGCAGAATCGGGAGGAGCAATCTCGGTGGGGGCAGGCTCGACTGTAGTAGGGGCGGAAGCCAAAGCAGAAGCGGAAGGAGGAAACTGGGTATGTGGAGAGGTAGAGGCAGGAACAGGAGCAGACGTGTCGTAGGAACAGTGGTAGGGGATACGGCTGTACGTGTGGATACAGATGGGGGTGAGGATGGAGCAGGCGCAGGAGCAGGAGTAAGAGCAGGGTCAGGCGCCAATTCGTTTGAGGCTGCGAAACTGTTGGCGAGCGCACCCCAGTGCGTGTCCAGCATGGGCGAGGCGGGAGAGTTTCGGTCTGCGTCGAGGGGGTGGGAAGGGTGGGAAGGGTTGGACAGGGGCTGTGGCTGTGGCTGTGGCTGCTGCGGCGGCGAGGCGCGATTCACAGACTCGGAGGAAAACGCGTCCATGCCGAAGGCGGCGACAGCGACGGCAGCAGTGAAGCTTGCGCTGAGCGTCGATGCGGATGAGGATGCGGATGCGGATGAGGATGGGATGTGCGCGGATGCTGATGCTGATGCGGATGCGGATACCGATGCTGGCGTTGGTGCTGGTTGTGGTACTGGTACTGGTGCTGATGCTGATGTCGATGGCGGTCGTCTTCGGGCTTCCGCCCCACGAGCTTACGCGCGGAGGTAGTGGGCCACAGCGGCCCAGTGCCCATCACAGGCATGCCCCGCACTGCACCAGCGCCCCCCGCCGATGCTGCTCTAACCCTGGCGGGGCGACAGCGTCTGTGTCAATGTGTGGGGGTTAGTACTGCCCCCCTGCTCGAGCCTTCAGTGACTAGTGAGAGTGAGTACTGAGTACTGACGCGCTGGCGCGAGCGGCGAGACGGTGCCGCACAGCAGCAGCCAGAGCCAGAGCCAGGACCAGAATTATAGCCCACAAGCGGGACAAGTGCATGTGGTGTCCATGCTCCAATATAATTCGGTCGTCCGTTGCAATTACAGTATCAGAGTCGATTGAAAAGGCGTAGCAGGGTGATCATGTCGGTCCCACCTGCACCCATGGTGGCTGCACCACTGCAGTAAGCACATTTTTCGTTCGCGGGGGAGAGGACGAAAAAAGAGATTATGGAGATATGCATGATATTTTATGGGCATTTTATTGTGACAAAGCCGTGTGTCTTTGTTTCCTCTCCAAAGCGGGAGGAAGTTTGCCCGCGCCTCATCTCTATAATAGGGAAAAGAGAAAGGGGTACTGTCGATAGAAGTTCGTCTCATTATACGAGACACAGTTTTTTGAAGCAAATGGAAGAGGGGGACATGGCTATAATATCATACCCCTTCATTCCATACAAATTGAAGTCGTTTGCTCTGCCGAAGTGTATCTCGATGCCCTGTTCATTTACCCCCACCACCTCTTCCGTCGGAAGTGGCTTTCCGCAGGGGTTTTCATGAGCCATACGTGTGATCGGAACGGAACGTCAATGTCCACGGTATCACACCATCCTATGGTTCTCCTGTGGAACCAGGAGAGATTCCCTTGGCGGGAAGTAGATTGTATTTATATGACCTCTGTATAGCCAGCTAGTAACCATCCGGTATCGCCTTTTCACCCACATGACCTGCATGACTTCGATGGAGTATAAGGGAAAGGTGCTGGGAAACATGGTCCCGTAGTACTCACAGAGGCCACAACAAGCGTCCTGTAACCCGTGGTGCCCCTTTTTTATTTGAATTTAAGAGAGACCTCCGAAGCCACCACATGTATGCGGAAATGGGCGACTTCAGCCACGTCGCCATGCTCGACTTTACCAACGCGTTCAACACTGTGCGCCGTCGCACACTCGCCAAGGCGCTCCATGCTACGCCCCCCACCTCCTCACCTTGGGCCGGTGGATCTATGGTTCCCCCACCCAGCTTTGGGTTGCGTCGGGCGGAAATGAGACCAGCGTCCTGTCGGCAGAGGGCGTGCGGCAGGGCGACCCCCTCGCCCCTTTTTCTTCTCCATCGCAGTGCGGCCCACGCTAGAGAAGTTGAGCATTGCTCTGCCGCCGGGGCACCTGGTGATGGCATACCTGGACGACATTACCATTTTCGGTCCAGAGCCAGGCATTACCGGCCAAGCTGCGGAGATTTGGAAGACGACGCGTCAGGCCTCAAGCTCAACCTGCGCAAGTGCGTCGAGCGGGACCGGGACCAGATCCGGGAGGATGGTCTGCAGGTTCTGGGCACTTGTGTGGGAGGGGTAGACTGTTGTCGATCGTGGCTCCGGGCCCAACTGGCCAGTCTGAGGGAGAACATGCCTAAGTTTGATGGCATCACCCGCCAGGGACGCCTCTTACTATGGCGGCTCAGCACTCAGACCAAGCTGCGCCACCTGCTCCGCACCATGCAGATGGAAGGAGAGCTAGACGAAGTGCTGGCCGAGATCGATGCCTTCATCTGTACGGAGTTCAGACGGATCCGGGGCGACGAGGATCCCCAAGGTGCCAAGGACGACCACTTCGACATGCTCATGAGCCTGCCTCTCCGGCTAGGAGGATGCGGCAGCCGCTTTACTCGTATATCGCGCCCCACGCCCGTGCCGCGGCCAACGAGGTCAACGACTATCTTATTACCACTTATGTTGACCGTTCGGGACCGCAAACGGCAGAGGCCAACGCATTTACGAAGCAACGCCAGCGCTGCCGCGAGATGTGGGAGAAAAGTCGACAGGAGCTGCCAGAAGCTGGACGCTGCCGATGGTCGTCACGTGGTTGAGCACAGCAACCCGCTGAGCCACAACTGGCTCTCCGCCATTCCGTCCGTCCCATACCTCAGGCTCTCCGACCAGCAGGTCCAGGTTGGTCTCCAGCTCCGCACGCTGTGCCGCACCACGCGCAGCATGTGCAAGTGCGGTGTCATGTCCTCGCTGGAGCACATCATGTATTGCACTCGCTCCCAGGCCAAGTTTGGAGCGTTGCATGACGCAGTGCGGGAGCCCATTCTCCAGCTCCTACGCTCCATTCCCGAACCCATGTCCACAACGAACCAATGGTGGAGGACGAGGATGGCCGGAGACAGAGGACACAGCGCACTGACTACCGCGTGATGGGACCCGGAGCACTGGGAGGATCAGGAATGGAGGGGACCACACGCTGCGCGACACGGGATCACTGGCAGCGCAGAGCGCGTTCCGGAGGGTGGTGCACGCGAGCACCGCAACCCCCTTGGAACGCCGGGAGAAGGAGCTGCTTCGGATGCTTGAACAAGCAGAATGCGAGAAGAACGCCAAGTACCAGGGACGCACTCAAGAGACGTTTTTCCCCCTGGTTTTGACGACGCGAGGATACTACGGCACCAAGACGGCGAGCAAGTTGTTTGCGCATTGGAAGGAGTTGGCTACTAAGTCTCAGTGGAAATGGTTCCTCGCTCGGATGTCAACCACGTTCCTCCGTGTCCATACGCGCTTCCTAGGGTACGGGACCGGATGGCATGAGCCGGAGGGTCCTGATACCTGGCGATCCCCCTGGTTCCTTGACCCTGGTGGCGCCCCTAAGTAACCCCCGCAAGATGAACGGTTAGGTTTAGACGTAGCGTTCCCCTGTCCCAGCCTTCTTAAGTCTGCCAATTGAATGGAAGTTACTAAGGCTTTTTCGAAGCCCTATCTCCTCTTGGTGTGGCAAAAGGCTTGGGCCTCAACATCTCAACCCACCGTCAACCGTCGCGCTGTATTACCCTACATCTCCAGAGCTTTTCTCCGTCGAAATGCTTGGGTTCCTCAGGTCTACAAACGGACAAGGAAGGCGGCATGACATTACCTTAATTGTGCTGCTTATCTGGCTCATACGATGCCACTCTGTCCCGATGATCGATGACCCACTGTTGCTAGTATATATATGTCCGGCACATCGAGAGCCACACACGCAAAACAGGTTTTCGCGCCCCCCTCACACCTACTCCGGAGGCGGCGGGGAGACATCCGGACTTCGGCTGCTTGCTTGTGCTGTGGGCGCAATCGCGCATGGATACACTGCCTTGGCCTCCTCCAGTGGGAAGAGAGCCACCGCGCATGGCGAAGACCATATACGGGGCTGAAAATTCTCAGCGGAAGGCCACTTGTGCCTCTCGTCTGTACCTGGTCTCACAATCCCGCTGACCGCGGCTCACCGCCCACTGAGGATCAACGAGATCATCGATGAAATTATCCCGTTATCGATTATCAATTGTCGCGCATCTCGATTATCAAAGTTGCGCAAGGGCGCGAAGCGGCGCCCCTGTGACCAGTCGACTGATCCACTCCACAGCAGAAGGCACCAGGGCAGCAAGTAATTCGTTGCTGGCGCTTGGCTTTCATGATATCAGCGCTGAGACTCAGTGCGCTCAGTCTTGAGCGCTGTGAGCAGGAGCAAGTAAACTGAAAATGCCCAGACTCAGCCTACTGTCAGCGCTTTTATGTAGGAACTGGGCGCTGTGGATGTTCAGGCGTTCACAGGGTCAGGCCGGTCAGGTGGAATATGCCGACATCCTGAACGCAGGCTCTGTCCCTCCGCTCTGCCCAGGGTTGGCGAGGGTGCAAAAGGCCCCGACAGTCGCCCAGTCCGCCTTGGCGTGGTGGCGTCTTGTTCTTGTGTGTATAGTATACAGATACGCGGTTCCGACCCGCGTTCTCGGGGTTAGCGAGACGCTCTGGGACACTGAGGGGCTTAGCCTTGCTTTCGGATCTTGTTGCTGTTGATGATTGACTTCTGAAACTCTGAAGCTTGACGGGCGCCTGACCGCAGAGAAAAGGAGGAACCACGCCGCCAAAGAGAAGGGGAGCACAAAGCTCTCCTAATATAGGGAGTCATGCACAGCACTCACACAGTGCAGGCCGATAGGCACCCTAAATCGGCGCCACAGGTACCACCGACCTCTCTTTCATTGCATGTTTTGGTCACGCGAGAGGCGTCCTGGGCTTTAAATCCTCCCACGTACACGTACCCCTCCTTCCATCGTTTCTGTTGGTGTCTCCTGGGCCTCTTCCTTCCGCCACCACTTCCTTGTTTTCACCCAAATCCACCCTGCTGCATTTCACCCCAATACACCTGTGCACCGCCAATATCGCTCTTGCGTGTCACCCATGAGCCTCCATTCATACGACATTGAGAAGGCTCCCACTGCGACTCTGCTCATCCGACATCGACGAGAAAAAGGAATACTTGGACGAAAAAGATGCCATTCACAACAGATCGAAGTCGCATCCTACATCAATCTGCCGACGAGGATGCAGAGAATGCGACGCCTGACATCCAGTTGCCCAACAATCCTTTGGACGCTTCATTGCCACCATTGGCCATTACAACCGCAAGCTCGAGAAGGTGCTAGGCATCGAGGCTCGTGGCATTCAGCGCGTCAAGGCAAATGAATGTACGGACCCTCACCTTTACGGTAACCTGATGGTCTGGCTTGCAGCCAATTGCACCTGCCCACCGTATCGATTGGTGTGCTGGGCCCCTTCGTATTTGGGCTGCACCTCGGGACAGTCTGCTCACTATCGCCTTCATCTGCATCTTTGCTGGTGTGCGCTGCCTATTGCGCCACCTTTGGGCCCCGGCTTGGCCTACGCCAGATGACGTCCTCCAGGTTTTCGTGGGGGTGGGGGTACTATGGGGCAAAATTTGTTGCACCCTCAATTGCATGGCCTGCGTCGGCTGGTCCATTAGCAACACCATCGCGGGTGCCCAGACGCTCTCGGCAGTGGCGGACTTTAAGGGCGCTTTCACTTCTGGTGCGGTAGGGGTGGTGATCATTGCCATTTGACGCTTGTAGTGGGGCTGTTTGGGTACCGTGTGGTGCACTGGTACGAGCAGATCGCCTGGTTTCCACTGCTGTGACGTTGCTGGTCATGTTGGGCGTGAGCGCCAAACACTTTGTCTCGCAGCCCATGATGACCGGCACCGCCGAGGCGGCCTCAGTTTAAGCTTTGGCGGAACGATCTGGGGCTTTGTGATTGGATGGTATCGCTCGCGTCGGATTACAATGTGTACATGCCCGAGAATGCTTATTCACGCAAGAGTATCTTCTTGTACACGTATGCGGGTGTGGTCACGCCCTGCGTGTTGCTGATGTGGCTCGGAAGCGCGATCGCCAGCGCCGCGATTAGCGTAGCCGACGCCGACGGCAATATCTTGCCCAACGCAAGCCCTACGCTGGTCAAGTGGTACCACGGATACGAGGACGAAGAATTAGGGGGTCTCTTGCGCGCCGTGTTGTGTGGGACCAATGCATGGTGGTGGAAAGTTCTTCATGGTCATCCTTGTCCTCTCGGTTGTGGCCAACAACATTGTGAATGTGTACTCGATGGGACTTTCTATCTCGGTCATCTCCACTACCTTGCGGCTCTCCCTCGTTTGATCTGGCCCATCATCGTTACTGCCATCTACATCCGCTTGCCATTGTGGGGTACCACTCCTTTGCCTCGACACTGGAGGATTTTATGTCGATCCTCGGCTACTGGCTCGCCATTTTGTAACTGTCCTGTTGGAAGAGCACTTCATCTTCCGTCACAACGACTTGCCAACTACCACGTCGAGGGGTCGTGGAATAACAAGCACAAGTTGCCAATTGGCTGGGGTGCTCTGGGTGCCTTCTGTTGGTGCCGCAGGTGTGGCAGTGGGAATGAGCCAAGTATGGTACAATGGCCCCATTGCCAAGACGTTGGGGGAGACATTGGGTTTGAGCTGGCTTCGGGCTTTTCCGGCCTTGCTTACCCTGTTCCGTTACCTGGAGATCAGGTATGTGGGGCGGTGACGTAAATAAGGTCGGCACCACCATCCGTCCCTGTTTCCTTCCCTGCGCTAGCCAGCGGCAGACGCTGTCCCTCTCCACGCCAAAAGTGGCTTCTCGGCCATGGAGTTCGCCTTGTACGGCATTCCCTGCTCGCCCGTTCTATATCGTTTCTCTCTCCACCTTACGTGTCTCGTTTCCCTATTATACGAATCTTGTTACGCCCCCATCTGTAAATGGACTGGGCAGTGTTCGCTTGGTTGGGACCAGCCAACATCTGGCATTTCGCATAGGTTCTCTCTTGTCCTAGAATCCATGCGGATACGCCTCAACCGGGGGCGCACTGTCGTCAGCGTGATCTAAGACAAAAAATCCAGCCCATGAAGGTGGGAAAACAGAGGGGCTGATGCACCCGAGGGCAGACGGCAAGAGCGAGTCTTTCATCACGAAAAGCCAGTGACTATTGAATGGGGAGAGTGCAGTGTAAATATGCGGTCCTAACGTGGACGAAGGGGGGAGACGTAATTAGGCCCTTAGCAGGCAACATCAACCGAAAGTGCAATCGCCAGACCGGAATCGCAGATACCCGGCTGTGCCGTCAGTCCAACCCGCTCGCTACACGGGAAAAAAACTGAGGCGGCCGCTCTGGTCAAGATCTTCCGGTCCGAATGAGAGCGGAAGGAGTTCGCCCAGGGTACGGATGGTAACCTTTGCCTCGGCTTCGGTAGCGTCCGCATGCGATGCTGCGTCGGAGGTCCAGCTGGAGTGGACCATGAGGATGGGCGTATCGTTGGTGCAAAATTCGCGAATGAATTGGCGGCAAATGCCGCAGGGAGAACAAGGTCCGTCCCGGTCGGATGACACAGCGATGGCAACAATCTATCCAGCACCCCACGCCCCTTTGCGCCGTGCTCCCAGAACCGAGGCGTGGTGGCCAGGTGGGTGAGGGCTGTGCGCTCGGCACAGATGCCTGCACTGTATTGGTACCAAGCAGGTCAGCACCAGTCCCATACAGCAGAAAAATACTGCGAATCCAAAAACATACCGTACGAAGCATTTCCTTACGTTCGCCCCCGGAACAATCTCCCCCGATGCAAGAGCAGCGCAGCACCTACATGGAACTTGCTGCACACCAGGACCAACCATCGGGCGGAACGTAGCCTTCCACCGACCCAAGGGCGTACAGAGCAAAGGCAGGGCAGACGAACCTGTAGGGCGCATACGCCGTGTTGCGCGCTTCGAGGGCAGCACCGAGGACCTTGTGCGTAGCTCGAGCGGGATTGTCGACATGGTGGACGGCGCGCTGATGATTGTTCTGCAGAATCCACTCGACGATCCAGTGTTGATGTCGTACGGAAGCAGCTGAGCAGCCCACGTGGATGGCCCTTATCTACAGGGTTACGTAATTATCTATTTGTCTACGTGACCCTCTCGGCATCTGCTACTCAACAAGGACGGCTGGCGCAATGGTAGCGCGTCTGACTACGATTTTCAAAGTGTAATCAGGAGGTTGCAGGTTCGACCCTGCGTCGTTCGACCCGACAAGGGCGTCCTTATTTTTGCCGATGGTGTGTATCCAGGCCCTCAATCTTCCTCTTTTGAAAGGACTTATTCTCATCGAGATCATTACAGCCCACGTACATCGGAACCAAGGTTAGCCCACGTCCACGACGTCTGGTTCAGCCCAACATGCAACACGGAAAAGTATTATTGAACGTGATTGACCCGCCCACAGTTCGTTAGTGATTTTCAAGATCGGTCGTTCCGACCAAGATGATATTGCGCGGTTTGTCGGGCAGGTGAGGCTGTGGCTCACAGGCTTGAGGCCATAGGGCTTTTGGACCTTTCAGCGTCGTTCGCGTGAGATAGAGGGCTACAGAATATGCATGCAAGGAACTTGCGATACATGAAAGTTGATGGCCGAAAGAAAGGCAGAGAAAAGGACAAATGGATCTATGTATGTGAAGCACATCAACTAGCACGGGTATGGTGAGGACGAAGGTCGCACCTGTGTGCTACGCGACCGGAGGGAGGACAATGAAAACATGCCATGGATGGGGGCGCATATAGGGCAGGATAGAGGACAGGGGTATGTCTCTGCAGCGCAAAGCCATCAGCAGCGCACGACGGAATAAGAGATGGTGCGTCGGCGGGCAGACGAGGAGGAGACCGACGAAGAGGGGGGAGAAAGGGCGAGAACTTGGATGCAAGAAAAAGCGCAGCGGTACTTATGATCATGATGCATGATGCGCGAGGTTGCGCCGGTCATGCATCCAGCAGCCCCATGAGTGCGTTGTGCATTATCCCCGACCTGGAGCCGCTCCAGTTCAAGAGTTCGGGGGAATAAGAGAGTTCGAGACCCTGATCCACCCACAGTTGGAGCCGATCAATGATTTATTGGTTTGGGTGATGTCATCTTCCCCAGATGGGTACACTGACACCCACAGGGCCAGTGGACCGGTCGGGATCGGAGAGTATCGTCGCGTTGTGAGGTTCAGACGCCAAAACTTGTCTCTCTTCGCCGTGACGTCTCGCTCCCGCCCAACCCGCCCAGTTCGACTGGGGGGTGGCCACGGGATTCGTCCAAGGGCGTGGCAATGCTGGTGGCGCACTCGCTTGAATCGGGGGACACAGCCAAAGTAGGTGTCGGCACCGGGGTGGGCGCAGGGGTTGGGCAGAGGGCTGGATTCGCCCAGGCAGTGTCGAAGCGCAGACCTCGTCCGGTGACTCCCCCTCTAGCGCACACCATTCGGCCCGCATGGCTTCTTGTTCAGCTTGGAACACTTGCATCATCTCGGTCCGGTGAGTAGTGAGCTCGACCGAGTCAAACTCACTAAATGCAGAGGGCGGCGTCCAGGTAGCTGAGGATTCATAGTACGCAGCGAGCCATGGATGGTCCAGCGCCTCGGCGGCAGTCATACGCTCGCTTGGCTCCCATGTGAGCAGGCGCGGACTAGATCAATCGCCAACGGATCGCACCGGAGGGAAGAGGGAGGTCAAGGCAGCTGCCGGATGGAGGCCCCAGGACGCGACCTGGTTCGGGCCGAGGCCGAGGCCGACTTGGCCAAAGTCGCCTCCGACGGACTGCCAAGTAGCTGGGTAATGCACCACAATTGATCCATGGCGTCTTTTCCTGGGAACAAGGGCTGCCTCAGCAAAAGTTCCGCGATGATGCAGCCCACGGCCCACATGTCCATTCGGGACCATACCCCTCCTGAAATTGGAGCAACACCTCGGGCGCACGGTACCACCGCGTGGCCACGTGGCCGGAAAGAGGCTCGCCAGGGTAGGATAGGCGGGTACTTTGCGGCGGGCAGGGCAACCGTAGCGATGACGGGCTGGCGTGAGCTGGCTGCCAAGCCAGGACTGAGGCGGGTGTTTGACATGAGGCATTGGGGGAGAAGGAAACGTCGGCGGCACTGTGGGCCGAGGGGATGGTGGAAGGAGGTGGGTAGTAGCAAGACCACAGCCGCCCTCAAAAGGAACCTCGGACCAAGCACGGGCTAGGCCATAGTCGCAAATGCGCAGAGCACAGTCGGCGTTGACCAACAGGTTGCTTGGCTTGAGGTCTCGGTGGACAATGTGAGCCGCGTGCATGTACCGCACTCCACGAAGCATCTGAACGGCAAAATATGAAGATGCGCGTTGCTAAGCGGTTGGCTGGAGCGGATGATTTGGGCCAGAGTAGCCTCGGAAGGGGCCATAATGAAATAGATCTCATCCCACTCGACAAAGGTAGCATCAAAGTCGAGAAGGACAGTTGAATTATCGCAGAAGCTCAGATGGCGGAGGATGGCAACCTCGCGTAATGCATGGCGTGCAATGCCACGGTTGTTGAAGACACGACCCATTTTCTTGATGCTGGAATGAAGGCAAGGTTAGCGCTGCGTGACCAAGAGGGAGAAATGAAGAAAACGTACGCAACCGTCACATCCAGGACAGAATCATGAGCCAGAGCAACACAGCCATACGAGCCGACGCCCAGGGGGCGAACGAACGAGTAGCGCTGATGGACATGAAAGGGGACACCAAGGCACTCAAAAGTATGGTATGCCATGGCCGCCAGGCGTTTGGGGGCAAAGGGACGAAACGCTTTTGGCTTGTCCGCCGGGGCACTTTGGGGTGGTGGGGGCATGAGCTCGACAGGGGGAAGAGCGGAGGGTGCAAGTGACCTGCGGGGCGGAGGGGGTGGACGAGTTGGCGGCGGCAGTCACGGGGCCGACGGCGAGGGAGTAAGACGGGCGTGCTGCTGCAGGCACAGGGTGAGGGGCTCGAGCTGGCAGACATCAAGAGGGAGGAGAAGTGGTGGTGGTGGTGCGGAGTGCCAAGGGAAATAGTGGCAAGGGTGGCTGAGATGCTACGGAGGCGGATGGCTGCAGCTGTGCCAACTCCGCGTTTCACGATGCGGTGCACTTTTCATGGCGCTGCCAGCTGCAGGCTGCGCGTCCGCAAATGCACTCCTGTGTCGCCAATTCGCGCGCAGGGTCTGCCTGCGCGGGCGGCCAGATCTCAGAGGTCACTGCTCCTACGCCAGCAGCCATTGGTCAGCCGCTCTCGGCCGCTTCCGGGCGCCTGCGGACTGTCCACACCTGCTGGGAGGGTGCACAGGGGTGCAGCAGGGTTGCGGCAGGCGGCGGGACAGCGCACGACACTGGCTGGATCCAGCGCGGCTGCCAGGGCACGGGGCCACAGTGGAGATCCAGCCTCCGGTGCATTTCCCCAGACCACACCGGGCTGCCGCTACGGCCGCACCGTGGGCGGCCTGTGTGACAGGTGACATGTGGCACGCAGTACGCTGTAGTAGCTAGTAGGACGTTGGGCACCGTCCCAGTCACTCGTCACTAGAGTCACTGGCCAGGAGCTGTCCTGGGGGCGTACCCATCGACTGCGGGGGATTAAAGTGCCCAGGCTCGACAATAGCCACATGGCCCAGACCCTCGTTTCGCATTGCCCTTGTGCCAGCTGAGCGAATCCTCGGAAGCCCCCGCTATCCCCGCAATGCGCGAGAGTGAAAGTGAGGGTATGCTAGCCACTTGAAGCTTCAAGCTTGAAGCTTGACATGTGACAAGGGGCCTAGGCCCAAGGCCTAAGGGACCTAAGGCCTAGGACTACTTCGGTTGGCCAGGCCACTCACTGCCAGGTCTCATAAACTAAAGCCTCATATCCTCAGAGAGCTGAACCTCAGCGCTGAGCCTCTGGTGTAATCGTGTGATCTGCTCGATGATCACCCATGCGACCTGTGGTGAGGTTACCGGTTACCGGTTACCGGGTACTAGTTACTAGTTACTGGTTACCGGCGCGATTCCCGATTACCGGTTACTCCGGCTACTAGTTACTAGTTACCTAGTTACCGGTTACCGGTCGCATGCGGTCGCATTCGCAATGTCAAGGTCACACGCACAGACTGGGTTGGATTCATGAATCCTGGGGTAGGAGTCTGGGGAGAATGAAGTTATTAATCTGTTTGCAAGTGGTGAAACGTTCAACACTGGGCGTGACGCGTGACGCGTGAACGTCGCCCAGCGAGCGCTCAGCGCTCAACATCCTCAACGTGCCGGATTTGGGACGGAAGGAGGGTTCTTACTTATACTCCCGCATTATACTCCCGCAAAGCCAAACGGGGGCCACAACACTGGGGATCATCGATCAACGTTAAACGTTAGCCTCGCTGTCCCCCCCATCTTTGTAGCTACCGGGGCGATGCGACCTTGCACAATTGCCGTCCAGTCTTGAAGACGAGAACTACTTGTTAGAGCCGGGCCATAAGCTCTCACATGGGATGGGGGTGGGAGCAAGACACACTCTTGGATTTCCTCGACTGTTCATAACATATTGAGCTTTCTTTTGGCACGGACAAGGCCGTTAACCTTAACGCCGGTGCCCCCCCCCCTCACTGGCTCTTTCGTCTAGCTCCACTGCGGTCGAAGAGGGGGCTGGCCAGGGGGTGGGCCTGGGGGGGTCCAGGCGGCGGTCCAGGCGGAGGCACTGGTACCCCATGGGAGGACGTTGTGAGTAAGTTCCCGGGCCCCTACCCGGCGGTGGGGGGGGGGGGGGTAGTGATGGGGGAGGTGCACTGCGAGCATAGGGGTTGGGGCTCGGAGCTGCCGGACCCGAGAGTACCGGCCAAGGGGGTACGGAGGAACATGGGTCCGCGTGCGCCCCCTCTCCCACCGTATCCGCCCCATAGGGGGTGCGGCCGCAGCCGAAGGGGGGTATCCCCTGTGGCCAAGTGAACCGAACTGCGAAGGCCAGCGTAGGCGGGGGTTCGACCGCCATAGGCTGGGGTCCGTCCTGCTCCCACGGCGGGGGTGCGCCCATCTGGGTAGGTGAGGCCGACGCCATGTAAAGCGACTTGAAGGCGTTGCAAAGGGAGGGCACGTCGGGACTTTGGGAGGAGCGCACGACAAAAGCGTTGGGAAGCATCTTGACTAGCCACGACGATACTTCTTTCTCAGCGCGCTCCTTGAAGAACAATTTAACGTAGCCAGGGTGCTTGCGATCAATCGCACATCCATACTGCTACTTGTGAGGGTTGGCTTGGCAGTAGTTGAAAGGTACTTGTTCAGCTTATCATCCTCGCCTTTGAACTTGTCATGGTGCACCAGTTCCTGTACTTCGCGGAACATAGGATCAATGTGCCCCACAATCAGCTCGTCCAACTCCGAGTGCACCTCTTCGCCTACCACGAGAGGCGCCCCCGCACGTACTCATTCTCCTTGTCCAGCTCCTTAACGTCAATGTGCTGGTACACTGCCAGGTACAACCGCCATGTCACAGCCAAGTGGTCGGTTCCACATGAACTGGGACGGATGATGACTGTGCCATCCGCCTCGTTGGCCAGCATCTCTTCTGCCTTGCCCGCTTTGACATGGTGGAACCACCAACTCGGCATCAATCGTCGTCCTCCGCGTTTCGCCCCTAAACATTATGAACACACGTCCCCCCTCAACTATAGCCTCGCCTGGATTCAGCTTGGGAACGCTACCGCTAGCAAGGGAGCAGAGGGGCGACGACTCTTTGGTACGAAGCTCGCGCTTCGGGCATACGTCCGGTCCCCTTTCCCGACGAGCCGAGAGGGCCGACTCCCTCTCGGTCCCCGCCCGGCAAGGTTTTCTTCGCTCGGGAGGCCACGCCGTTACACACCGGCTCACTTTTGGCTCCCTCTTCCAATTGGTTTCTTCGTCCAGCGCAACCCCCAATAGTACAGACGCAATGTCTTGCGGAAGGGCGAGCTGGGTAGTGCGTTCGGGATAATCAAGCTTACGAATTCCCTCGTCCCGGTCCGTGAGCATCTTGGCCTCTATCTGAGCGGGTTCAAAAACCTATACATGAAAAAAAGCCAGTGGGCTGCACTTTGGCAATGGAAGCGAAGAGCAAAGTACACACATCCTTGAAGGAGACTCTCGGTAGGTCCTCCTTCAACAACTCGTCATCCTCGGGCTCCGGAGCCCAGTCGTAATCGTCTCCGCGACCAAATGTTCAGTCTACGCTGCCGTCCCTTCAGCTCTTGATGGCGCGTTTCCCATTCATCCTTGTCTAGCCCTTCCAAAATCTTCGTCATCATCGATGAAATCGTCCATATATCTGTCATCTTCGTCGACATATGCAACGGGACGAGTGGTGCTATCACGGCGGGAAAAAGTGTTGAGACCTGCATTGATCGCATCTGCAATGCTCAGATCTTCTTCGTCATCGTCATCGTCATCGTCAAACATGCGAGCCAAGTCAGGGGCGGGACGAGGGCTCTCTCGTGAGCCACGGCGGAAGCGCTTGAGTTTGTGCTGGTAATAAGGGTTAGCAAAGCGGACCAGGTCCACACGAGAGTGTTTTTTTCAAAAACTTGGCGTGGATGGCCTCGTGGTCTAAGTCCTCCGCGTCCAGAGATTCATCTTCCTCCTCGCGACCCGTCTTGCGCTTGCGTTCACGGTGACGGTGACGGTGACGACGCTCTTCGTGTTCCTCATCCTCATCTTCATCCACAATAAATCCTTCTGCGACCTCACGGGCGGCATATCTTCGTCATCTTCTTCCTCTCGGACGAATCATTCGCCTCGGATGAGTCATCCACCTCGGGTGAGTCATCCCCCTCACCCTCAGTAGTGGTGGGGTGGTTGTGGTTAACTTTACCTTCTCCCTCGCTGTCTGAGAGGAAGGCAGATTTTTGACGCAAATTTTTGGGAGATTTAGCACGCTCCTCGTCCGACATGTCGATGGACGGTGTGGAGACGCCAGGCGGGCTCCCCAGGCCCAAGCGCGCGATGGTGGCCAGGCGGGGCCAAGGTGGAGCCAGGAGGCGTGTCAGACCAGATGATGGATGAACCACACGCGGAATGAATGGCGCCGCGTCGCAATCCCTATTCCGCCTTGGATTTTTGAAACGTCAACACAAGACCGGTCTTCCTGCATCGCAACGCTTGCTTTGCACACGAGACATAATACGGCGTGAGAAAAATTAGATCCCACCGCCTCTCTCTGCTTCCCTCCAACTCGACATGATCAACAGAATGTGGCGCTATGGATTGATCATCATGTTCAACGCCAGAGCAGCTTCTCTCCAAAGAGATAGACGCGCTCAAAAGCTGCTCAACCTGCTTGCTTCGAGCTTGAAGTTTGAAGCTTGAAGCTTTTGTAGTTTGAAAAGTATAATAAGCGTGGATATACTTAAGACCCCACCCGCCGAAGTCAGTATCTAGGGAGGGGATACGATGGCTCCGTCCCCGGTGGGAAGAGGCGTAGGACTGGCGTAGCAGTGGCGTAGCAAGTGTGACAAGTGATATTGACGAGTGACTAGCTATGTGACGCGTGACGAGTATAGGATGTATGAGATCGATGATCGATGATCGATGATCGATGATCTGAGATGCGGAGCCCCGCAATTCAACGGCATCCAATGTCCAACTCACATGTCCACTCCCGCCGGCAGCGGTTTCTCATGGTGTGGCAAAAGCCAGGTCACCGGTCATGCATCATGGAAGTCTCCTTGTCGGAGCACTGCGTTTCAGTTTGGGCAGAGGCTGAGTGCTGGCTAAGCGCCTGGGCCTTTAAAAGACTTTACTATAGCTTTACTGGCTTGCACCGGCGAGGTTGTGGGACGTGCAGAAGGGACAAAAAAAGGAGAGCAACGTGTTATGTCAGCGCCATCAAGCATGTAGCTGATCACGCATCATCACGCTGTTCTTCTCCGACTTCCCCTATGTTCTGCTCCTGACGGGCTCCTCTCCTGGAATAGTACAACCATATCCTCCTTTCTTATATTGTGCGTAGGGCGTGTCGTGCGGAGAAGAGCTGGTCGTACGTGCCGCACCGACGATGGAGGGCAAAACGTCTGTGATGCAAATGCACCGGGCAAAAGACCATAATATCCCCAGAGCTTTTTGGCACAAGGCTCATGTATATGCCATGACATTTAATATTTTACAGGAAACAGACTGTTCAGCCTGAAGGTTCACGACACGTTCACGTTCAGCCTGGCAGCAAGTCACTCACAAAGGCTGAAAAAGTGCGCCACACAGTGTGCAGTGGCTGTCGTGGAGAGAGGCTGCCAGTGAGGGCGATGAAAGTGTACACGTTGTACACCCCGATGTAATCACAGCTGAAAACCCAGTCAGCCATCATACATCAGTGCGGCTACGAGTGAGCTGGGATGATCGATGAGGACGTCGAGGACGCGAGATGTGCCCCCGCAACCCACGCGATGAGAAAGATACACACGGCAAGAACATAATATGCGGGGTAACCGGTAGAAGACCTCCGGCTGAGGACTCGATGAATGCACTGCCCCCAGGGGAGGAGGCTGCGCAAGACGGCTGCGTCTGCAATCTCAGGGCCTCCCGCCCGGCGCGCGTCACGCGCTCTCGCACAATGAATGTGCTTTGGAAGCTGGGGAGGCAGCATGGGGGGTGCTCGGGAGCTGTGGTGAGCGGGTGAGGCTGAGCGCCATGCCGTGCGGAAGCTTCGCTGCGGCTTGGGCCTCGACTGTGGATGGATTCGATCGTGGCAGCGTAGAGGGTGATGCCGTGATGCGTTGACGTCAGCGTCAGCCGTGCTTACCGGCTGCCCGCTTACCTCTTCCGTCTTAGATCTTAGATCTTACCAGCCGCAGCGCTGGGCAGTGGGCTGCTGCGGGCGTCGGCAGGCGCACATGGACACTGGCGAGGTGCTGCGGGGCGTCGCATTCCGCATGCCGCATGCCGGCTGCCAGCACTTAGACGGAGGCTGCCAGTGACTAGTTACTGAGCCAGTAGAGTGGCCGGGTGCGCGGGGCCGGTGCGCCTGAGACTCAGCGGTCCCGGGGCCTGAGCCGCTGAGCCGCCGTCTGCCGCTGCTCCGCTCCGTCCGCCTCGGCGCAGATGCAGACGCCCGAGCGCATAGACGGCCGCCGCGGGGGCAGTGTCCGCGTTGGCCGCACTCTCAGATCTCGCCTCTCACCGATCATCTCGGTCTCACGCTTGGAGCGAGTGCGACGGAGGGTGGCACGAGCGCTGGGCGGCAGGCTCACCAGGCTGGTGTGGCAGCACTGCTGACTTCCTCTCGCCTCTCGCTGTCTCCGCCACCATCCACCCGGCCGCCCCCGCACCAGGCCACACCCTGCCGCCTGACGCCTGACGCTCACAACACATCCGCTCCCGACGGTATATACCGCCCCTCCCCTCTTCATCTATGCGTCTCCTAACCCTCTCCTACCCCTCCCCGTGCCCGCGATGTTCGCGCCCGTTCTTGCCCGCCGCGCCACTGCCTCCGCTGCCCGTCGCGCCCCCCTGGCCACCCTGCCGCCTTCCTACCGCCTCCTCTCCACTTCTGCGGTCCGCGCCAAGATCAGCAAGGTCTTCGCCAATGCCGAGGAGGCTGTCAAGGACATCAAGACTGGCTCCGTCGTTGTCGCAGGTGGCTTTGGTCTCTGTGGCTCCCCTTTACGCTGATTGATGCGATTGCCAAGTTCCCCGAAAAGAAGGATCTCATCATCGTCTCCAACAACTCGGGCCTCGGCGACGAGGGTCTCGGTATGTCCCACCCCTGCCTTCCTTCACGCACACAGCAGCTGACGTTGAATCCGCCAGGTGCTCTGATTGAGAATGGACAAGTGAACAAGTGTGTTCGTCGTACATTGGCAACAACAAATACTTCGAGAAAAAGTTCCTCCATGGCGAGGTCGGCCTCGAGCTCACGCCCCAGGGCTCGCTCGCTGAACGCATTCGCGCGCGGTGCGTTTGGCATTCCCGCCTTTTACACTCCTACAGGCTATGGCACCTTGGTTCAACACGGTGGTCTGCCCATTCGCTTTGCCAAGCTCGACCCCAACTCCAAGGAACCTCCCAAGGTGATTGAGGAGGCCAAGCCACGTGAGGAGCGCGAATTCAACGGGAAGAAGTACATTCTTGAGGAGGCCATCAAGGCGGAGTCGGCCTGATCCATGCTTGGAAGGCAGACGAGCAGGGCAACCTCATCTTCCGCTACACTGCCGGCAATTTCTCTGCGCCGATGGCTAAGAACGCCAAGTTGACCATTGTCGAGGCCGAGGAGATTGTACCCACCGGTTCGCTCGAGCCCAACTCGATTCACGTGCCGTCCGTCTTTGTGGACCGGATCGTCAAGGCCAAGGAGCCCAAGATGATTGAGAAGATCATGCTCGCCAAGGATCCCAATGCCAAGACCGAAGTATCGGACAACCAGGCCCGGCGTGAGGTGATTGCCAAGCGCGCTGCCAAGGAGTTCAAGAACGGTGACTATGTCAACCTGGGTGTCGGTCTCCCCACCTTGGCGCCCAACTTTGTGCCCGAAGGCGTGAGCATTGTGCTGCAATCCGAGAATGGTATCCTTGGTATGGGTCCGTACCCTACCGAGCCTCTTGTGGATGCGGACATTGTCAATGCCGGCAAGGAGACGGTGCTGCTCAACCCTGGTGCATCTACCTTTGACTCGTCCGAGTCGTTTGGCATGATCCGCGGTGGTCACATGGACGTGACCATGCTGGGTGCGCTCCAAGTCGGCGCCAATGGCGATCTGGCCAACTACTTTATCCCCGGCAAGGTGGTCAAGGGCATGGGCGGTGCCATGGACCTTGTCTCCTCCCCGAGGCGACCCGGGTCATTGTTCTTACGGACCATTGCGACAAGTACGGCAACCCCAAGATTGTCGCCAACTGTGACTTGCCTCTGACCGGCTCGCGGGTCGCATCGCGCATCATCACCAACTTGGCTGTGTGTTTGACGTCGACCGTACCTCGCCTGAGGGTGGTCTGACCCTGATTGAGCTCCAACCGGCGCAACGCTGGAAGAGGTCAAAGCCAAGACCGGAGCCCCTTCAAGGTGGCGCTCAAGGAGTAAAAAACCCACCTCATTCCCCTTTGCCTTTTGCCTTTTGGGCCGGCGGTTCCGACTCTATCAAACATCCCCGGCCTACTCTGGGGCTTTTACCCCCCTTCGTGCATGACCTTTACCGCCTTGCTCATCCCCTTGCCCCTCCCCTCCTACACACACACATGCCTCATCCCACTCTCCTTTTCCCCCAATCAACTGCCTTTGTGATGAATCTGTGCCAATTTTGTGGGCTTGTTGCCCGCATGCATACCTGTCCCTATCGTTTGTGTGAGATTTGTGTGGTGTCCTATCTCCAGACCCTTCCTTTGTTGTCTTGAGGATTGAATTTCGCTTGTAGGATTATCGATTACTCTTCTCTCCTCTGCCACAGGCAGGTGTGGCCTTTGGCCTGCTTCTTGGTGCTTGCGCGGCTACTGGTGGCACTTAACGTTCACGGACGTGGGTATAGTTATTGGCTTGCCTTGATTTTCCTTTCTTATCCGGTCATCCCTCGCGTGCTTGTGTCTTGTGCCTTAGGATCAGTTGGTGGAAAAGCATGTGGGGGCGCTGCTGCTAACTGAATACTCGTCCAAGTGATCCGCTGGTTCCCTCGACTGCTTTTTTTTCTGTGGTGTGCTTATTCGTCGTGTCCCGAGCTGTTTGCACCCCTGATACATACAACGACTCCAATTGGGCCTTCAAAATTCACTTTTACCAGTAATAGGGGGAATCGTGGTGGAAGACCCTCGACGTGGACTTGATCCCTTCCACATTCATCCTGCCGAAGGGGCGCTGGGGGGGAGGAGTCCAATGTTTGTGGGCAATAGCGCCGCCAACTTCCTGCAGGGGGCATAACAGTTGCCTTGATTGTATCATTCTTATCATTCTGGGCCTGCCAGCCTGCGCGCAGGATCGGCAGATCAGTATCTACTGCCGTGAGAGCGTTTTGTGTGGGGGTAGGATAGGAGTGTGTTTTGCGTACTATACTAATATACCACAGATTCATTTTGTGGACCCGGAAACCGATGACCAAAAGTCAGACATATATAGGCGCCACAGATGTCGTATGATGGCCGAGAGACTGTACACACCACTCCGAGATAGAGGCAGTGTGTTGTGTGTTGGTTCAATGTTTGATGGACCGATGCATAACATTGTTGATTCTGGGCATGAAAAGACCTGCCATGCCGCAGCTGTTCAATACCTTGAACACACGGAAGGGACGATGATGAGGAAGGAGGGATATGGGAGGGTGGGACAGCCAATAATAATGAAGGATTCGCAGTTCACGTGAGTGTGTCCATATGTTTTATCCACGCATTATATGTACTCGCGCTACATTCACACGGGAGCGCCCAACACAATGGTGTTTTGACCTGATGGCAACGCCATTTCTACCTTTCCCCGGAGCTGGTCATCGCTCCAGAGTGGGCCCGGGCCGTTGGGTGCCCGGCGACGGACATGTACACGACAGGGGCATCATGAACGAAGTGTGCCCCTGAGTCTCCGGCCTGTAATTCTTCCGCAGCCGGAGACAAGACGAGCGCTCCGTGCGCAGTGGCTGGCCAAGCGAGTGTACAATAACACGGTCTTGCACAAAGTGTACCCACCCTTGTTGGTCTAGGTGGCGCAGTACCTGTGGTGATCAAGCAGGTAAGCAGGCGCCCGAGCCCCTGATGTCTTTTGGTGCTCGATATCATGAGAGCACGAGGCGCATCAACTGGTCTTGTCAGTAGCGCCACAAGGCCGATGCTGCAGGCAACATTGTGAAAGGGGAGGAGAAAGGGCGTTCACCCTACCGATATATGCCCCCCCCCCGCGGGATTCTAATGCCGGAGCAATGGCGCCACAACGAGCAGAACTTCTTGTTTGTCCGCCGACAGATCGAAACAGCAACCCCGAATATGGGTCTCTTCCAATGATGATGAGCCACTCACAGTCCTCAGGTACAAGCTTTGGAAGTAACTCAAGACTAACGCCCATGGAAGGAAGAGCTCTCAGGTATTGCACCAGATGGGGAAGAAATGGACACCGCTTACAAGGTGCGGTTGTCTCCCAACAACGCCGTGGCGCGGGTCGATTACATTCATCCCTGACTGTACCAGCCGCGCAGCGTTCCCAACACACATCTGCACCCCGTCTATATGCATAGGAAGAGAGAAAGGCAATACAGAAAAAGTCATGGTGGAGAGAATCGTGATGCTGCGATATAAATCTGAATGCCATGGTTCAATGTTGGGCCGAAGTTGCTGCTATCATCTATCGTGTGCCCCTTTTGCCTTTTCAAAAACGCTGGGCAGTATGATCCTCTGACCTCCCTATTACACATGCGAGAAGGGCTCTCGAGTGTTCGATAGCACGTGCATTGCCCGACATAGAAGCTGATCCGTCGGGTGTGATTATACCGTGAGAGGCCACATATATGACACTGTATGGTATCTACGTATGGGTGCGCCACAAGAAGCCTCTGGTTTTCGGCGGCACAAAAGCATATATCACAACTACAGAGGGTGCCACATGGGATGAGATCGATGAGAGACGGTCGTGCGTGGGTGGGTGGAGCCTCGGCAAACCTCTGTGAGGGTTCTGGGAGCGTGTGGCATACACGCGTTGACAAAAAAGCGCCGATCCCCGTCTCAACCCGCCGTCATCAGGGGTGACTTCGTACTAAGAGGACAAAAGTAGGGTGCAGGAGACATACTATATCCCCCGTGTGCTCAGCGCTCATCGAGCCCTTCCCTCTCTTTTCTTTCCCAAAGGACGAGGGGGCTGTAGCCTGCTGTAGCCGGAGGCAGGGCGTTATACCACGTCAGGATATCATGGCGGCATGGTTGTGAATGGGACACGCTGCATAGTGCATAACGGGTGTATAGAGATTAGTACTATAGGTGTGGAGCCGACAGGATCTCCATAGCTTCGATCACCATCGAGATCAAGCTCATGATTGTAGCACACACCTGGGCGGTACAAGTGTGGTGGAGAAGCGTGGCGAGTCCATCCGGTCTAGATTCAAAGGGCCACACATTAATAATGACCCTAGTGACCACGCCCTTGAAGCAGCGTAAATATAGACCCATGGAAGTGTATGATGCGTGGCAACGCTGGTGTGACGAATGTGATGTAGGGACCTATTATAAACTCTATATTCTACCGACGAATCCATCACCATGGCTGGGTGGCCACGGTGGAACTTATTCGCGCCCTCTAGTGCCCTCCTTGAGGCCTCTGGTTCTGGGCGCTCGCTGTGGCCTGGGCCTGACCCTCAGGCTTGGCCTCAAGCCTCAAGCTTTCAAGCCATATAGCGCTAAGCATCTCCTGTGACCACATGATGCATGAGACGCACGAAGAAACTGTATAGAGATCAGTCCAATTAAACGTATGTGTAGTGACTATAAGTGAGTACCGATTGCGGGAGCATGGGGTATGTTGGGCATGCTGTATGCTGGGGTCGGTAGAACCCCCAGATCCTGCGTCGCTCTATCACATTCATGTACTTGACCCAGATGCGCATCGTGGTGTATAAAAAGGGTTTTCTCGTTTTCACCTTAAAATCATAGGGACAAAGCAAGAAGCGCAATGGGATCGTTTTCATCAACGTGGTGGGTGGCGCCAATGGTCGGATGGGAGACGTGACAACCCCTTCGGGGACGTTGCTCCCAGAGCTCATCATATTGTCTGCCCCGCCAAGAAAGGCCAGCGGCACATGTCTTTTTTGATGAGGCGACCATAAAACGGCAGCACCACGGTAAACGCCATATCACTTTTCGGGTGTATCATGCATCATCCACATCATGCACCATGCGACATGCGGCGTACATGCCGTGCTGGGACATGGTGTGATTTTATGCATGTGATTCACGTATGTGCCACACTTGTGGACCATGCTCGGAGTGGGATGGCAGGGATGGTCGTCAATGAATGAATTAATGATGCGAAGGTCGTTGCGCCTGATCAACCAGTGTGGTTCACAAGATGCTGAAGACGTATACACGGAATGGGTACTCTTCAGTGTACTCAGTTGAGTATTGAGACTCAGTACTCACAGTACCAGTATTCAATTGTGTCGAAGTAATGCAGTTAGGATAGTGTAAAAATGTGGCACGAGACTACAAGCTCGAGAGCTGCGGGGAGACCGCATTACCGATAGAGCGCAGATAAAAACGTTAAACGTGTTGGATCGGCGAAATGGATAAAAGCTATTGGTGGAAGGCTTGTGCATCTGATGCAATAAGCTGTTCCCCGGAGGGCCCGAGAAGCAGCTTGTGGTGATGCGGCTTTAGGATGTGGTGGCGTCGAAGAACACACGTATGGAGTAACTAGTAAAGCTTAAAGACTCAGTGCGGTTTTAACATCCAAAAGCATCCCACTGAAGAAGCTGAAGAACGTGCGTGGCGACCGCGCCACAACGCCACGATACCATACCTTACCATATGCACCATGCCTCTAGGCGGTGGTACCTGGTGTACATTCAACTCGCAACGGATATCAATATCACCACAAACGATAATCGATAACCGATCGATATCGATAAACGATAATGAAGCTAAGGTTGAATCGAAGGGGGCCGAAGGTGTGATGATTGTGCAATGATACGGTGGAAATAATCCTTGGGACTCCGATCATCGATCATGGACCATCCATTATCGATCATCGATTATCGATTATCGGTAATTTGTTGTCTCAGATCGCACCAAGCATCTCGTGGATTGACCGGACGGCCGGACTGTCCGACGCAGCTGCAGAGCACACCATAACCCTAGTATTGAAATGAGGCATCGAAGCTTAATGATTAATGACCGCTGAGCTTCAGGGAGGCCATTGGAGTCGTCGGGGAGCAAGAGGGACCAGGGAGCGGTGACGCGTGATGCGTGATGTATGATGTATGATGCATGATGAATGATGATCAGAGTGTGGCTTGTACAAGACTGCGTACGGCCGTTCGCGGGCACGGGGGGTACAGCAGGAGAGTTGCTATCGGTGGATACTACTCGATTATGGCGATGATCGATGATCGATTATCCGTCCGTATTACGAAGCGATCGCTCAAAATGGGAATAGCCGACGTTGCTTGCTTAGTCGCTGTATCGCATGTCATGCATCACCTCAAGAGCCAGTTGGTGGGCTGGAACGTGGCGAGATCTGAGATCCGAGAGGTCGATGAGGCCTTGTCACATGTCATGGGAAGGGTGAATACGATGGAGGGTTTGGAGGACCAAGGATCGGGTGCGGTCTCTTCTCAATATCTCAATGGTATTCCATACAGGAGGACCCCAACCGGAGGGCGAAGCTCCTGGGGTAGCGTTGTGGTACACATGTGCGCATAATGTAAGTGGTGTGGCATGTGTGGCCCAGCGTGGATTCTCTTCTCAGCTTCTCTTCAGCGTTCATGAACGATAACGCCGAAGCTTGAAGACACAACGCCTCTTATGTTTACACACTCTCCACACGCACCGATAAAGAGAGGTTTGGAGCAAGTGGTGGGTGCAACTTTCTATGTATCATGAAGTGCATGTGAGGAGAGGCAATCGCGGAAATAAAGGACACCATCAAGAAGAAGCGTTACGCGCGTTGCGAGGTATGAAAAAGTGCTTCCACATTTTGATGCTGTGGGCCGCATGGGGCAGTGCTTTCGCAGCGTTTCTATTATCGTCGGTATAGTAAATCAAAGAGCGCTGCACATAGCCCCGCTTCCCATCGTTTGCATCGAGCAAAGAGACATCCAATCTGACGAGCGCAACGACCGCACCCAGAGGCAGGCCATTTCTTGTAGCCTATCCTCAGCCATGCACCACACACTCTTCTGTGTACATATACATGCTGAACGTAAACAATCTGTGGGCAGTGTAGTGAAGCCAGTAGCGAGGAAAACAAAAGTGGACGAAATACAACTCTGATCAGTATTCTGCAGTGCATCCAGCATATTCAGCAGTCAATATTCAGAGGCTCAGCGCGCTACGGTACTGCGGGTGAGCTCAGTACCACAGTACAAGTACTCAAGCTTCATGAAGTTTCAAGTACATCTGTACTCAGTGACTCATACCACACTTCTTATACTCGCGCCAGCCTCAATGTCTTAGATCCTAACGTCGCACGTCACACATCACGCGTCACGCGTCACGCGCGTCACCCTGCAACGATATTCATATTCAGATCCGTACGTTCAGTTCAGCACCAACGCGTTCCAGCGCCCAAGCGCCCAAGCTCTCAGATATCACATCTCAAGCTCAGGCTTCAAGCGCTCAGCTCAACCGCTCAACGTACTGAATGTACTGACAACCCTGCCATCACCAACATGCCCTGCGTCACATCCTGGTGGCTGACACTGGTCCTGTGCTGGGGTTGTAGCGAATGCGGGGTATGCGTAAGACGCAGCAGGAGAAAAGTGGTGGCACTCTGAGTGGCGGTTTCAATATCTCAGACTCAGCCACCCGGATACGGTGGCCGGGGCGGAAGTGGCGGACGGAGAGTCGGTGACGCTGGTGGGATCTGCTCGAGTAGTCTCTGGACGAGACTCAGTGGGCAGTCGCTGCACACCAGTCACATGTCACATGCACAAGCTAGCTACTGCCTTGAGGGACACCACTTCCAGACCTCAGATCCTCAGACCTCAGGCTGCAGGCTGCGCAGGCCGCAGACCTTGGGGGAAGGATGCACAGCTTGTCGGTCGGTGCTCGGCGCTCGGCGCTCGGCGCTTAGAAGCAGCCAAGTTTCATCAGCTGGACGGGTGGCGCCCCGGAGGGCTCGATCTCCCCGCCACTGAGTACTGACTCCAGTTTGACCAACGCCGCCCCATCACGCATCACACAAACGCGCCATGTGTCCCCCCCGACCCCGGCCCCATCCATCTCATCGGCCATCCGGCGCCCTGGGTTACATTTCGCTCTCCTCGCCCTCTTCCGAAAGACCTTTCGGAGCGACGCCCGACAAGCGGCTACCGGCTACCCGGCTCACCGTGATTGGTAGCTGGTGGCTGTAGTCACAATGACGAGTGGCGAGTGGCTAGGCACGCCTGGGCACGCCCCAGCTGCCCAGCCCTGCTGGCTCGGCGGAGAGTAGGAGACGATCGATGATCGATGATCCTCTGAACGTTAACGTTAAACGTGTTAAACGCGGCGTTGAAGGCTGATCACCGATTGCGAGATCACCTCGATCACTGCAGTGCGCAAGCCCACCGGCCACGGGGCACCCTAGCTGGCGCCCTACGCACCCTGCCCAAGCGCTGATGCGCCTGTAGTCAGTAGTGGCAGCATACTGAGTTCACTCCACTCCCTGTCTTTGCGATGCACACGCGGTGGCAAGCCCCTTGCCCAACTGCCGCCAAGGGCTGGGTGTGCGATGGATGCCCCCCCCGTCCCGCGTATAAGCCCGCCTGCCCCGCCTGCGCTTCGTCTTCCCGCCGCACACACCCGAATGCTCTTCCCCTCTCCTTCCAGCTCCCACGCGCCCCCCCACCCCCCATGGTCAGGATGCGCTGACGAGCCCCCTTCCCGCCGCCTCCCCAAGCACCGCAGCAATACCTCATGTCGGCTACCCATATGCGCCGCTCCGGCCCAGCGTCAGAGCGGCTGTCGCCTGTCCCGCCTGCGCCCTCGTCCTCCGCAGGCGAGGAGCTTGGTCCTGTCGCCCCACCCGCCGTGCATCGCCGACACGTCTCGCGCGAGGAACAGGCCGCGCTGCGTCAGGCGGTCTACATTGTGCGCTGCACCCATTGCGACACCTTCTTCACCGATCGTGGCATGAAAGCCGTCTTGCTCCTCAAACCCCATGTCACTCTCTTCAGCACCGATGCCATGCCCTCCAACTGCACTGCTGTCTACGCCCGAAGCCCTCCTGGGAGACATGCCAACCAGCACAATCCGATTAAGGAACGGACGCAACTGCCTTACCCAAACCCTCGGCTGCCAAGGCTGCGGGAGTGTGGTGGGATACAATGTCGTCTCACCCTGCTCGCGCTGTAGCAGCAATGTCGCAAAGCACTCCAAGGGCCACAATGGGTACGCTCCCCTCACCCGCCCCCCCCCCCACATTTGCCATGCGGTCTCGTCAATGTGCTGATCCTTTGCCCTCGTAGCCATCGCATCGTCTTCCACTGTTCCGACATTTCTACCCATGAAAGGAAATACCTTCCCGGAGACCGGGGGGTGCGCTGCATGGAAGTGCCTCCGATTCTATCGGATATGATGAAGGAGAAGGAAGGAATTGAAGATCGCATGCGTTATCTTCTGCGCTATGATGACTCGTCGGAAGAGACGGAGTCGTTCAGAGGATGAATTCATTTCGGACGAGGAGGGGATACGCACATGGCTCAGCGCCTCCTGGAACGCGCTCAGTGGCAAAGAGTTCTATGCGCTGCAAGAGCGCAAAATAATCCAGCACGAGATCCGCTCATCTACGCATATCTCTTGGAACAGTATCAAGCTGGCGCTCGTATGCTCCTTTCGGGCGAGACGTGTTCTGGTCCGATCTGGTCGAGAGGGTGGCGAGCGGACCCAACCCTTGACCCAGAGCCTTACCTCCATCTTCCTCTGGCCGGGAGGTAATATGCCGACATTTCCCGCATAACTATCCCAGTATCGGTCTTGATATAACAACGGCAATCACTTTACCCGGGCATATCGCCGCGCTGCACGGCCCTTCGCACCCACACCCTTCATCCGTCTTATCGCGGTCGATTCTCGAACATTCCATGTCTTGTTTACTCGGCAGCATGCCATTGCGCCACCTCTCCCCCCCGTCGCTCAAGCCCGGCGCTACAGCATCTCTATCTCGTACCTTTCTCGTGTTATCGCCTCCACAACAAGCGTTTCATAATCTGTTCTTTGTTTTCTTATATAGCACACATCTCTCTGCACTCGTCGAAATGTTGGGTCAGCCGCAGGCTGTGAGTCGTGTGAGTACATTATATGGACGGCAAGATTGCACGGAGATGCTAAAGAGAGATCTCTCCCTTTTTGTCTTAATGTATGCTGGTTTCTCGGTTGAACGAGAGTAGACGAGGGGGGCTATACCGAGACCCGCCGTACACTCCTGCGTAAGGTTGGGGTAATTAATAACTTCGCTATTAACAATTCACGATCCATGGATTATGTCATGGGCGCGCGATCTGGTGGCCAGCCACCAGGAACCACTGTCACTGGCAGCCCAGAGTGTGGCCCAAACGCAAGCACTAAGTATGCCTCTTAGCCTCCCTCCCCCACCACCAGCCAATTCCTCGCCATGCTCCGCGCCAAGGCAACCGACGAGAATCTCACGTCGAAGAATTGAGTCCTGAACTTGCAAAACTGCGATGGGTGAGCAGTCAGCGCGATGGTGTGCACGCTAAATGATCTGTGCCTTCACTTGTATCCAAGCCATCACCTGCTTCCCTTTGCTCCATCTGACCTGCCTGACGGGACGCGCTAGGGGCGAACGTTCCGCCTCCATTATACCCCTCTCTCAGCCGTGCGTTTTTGCACCCAACAAGGACTCATGGCCCCTGATCAGGCCGGCGTACATTTCGTGGTGCGCCAACGGCTCTTGCGTTCGATTCCGACTGGATTTAGGACATGACCCCTTCCCCAGGACGCGGTAGGTAATGGCGTAGGAGCGTATGAGTAGCTCAAAGCTGAGAATGTGCGCACATTGTCTGCCTTGCAAGCTGCGATGTTTACCCTCAGCTCCCTGGACGACTACGAGTTGAAGGGAAGAGCGAGTCACCCTCCACGACGGGAGCCCTCGCCGAGTATGCTCGATCTTTCCTCGAGGACTCCCACACAGTAAAACACCCGGTGCTATCAGCGACTCTACGCCGGGGAGGGGGGGGGGGGGGGGAGCGAAAGGGAGATGCGATGGAGCATACTCTTGTCGCATCAGAGCATCGAGCCCAGCTCGAACTGTTTCCTCTGCTCCCCATATGCTGTATGGCCACTGCCTGGTTCAATACATTACTTGGCCCAAGTGTGGGTGCCGTGCCGAGGACAGATGGCTGAAATAGGCGTTGGCAGCCCCAGCCAGCACGCAGAGGAGCAGAGCAGTGGTGCTCAGTCCTCTGATTGTGGCTACACGGACCTCTGCGACCAGCGGCAGTGGGGTACAAGTGCCATAAGCGCATAAGCGCGTGCGTCAACACGCGCTACACCCGCTTGGATAGTGTTGGTGGCCACGGGGTCGGGGCCAGCGCCGGCATAGACGCGTGTGGGACCGTGCTGGTGGGCGAGGCGAGAGGCCAGAGTGCAGCTCTACCACACGCAAACACTAACTTGCACCTGTCCCACCGGCCCCACGACGCTCTTTCAAACAGCGCCGGGGGCGGTATAAAACAGAGGCGGAGGCCGCTCTCTTTGCTCGGACCCTGGCCCAGGCTGCGCCCCTGCAGCATTGCTGCCGCTTCTGCCCGCCCACCGTCTTTCACACATCCTGCTCTTCTCTGCCCACCCGTCTTGTGCGGGTCCCCGCACCTTTCACCCGATGTGCCTCCTCTATATAATCCCGTCGTCCGTCGCGCCCATCCCCGCCGGCCCTCCTACGCCTCCACCCGCCCTCAGCACTAACCCCCATTCCCCTCGCATCCTGCTCAGCTCCTCTCTCCCGAACGCCTGCCTCTGCTGTTGCAGCCCTTCCGCACCATGTCGACCGAAACCAGCAATGCACCTGTTGCCTCCCCTCCCCCTCCTCTCCCCACCCCGACTTCCGCCGCCTTGCCTCCCATGCCAGCACTGACCAAGCTCAGTTCCCAAAGCGCGGCGATGCCCAAGATCCTCCAGATCCCCTCTTGGCCGCCCTTCTTTCCACAACTCAGGACTACGTGGGTGGACACAAACATCTGGCCAAGGCCCAGCGCCGCGTGCTGCTGGTCAGCGAGTGGCTGACTGCCACGATCATCATCCGCCTCAGCTTTCTGGTTGGCATCATCCTGCTTGCCGATTCCTTCACGGCCAAGATCCTGGACAAGGCCGAGCAAGTGGCACCAACGGTGTTTACGCTCACCCAAGGCGACTTGCATAACGCGGCCCTAACCCGCTACGCCAGTGTGCGCACATTTGCTCTCCAGACCGGCACCAAGGCCCAGGACCACTTTGATCAACTCAAGGCGGAGCATGTGACATTGCAGCGCACTTATGACTCGCTCATCAGCCTCAACACTCAGCTCATCAGTGCGGGCATTAAAGCCAAAAACGCCAAGAGCAACGTGACGGGAGCGGTGAACACCGAGGTGGACAAGGCGATTCTCAAGGTGCACGACGAGTTGGAGCGGCTGCATCATTATCTTCAGTCGCTCCCTGCCGACGCACGGGCTCGGCTGCAACCCGTGCAACAGACCTTTTTGACCAAGTACGAAGAGGTGCGGCACTTGGTCGAAGACAAGAATGCCACATTGGCTGCGCGCACGTCAACCTTGACGGCGTACGTGACCAACACAACTCTTCCCGCGCTCAACACGGTGCTCCATTCTTTCCCGTTTACTAAGAAGGCCTCCAGTAAGGCCACGACGGTGGAGGAAGTTCCCGAGACAACCCCACGCCGGCGGAGACGGAGCCAAGTGCCACCCATGCATAGAGAGGCCGACTCCTCCAATACGACTATTATTTTGAGCGTTTACCATCTTCAACGATTTACGATCTGAGAGATGCACTTCTCGTCATTGATCATCCTCATCTCATCCACATGCTTTCCTGCTTTTTCATCGCGCATGCCCAACTCACTTCTTACCCTGTTCAGTTACCCCTCATGCCATTCTTCATGTCTCCATTTTACGCTTCAGATGTACATTCTTCATGATGCATGCATGACGTGCATGGCGCGCATGACCCACCGCCTGCAATTGATTACCTTCGGCCAAGTTCACTATATCCACTTGCACTTAGGGGCAGGGATGAAGCTGATAAAGCGAGGCTACGTTCCTCTCCCATCTCAGCCTGTTGAACACAACCGTGTTGAGCCGGTCTCTGCGTAGTCAATCGCGTAACGAGCGCGCCAAGCTAAGGAACTGCCGAGATTCCAAACAGTAGGGTGAACGAATGGGCATAATGATACAATGTCTACAAAAGGTAGCCAGAACCTAGGCCAGCTTACTTGATGCTAGAGAACTTGGTGACGGACTTGGTGCCCTCCGAGATAGCGTGCTTGCTCAGCTCACCAGGAAGGATGAGACGCACAGCAGTCTGAATCTCGCGGGACGAAATGGTCGACTTCTTGTTGTACGACGCGAGCTTGGATGCCTCGGTCGCGATGCGCTCTGAAGATTAAATGAAGTCAGTCGCGGGCCGAACAGACGAACACAAGAATACAGAGAGACCACGCACCGAAGATGTCCGACACAAACGAGTTGAGGATGGCCATAGCCTTGTTGGAGATACCAGTGTCAGGGTGGACTTGCTTGAGGACACGGTAGATGTAAGTAGAGTAGGTCTCCTTGCGCACAGTGCGCGCCTTCTTCTTGCCACCCTCGACGGGCGACTTGGACGTCTTCTTGGCAGCCGTCGTCTTCGACGCACTGGCCGGGGCTTTGCCACCGGTGCTGTGGGGAGCCTTGGACGCAACAGACTTGGGAGGCATGATGAAAAAGGTAGGACGGGTGATTGAAACAAGAAGGCGAGGACGAACGTGGGTGGGAAAAGACGTAAGAGCGGATGGAGACGCGACGCGGACGCGCCTTATATACTGATCTGGCCTTGGCTCCACACATCATAGAGATGACCGCCAGGAATTCTAGTGCGCACCAAAACCACGTCGGAGCTAGGGTTGGATGGATTCCTATGTGGCTTTGGCTGGCATTAATTGCTACTGAGACATTTTGGTGCGCACCAAAAACGCGTCGCCTACTCTAGGGCTCTTTTTTGAGTTAGGTGCTGCAAGCAACGTATATATACGTCCGCCGATGGTGGGTGCTCCTCGCCCACCCCAACCTCTCCTCCCTCCACCCTTCGCGTCTCTTTCTCAACTTCAACTCTCTCAACATGTCTGGTGGCAAGTCTGGTGGCAAGTCTGGTGGCAAGTCGGGTGGCAAGGCCGGTGGCGCAGCGGGTTCTAAGGCTACCTCGCGTTCGGCCAAGGCCGGTCTGCAGTTCCCCGTCGGTCGTATTCACCGTCTCCTGCGCAAGGGCAACTACGCCCACGTGTCGGTGCCGGTGCTCCCGTTTACCTCGCCGCCGTGCTCGAGTACCTCACTGCTGAAATTCTCGAGTTGGCCGGCAACGCTGCTCGCGACAACAAGAAGAGCCGTGTACGTATCTTTTCCTTATTTGGGGTTAATTCGTGGTCACCGTTACTGACCCACTCGCGACTTTCAGATCGTGCCCCGCCACCTTCAGCTTGCCATTCGCAACGACGAGGAGTTGAACAAGCTCCTCGGTGGCGTTACCATTTCCCAGGGTGGTGTGTTGCCTCACATCAACCCCGAACTTTTGCCAGCCAAGTCGGGCAAGAGCAAGAAGGCCTCGCAAGAGGTTTGAGCGAGCTCGATCTTCCAGCGCTCAACACCTTTTGTCTATGTACACTACGATGTAATTGTTACATTTTGCCATCCACTTCCATATTGCCCGATAGCTCTTCATGTTCAGTAATCAGGTGTCTCGCGACATTGATTCGATTCGAGGCTTGGAGCCGATCAATTCGGCGTACCTGCCAGGCGTTACGCGTTGCGTATGTGGAATGCATGACGCTGCTTTGCGGAAAACGTTAGAACGATCGTTGTGCGCGCTCGTTCATCGCGGTGATGAGTCTCGCTCACGCCTTTTCCACACGACTCGTAAGCGGCATTTCCTACCTGGTCGATCCCATGGTTCCACAGCCATGAGATTTTCGGCTTTAGGACAAAGGTGGATGTGTCCGAAAGAATGCTTAAACGTGCAATGGCCGAAGGAGACAGTATACAACAGTTGCCAAATCTTATATGGAGAGTTCATCTCATTGAGGCGAGATAGTTCAGTCTCATCATGTGTCTGCTGGCGGCACTCACTAGCTACTCTGCAGGAAATGCCATACATCAGAGGATGAGATCGAGTCGATTCGAGCTAAAGGGTACGGATGTGTTGATGAGCATTGTTACGACACAATAGTTATACAAGGGGATCAAAAGGCACAAGGGCATCCACCTCAAGTGCGCTCGCCACGGAGACGACGAGCCAGGGCAATGTCCTTGGGCTGGATCGTGACACGCTTGGCGTGAATGGCACAGAGATTGGTGTCTTCAAAAAGCGAGACGAGGTAGGCTTCAGCCGATTCTTGGAGAGCCATGACCGCAGACGACTGGAACCGCAAGTCTGTCTTCCAGTCCTGAGAGATCTCGCGGACAAGACGCTGGAAGGGCAGCTTGCGGATCAAGAGCTCGGTGCTCTTTTGGTACCGACGAATCTCACGGAGAGCAACCGTACCAGGGCGGTAACGATGAGGTTTCTTGACACCGCCTGTCGAAGGGGCTGATTTGCGCGCGGCCTTAGTGGCAAGCTGTTTACGAGGTGCCTTGCCACCGGTGGACTTGCGGGCTTTTGCTTGGTTCGGGCCTACAGAAAAGGGTTGTCAGTACTCAGTATCAAAGAGATCAAAGAGACAATGCGCAGTAGACCATCGCATATTGGCGAGATACACACCATGGTATATATCGGATGAGAGGGGCGAAAGGGGGGGAGAAGTGGTAAAGAAAGCGAGTTTCAAGGGGGTTACATTATACAGAAGGAGAAAGGAGAAGTTCACGCGTTCACATTCGCTCTCTCCACTGTTAGAATGGTGGGGGGTGACCGGTGACCGGTGACATGCGACCGGTGACATGCGACGTGTGGCATGTGTCATGTGACATGTGACACGCGACACACCACTGGGCGTGGCTTGGTCGATCATCGATCAGAACGATCATCGATCATCTCAGATGCAGCGTGCATTTCAATCTGTGCAGCGGCAATCTGCTGCAACCCGCCCAGGGCGCAAGGCCAACCTGAAATGTTGGGGTGTGTCTCAGGCTTGCGTCAGCGGATTTTGTGAACGTGTGAACCTCCCGGGCAGAGGCAGTTCCCCCGGAACAACAACCTAGTGTTGCTGTCCACGTTCACAAGCTGGGACGCTAGTGGCTGAGACATCCACTACTGTGAGATGTGATCGATGATCAAAGGACCGCCACACGATTCGAATATATATAGGCTGGACGGTGCGTTGTCTTCTGGGCTGTTCCCTCCATCCGTTTCTCTCGTCTTTCTCTCTCTCTCAACAAGTACGTTTCTCTCGTTACCGGTTACCTCCTCCGTCCCTCCCCTACACCGACTGACCAACTCTCCCCCTTGCAGCAATGACTGGTCGTGGCAAAGGTGGCAAGGGTCTGGGCAAGGGTGGCGCTAAGCGCCACCGCAAGATTCTGCGTGACAACATCCAAGGCATTACCAAGCCTGCCATCCGGCGTCTTGCACGCCGTGGCGGTGTGAAGCGTATCAGCGGCCTCATTTACGACGAGACGCGTGGTGTTTTGAAGCTCTTCCTTGAGTCTGTCATTCGTGACGCGGTTACCTACACGGAACATGCCAAGCGCAAGACTGTTACGTCGCTCGACGTCGTCTACGCTCTCAAGCGTCAAGGCCGCACTCTTTACGGCTTTGGTGGTTAAACCCTTCGTGGCGTCTGTACTCTTGTCTGTACCAGCAGCTTCATACTGCAACTATACTATCTTCGTATTGCCCGCTTTGCCGTGCGTTGCATAGTGGCAAATATCGCGAGTGCACGCTTTGTGTGCAACTCCGTCTCGGACTTTTATCATGCAGGTTACCGGTTATAGCTAGGCCCTAGGATCCTACCTTAACTCTGCGGAGATGGATCTGGAAAATAGGCGAGCTCTGCAGCCCTGTATATCCACTAGGATAGAGACTTCCCATCAATAGCGAAGGACAGAGCAGCAGACTAAGGCTTCCGTCGTCATGCAATAGGCGTGCGACAGCAAGCAAGGGTCATTAGGCTGTGACAGGCTGTGGTTCCCTACTGCCCTGATGAGCGCTGAGCTCAGCACCTCGCGATCAAGCAGGTGCATGCCGGAGGATGGAAAAAATTGTGGGATCCTGGTACTGGGTACTACTTGGAACTCATGCAAATCAGTAGACGGCCAAGTGCAGGCAGCTAGCTGCACAGCAGTTGTAGTAGGTTGCAGCAGGGGGTCTGGATGGCATCCAGGAGAACGGGAAATATAGGACGGGTACAGGCGGGTGTGGTGGCATGGTGACAGCAGGCTAGGCGACGTAGGGCTGGCCCGGGGGGGGAGACTATCGGGAGGAGAGGGACCCAATGCGACACACATGTTGGGATACTCGCTGGTATGTTCTGTTGCCTCTCCTCTCGCACCCAGTACCCAGTATACCCCGTTCCCAGATGCCGTATGGGCGCTACGTCGTCGGCTTGGCCAGACTCGGGTGCGGGAGCCGCGACGGCAGGGAAGAGCCGACGGCTGGGGGCTGGGCCCATGTGGACATTGGGCCATCAACCGGATACCAAAGACGGCGTCCGAGGTGGTGATAGGGATGCATTCCATCTCATCGATCGATCATCGAGCAAACGGGCGGCGGAGCAAACGGATTCGGGCGTAGCGGACCGAGGATGGACCCGCCGCACGGCGCCAGTCCCCCCTCCTCCCCTTGCGAACCATGGCCATTGCGGTGGGGTAAAACTGAAATGTTCTCCGTCGCGGCAGCCACCACGCCAGTCTTAACACTGGTTCCTCAGCAACACACCACTCCCGCCCCAGCTGGCCGCTGCCATGACGCACGTTCGGTCGTTTGGGTATATATAGGACCGCCACTCCTCCTCTGCGGGGGTTCCTCAGAGTTCTTCAGCATTCCTCTTTGCATTCCCCTCCACTCCACCAAAAGACCTTCTGCCCTCACTGTCCAGAACCACCAGCACCAGTACTACCATGTCCCTCGACGGCATTCGCATTCTTGGTACGTTTTCCCCGCTCCCCCCTGTTCCTTATGCCCATGGGAAGTGTGGGATTGACCCTCGCTCTTCTTCTATCGCACAGGCCCTGTTGAGGGTCTGCACAAGGAGATCTCACTACAGAGGCCCTTTCGTTCCTTGCCATCCTCCATCGCACCTTTGAGCCGACACGCCAAAAGCTGCTCAAGGCGCGAGAGGTGCGGCAGTTGCAACTCGATGCCGGCGTGCCTCTCGACTTTTTGCCCGAGACCAAGCACATTCGTGAGGACCCGACCTGGCGCGCTGCGCCTCCTTCTCCGGTCTCCGTGACCGGCGCGTGGAGATTACCGGTCCTGTCGACCGCAAAATGGTGATCAACGCACTTAATTCGGGTGCCTATACCTACATGGCCGACTTTGAAGACTCCAACTCCCCCACCTGGGCCAACAATCTCGATGGCCAGGTCAACATGCGCGACGCCATCTTCCGCAAGATTGATTTCACTGCTTCGAATGGCAAGGCGTACAAGCTTAAGCCGGCGGGGGAGACGGCGACCTTGATCGTTCGTCCACGTGGATGGCATCTCAACGAGGGCCATGTAGTGATCGATGGCCAGCCAGTGTCCGGGGCATCTTTGACTTCGCCCTCTACTTCTTCCACAATGCCAAGGAGCTTGTTCGCACCGGATTTGGTCCTTACTTTTATCTTCCCAAGATGGAGCATCACCTTGAGGCACGCCTCTGGAACGACATTTTCAATGTCGCGCAGGATTACCTTGCCATCCCTCGTGGCACCATTCGTGGCACTGTGCTGATTGAGACCATCACGGCTGCGTTCCAAATGGACGAGATCATCTACGAGTTGCGTGAGCACAGTTCTGGTCTCAACTGTGGCCGGTGGGACTACATTTTTTCGTTTATTAAACGTCAACGCTTCCTGCCCGACAAGATTTTGCCCGACCGGGCCGACGTGACCATGACGGTTCCGTTCATGCAGGCGTATGTCAACCTGCTGATTCAGACGTGTCACAAGCGCGGCGTAGCTGCCATTGGCGGTATGGCCGCACAGATCCCCATCAAGGACAAACCCCAGGCCAACGAGGTGGCAATGAACAAGGTTCGGGCTGACAAGTTGCGCGAAGTGACCGCTGGTCACGACGGCACCTGGGTCGCCCACCCAGCACTGGTACAGATTGCTCTCGAGGTCTTTAATGAGCACATGCTTGGTCCCAACCAATACTATGTCCGTCGGGAAGAGGTCACGGTGACTGCCCAGGACCTGCTGAACCCGTCTGTCCCGGGCCAAATCACCGAGGGCGGCGCTCGGGCCAACGTCTCGGCACTGCTGGGTTACTGCGCCAACTGGATCAAGGGAAATGGGTGTGTGCCCATCAACTATATGATGGAGGATGCGGCTACCGCTGAAATTTCCCGTGTGGGTCTGTGGTCCTGGGTGCACCACGGTGTCTCGACGGCCGAGGGCCAAAAGATCACCCCCGAGTACGTTGATCAGTTGCTTGCCGAGGAAGAAAGCAAATTAAAGAGCCTGGATGGCAAGGCCGTCGCTCTTGCACGCAAGTATCTCTCGGACCAGGTGCGGCAGGACAAGCCGTCCGAGTTTCTCACCTCCGACCTGTACTCCTACCTTGACAAGGACTTGGCCCCACCTCATCTTTGACAGTAGCAAATCATCTCTCTTCTGTGTATTCTACGCATACGATAACATTCTGAATCGATGACCCTTTTGTGTCCTTCCAGCACTGTGTACGGACGACGGCTATAAGGAAGTTTTGGTGCATTTCATAGTTTGGTTGAATGCCGCGGACAGCTCAGCCAAAGAAAGGCCGAGAGGCAATTCCAACTACAGAGTGCACATCATCTGCCTGGCAACATCTGCATCATCACCAGGACCTTCCGTGAACGCATCTATTACTTCGTTTCTCTACAAAAAGATGAGGCCACAGCAGGGAAGGAGAGCAATGGATGCAGTTGTATTCATACAGGATGTTGAATCATCTTACAGATGGTGTTGAACAATACAAGGGGTGAATCATGTCATGTCAGAGTAGGCTCCGACGACGTGAAGCCAGATGGGGCCCAGATGGGGGTTGCTGGTGGAGTCCAAGTTGGGCGATGCGTTGAGCACGCCCGAGGACGGCTACTATGTTGAAGTAGCGCGATCGGGAGGAGGGGGGGAGATGGAGAAAGAGGAGCCTTACTTCTTGTCGGCGAACAGAGCGCGAGCCTCCTTCGCGGCGGTGACCATGTTGGCCAGCTGCGCCTCGCACTCGGCCAGGTGCGCGTCTTGAGACCACAGTCGGGGTTGACCCAGAGCTGCTCGGGGGTGAGGAACAGAGCATTCTCCTTGATCCGTTGAAGCATCTCCTCCTTCGACGGCACACGAGGCGAGTGGATGTCAAACACACCAGGGCCAATCTCGTTGGGGTAGTGGATCGACTTCCAGACGTTGAGGTACTTGGCACCGGCCTTGGCATTCTCAATCGACAGCATGTCGGCGTCCAGGTCAATCATCGCCTGCATCACAGCCGGGTTGGCAAAGTCCGAGTAGCAGAAGTGCGACGCCGTGTTGACATCATCGTCTGCGATCGCCGTGGCCAGCTTGAACGAGTCCACAGCCCAGCGGAGGTAGGCCTGCCAGTCGGCGTGGCGCAGAGGAAGACCCTCACGGATGGCCGGCTCGTCCACTTGAATGGCCTTGATGCCCGCCTTTTGCAAGTCGGCCACCTCGTCACGGAGGGCGAGGGCAATCTGGAGTGCTTGCACGTCCTTGCCCACATCGGCACGGGGGAACGACCAGTTAAGGATGGTAACGGGGCCGGTGAGCATGCCCTTCATCGTCTTCTTCGTCAGGCTTTGAGCATAGACCGACCAGCGCACCGTCATGGCCTTGGGGCGCGACACGTCTCCCACCACGATAGGGGGGCGGACGTAACGCGAGCCAAAGCTCTGGACCCAGCCGTTCTGGGTGAAGGCAAAGCCGTCAAGAAGTTCACCGAAGTACTGGACCATGTCGTTGCGCTCGGGCTCGCCGTGGACGAGCACGTCGAGGCCAAGCTTCTCCTGGCGTTCAACCACATCCTTGATCTCATTCTCCAAGAACTGGTCATACTGCTCCTGGCTCACCTCACCCTTGTTGAACTTGGCACGCACCTGGCGAATCTCCTTCGTCTGGGGGAAAGAGCCGATGGTGGTGGTGGGGAAGAGGGGAAGGTTGAGGTGCTTCTTTTGCAGAGCAGCACGGGTAGGGAAAGGCGACTTGCGCTCCAGGTCGCGGGCTTGATGGCGGCAAGACGCTCGCGGACGGCAGGGTCCGAGTTCTTCTCGTAGTCGCGGCGCGCCTTGATCGAGGTGGCGTTCTTGGCCAACGCAGCCTCAGCCGCCTTGGGGTTGGCGAGAGCCTGGGCAAGCGTAGCCACTTCGCCAGCCTTCTCAGTGGCAAAAGAGAACCAGTCAAGCACCTCGGGCGAGAGCTTCTTCTCATTGGCAATGGTGATGGGAGTGTGAAGGAGCGACGACGAGCTGGCAACAACCACACGGTCCGAACCAAGCTTCTCCACAGCGTACTTGGCCTTCTCGAGCGCCGCGGCCAGGTCGGTCTTCCAGATGTTGCGGCCCGAAACTAGACCAAGCGAGAGGCCAATCTTGGTAGGGGCAACGGCCTCAACGACCGACTCGAGCTGCTGGGGAGCACGGTCAAGGTCAATGTGGAGACCAGCAATGGGCAGGTCCTTGACAAAGCTGATGTTCGAGTCGAGGCGACCGAAGTACGTGGTGAGCATCAGGTTGACGTCGGGAACGGCCTTGTTAAGCTCCGTGTAAACTTGCTTGAAGGCGTCCGCAAGGGTAGCAGCGTCGTCCGTGACAAGCACAGGCTCGTCAATTTGAACCCAAGACGCACCAGCAGCACCAAGCTTCTTGAGGAGCTCGGCATACACGGGAATGAGCTTGGGAAGCAGACTCAAGGGCTTGAAGTCTTCCGGGCACCCTTGCCAGCCTTGCCGAGGTAGAGGAAAGTGATGGGGCCGAGGAGCACAGGACGAGCGTTGTAGCCGGCCTCCTTGGCCTCGACGAAGTCGTTCAAAGGCTTGAGGTCGTTCACTTGAACTCGGTCGAAGGGGTGAACTCAGGGACAAGGTAGTGGTAGTTGCTGTCAAACCACTTGCGCATTTCCGTGGCGGGAAGGTCAACACCGCCCTTCTGGTGGCCGCGGGCCAGGGCAAAGTACGTGTCGAGGGGGTTGAGGCCAGATTTGGCGTACGCCTCGGGGATCACGTTGAAGACCAACGAGTTGTCCAGGACGTGGTCGTAGAGAGAGGTACCAGTGGGGATCACGTCCACGCCCTGGTTCTTGATGATCTCATAGGTAAGCAGACGCTGCTCCTTGGCAACCTTGAGCAGCTCCTCAACCGGGATCTTGCCGCCCCAGTAGGCCTCGAGCGCCTTCTTGACCTCGCGCTGAGGGCCAATGCGGGGGAAACCGAGGACAGTGGAGGAACTGGGAGGGAACAGGGTTAGCTCGGAGGCTCGGCAGCCAGTCATGCGCGCGGGGGGGGACATACACCATGATGCCAGAGACGGGAGGGTGGTGGGAAGAAAATCATCTTTCTTCGCGCGGCTTATATAGCCCCCCTGCGTGAACTCCCCGCACTGGGGTTGCCTCTGGTTGCACACGACACTAGCGCCGTGCGGCGCGCACGTGGCTTCAATTTTGCAATTTTTGTCTTCCGGCCTCATCGACTCATCTCCGCGCGGCCGCCAGGCAGGCACAGGGAGAGTGTCGAATGTTCGGGCCGCAAGACGCCAGTGTCCGATAGCACGCCATTCCCAACACCAACCCTACCCATCAGATGGAGGCCACAATGACCCCCTGCGCGCCCACTGGCATTGCTTGCGCACGGTCCTGCCAAATGTTCGCTTCCACCCTCTTCCACCCCAGCCATTGAATCCCCCCCAACCGCCCGGAATCCCTTTTGTTTTCTAATAACTACATTCGCCCAAGCCTCCGACATCACCACCAATCACCACCTTCATGCCACCATCCTGAGCCGCCATCTTCTCCTTCTGTTATGAAGCGGTGGTGCCGACTATCGATCTCCGTTCCCTTATCAAACCCCTGATCTGCCATGCCTCCGCACCCTGGAGTGGAGGGCGTGGTGCATGATCAGCTTGGTTGGCCTCGTTGCTCCTTTCTCGGCCTAGGTGGGCAAAGCAGATGCGCACGGATCTTTCCAGTTCCCATTCGTGATACCATGCAGTGGGGGAGAGGCAGTCGTTAGTTGGAGGTAGGTCTTGGAGACTGCCCGTGTGATCTGCGATGCAGCGGCGATAAAAGATTAACTGGTATCGCACGCCATTCCTCGTACTGGCGGTTGACTCCTTTAAGGCGTGGGCGTGCGGTCAAGGCTGGGAGAACGAAGGTTGGTTGTTGCCAGGCTATCGGCTTGGCTCAAGTGCCCAGGCTCAGGTGCAGCAAAAACGTCGACTGGTCACTATCGAAGTCGAGCGCGAGGCGGCCCCGCTTTCGCCCTCTGTTCCGCTTCCTTTTCCCCTGCCTTTTGCTTGCGGCCCCCAAGTCCATTGATCTCCATGCGCGTCACGCAGTATCATCTGCAGCACCCAGCGCAGAGGGATGGGGCATGTGGTTGACGTTGAGTAGTTCCTGAGGGGAATCAAAAACTTCCGAATCGAGGCCAACCGGTTACCGGTAACAAAAAGTTGCCAGCAGGCAAAGCCGCTTTATAGGCCAGGCGGCGGCGCAGGGCATTCGATTCACGTGAATCCGCTGGTTGAAAGTTGCAAGGATACACGTGGCATTTGGGGCGACGTCGTGGTCGCCCGATCGGGCAGCTGCGCCCTCGGCCTCCCTCGGCAGTGCTAGCCACCTCAAACACCGTGCTTGGCGCTTGCCCGCTCTCCCCACCAAGGTTGCCGCGATGAACGACTCGATCGGCGCTGTGCTCGCCCTCGGGGTCGCCTGGCTCATATTTCGTTGTCTTTGTTCGCGGGGTTCCCCTTCCCGCTCTCCCGGCCGCAGCAACCGCTGCCGCCCGCGCCCGGGCCGTGCCCGCCGAACAGGTTGCCTCGGTCCAAGCCATGTTCCCGCAAATCCCCGAGGCGGCCATCCGCGCCGACTTGGTCCGCTCTCGCAGCACCCAGGCCACGGCAGAGCGGATCTTACGTGACGGATTCTTGCCTTTGCCCCGAGGCCTCTTGCCCACCGCTTCGCCCGCCCCGGTGCGAGAGACGACGTCTACGACCGCCCCCGCGACACAGCCGCGCAGCCCACCGCCTGATCTATTGACCCGCTATGGTCTTTCACCTAGTGGCGAAAGGGCAAGGGAAAGGAGGTTGATCAAGGTGAAATCCCTTCGTTTTGTCGGGATGGAGTGCGGACCGGCAGGAGCGAGAAAACGCATTACGTCGACGCAAGGAGGCCGCCATTCTTCAAGCTCGCCAGTACGTTTGTTTCTCCTGCTTGTGGGCACGACCGCTGACCTATTCTCAGGCGCATGTTGGCCAAGCGTTCGAAACAGGCATCGCAAGATGCCCCCTCCGATGCCGATCATACCGTTTCTTCTCCTCCGCTTCTGTACCACCATAATCTCCCCAGCAACTGGGCGTCGAGCATGGAGACATCGGGCCCGCCCACAATCCTTGACCTGGGGTGGTCTCGAGCACCGCACCACTACTTTGCACTACTACTTGATGAAATACTTCACATGGGGAGATGAAGCGATGGATATGCTCCCGCGCGTGTTTTGCCTGGGTTTGAAAGGGAGCTATGCGGCGCTCGAACCCTTTACAATCGCGGGTCTCCATCGTTATCATAGGGATAGTCGAATCACTCTCCTGCTGGTCCCCGAGGGTCGGGGCGGCGAAGGTAGACGAACGGAAGGTTTGAGATTCAAAACGTCGTCTTATCCGGTTCAGGGCGAGGGCAAACTCAACAGGACAATTCAACAGGGCAACCTCAGCAGTAATTTGATGATGCCCTCGAAGCTTCGCTCTTGCTGGGGCCCCGCCGTTCTCTGAGTGGCCCTTGGGCCGCGGCTCTAACAGTACTTCCCCCTGGTCATTGCATTAGTTGCGGCATCCCCACCATCACCTTAGCTACGCCCACACAGCAGTTTCTCACGCTGCCAAAGTCAAGTAGAAAGTCGATAAAGCCAGACACCACTTAAGAGATGCATTCGAGCCTTGACGAATACTTTCCAGGTGCTGCCTTGACAGCAAAGGAGGTGAAAAGTATGTAGTAGAGCCAACTTAAGGTTTCCGAAATTGTTGAAAGGGGCGCTCGATGCCCAAGCGGCGAGTGAGCTTGACGGGCAAGCAATAGGTCGGATCAACCGGTTCGATCACGCTCCCCACAGTGGAAGGCACCTCCTCGTCCAGTCCTGTCAACAGGGACAGGCCAGCAATTCCAAATAATGTGTGGAACACATCCGCCACATTATCCGGTCGGTCCGCCAAGCCACCCAGATCGGGGTCCTGGGCCGACAGGATAAAGAACGGAGTTTGGCCCCGTCAATCCAGTGCAATCGCTGAACAATGCTTAGCGAGCTGAGCACCCACCAGGAGTAGCACACATCCTCTAATTTTTGCGGACGGCCATTCAAGCCACCGTTGGGAAGTTGCCGGTCACTGAGCCAAGCGCCGATTTGGTCTGCATCAATGCGGTCCAGGGCGTTGAGAATGCTGAGCGCAGCAAGGCAGGTCCATGCCATTGCACTGTGACTTTCTGCCCCAATTTCCGGTCCAACCCGCCGTCGTAATTGTGACATTGGAGGAGATACGACACGGTTTCCTCCCGGATCGACTCCAATTCCTTGTCGGCACCAAGAAGCTGAAGCGCCTGGATGGCGCAGTAGAGAAATCGTGTATCGTGCTCGAGACGAGACGCATCACCATAGAATGCGCCACGCAAAGGCCCACTTGTTGCTCGAAGAGACATGATGTCTGGTACGAGAGGAATGGGTCACACCACGCACCAGCATCAGCATCACGCACACATACAGCGAATGACCGAGGGTTTGTCAATCACCTCCATTGCATCTTTCATGGCCAGGACCTGGATGGCCGAAAGGGTAGAATGGATGTGGGTATCGTGGCCGGGGAAAGGGGCAAAGCCGCCAGGTGAGGGGGGAAGGGATTGGGAACGCCCGCCTGCGTCAAGGCCAATCTTTTGGAGCCGCTCGTGCTGGGTCGTCATATGTCGACTGGATGAAGCTGATCACATCCTCTCGGGCGAAACGTCATCAGCATCCAGCAAGGCAAGCGCACAGAGACCCCAGTAAACGCCGTTCATGCGCAAGTGCTCGGTCATGTGGTACATGAGTCCGTCGCGTTTGGCATCCAGGGCACGCACAAATGCGATATGCTTCTCCCGCAACAGAGGCGGAGGCGCGACCGCCCGCCTGGGGGAGCCTGCTCGAGTAGCCATCGCGAGGCGGGGGCTGTGGTGGTGGTCTGGGTCCTATGGCTGGGAAATATTCAAGGGAGGAGCCCATCGAGATTACGTCATCCACGGCGAGAGACGTGGAGCCTGCCACGCCCGCTGGCGAAGCCCGAGCAAGGGTGCGCTTGGATCAAGCTGCTCCTCACCACCACCGCTCCTTGCCATGCTCTTCCGCATCCGCACTGCCTTGGCCGTGCTTGCCGCTGCCGGTAGCGTCTTTGCGTCCGCACTGGAGGTGACGGAAAGCTTGCGGTCACGACCATTGATGGTGCCACGCGCCTGACACAACCGTTCAAGTCGGGTGTGGATGTGACCACGTCGTTGCCCCAGCCGCTTGCGCTGGAAGCCGACGAAGTCCTGCGCATCTCATTCCGCACGTTTGATCCTTATTTGGAGAGGACGAACCCCAAAAGGCACCCGAACAGCTCTTTGCCATTCTTGCAGACCCGGCCCACCCAGAGCATCAAGTTTCCACCCCAGTGCCCATTAAGAAAGGCAGTGGGAACAGGGCGAGCTTCACTGTTGTACGTGTTTTCTCTCTTGGATGCGGCCACGAATCTGACAACCTTGCTCTGTAGCGATTGGACCGCATGCCTCCCTCTCTCTTGAGCGGAAGCGGGCGCCTCTCTCTCCATCTCCTCCTGGGTTCTGCGGGGGAGTCAGCCCCCTTGGCGTATAGCCTTGGCGAAATTTCTGTGCCTAACCACATCCTTGTTGAGGAAAGTGCTGCTCTGACCCCGCGAGAGAAACGGGCTCAAGAAGATGGCTTTTACGGATGGCCGGCCCAACATCATACGTTTGCCATCCGGCGAGCGAGACTATGCCTCCTGCGATTATCAGCATTGCGTGTGCAGCACTGACTCTGGGCCTGCCTTGGGCTCTGCTTGTTGGTCTGGTTCGTACTCTTCTTGCTCTTATTGACATGACGCTCACATGTTTTATTTTTCACAGTGTCGTCCCTTGGCCTGCAAGTCACCAAGGGCGGCGAGAAGCCCAAGGCGATTTTTCTGGGTGATCGGGTACCTTGAACTGATTGCGCTCCGCTACTGGATCGGAGGCCCTTCTTTCACTCTGTTCAAGATGCTGCCTTGGCTTGCGGGCGGTGGCGTGGCTGCCCTGCTCACTGGACGGTACGCCTTGGGCCAGTTGGCGGCAGAGCGATTGGGTGTTCCAACCGTATCCCCGCCAGAACTTGCATCCGAAACCAAGGAGGAAGTTGCACCTGTTGACCAGAAGGCTGCGTAATTCCTGATCGACTGTTAGTCAACCCTGGGCAATGCTATGTTGGTTGGCTTCCCCCAAGCGTACCATGCCACATGTATAGACGTGTCTGATCTGACTGTGTTGCTCGAGGTGGTGGGCTAAGTCCCCTGTCCTTACGGCGTCTGCGTGATGCATGTTTTTAGACTAAGCTTTCGCTGCTCTCTTTACTGGCCCACACAGAGTGGAAGACCTGCAGCAGTGTGTTGATCCGGGCAAGAGCCTGGGGCCGGAACGCCTGGCGAGCCCTCCTGGGTAGGAACCTCGTTTTTGCTGGACCATCTGAATTCCTCCAGCAGGGTGTTGTTTGTGTTCGTACTGAGTACCAGGCGGCTGTGCTGCTGACCAGATGTAGTGGCCGGTGATCTCAGGCCTCAGGCTGAGGCACGGGGCCTGAGGCATGGTCTGAGTACACCGAGTACTGAATAGAGCTCCCTGTTAGGGTTACCGCTGCCCTGATTGGGAGCGGGGGGTGCCTCTAATCTTTGGCATCCGACCGCCATTCGCCACTCGCACACGACTTGTGACCTGTTCGGCTTGGACCTCGAACCCTCTGGTCTGTTCTTGCTTTTCCTCGTATCGCGTTTCCACCACCACTTGCTTGTTTCATCCACCATGTCGTCCTGGGGATCTTGGTTTGGAGGTCGGAGTCGGACCGCGCCGCGGGATGCGATTGTGGGGTTGCGGGAGAACCTGCTGATGCTCGACAAGAAGGAGCAGCACCTCCACAAGAAGATTGAGGAGCAGCAAACCAAGGCACGTGGCCTGGTGTCTACGAATAAAAAGGCAGCGGCGCAGGCGCTTCGTCAAAAGAAACAATACGAGTCGGAGTTGGACCGGATTGCCGGCACGCGCATGACGCTCGAGGCCCAGGTCAACGCGATCGAGTCGGCCAACATGAACTTGGAGACGATGCAGGCCATGAAGCGTGGCTCCGAGGCGCTCAAGCAAATCCATGGCTCGCTCAACATTGACAAGGTCGACGCTACGATGGACTCGATTCGGGAGCAGATGGACTTGACCAACGAGATCTCCGATGCCATCTCCAATCCGGTCGGGATGGGGCAGGACATTGACGAGGTATGTGGCCCTGCTCAGTGGCGCAAGGGAGGTACTGACTCACAGACAAGGATGAGCTCAAGGATGAGCTGGATGAACTGGAACAGGAGGGCCTGGACGAGCGCTTGGTGGGGGCGGAACGGGTGCCCCACACAGCCCTCCCTTCGGTCCCGACCCCCATCACCTCCACTCCCGGCAAGCAAAAAGCTCAGGAGGAAGACGAGGATGCCGAGCTACGTGCCCTGCAGGCCGAGTTGGCCATGTAAGGCTCGCTGCGGACCCGGGTCGGATCGGCGTATGGTAAACACGTTCGGGTGTACCTTGTTGTGCGCCCTTGTGTAGAGCGTGCCAGGCGTCTATCTTCCTTTGCCCATGCTTCCGCCCTCCGGACTCAGGCCTCATGCATCATGTCCTGCCGGCTGCGGTGTTGACATGTGGCATCTTAGTCTTGGCAGAGACCAGGAGGGGCTCCTCTCTTTGCGTCCCCTCACCATCTACACTCTGTTCCTATTGCGGCGCTTGGGCGGTGGTGTCCTTCCTGTCCCGCCTGGGATGGGCTACAGTGACAGCACAGGCCCGTTCCGCGCTACATGTTATCGTATAAGAGTCTGAATGATCTAAACAAGTACTGGGCAGGTGGGATGTGTGTCCAGGCGAGTTGCACTTCAACTCGGATAGGTTTTTAGACGATTAACTTGGTGCAAATCTGGGCCAACCACCGGTGCAGACAGAAAAAGGCAAAAAAGGGGTCCGCCCGGGATCGAACCGAGGACCACCTCTACGAGTTGAAAACCCTAAAGAGGCATGATACCACTACACCACGAACCCTTGATGGAAACTGGGTTGCTGAAAGTAGAGTCAGGCGTAACGCATAAAGAGCTATCGCTGTGTTGCCCACTGTAGGCCGTGGTGGGGCCTCAAACTGCAATGGAGTTGCGCTGAAGAATAGATATGTGATAGGAATGACTGCTGCAGAAGCATTGTACCCAGAGCCGATAGAACGGATGCAGTATGCATCACGCATGCATCACGCACCAATCCAGGGCCATCGTTATCCGAAGATGTATGCTTAGGCTGGCCTCGTGCGTGGGCGCTTGCCCATCCCAAACTGGGGGCGCTGCCACACAGTGCCTCAGTGCCTCCGTGCCTCGGGTGTGGTCACATGCACATCACATGTCATACTAGTCACCGGGTCACTGGGAGGGTCCCCCGGCACGGATGCCGGGCATGCAGTGGATGCAGCTGCATGCCAGGCAGACCAGCCGCAGCCCCAGGCATCCCGCCCCCGCATGCGTCCCCATGCAGGCCCCGCGCTGCAGACAACCCTAGCGCCCTGCATCACCGCAGCGCCGGGCAGCACAGCGCAGCACTGCGCAGCACCCCTCCGCGTGCAGCCTCGCCGCCCCGGTTGAGTGCTGTGTGGTGCTGGGCACGCCTGGGCCCTGCTGCGCCCCCCCCGGCTGCCCCCCCGCCCAGCAGCGGAGCATCTGAGACGAGGCAGCCGCATGGACAGCACGCACCGCGCCAGTGTCCCAGCACGCGCACCGCCCGCGCATGCTCCACCTGGCAGGCATCTTGCCCCGCCAGCCTGCGCCTCTCTCCTCCCATCTCCACCCCGCCGCCGCAGCAGGGCGCCCACAGCCCCCCCAGCTGCGCCTCAGCCTCGGTGACAGCTTTGGCGGCAGCCTCGTCGACACCGCTGCCTACACCGACCCCGAGCCCGAGCCCTTCCCCTCCGACGACGCCCACGTGCCTGGCGCCGCGCCCCAGTCCTGTCGCGTCTGCTCTGCCGCTGGACGATGGTGACGACGACGCCGACGATGACGCCGACGATGACGCCAACGACGACGATTTCGATGCGTCTGTGGATGAGTCTGTTGACGAGTCCTACGATTACGACGACCCGAGCTTGCCCCTCCACCGCCAGCAGCTCGGGCCACCCAGCTCGTCCTCAACCACAAGCGCGCCCGCTCCCACTTCTCCATCCCCGACGTTGTCATTACCGCCGATGATGCCGATGGCGGAGAAAAAACATACGAAGTTCGCCTCGATGATTCCGTTCGACGCTCCATTGTATTCTTTCCCGACGCTGCGCAGGCCGCCGTCGACGATGCGCTGCGCGACGCCACCCCGCTCCCCACCTCGGACGCGTCCACTGCCTCCGACCCAGCACCCTTTCCCCTTTCCTCCTCTACGTTGCCCCCCCGTAGTGACACCTCTGCCCCTCCCAATCCCACCCCCCCGCGTGTGCGTTCCGGCAGGACATTGATCCAATTGGACGAAGATGGCTCGGATCCAGCCATTCGGGCCTTGAACGGGGCTCTGACCGCGAGCTTGCGTGGCGCCACCTATGCTCGCTCTCCACCTTCCTCGCCTCGCTCCCCATCCTCCCCATCCTCCCCCACTTCATCTACTCCCACCCCGTCCCTCCCTCGGCATCCCACCCTTCTTCCGCAACCCCCATCCCATCTGCGTCGCCGGCTATTGGAAACGGGACGGCCCCCGCGGCGTCTGCCCCCTCACCCCCCCTCCCTTTACCTCGTAGGGGCTCTGGCGATTCGGGCGGGAAAGAGAAAAAGACCAAGCGGTCTCCGCTCGGGTTTCTCTTGCTGGGCAAGAAGAACCGATCCAACACGCTTCCTTCGCCGCCTAGCTTGCCACCGCTTCCTTCTGTCCCCACGCTTGCCACCCAGGCTTCTCCCTTCCCCACCTCGAGCGCCGCCAACTCGCCCCATGCGCCTGTTTTGCCTCTGCCCACATCACTCGCCCCCGGCGCCACCAATCAGTCCCCCACCGCCGAGGGCGGCTTTTGGTCCAGCTTGGACGACCACCCGCGCGGTCGCCCCAGGGGTCGAGTAGCAGCGACGACAGTCCACCTGTCCCTCTATTTCCTCTCCGCCCCAGCCTGGCTCCCGGGCTGCGGGGTCGCAACGCCAAGGAGCGGGGGAAAGCCACTGATACCAGCGATCGTGGACGCCAAACCTTCCAAGCGGAGAAAAAAGCGGTTGAGAAGGAGCGCAAGGCGCGGCTCAAGGCCGAACAGGCGTTGGTCAAGGAACTGGCATCGCTCGATAAGATCGTCAAAGCACACGATGCCAAGCAGGCAAACAGGGGCCAAGCAAGCCAAGGCCCTGGCCAAGGCCAAAGGCCAACACCCGCACTCCCCCCTTGTCCCACTGACCCCGCAGCAAGGGCGCCGAGCTTTCTTCTTCGCCTGCCTCTCCCACCACCGGTCGCTCCGGCCAAGGCCAAGTCGGGCTTGGCCCGATTCAGCTTGTCAGCAAAAAGTAGCGCAAAAAGGCCGGGGGGCGACAGAGGGCGGACACATGCCCCCCGCGGCTCCCATCCCGATTCCCTTACCACCCAGCACGCCTTTGGTTCGTCCAGCCCGCCCCCATCCTTGCCGCCAGTGACAGCGCGCTGCGTACCCGCCGTCGTCTGGTGGCATGCAACGAAGCACTTCGACGCGTCGCGCGCTCGCCGCGCTCGAACAGCGCAAACCGCGCCGAACGCGGCGGTCATCGTGGTGGGCTGTCGCGCTCCTCCTTATCGGCTGCCGCGTCGGTGCGCGAGTAAGCTCCCGCAAGGCGTTGACCGGCGCATCGCAGCGGTCGCCTTCGTCTACGCGAACCAGCAGTCGTGGCTCGAGCCACGAATGGCGCCTGTGTCGGCCACGGCGCCCCTCTCGCTGGGTGGGGCCGTGCCAGATGGGTTTGCGGTCAGGCGCCGGCGCCGGCGGCGGTGGAGGCGGAATGGATCCCCAAGACTGGGCGAGGGCCGATTGGGTCGAAGATGAAGCGAGGCTGCTTCGTCGGACGATGATGTGGACCGGGGCGGTCGTTGGATTTGCAACGCAACCGCGAAAAGGCGGCGGCGCGCAAAGCCCAACGGCCCGCTGTGCCTGTGCCTGGTCGTGTCTGTGTCTGTGCCTGTTCCTGCACCTGTCCCGTCCCCGTCTGGGCCGGTGCCTGCACCTGCATCTCCCGACCGGACGGGCCTACCTGCGTCCGCGACAGCTGCCACCACACGGGCTACCGACCGCGACGCGGCGCCGCGTCCCAAATCTCCCGCCTTGGCGCGCAAACCTGTGCCAGTAGAGGACCCACAGGCGCCGCTCGCGACTTCTACCTCTCTCGAGCGACTCGGTGCCGGGGCCTATGAACCGGATGCGCAACCCGGCGCAGCAAGAGCTTGACCGCTTTGTCTTTCCCCGGTCGCCTGCGACGGGTGGGCCGGGCTAGAGGGGTGCAAGAGAAAACCAAGAGAAACAAAACGAGAAAGAGGAAGCGGGATGGGGATGATGGGGTACGGGCGGGGGGTGAGGAGTGTATCTTGTATCTTAGATCGATGTGCTGCATCCTCGTGGGGCTGCGCGCGCTGTGGGCGGGCAGCGTGGCGTGTAGACGGGGGGGGGCGTAACCGGTAACTTGGCTATATGCGGCGTCCGATGGCACCGAGTGTACTGATGCATGATGCATGATGCCTGGCCGACGTAATCGACGTGAGCATCAATGATTAATGAATGGTTCGATGGGAGGGCACCTGCAATTTGAAACAGAGGCAGTGTTGTGTTGGCCGCCACCTACCGCGTGCGCTCGACGCGGCCCCCCGCGGCCGATCGCCCGCGCCGGTCCGGCACGGGCGCAGTGTCGCGCCGCCTGTGCCCTGTCCGCCCGGGCACGGGGCACAGGCGCAGTGTGCGCCCGACGGCGCGGAGTGTTGGCGCATCGCTGATCCGGCCGTCCCTGACAGCGGCGGCGTGCCGCTGTGCTGGGTGCTGCGTGGGGAGGCAGCGGAGGCAGCCCCCGAGCGGCGGGGGCGCAGGGACCAGGTGGGGTGCGTGACGCATGGCGTGCGATGCATGATGCATGCATGATGCAGCGTGCATGCTGCCCGCAGCAGGCAGCGCAGCGGCGGGCAGCATTTAGCAGCAGCACCGAGCACTGCCACCCAGCACCGTCGGCGGCCGGTCGCTTGTGGCCGTACGCAGGACTCGGTGCGCATATTCTGCCCCCCTCCGCCTCCATCGCCCCGCGCCCGCCCCCATGAGCGCTGCGGACGTCATCACGCAGGTCGCGCCCGGCCAGACGGTGCTGCCGCTGGCTGTGCCCCGTCTGAATCCGCCTGCCGCTGCCGCGCCCGCGCGCTCCCTCCGCCCCCTCGGCGTCCGCCGGCGTCCCGCCGGCGCCGACCCCGTCACCGCCGCTGCCGACGCCGCCCGCGCACACTTTCTCCAGCAGCAGCGCCACGCCCGCCACGCCTTCGGCCTGCCCCCCACCCCCCCCCCCTCCTGCTCCTGCTCCTGCTCCTGCTCCTGCTCCTGCTCCTGCTCCTGCTCCCGCTCAGCCCCTCGACCCCCCCCCCCCCAGGACCCTCCCCATGCCCCGCTGCGCCCCACCTCCTCCGCCGATCCCCCCCCCCCGCCTCCCCATCTCATCACCCAGGCCCCCAGGCCATCGCCCCTGCCCACGCTTACCTCTGCCCCGGCCGTCGCAGGCCAGACGAACGTCGACCAGTCCTTGGCCGCCGACAGCGAAAAACCTGCTGCGGCCGCCGTTCCCTCTGCCTTTGCCTCTGCCCGTCACGCCCTCGCTCCCGCCCCATCGCGCTTCTCGGCCACCGATGCCAGTGTGTGGCACAAGTTGTTCTTGCTCCTTACCTGCTCATCCGTCAGCTCTCCCGACCCTGCCCCGCCCACATCCAATGAATCGTGCGCCCACGAGAAGCCCCCGCCAGCAGGCGAAGGCAGCAAGCAGCTGACCCCCCCGCAACCTGCTACCCAATCGCCCTCCAATGCCCTGCGGCCCCCACGTCCCAGGGCTCCCACTCTGGCACACCTTTTTCGACCGGAGAAACCCTGACTTCGGCACCGTCGGCTTCTCCTGGCAAACGGGATACAACCACGCCTACGCTGGACGAAGAAAATGGACGAGCGAGCGCAGCAGGTGGCACATCCACCTTGTCCAAGAACATGGCCACCGCCAGTTCCTTGGCGCCCTCCACCAAGAACGATCCCCTTGTTGACACGGCCGATCCTTCTGCCGCACGAACGTTGAACGATATCCCCGAACCCAGCACGCCTGCCATTCCTGCCACACCCTCGATGGCCTACAACCTCCAAGCACCCTCGATGCGCCACAAGCGCTCGACCGACTCGCGCTGGACCCATGATTCACGTAGCAGCTCGCTCTTTGCCGGGAACCAGGCGATCGTCGGAGGCACCGTTTTGCCCAGGGACGAAACGGAGGATGTGCTGTCAGCAGCAGTGATGCCGCCGGCTCGGCCTTGGCCCCGCCAACGCCCAAGATGGACCACCGATCGGTGCGGACCATTACGCCTTCCTCCTCTTCCGTGGTGGAATTGTTAGAGGCAGCACACGGCGATCCAGCCCCTGAGGACAATAGCATCGTCCCAGCCGGAGACCCAGGAGTCGGTCAGGGTCTTGGCCTGGATCCTCACACCCTCTCTCCCCCCAGGGGAGATGGCAGACACGCCCTCGCCGGCCCCCGTTGTCTCGTCGGAGGAGGAGGAGACGACGGCGGCAGCAGTTACCTGGCCGACGAGACGGACGAAGGGGAGGGGTGTCCGAAGAGCAAGCGGCCTATCTGGATGAGCAATGGCTCCAATGGGAACAACAGCAAGAACAACGGTTGATCATGCAAGGTGGTGCAGGCATCCCTCACGACGAGATGGGCAACCCGCACCCGTTGCTTACCGACTTGCTTCCGATCGACCAGGACGCAAGTGTCTCGTACTCGACTTGGATGAGACCTTGGTCCACTCCTCGTTCAAACTCGTCCCCAATGCCGACTTTATTGTGCCGGTCGAAATTGAGGAGGTGGTGCACAGTGTGTACGTGGTCAAGCGGCCTGGGGTGGACGAGTTTTTTGCGCCGGATGGGGGAATTATTTGAGATTGTAGTCTTTACCGCTTCGTTGAGCAAGGTATGCATCCCCCTCTTCCCCCGCTTCCCCTCCCCTTCCCCCCCTTGTCCAATTGTGTGCGTTTGCCGGGAAACTGACTTTGGCCTGGGTGCTGTTGGGAAGTACGCGGACCCTGTACTGGATCTCCTGGACATACACCACGTCGTTCGCCACCGCTTATTCCGCGAATCATGCTTGCAACACCGTGGGATCCTCGTCAAAGATCTCTCACAACTGGGGCGGCCGGTAGGCGATGTGATCATTCTTGACAACTCGCCGGCCTCGTACATTTTCCACGCCACCAACGCCGTTCCCGTCTCGTCGTGGTTCTCCGACCCGCATGATACCGAGTTGTTGGACATGTGCCCGTTCCTGTAAGACTTGGTTGGCGTGCAAGATGTACGAGCGGTGCTCGACTGTGCCCTCTGAATGGAATGGAATGGAATTGAGTTGGATTGGATTGGATTGATTGCATTGGTTTGGTCGGTGGTCGGTGGTCGCTTGGGGGGTCCTCCGAGCCTTGTATCGCACACCCCACCACCCAACCCGCTCACCCTGCCCCCCTGCACCACCACCCCGTGGCTTGCTTTCGGTGAGGCGGTGCCGCGCCCAGTATATATGCCTTCCTTCCTACCTGTCTACCTGCTGTGCCCATTTCCCGCATCTTCCTGTCCCTACTCTTCCCCCATGCATCCCATCCTCGGCCTTACTACTGTTTGCTGCAATTCTCGACCTCTGTCTGCATGCGTGGGAACGTTGGTACGTCTGGTTTCATGGATCATCCCCTTGTCGACCTCCCCCCTCCCGCTCCTTTGTCCCACCCTCCTGCTCCCCTCTCCTCTGTCTGTCTCGCCGTTGTGCTGCTCCTCGTGTTCTATTCTGTTCTGTTCGCCTTCGACCACTGTTGCCCATTGCTCATTGCCAATTGCCCAGTGCCCATTTCCCATTTCCCTTGACCCCCATCCTTTTTCTCTCTCTCTCCTCACTGTTCTCCTGTTGCTGCTGGTTTGCGCCTTGCCTGTGCCAACCGGGGCCGGGCGCGGAAGAGCACAGCACGCCATCGCTCCCGCCCCACTCCGCACGGTACGGTACTCACTGTGGCGTAGGACGGCCCAGCCGGATGTTCACTCCCTCCTGCTCTGTTGCAATTCACATTCTGCATCCAGCTGACTTTGGCGGGCAAAGGGCTGACGGGGTGCCAGGTGCCAGGTGACCGGTGCCCGATGCACGGTCGGGGGTAGGAGATTTTCCCTGTACCATTGCATATACGAACTGAGATAGGCAGTGGTATAGCGTACGTTGTGCGAGAAGCGAAGATGGAGGATTGAAGCATAGTTGGCATTGGGGCCGGGGAATTGAGGACTGATGATGCGATGCGGAGTGGACGGTGGATGGGTCGCGTGTGGAGCCACATGGGATGTGCAGGTGACGATGCATGATGTATGTATGGTGCCAGCAGGGGCCGATGGCGCGCCGTCGGGTGAGAGTCACTAGTCACACAAGACAGGTACTGAGTAGGTGGCGATGAGGCAGTGGTGTATGGCAGTACAAGGGAGGCAACTGGGAGACAAGCGCAGGGCGGTGCCCTTGGACAATTCCATTTCCCTTCCAAAGCTTCAGCTTCATCAGGAAAACCACTAGGCACTATACTCCGAAGTACACTGGACTGGATGATGAGACCTGGAGTCCTGATGGTCCTCGAGGGTGATGCAATCGCACTGGTGGTGGTGGTGGTGGTCTAAGCCAACCAGCAACGTCTACAGAGGAACAACAAGCAGCGAGTCGCCACCAGGGGCTAACCTGCGGAACAGGGAAAAAAGGAGAGAGAAAACACGGAACTCCCAGGCCTGAGGAGGAACTGAAGGGACATTGGCCAAAGCACGAGCCACCCGATGACTCAACATGACATACCGACCAAAGCCGGTGTGGGGCTCTCTTGTGCTCGTCTTGGTCGGCCTCGACGGCACTATGGCGAGTAGGACGGGGGCGCTCCGGTTATTTCCTGACGCTGAACCCCGCATGTCGTAGACATCTCTCATCCAAACATGCGTTAGTTAGACTAGCGAGAGAGAACCAGCGGAAACCTTATCTACTGATGCTGCGGATATATCACATGGCCCGCCATGGTCGCATGGGCTCATCGGTACGATGCGTTGTGCCTGTCGCGCCTAGTCCTGCTGCGCCCGATCGCCCAGTGTCAGCGCCTGTGAGAGCATGGGCTGCGTATTAAGTAGTCTTCCCCTCTCTGGAAAGTTCCCCGGATCTGTTTATACCTGTCATGAGGCACTTGAGGGCTGGTTCCTTCTGTATATAAGCAGCCATAGGTCTATAAGGCTTCCGCTGTGGTCCTTATTGACCATCCTGTCCACCTGTTACACATACCCCTTTTACAACCTTTCCATCTCTCTTCCACTTTCTACCATCCTTACGAATTTACGACTCGCGTCTCGGTTCCACTGCAAGCGGCAGTTACTCGCTCTTGCTCTTCATTAGGACTCCGTCTGATTCCGCCTACTACAGCGCGTCGAATGTGGCAACGCCCCAGGTAATCCAGGTTACCCCAGAGTTCCTGGGCCCCTTCAACAGGGCCTTTGCACGCAGGCAGCCACTCTACCTAGAGGGTGTGTCCCTCGCCTCCCCACCAGCTCGGTTGGACCAGGATCCGAGGCCTAACATACCGTACGTGGCTCCGATTGGCCGTCCAAAGCAGAACCCCTAAAAACTCCAGGGGTGGAGCCCATCTCGCGACTCCTCCATGACCTATACCCTGCTTTCAGCGCTCACTTGGAGACGGCGTGGGCAGTGGGGTGCGGTACAACCGCCAGAGCAGCGCCTGGATTCACTTGCGTTGGAGGGTTACGTGTTACGGGGCAGGTTGCTTGGGCCCATTGCTCTCGTCTCAGACTCAGAAGTCAGCAGGTTAGGTCGCCGGCTCGCCGGTGCACATGCGCTGGAGCTTGTCACATGTCACAAGAGACAGTCACCGATCATCGATCACTAGGTCACTAGCACTACGGCAAAGATGATGCTGATGATGTCACTGGATCGGAGGCCGCCAGGCGGCACACTGCCCAGCTGCCCGCTCTCGGGCACGGGGCAGCCGGCCAGCCTGGGCCACGCAGACCCAACCCCCTCTGTCCGCCTCGCTCGCTCTTCCCTCTCCATCTCGCCGCATGGCCGACCCTCCCCCCCGCTCGCTGGGTGGCTACGTGCTCGCGCCAGCGCCTCCGCCCGTCGCCTGGCGCGCAACCTGCGCCCCGGCAGGCGCAGCGCGTACAAGATGGCCGTCTTGACGCTGCTCACTAGCCTGGCCCAGAGCGTGCCGCTGGCCAACATGTTTGCCGTGTACAAGCGCATCGTGTGCCGCGTCCAGGCCAGTGCCTGGGGCCCCGCCCTCGGCGCACCCGACGGTGAGACGAGCTGTGATGATCCCTGGGTCGCTCAGCGCACATCCAACTACGCCGCCGCCATGGCCACCACGGGCGCGCTCTTTGCTCTTCTTGTCCTTGCCCGGGTCACAGCGCTGACCGAGCGCTTTGGTAGGAAACCGCTATTGCTCGTCACGCTCCTCGTTCTGACCGTCGGGTACAATGTCTACGCCGTGGCACCCCTCGTGCCGGACGCGATTGCATCGGCTGCGCTCATCTTTGTTTGCCGTTATCTTTCTCGAGGCCGCGCAGGGCTTGTGCTACGCACCGCAATGCAAGAGTACGTTGTCGACACCACCCGGCCCGACGACCGGGCCGGGATGCTGTCGCTGATCGAAGGGGTGGGCCAGCTGGGCGCGTTCCCTGGCTCATCGCTGGGTGGCTACTGCCTACGCTGACGGGCTTGTTTGATGCCCCCTTTTATGCGGCCTCGCTTACGTTTGCCGTGGGCTTTGGCTATGTTGGTCAGCGTGCCCGAATCCAAGCGCTCCACTGCTCACCATTTTTGGGACGGGTGGCAGTACGAGACCGAGTCGGAGCCGTCGGCGTCCGGGCGGGCCGACCGACCCAGGAAGCTCGTTTGCCCGCCACACATGGTACGATCGGGATTGTGCGCATGGCCGCCCCGGCTAGGAAGTCGAGCGAGTACCGTGTCGGCCACGTCGGCCCCGAGCTCGAGGTCGCTGATTCTCGTTGGCCCACCTTTCTCTATCCGCTTGTTCCTCCTTGGCCCTGCGCCGCAAGATCAAGGCAAGCGGGATGGGCCGGAGCGGAACGGATGCGTTGGATGCGCCGTCACTTGGCAGTGGTGATTGTGCTGGAAGAAGCGTTTCAAGTGTTTATCCTGCCCCTGCTGTTGCTCTACAATGCCGATGTGCTGCACGCGGCGTGGAGCAAAATGGGATGTTGATTTCTGTGCTTCAAGGCTCCCGCGCCCTGTTCCTCGTCATCATCTTCCTTCTCTCCTCACCCACTTGCGCCGCTTCACTGCCCACTTGGCCCAACGCCGTCGCCCTGTCCCCGGCCCGATCCGACTCTGCTCCCGGGCCCGCTCCCGGCCCGATCCGCTCGGAGGCGGAACCGAGCGAAACCTCGCCCTTGCTCGTTTCCGCCGAGCAGCACAGGCGCCATGCCGACGAGCACGTTCACTGGCCCTCCTCTCGCCCCCCCGAAGATACGAAGAAGATGAGGAGGCAGGAGAGGGTGCACCTGGCAGTGACAGTGACGCGGGCGACAACTCCGTGTCAGCCGGGGCGGGGGCCGATAAGGAGGGGGCGCAGGTAGGTGCGCTGGACGCGGGGATCATGGTGCTGTCGTACCTGTGTAGCTGTGCTGCGTTCCTGCTGATTGCCGCCAGCGGCAGTCGGCGTGCGCCGGGGTGGATGGGACGGCACCCGTTCTGGGTGCAGAGCACGGCCCTCGTCTTGCTCGAGATGGCGCGGGCGGAACAAGTTTGCGGACGGCCTTGTTTGTCAACCAGACGCCCAAGGATCTGCAGGCGCAGGCGCTGGCGGCGTCGCAGATGATGTGTGCGCTGGTGTACTCGGTGACGCCGCTGCTGCTGAGTGGGATCTATGCGTGGTCGCTGCCGGCGGGCATGCCGGGGACGGTGTGGGTGGTCAAGGCGGGCTTGGCGGCGGCGGCGGCGGTGGTGTCGGTGCCTCTGTGCGTGACTCTCTGGGGGGATCGGCGGGAAGGCGGGGGTACTGACGCTGTGTGGGCTGGCAGGCTGTGGGAGACGTGAGGCGGGTGGTGGTGTTAATGAGTGGATGCATGCTGGGAGATGCGGCGGCTGCGGCCGCAGCAGAAGACGGCGACAGCCAGCGTAGCGCCAGCGCAGGGCAGACAGGCACGGGGCCAGTGCTCGTAGGCGAGCGCTGCGGTGACGTCACAGAGGGGCGCCGTGCGGGCGGGCCCGTGGGGGGCAGTGCTGGCACTGGCCGCGGCTACGGCGCGCGCGGCCCGCCAGCGCCGGTGCTCCAAGCGACCACCCCTGCAGGATGCCGCCGGGGCTGCCCAAGCCAAACCACCGCGCGCTGGTCGATGCATGCTACCCGCCCCCCAAGGCGCTCCTCGCCGCCGCGCCCGAGTACCGCCCCAACTCCAACGAGCTCGGAAAGCTCGAGTACTACGCCGCCAACAAGCCCCCCAAGCTCCTCAAGGTCGGCCATGTCCTCCCGAGCGCGCCAAGACCTATGCCCGCCATCTCGCCCGCCCCCACGACCACGACAAGGCCGCGCTCATGGTCACCCTCGCCATCGCCGAGGCCCTCGTCCACAACACCCCCCTGAGCCTCAACTACTTTGAAAAGCCCGTCCAGGCCATCCTCCTCGCCACCCTCGGCGCTGCCCGCACCGCCGCGCCCGGCGGAAAGCGCGACATTGAGCTCACCATGCGCGCCGCCAGCCTCTTCTATGCCTTCACCACCCTCATCGACCCCCAGATCACCATCCTCGACGTGGGATCGCGCTCCTCGCTCAGCGCGCTCCTGGTGGATTTTGCCGCCTGGCCTGTGCCGACCCCTCGGCCAACCTCAAGGGCTTGGACCAGGACGACACGGCACGTGCGCGTCTTGCCGGGCTCGCCGCCTTGCGCGGGCTGGTGAGCGGGGAACTACTTTATGGCTCGAACTTTGCCCAACTCACTGCCATCCTCCTCCCCGCGCTGTTGGTCAACGTGACCCGACCTCCGACAAGTCTGCCTCGGCTACCGCGGCTGGCCCCGTGGCTGGCGACACGATCGATCTCGCCTATCTCGACGAGCCGCTCGCGAGCTGACGCCGTCCGACTTGGAGGAGGACCTGGCTGCGGCCGCGCACTCGACGCGCGGCCAACTCGCCTCGCGCACCTCCCCGTCCCACTACGCCACCGAGCGCGCTCGGCGCACACGGAGCAGCCGAGAATGGGGCGGCTCCTGCGCACGATCCGACCTTGTCGGCGCGCAACGTGGTCCAAGAAGCGATGCACATTCTTCATGCCCTCCTCTCGAGCGCAGATGCCGGCCAGCTGCAGCTGTTGACCGCCCAGACGCTGGACTTTATCGAAGGCAAGCGTCCCGCTGCCCACTCCTACTGGCGAGCTACGGCGTGGTGCACCTGGCTTGCCAACCTGTACGTGTTGTGGACTGGCGTGCAGTACCGCTGCACGTTAGTCCATGTACTGGCCGATCGGCTGATGGACGCTGGCACCGATGCGCGTGGCACCCACCGCATCGCAACCCAGCCCAGTGTGCAGCAAGTAACGCTAGTGATGATGATTCAACGCGTGTTGGAGAGCAATGTGTCCCTCATTGGCCTGGCCACCTCCGAGCTGGTCGACAAACTTCCTCAGCTTGACCATTCAGCGTGTGCATGCCGACTTGGACGACCCTTTGCTCCCGCCTGGTGCGTACGATTGGGGCGCTGAGCAACCATGTTACTATGCCGAGCAAATGGCCACATTGCGGAAGAAAAATTTCCGAGGCGGATTGAGGTTCTGCAACGGCCGGAATCGGACATTGTCGCCGTCGCGGCTGGGGAAACCGAATCGCTCTATGGCGGTCATGCCCCCGCTCACCAGGCTGATACCAATGAAGAACAGCAAAAGGACGAGAGCATTCGCGTTTTGCTCTATGCATTGATGGCCACCCTGCGCAACTTGAACTCGGATACGTTGCTGCCCCAGCCTGCGGCCAAGATCGAGGTGGACGCCCAAGGGGACGTGTTTGAAGATGCAGAGCGCGGAAGCCAGGACGGCTCGGACGTGGCACCGATCGACGGGTCAACACCTTTGGCTGCCCCCCCAGCGGCAGGCGCCAAGGGAGGCTTGAAACGACCGGCTCATGCATTGTCCAACAAGACGGTGGCTAACATTCCGCTGAGTGTGTTGCACCCCATTTCAGGACTCTTGGCGTGGCCTTCGGCCATTTGCCGCCTCGCCTTTGCCCAGACCCTGGTCCTCTTCCTTCGCGCCGAGACGACATCGACTGGCTCCGCCGTGAGCGAGCTGCCGGCTACCGAGGAGGCCAAGGCGAGCGTCGCAAGACACCGTGGAACAATGCCTACATTCGGGTCGGTGGAGCAGACGATCGGCACACTCCATGCCGTGTCGGCAGGGTTGTTTGAGCTGTGCGTAGCGCGTGCCCTGTTCGTGCCGGATAATGTGACATCGCCTCGCACCCTTGACTTGCTCGTTGGCGTCGAAAGTTACCAACAGCAACGCGCAACGGCCGATTGTGCCCGATTTTATTGCGTCGGCCAATCCCGTTGATTATGGGGCGATCAAGGCGATCCTGGAGAACGCGGTCAACCACCTGCCCGTCTCGGCCTTACTGGCTCGCTGCCCATGCTGATGTACCTCGAAGACCAGCCCCCTCGCGCTTGGCGTCTAAGTTTGAGCGGCGCGAACACTACCTCATCCCCACATTGTGGGGTGGGATCGAGGTGCAGCGGCTGTACGCGATCAAGGGGGTTATCCTTCACACGTATGCTTTGGCGGCTCAAAAAGTGGGCGCCTACGAACTGCACAACATGTTCCTGGACGTACGTCTTGCTTCGTCGGATACCCGTCTCTTACTTGTTTTTGTCCATGGCTAACGCTAACGTTCTCTTTTCTGTTTGTCAGCACCTCGAAACGCTCCCACCGACAGAAATGAACATGCCCTTGGCGCCCTTGTCGCTTCAGCCGCCGGAAGATGTGTCGCCCTTCCCCCCTGGCGACGCGCCGGCTGGGTTTGAAGAGACGGTGCTCAAGATGCTGCCCGTGATTGACCACGAAACGCTCATCTCGTACTTTAGCAAAGCGCCCGCCCTGCAGGCGGCAACGACGTTGAGCCAGGCACAGTTGGCCCAATGGTTCCGCCGCCCCTGGTCTGTAGAGCAAGCGGTGTCCGACAGCTTCAATGGCACCTCTCCCTTTGCGGCCAAGGCCGACGACACGGGCTTTGGTCCGTCGGATTACTCGGGGCTCAACCTGGTTTCCCCCACGGCCTGGTCCGCCGGACATGGGGGCAAGTCACTCGCCTCGGCCTCGTTGCTTCAGCCCCATTTGGTCGGTGGGGGCGGGGCAACCTGGCGCGGCGGGTTGCCCGGCGACTCGCGCGCCTCGTATCGCCGCAGCATGGGTGCGGGCAGTGTAGGGCCCAAGGAACGCTCGATGCTACCCGGCGCGGCTGGTCGCAATGGCGAACACGACGGAGGAGGCGGGATCGGGATCGCTGTTCCGCCGTGCTCCCTCAGGGCCGAGACACGAGGGGCGGGCCGACGACGGTATCGGACTTACGTTCGGCGTTGGCCGGTGTGCCGCCGCCGTCAGCCCGTCTCGAGTCGGACGAGGACGATTCGAGCGATGCCGACTCGGCGGACCGGCCGGGCGCCACCGCATCCAAGGGAAGGGAGGAAGTGTTGGTGCCGGTGGCCAAGGGCCGAGGGGGCTCCCATCGTCATGCACCGGGCGGGGCGCGGCGGGGTCGTACGCCTGCCCTCCCTGCGGGCGAGACAAGCTCGGTGGCGGACTTGCTTGATGCGCTCCACATTGCTCCGCCCTCGACGGTGGCCGAAGAGGCCGAGGTGGGCTCGGCCGTCCCTCCGCCGCCCGTACCGGGCTATGCGATGTGACATGCGAGGTCCTCGCCAGCCTCACGCCCAACGTTCAGCGTTCCAGCTTCAAGCTTCAAGCCGGACCCGAACTGCCCGCGACTCGGTATACAACCAACACATTCATTGTGGCAGCGCTTGCCAGTCCTACTCGGGCGGGGATCCCCTGTCTCCCTTTCGTGTCTGTCCTTGTCTGTGTCCTTCCGCCTGGCTTGTATCTGCCTCAATATCTTTCTTGTCCCAAACAAAATTAATCAAAGCCACCCCTCCCTTGCCCATTTCGTCCCATCTGGCATCCATCTTTCTGTTGTGTGCCTAACCCAGCTTATATCAGCGTGCCAGCTACCCACCATCAGCACTATCCTAGTCCTTAGTAGGGGAAGAGAGCGCTGCCTTGATGCTTCGCCCGCGTCGTTCCCTGCCTCGGGCCGTAGCTCGGTTCAAGCACATGCACCATCCTGGCCGCCGTGCCGACTCGGTTTTCCAGTACGAAAACATAGCAATTACAGCGCATCAACTAGGGTCTAGCTATGCCAGTCAGACCGGGGTAGAGGGGGGGGGGGCAAATGGAGAGGGGGGACAGAGCCGGGGGGGGGGGGGGGGGGGGGGTGCAGAGAAGAATCCTTTCCGGAAGAATAAAGACCGAGACGAACAAAGTGCAGTGGAGGAGGATACGAAGAACGGTACGAGTGCGAGTGCAAAAAAAAAGAAAACCATGAAAGCAAACCATGAAACCACAAAAAACCAGAGCCAAAGCCATAGCCAAAGCCAAAGATGAAAAGCAACAACCAACCACATACACACGTCTCGTGCGTAATGCGCGTAACGCGTAAACCCAGAACCGAGGACCAAGAACCCAAAAACGAAAACCCAGAATCCAGAATCCAGAACCGAGGCACCGTGTAAAGTGTGTGGTCGGTCCAATCCCACCGCAGTGGCAGCTGCCACGACAGTGCGGGTGGGTGAAACCAAGAACAGATATAGAACCGGGGGAGGAGGGAGGCACCAAAAGGGGGGCTCCAAAAGGAAACAAATCAGAACAACAGTTGAACGTTGACCCAAAATGGAACCGGAACCGGGACGGAGATGGGGACGGGGCCTTTATACCCAGGGACCAGAACCACGGGACCAGAACCACAACCAACCAAATGCGTTATCGCTAGCCCTCTCAGCTCAGGGGCCGCCGCGTTCTCCCCCGTTACCTCCACGGTACAGATTCAGACGAGAGCAGCGAAGGCCAGCGAGGTGCGTCTTTGTCCGTCGGCGCGTGGGCTTGCGTAGGCACTGGTCCGGGCGAGGTAGGAAGGGAGCCAGTGGGTTGAGCAAGCCAGCGTTGGAACCAGTCTTGCAACTCAGCCGACAAGGAGCGCGGCGACACGGGTTTGGTCCGCCACAAGTCCATCCCACACTCGTACAGCCCGCGTTGCTGGTCTTGTTCGGAGGACAAGGCCGTGATGGCGACCACGAGAGGGGTGAGGCCCAGCTGCGCCGCACTCGCACGGATCTGCAACGCGGCGGCAAACCCGTCTTGGACGGGAAGCGAAATGTCAAGTAAGACGACAACCGGTTGGAACGCCGTGTACTTGGTCACCGCATCCACGCCATCCACCCGCTTCGGCATAGTGGAAGCCCAGTCGCTTGACGATCGTGGTCAATAGCCGCATGTTGATCGGATTGTCCTCCACCACCAGCACTTTAAACTCGTCTGGACGCGCCGGCGTTTCGGCCACGGGCAAGACCGGATGCGGCACCGCCGAGCTGGTCTGGACCAGTGTCGTGGGCCCCGGGGGCGCAAGCGGGCCAGAAGGCGTGGGCGGCGGAGAGGTGGGTCGAGGCGCTTGCGCATGTTCCAAGGTGAGATGGAGGTGGCGGTGGACGACGCCACCGAGACGGTATCCCAGTCCCGCAGGAGCACCGCCGGATCGTGCACCACCCTCGCCTGCTCGTCCTGCACAAACGTCATCATGCGCCGCAGTTCGCGTGGGCCATGCGGCGGGCGCATGACGTGCACGGATGACCAATGAACCGCCCCGTCGAAGGCAACGCCATCCCGGACGAACCCAACAATACCACCTTGGCATTCGGCCGCAAATCGACCGAAATCAAGTTGAACACCGACGTGTCCACTGTGTCCAGTACCACCACGTCCGCCTCGGCCATGGAACTGGCCGGGACCAAGCCGCTCTTGACCATACCGAGACGAGCAAAGGCCATCAAAGCCACTTTGGGCGACGGCTCGATATAGTAGCTGAGCCCGGACGACGAGGACCTTGGGCCCGCGCCCCCGCCCACCAGATCCTCCTCTCCTCCTCCTCCCCTTCGATCCGTTGCACTCGCTCCACAGGCACACAGAGCGAGATCTGCGTCCCGGTCCCGCGCTCAGAGTGACGTGCAGCTGAGCATTCATCTCCTGCGCCAGCAGCGCGACCAACGTCATGCCCAGTCCGGCGCCCGGGGTGAAGGAAGATCCCTTGTAAACGGACGGAAGAGTTGGTTGCGGATAAACTCTTGGGACATGCCAGCGCCCGTGTCCGAGATGGTGAACAGGAGTTTGTCCTCGTTGCCTTGGCCTTCCACCACGTCCACCCGCAACTCAATCTCGCCCGCGTGGGTGAAGCGGAACGCGTTGCCAACGATACGACAGACTTTGGTCAGGGTGGTGGTGCGGGTGACCCAGGACCAAGCGCGCACCTCGTCGGAAAGGATGATGATGAAGTCCGGCATCTCTCGGTTCTCCTTGGCGCGCGACAAGGTCAACTGGCCCGACTTGACCCGCCGCATCATCTTTTCGTACGCATAGATTTGCCGGCCCAACCCCTCGATCCAATCAGCAATGTCCAGCGTCTCAAACACCCCGTCTCATCCACCTTGCCCGCGCGCGAAATGGGATCCGAGGTGGACTTGACGCCGGTCACCTGGCCAAAGTCCAGCACGTCGTCCAGCAACGCGTGAGCGACGAGCCGGCCACTCAATCACCTCGAGCGAACGATCGAGGTACTCATGTTCGGTCAAAGTGTTTTTCGGCTTCGGTCCCGAGGGAGCGGTTGTGCAGCGCGTGACGCAGGTCCTCCGCTACACCCAAAATGCCATGCAACGGCGTCCGAAGCTCATCTGCACCGTCTGGATAAACGCGAGCTGCGCCTGCTCGGCCGCCGCGGCCTCTTGGCGTGTGATGGAGGTATGCAAAATGTTGGCGGCCGCATGGAGAAAGAGAAGGTCGGATTGGTCCAGTGCTTGGAGCGCCGTAAACGTAATCACCAGCACTTGGCGAATCTTGGTCCGCGACGGCCGACAAGACAGGCACCGTGGCGTACATCCGCGTCTGCTTGGTCAATTGCCGACAGCGGACTAAAGTCGACCGAACCATCCGACGTGTCCGAGATGCCCGGGTTGGACGCCGAGCCGGTCGTGGACGGTTCATGTTCCGAATCGGTAGGGTAGTTGCTACCGCCATCGGGCAATGCGCCCAAAAGTGCGCTTGGCCCGGGTTGTGGGATTGCTGGGCGATCGACAAGAGCTCTTTCAACTCCCGCACGGCCTCAATTGAACTCACAATCGGGCATCTCCTCTTCGTTCGGCCCATCAAACGCATGCAGAACCGCTTGCTCCCCACCCTCCTCCTCCCCGCCGGATTATGGCCCAACTGGAGACGAGAGATCGGGACCGTAGGTGATGGTGTCGGGAATGTAGGCTGCCGTGACCCGGGGCGACTCGAGGTGGGAGTGGACAGGTTGGTCGAGCCGGGCGAGTAGGCCTCGGAGTTGTCCATTTTGGGGGACGATAGCTCCGTACCGCGGCCGGCGGGGCAGACGGGACGGGGATGGGCGTAGAAACCGCTGAGGCCGAAGTGGACGGGACCGTGACAGAAGTACCGGCGGAGGAAGGGCTTGAAAGTGGTGAAGGGGAATTCGGTTTCGGTGTAGGCAGCGGGGAGATGGAGGATTGGGACCAAGATGCACGGGGGAATGCGGCGCGGCGCTTTTGGCGATCCCGATGGCTGCGTGGTTTGGGCACATTCAAATTGAGCTCCCGCACGTCAATCGCAAACGCCGTCTCGGCATTCAGAGTGGACCGGAGCGATTGACAGACGAGTTGGGTGCGCTGACACGACTCGGTCTCTTCGTCCAACTCGGACGTTTCCGAGGTAGATGAAGTCATGCTCCCGCCCGTGGGTATCTTGTTGAACTTGCGCAGCAACTTGGGATTGTCAACCGATAGTGCCAGATACCCCAAGCTCTGCGCCATCCTTGCCGTCTTCTCTCCCAATTGCTCACGATACGCATTGTCAAACGCTTCGGACACCATAAATGAGATGTCGTTGAGCACATGCAAATCAGCATCGTCGAGCGTGCGAGGCACTGGTCCATAATCATCAGCCGGCCCACATCAACGTGCTCATCGGGAAAGCGGGGATCCTGCGCCGGGAGAGACAGTTTGATGGGTACCGCGCGTAAAAGCGAAACGTCTGCCCGTCCTCGACGGCCTCAAACCCCTCGCCAAGAGCGGAAGGAGATTCTTTGAACCGCCAGTCTTGCAGCATGTCCTCCACGATGAACAAACCATCCTGGAGCATTGCGTGCGAACACAGGGATTTATACCGTGGGATGCTTGTGATGTTCGCATCGCCCCCCGCTTGGGACACAATGCTAATGTTTTCTTGGTTCTCGGACGGCATGGTCACTGCAGCATAGGGCACTTTGAAAGCTGTCTGAAGAAACGTGACGTAGCGTTGGAGAAAAGGGGTTTTTCAATGGATACAGCCCATGGCGGATGAGCGCAGCACGACGCGAGCGTTTCTTGCCCAGCACATTGGGGGCATTCATGTACCCATGTTTCTTGAAAAAGTCTGCAGGGACATGAAGATTAGCTGAGAGGAACCCCACTGGAGATCAAGACCGAGTCTCGTGCGCAGGGCTGGGCACAATCACGGGTGAGAAGGGAGGGAAAACGTATACGCACCGAGTGTGTTCAGCCGCTCGCCGGCTTCGTCGGTTACAAAATTCTGTTCGCGACGCGCCTGGCGTCGTTGCTGGCGACGGACTTGGACGCAGCGGAGGCGGAAGTGCCATGAGCGGCGGTGGCGGCGCAGCGCTGGCCAAGGAGGTCTCGAAGGAGACGCCTGCCCGTTTAACGTGGACGCTCGACGCTGCCCGCTTGGGCTTGGGAGGCAGAGGAGGAATGGTGGGTATGATGCGGGACGAGGCGGAGCGGGGAAGGAGGGGCATGCTGGGATCCTTCCACGTGCCCGCCCGGTAGCGTGCCAGCCACTTTTCCCACTCGGAAGGGTCGAGGGAGGGGGCGACGGTCATGTCGGGGGGCGGCGGGGGTCCATGATGAGGAAGGAATATGGTGTGGCACTGGCCTCGCCGCGAGGGGGGGGGGGGGGGCGGTGCAGGGGGGGCTAATTAGGCGGGTGGTGGTGATGAGGGGGTAGTGGTGGTGGTGGGGGTGGCGGTGAGGGGAGGGTGAGGGTGAGGGTGAGGGTGGCGGTGGCGGTGGCGGGCAGGCGGGGCTGGGACGTGGGAGCGGAAGGGGCGGCGCAGAGCGGATGGAATACGGACGGGGCTTGGCTGGCCGCGTACGGGCTGCGGGCTGCCTGCACGGGGTGTTGGATGCTGTCTGAGACGCAGTACGCAGGCCCAGAGTGGATGTGATGCGTGACACGTGAGATCTGAGATCCGAGATGCTGAGGCCGAGGGTGCGAGCTGCAATGTTCAAAGCATGCTGCGGGCACAGAGCGTGCGCCAGTGCGTCTGCCATGGCTGCCCCTGCAGTCCGATGGACGCAGCAGCATGCACTGCTCCTGCTCAGCCTGGGCGCTCACGCATGCGTGCATCACCCATCGCATGTCCCCCCGATACACGATAGCGCTTTATTAGTGCGTAGCAGCACGGGCCGGTGCCAGTCTCGGCCCCCAGGCCCCAGGTGCCACCAAGTGCCACCTCCTCGGCTGCCTCCGATCCACGGTGCTGCCGTGGCCAACGAGGTACCCGGTACGTATGCATGTGTTTCACCACCGAGCATACGGGGCACTGGCAGTCCTCGACATCGATCATCGATCATCACCCGGCCCAACCCGTAGAGAGTGGAGACATCAGCCAGCACCTCAATAGCCAGCCCAGCCAGCCCAGCTAGAGCAGCTGTAGCACGCTGTAGCAGCCCACAGCATGGGTGCCATGCAGCCGGCTGTATAGGGCCAGCCCACTGGATCCTGAGGCCTTGAAGCTTGAAGCTTGAAGCTTGAAGCTTGAAGCTTGAAGCTTGAAGCTTGAGGCCTGGGGCTGAGAGTGGTAAGCGCGAAGCTTCAACCGGTAACATGTAACAGGGAGCATTAGCATTTACCATGTAATACAAAGCGTGACGCGTGACGTGTGATCCCGATCAAAGCGTTCGCCGTCAGCGCGTCAGAGTTTTATAAGGTTGCCTACGTTACATTGCAACCCGCACGCTGAGGCAAGTTTTGAGCCAGCAGTGCGCTATCCTGCGCTGGGCGGGTGGCAAGTGACTAGCTTGACTGGCTACGGCCTGCTCCAGCCCGTCGCCTAAGTAGGTGACCACAGGCTGCTGCTGGGCCCGAAGCTTCCTTCCTACCGCGGGGCCGCACCCCACCAGTGTCCCGGCCCCAGTCCGCCACCAGCCACCTGCAGTGCTACATGTCACAGTGGCTAGTGATAGTGACATGCATGACATGTGACATGTGACATGTGACATGCCCATATCATGTATCATGCATCGTGTATCATATATCATGCATCATCCTGTCAGGGAGGGTGGTAGAGTGTCGCAGTGGCCTGCAAGCACATACTCTCGGCCAGATACTCACGCGTCACGCGCCACGCGTCACGATCGCCCATCGGCTCCTTTGGACCCTCTTTTCCGCTTCTCAGAACTCCCGTTTTGCATTTCAGGCCCGCCTTGACAGTGTCTGTGTTATCCTCTCCCCGCTTGCCGTTTCCATCTTTTTTCATACCAGGAGACCACCGGCCCTGCGGCCCGGTCTGCTGGGGCTTCGCTCCCAGCCTGCTCGCCGCCTTAGCCACCGTTCCATCCTGTTCGCCCTCGTAGCCCCCGTTAGTAGAGTTGGGCACCTTCCGGTACGCAGCCAGCGCCTCCTGCGTTCCCGAGTTGAGCAGCGTGTGGTCTACCTCCATTCCTGATCCTCCGAGTGCTCCAGGCCCCATCACGCGGTAATCAGTGCGCATTACCTTCCTCCCACGCCTCGTCCCATCCTCCTCCTCAACAGTCGGCTCGCTGTGGATGTGGGTCGGGGATGGACATGCTGCGCATGGAGCAGCACAACGGGCGGCTGGAGACCAAAACCTCTTAACATGCTTGTCGCTGAGCCGGAGGCACGGGGCTGATGGAATGGAGGAGCCAAGTGTGGCTGAGCGGGTTGCTGTGCTCGACCACATTGCGACCGCCGGCATCGTCCAGCTTCTGGAGCTGTCCTTGTCGGCTCTCCTTCCTCATCTCCCGGCAGCGCTGGCGTTCCTTCGTAAATGCGTTCGCCGTCGCCGTGCGTGCATCCGAACGCGGTCATATCATAAGTGGTAATAAGATAGTCGTTGACATCGTTGGCCGCAGCACGCTATACATGGGGCGCGATACACGAGTACAGCGGGCTGCCGCATCCTCCCATCCGGAGAGGACAGCTCATGACGATGTCGAAGTGGCCATCCTTCATACCTTGGGGGTCCTCGTCGCTCTGGATCCGTCTGAACTCCGTGCAGATGAAGGCATCTATCTCGGCCAGCACATCGTTCAGCTGCCCCTCCCTCTCATCATTCTCCCCGCATGTCGCTGTCATGCGCTCGACCATCCGCACGATAGGCTCCACTCTGTTTTGCGATGCTACTCGCAGCTGAGTGATGGGAGAAGCCAGCTATCGGGAGCGATCGCTCCAGTGATGCCTTTGGCACACAGGCCGTAGATCAGCTCCCCACAGGCCATGGGGCAGATACCTCCCGTGGTTGCCTTTTCTCCACGGGGGGGGTAAGGCGGGAGGCAAGCAGGAGCACACGGTCCGGAGCAGTTCCGTGGTAAATACCCTTGGTGAGGGCGGTGAGGAAGTCAACGGAGCTGTCGCATTCGAAGGCCGCACGTAGGAGGGGTTGGGTCCATCCGGATAGACTTGCCCCAACGTCGGGTCGAAATGTGGCAATCAAAGTGGCAAAGTCGATTTCGTCCAAATCCCCCTCGGCGTGGTTACTGTCCGTCGCACCGGCGTGGTTACTGTCCGTCGCATCGGCGGGGGTGGTGCCAGGCGGTACCACGCGGCCTGTATGGGAAGATAGTGCGGCCGGTGGTGTTGCCCAAGGCTGTGCCCGAACCGAGTTGAATGGGTTCGCATCTCCAACAGGATGGAGCTTTTCGAGGCTTGTCTGGGTCTCTAGAGTGAGTGGGGCAATGGTGGATAAGCCGGCGAGGGTACTTGCTGCGCGGCTGAGGCAGCCCTCTCCCAGTTAAGTTGGTTGTGGTCTTGGAGACTGAGTCGGGGGATCCGCGTGTTGAAGGTCTATTCGGTATGCATATCCTTGGCAGCTTGAGGCTGGGACAAAGAAACGCTGAGCCTAAACCGAGCCGTTCCTCCGGCATGTTGTGTGGTATTATAGTACTACTACCGCCTGTACTTTTGTCCTTTATGGGTCGCAGTGGAGAGCAGGTACTGCGGACAGGTCGGGACTGGCCTAGTGCTTCTTTCCTGGCTGGCACAGCTGGGTCTACACCGAGTAGATGCGGTTCTACGTGCTCTGATGCGAAGCGATGCTTACCAAAACATCCCCCAGCGACTAACTCCGCAGACACGCACGGGGACGGTACTTGTGAGGGTCTGGTGATGTCCCCAGCACCCCACACCTTGCCCCGGCTGGCCTGCTCCGAAGCTGTCGTCCCCTAGCATCGATCGTACGCACCCTTCCGATGTAAGGAGGGTCAAGCCGGTCACTGCTAGGTCACTACTAGACCACTAGGCTCACCCTGGTGGTGTGTGGAGCATCAGTACACAGTGGTATTGAATGCCCGACGGATTGGCTATACGTGATGCATATGGGTGTGGGTTTATCAGTTGTCTTGGGGCAATCACGGAAGCTCGCTATAGCCGCTGAAGCTTTCCGGGGCCAGCTGCTGATTACTCGGCGTTTCTCGTTGTGGGATCAAGTTCATCGACGAACCCATCATCGGCACCCCCCCCCCCCGCCTCCGAGTTTACATCCGTAGAAACTGCAACCTCCGTGGACGAATAGCCCGCATACCGACTCTTGGTGTGTGTTCATTCACAAACACATCACGTCCAACCCATTCCCACCTGGCGCAGGCATATACCTCTTTCCGTATTCCAAAAACCTGGACTTAACCCCATCATGCATTTTGATGTACATCCTTCGGTAGTACCGCCTTGCGTAGAAAAAAGCATACAGAAAGGGATCGCATGCAGGTGATAAATGAGAATGACAATTGCTAGACTGTGTGGTTCTGCTCCAGCCCCAACTGGAGAGCGAGGCGGATACGCGTCCCGGATCAAGAAATGAAGTCATGGGTTCGATTCTCATTTTCGAGCCATCCTTTCCCTGATCATTTCCTCCAGGTAGTGACCTCTCACAACAATGAATCACGCCAACTTGTTGTACTCGGCTTGAGCCTCCGGGGTAATTGATTCGGGCGTCTGTTTTCCTTTGTTAGTCCATCCGCACAGAAGAAAAACCACCTTCGTTGTCGAAAGCAGGTCCACGTACCAGCCAGACTTGGTACAGCGTGATTTTACGCTCGCCATTTGCATTGGGTGCGGCCACCTTGAACCGCGAAGTGAAGCTAACATAGCGGAGCGAGCCATCCTTTCGGCCTGACGCAAGGTCCCCGCGGACCAGCACGTCCCACGGACCAGTTGTCGTCAGCGGCAAACCGGCCGCGGGATAAATTCCATGAACACGGTGATGGCGACGCAAAATGTCCTCCCAAGCTGGTGCGCGCCAGGCACTGATGGCCGCAAGAGTTGTGGCGGGGGCCATAGCGCCAACCTGAACGTACTTCAGCTCTGGCTCCGGTGCAAAGGCGGCGGCGTACTGGGCAGGACTGGGGCCGGTGTTCTTGTCGGAGAACATAGAAGTCCTTGACAAAGGACGTGAGCTCAGTGAGGGCGTCAGCCATGGTAAGTGGGGTGTGTGTTGACAGCGGTGGCGGGAGACGAGGAGGCCGGGATGAACCCACCAAGGAGAGGTCAGTGCACGCCCACCGGCCACCGCTGACCACTGCGTCGCCGCCTCAGCCTCAGCTTTGGCGGGTTCAGGACTAATTCTTAGCTAAGGACGTAGATGAAATAAGCGCACCTATTCGTGCCAGCTCGCACTTATAACCAGCTGCGCTTGGTTTCAATTGCAACCGCACGCGCTGTCCTGCGTCTTTCCAGCTTTCAAATGGCAAAATGGCCTACGCGCTACGAGCAAAGGCTCAGATTTTTGAACGTTAGAGTTCATTGTTCATTGGCCTGCTGCACTTTGATTTTCTCGCCCAAAGCATCCCCACCCTGCACCTTCTCAACCACGCTGGCTGGCTCCCGCGCCCCGTCTTGAAGCTCGAGCTCAGAGGTCCAATGGAGCAATTGCTGCTGGACTTTGTCGCAGCACACTCGGCTCAGACGGCGCCCAGCTCTTCTGGTGCGCCCCAGGAGCCCCGCCCCCCGCTTGTGCACATTCACCACACCCCAGACCAGGGCCGCACCCTCGTCCTCGCCGACGCCGTCGTCCCTGGCCAGACCGTACTCAGCGTGCCGTCCAGTGCCCTGCTCAATCTCAAGACGATTCGCTCCGTCTTTCCTCCATCTCTCATCCCACGCCCCTCCCCTCTTTGGGCCCCACTCCCAGAACCCCCAACCGCTGTGGATGACCATGACGCGATCCCGACTGGGGTACGCCTCTCATGCCCGCCCTGGTACCGTCGACTCCCACGCAATGCCTGGTCCTCTGAGCCACACTGCACTTGTTGCGCTCTATCTTGCAGTTTGTCGTCAGTTCCCTCGCGACAGGCTACCGCCCCCTCTCGCTACTTTCATTCACCCCGATGATTGATAGCATGCCCGATTCCCTCTTCTCCACCCACCCACTCGGATCTACCTGTATGCCCACCGCATTGCTCGCCCACCGTCGGACTCGTATGAATTTTATTCGACTCTCTGGGCCTCCTTCACCCCTCGGGTACGCACCCTGGTAGAAGCGGTCTACCATCGTTTCCGTCGCGACTGGGCCGCAACTTGTACTGCCTACGAGCATGTTCCCACCACCAACGCGCTTCGCGATCGTCTCTTCCCCGATGTGCCAACTCCCGAGCGCTGGCGCACGCCTCTCCTCTTCTTTCGAAGGAGGATTTGTCTGGGGCTGGCTATGCGTAAACACGTGTGTTTCCCTCCTGTACTGCTTGTGGGTATTGCAGATCTGACCATTGCTTCCTCACCGACCCAGCCGGTGCATCTTCTACGAGCTGCAACTTGCTCCACGAGCTGACAACTTTACCTTGATGCCCATTATTGATATGGCAAATCATACGAATGACCTTGCGACCGCGTTTCGCGTGCACCACACGCGCGTGGGGGGTTGGACCTGTGCGCTCCACCCAGTACCGACGCGCAGAAGGATGGAGATCATTGGCGCGGGCTGCGCAAAGGCGATCCCATCTGCCTCCAGTACGGCCCACATTCGAACCCGGTACGTTGACTGTGTTTTTCCTGCCGTGTTAGTAACTATCAGTCCTGACCCAAGCCTGCTTCTGACTTCAGTTCCTCTTTGCCGAGTATGGCTTTGTCCTGACACGCGATGACAAAACCGGATGGAACCGATACAACGACGTGAACCTAGACGAGGCAGTGAACGCTGTGCTGGAGGGGCTGGCCTTGATGTTGAAGTTGGAACCGGGCCACCCGCTTCACCCCCGCACCGTCCTGGACGAAGCAGGGTACGCAGACGATTGGACCATCCAAGAGCAGCCGGTACCTACCCACCCCAGTTGGCGTACCACCATGACCATGTGGTGTCTTTCCTGTTACAAATCCGACCACGAAGCAACGCAGCAAAACCTGGATCGGTGGCAGAAGGCCGTGTCGGGGCTAGTGCGGTCGGCAGGCAACTCGCTCAACGCGGCCAAGCTCCTTGCCACCACCCTTCGGCGCGCTAGCCCGGCTCCGCGATATGCCGCTGCGCTCACGCGCGTGCAACAAATGACCTCGCTGCCTCCTGATGGCCAGAGGTTGGTGGACTTTTCAGCGGCGCTTTTGGGGGAGCAGATGGCGATGATCCAGGGACTGCTGGGGCGACTCGATGCGCTTATCGCTGCGCCTACTGAGGCCGACTGGGACGCCTTTTGGGACGCCTGAATCGGGTCCAAAACGCTCGTCAAAACCATCCAGGCCGGGGAACACTATATCTGCCCGCTTATATGTATGACATCTGAGAAGCATGCCACGGCACATGCATCGATTATGATCACTCTCTGCCTTCAAGCCAGCTGTGTTACTCTGATTATCGATTATGCCCACTCAGTACTCATCGATCATCTGGATTGCTTGTAGCCTAATCAGTGTGCTACTATGGGTAGCGCAGCTTGAGGCCCGCGGTACTTCTTGAAATGCTGTGGATGTGAAGATGGATGAATGTGAATCGGGCCCGATGATACTAGAGAATGCGGATACGATACGGACTCGTAACCTCATGAACACGATGGTTGACACGAATGGTTGGCACGAATGGTTGGAGACGCTGAAGGTTGGGGTTGGTGCTCAGGCTGAGTTGAGAGCTGAGAAGATGAACTTCAACTGGCATGCATAAAAGCTTTTAATCGTGGTGAAGTGGTGAAAGCCTCATCTCGACCTTAGAAAATAGGATCCATGCGTTAGGTAATCAACACGATGATACGTTAATCGTGCTGGAGCTGTCAGCAGCTGATCCCGTACGCCTCTGTCCTTTTCATCCACCATCATGTCCTCCTTTGCCACTCCGAGACAAAGTTGCGGCGCAAGCTCGTGATTGTCGGTTCGCGCGCGCGTCGGCAAGTCATCCCTGCTCAAACGCTACACCGAGGGAAAGTTCGACGAAGTACTACCCCACCATCGAGACTGTGCTGCAGAAGGACATCCAGTACCGTGGGCGTACATTCCAGTGCGAGATCTACGACACGGCGGGGCAGGACGAGTTCAGCATCCTCAATACACGTCACTCGCTCGGTATCCATGCATACCTCCTCGTCTTTGCCCTATCCAGCCGCGCGTCCTTTGACCTTATCACCACGATCCACGCCAAGATCACTGATTACACTGGCACCGAAGTCATCCCCGCCGTGCTCATTGGCCAAAAGTCCGATTTGGACCAGATCCGCCAGGTGCCTGCGGAAGATGCCCAGGCGCTGGCCAAGGACCTGGGTGTACCCTATATTGAGGTGTCAGCGTTGGACAACACCAACGTCGGTGCGTACCGCTCCTTTTTGCGCAACACTGACGTCGTATGCTGACCCAACGAGGCGTGTTCAGACGAGGCCTTCCAGCTGGCCCTGCAAGAAAGCGAGAAGGGCATGCAGCCCGAACCATCTAGGCCTCCCTCCCCGTCGGCCAAGCAGGAAGGGTGCTTGCTTATGTGATTATGCCGGTCCCAAGCTTTAATCGCTTAGCGCCGCGCGCTGAAGCCCGTACCAGCCCGTACAAGCCCTTACAAGCCCGTGCCATCCCATTTTCTCATCACCCTGAGACGACGTCTTGCTTCTCTCCCTCCTGTGTGTGTGAGAGGAGGGGGGGAGGTTACCAATGCTAGGCATGGTTTTAGCTACTTCAGCTTACCCATGAGGTCTTCCTGATCAGGTTCTACTCAATGTACATTTCTACTCCCTTTGGCCGCCTGGCAGCCGAGGCGGAGTCCTCGCGCGGCCCGCATTGGTGCATTGTGTGCTCAACTTGAGCGTTCGTGGGCTGTGGTTGTGCGAAAAGGAGGGAGGGGCGATGGCGCGGGGAAAGCGGTGAGTGTTAACTTCTTTGGCACTCACTGCGCCAGACAAACTGAGCGGGAGAGGAGACCAGATAGAAAGGAGGCTGCATGTTCTCGAGTGGCGTGCATTCTTCTTGGGGGCGGCGGCGGGAGGAACGAGGGCAGAGCGAGACGAGGTACGCGGGAAGTGGCAGACGCGCGCGCGGCAGAATTGGAAATTGGAGTGAGCTTCCGTCTCATCGGCTGTCACGCATGTCATGCATCAGGCTTAGTGCGCGTGATGCATCTTGCAGCAGCCATGTGCGTCTCACAACTCGCGCACAAGTCGCGCTTATACGGCTCAAGTAAAGCTAGTAAAGGCAGTTGAAAGGGCTCTTGAAGCAAACCCGATGCATCTAATCAATAGCTGCCCCATCAGAAGCGCTTCGCTGGAGCTGGCCAAGTCATCGAAGTCATCGCCAACCGACCAAATTGAAATTGAATATGGCCAGCATTTTTTGGTATTCGCATCTCTTTTACCCCCCACCGCCATGCCGCGTCCACCCGAGTCGCCGACAGTGCAGCTGTCCAAGACGCTGGCCTACCTGCTGCGTCATGGCGCGCAGGCACACAAACTTCCCATGCGCCCCGATGGGTTCGTCCCGCTCTCCGCCCTGCTCGCTGTGCCGCGGGTGAGCAAGATCCAGTTGCCCTCTCTCCCCGGCGACGACGGGGCTGCCCTACCCACGCACCCACCGAAGCCGACATTCACGCCCTCGTTGCCGCTGACAGCAAGAAACGCTACGAGCTTGTACAGGAGCAGGAAGGATGGCTCCTACGGGCTGTTCAAGGCCACAGTATCAAAGACGTGGACGCCGTTGAGATGACCCGCTTGACCGCTGCCACGCTCCCCAACCACTTGGCTGCTGCCGCGCCCTCTGCGGCGGTGGCGTCTGGGCCTCGCTACACTCTCATCCATGGCACCACTGAAACAGCGTGGGAAGCGATCCTCACCACCGGCGGGCTTCTGACCATGGGACGCAATCATATCCACCTGGCCAAGGGACTTCCTTCCGACGGAGGCGTGATCAGCGGGATGCGTTCCTCATCCTCCATTTTGGTTCATGTGGACCCCGAGAAAGTGCTGGAGCAAGGGATCGACCTTTTGGAGGCATCCAATGGGGCCGTATTGACTCCTGGGAAACCCTACAGCCCCCTACGGAGCCTTCCAAACCAACCGCTGAATCCAACGCCGCACCCCCACCTCGAGCAGCCCAAGGCCATCGCAGAGGGACAACCTAAGTTTCCTCCACGCAAAAAGCATCCACAAGGCAAGAAAGCCAAAGCACAACGTGAACAGGGAATCCTTCCCCTGAGTTGTGTAGCCTATGTCCAACTCGCCAAGACGGGAGAGGTAATTTGGCCTACGGATGCGAACAAGTGTGGGTAGTGCATCTGTTCCTGGCCCCCATGGGAGATAGGCGGTCATAGCCTTAGCTCATAGTTGCACGATTTGCTGGGTCTGGAGGACCGTCCGGGGTAGGCGTCCGTAGTAGTATGACGTGACTTCTGAGTTTGCGTCCACGAATGAGGCGAAGAGCTCTCCTTAGCCTCGACGCCAGCCTCCTCCGCCTGCAGTAAAACGGGAGGGGAAGGGGTCTGTCGCCACAGTAAAGACAACAGATCCCAGTTTGAAGTGCTTGCTACCGACTGCACCCCCGGGCAGGAACAAGGTCCGTTTCAAAGACCAGAGCGCTCTGTTCCCCTCCATAGGCACGGGATATGCCCGTGTCAATGAGCAGGATTTGGGCCTGGGAGCAGCGCACCACGTGGCCGTCAAAATGCGGCGTATGACCCATAACGAGGTGGTTTACTGGTCCCTGAGCCAAGGCACCAGTCACATCGTGGGAAGGGTGCGTACTAAGTGCGTCCAATGCCTGGACGGCATTCCCAGGCTTCTTCTTCTGAGTCCAGAGCATAACCGCGGTACCATAGGGGCCCATCCGACCCATATAACTCTCTCTCGTCACTGGGGGTCGAGGGGGGTAAATGACCAGTGAGCTTGTCCAGTGGCATGGCAAGGAGGCGGTCAAGGAACGATTGGCCAACTTGGTTGATGTACGGTCCACGAACGGCATAAGCAGGCGTGATGCCGCCGATGAACGAAGGATGCCCGAGGAGGGTGGGTAGCTTGGTTGGTCCAAAGTGGATGGAGACCTGGCGCTGGCCACCAGGTGTTCGGAAGGAGCGATACGACATGGTTTACCGAGTAGTTGGCACTCCATGTCTGCCCGATCCACCCCTGGTCCGACATGGCATTGCGCCGCGGCACCGGCCCCCCAAACGACTTGATGTCACCTTCTGTCACATAGCGCCAGTCCGCGGCTGCGTTCATAAACTCGTGATTTCCCAGAGAGTTGAGCACACGCCCACCAGATAACGGCGCCTGTTCTCGCAACCGGTCAAAAGACGGTAGAGAGCAATCGTATCGTCTCCGCGGTCAACAATGTCGCCGGTGGAAACGAGGATGTCATCTCCAGCAGCCCAATTAGCATTCGAATCAATTACTCCCACCATGCGCAAGACATGATGGGCATGCTCCAAATCGCCATGCAAGTCAGCCACCGCGACCACGCGGGTGAATCCTTGACTTGGGTGGGCTTGGGCTGGAGTGGCCCCGAGGCCAGAAGAGCCAGAGGAGACAGACAAATGCACAGAGGCCAATGACAAGCTTCTGGCGCAGAATGTCCCTTACGCGTGCTCTGGTGAAAAGGCGGTTGACAGGCATTGTCCGTCAAGGCAGACCGTTAGGGACGTTGGTGGTGGTGACGCTCCAGGAGGCGTAGCCACGATTGGGATTTGCAGTTGTCGCGGGTTCCACATGAGCGTGAGCTTGAACATTTAAGCAATGGGCGCCCTCCCTGAGGTCCTGAGGGGCCTGAGTAACTTAGTCACAGTGACTAGTGACAAGTGACTAGTGACTAGTAAGACCTAAGGAGTTCATGGTGCGGCGCAACAGGCATCATCCATCGTCCACCATTCACCGGTCACCATGCATCACGCAGGCTTCACGCTATCGCTTCTCTCGTAAGCGCGTAAGCCCAGGGACATTCAGGTGGTTTATAGGTTCTTCTCTGTTGTTAGAAAAGCCAACGGGAGGAATCCGCCCCATCGCCTGTGGGGCGCTGATCTACCGTCTGCGTGCTAAAGACCTCGTTCGGTAGATCAGCTGCCAACAGCTGGTCTCTCCCCGGGCCTACTCAGCTGTGGGAGTAGCATCGCGTATAATGTTGGAGTGGAGGAGGTAACGTGCGGATGGTCGAGCGCATGACAGCGGCAGAGTAAGTTCAGATTGGCCTCCAGCTCCACACCTTGTGCCGTTCCACGTGCAACCAGTGTAACTGATGTGCAAGTGGCTGTCATATGTCTTCGCTTGAGCACATCATGGCTTGCACCAGCTCCCAGTCCAAGTGTGGTGCATTGCCCGAAGCGGAACGGATATGCCCTTCCTCCAGCGTGTGCGCTCCATCCCCGACACTCACATCCACTACGAGCCAACTGTGGAGGGAAAAGCCTGCCACAATAATACCAATAGATACTATGACTCCCGGCCCGGGTGTCTGCCACGCTTCTTCGTATCCACGCACACGCTACCTCTTTTGGAGAAGGGAATGGCGGGCGCCAGGGGTCCTGACCTGTGGGCTGCTCCCTAGTTCGTAAACGGGTTTAGTGCCAACAAGCAGTTCACGCCGGATGAACAGGTCACTTTGGGCGGGCGGCATTTCTTTGTCCATATTATGGCAGTGACTGCCTTAAGCTCTGTAAATGATATGTGGCTACACCGGAGAATTGAATGAGTACCGGCGAGTAGCATATATTTTCTTTGCTTAGTACAGAGAAATGCTTGGAAGCAGATGAGCAGGTGAGGCAGGACATGGGAAGATGAAGGAACTGACAAACACCATAAGATGAGATGGGGAAGCGGGAGAGACGGATGAAGATGTATTGTGAAATCTTCGGTGGTGCCACAAACAAAATTCATCTTCTCTTTCCTTGACATGGGTGTTCTGAACGTATGGGTGTCCTGAATGTAAAACGGAAGGATGACCGCATTTAAAGCTTCGTGATGATGTCACTTACGGCATACCATTCGCATTACTCCAGCTGCCTCAGCTGCAACCATGTTCCCCAAAGAAAAGGAGGGAGCCAGTGAACTCTGGCGCGAAGGAGTGAAGGGGACATTTCCGTTGTCTCCTTCACTTGTTTCAAAGGAAGTCGGAGGGGTTGAGGAAAACGAGATGCTTCGAAGCGACTGAAGCGAGCCGTGCCCATGGCTATCCAATCCTGTCATCTTGATGCTCGTACCGAGTGATGCCGTTGTTTTGCTGTCCGACATATTCTGAGCATTGAGCCCCGCCTTGTTCATTCTGGTATGGAGGGCAAGAGTGTTTTGCCCCCCCGTGGAACCGTACGGAGAAACTGGAGCATCCATGCCGGTTTCCAGGTTAAATCTACGTTAACCATTCCTTTTCCCTTCCCCGTCCCCGCTTTTTGAAGATCAAGGGTAATGTTGGTCTCTTGCTCCGGATCCAAGCGTGTCAGAGGAATTGCCGAATCACCAAGCGGTTCAGAGAGCCGATCGCATCCCAAAGGTACACTCAAAGTGACCTTCTGAGTCGCACGAGAGGCAATTACGATGGGCTCCAAGGTCTCATCGAACTTGGGACTTGACGTATTCTTCACCACCTTCGACTTAGCCCTTCTTCTCCCTCGACAACGATGTAAACACATAAGCTAAGAGAATTGCCATCATGGTCAGCTGCCCACAATTCCTTTCCCGATATAAGGCGGACCGTAAGATAGCCGTGGTTAATAAACTGCTCCGACCAGTCCAAGTCCCACTGGGCAGGGACAAACTTAGACATCAATGTGATGGTGTTGTTGGCGCTAGAGGATCGTGTAGGTAGGTGATAGAGGTAAAATGGTAGGCTTGTAAAATGATTTGGCTAGCATTTCCTTAGTAGACCCCTCGAATTGGGCATAAACATCCCCTTCTCCCTCAATCGTCCCCTTCCGGAAACGAATATACATCTGTGAATGCGCCAGCTCCCCCACAGCTCGTTCCACAATTCGTCCAACTGAATAGACCCTCTGTATCTTGTAGGGGGTTTGGTAGGTAGGCCAGATTAAATCATCAAACCACACCTCAATAGATGTTTGGTCTGCATCGACGACCGCAGAAAGGATATTCAGCACAAATAGTCCGCTTTGGCTCTTTTTCAAGAGCTCCGAGAGGGTTGTTGGTCCCACTGATTCTCCGTCGGTCGTGTTGGCCATAGTTTTCATTATTGTGTGCCATCTTTCCTGCGTTTTTTCCGACTCCACATCGGTCGTCATTGCATCGGCAATAACACTCTTTATTTCATCGTTTTCTTCCATTAGGGATGCTCCTGACATATCCCTCTTCCCGCTGTGCGCTGCGAGGAAGTTCACCCCTTGAATGTTGGGCGTCGGAATAAAACTGGACGCTGTACTCGATGACTCCCTTGTATTGGTTCTTGCCCACCAAGATCTGGCGATGATGCTCCTTCCCAAGTGACTTGAAGGGGACCTCACTGAACTCTTTGCTCTTTTCAGCCAATCCGGCAATAGGAATCATTACGCAGCCAAGCGGGGGGTGATGGGAAGCTTGGCGTTGATAGCAGAGAAGCTCCAACAAGACCGAGTCGTTCAGGCTGTGGACAGGGCTGTACAATGGTTGGTTCCATACAGGGTTCAAGTTGTCCTCTTGCACAGACGTCCTATCCTAATTACCCCGTGCAGCCGAAGTTGGACGTATGGATGACTCTTCCCTCCAGCAAACCCGGTATGGGCATTCTTGATGTCCTCCGCACGCTTGGCCCATACTTTGAGTATCCCAATTGGAGGCGAGTACCCCTCCCCCCCATTTGCTCCGCCCGGAATGGCTACAGGCTTCCAAACCGTCGCCAGCCGCACCTGAGCTCCATCTCCAAGGGGAAACCACTCTTGCTCCAGAGTTTTGGCTTGAATCAAGTCTGAGAGTGGTTTGGACACTTGTCCCACCACCGACGTGGTGCCAATTCGGATGAGACAACCTGAATGGTCACCATGCAAGCTTGTTTTTGGTTGATAGAAACTCCTTGGTGTAGGCCCAGTTGGGAGCACTTGTCCGCTTCTGACTAGCTGATGCCCCACCTGGGTACCATTTACCGAGATGCAGACCCACGTCGACTGTTCATCTGCGAAAGCAGTCTTTGGAACGTCCTTCGCCTCGTATACACTTAACCGTACAATTCCCGTTTGAGACTGCGAGAATCGGTTCCAGTTGCCCATCAGGGCTTTTAGTAGCTGTCAATACGGGGAAGTTTCAGCGAGTAATTGAGTGTTCCGTGGTACTTCCCACCAATGGTCATGCGAGCGGAAAGGCCGGTATGCTCAGTCTGGTTGACAAACTTGTCAAGAGGGAAGGAGACCGCCCCCAACCGTGTCAGGGCGGAATTCATTGAAGTTCATGAGTTGTATGGTCAAGAACCCTTGGAGGTTACGCACTAGTACGTGCTGCGTCTCATCCAGGAGGGCGTGTCAGTGGAGGAGAGAGTCTTGGTTCGGGCCTGCACCTCCCCATCGTCCACCGACACGGTCACATATGGATCGGGCTTGCCTCCTAGGACGCTGACCTTTTTAATGTCGATCGCATTGGTCAATGTGACTTGCACCACCCCAGTTGCTGCGTCAAAAGGCTGACCTCCCAACATCTCCTCGATGTTAAAGGTGAACGCATTGGGTGCATACATCATCGGGGCAAGCACATTGTCCACCTGGCTGCGGACCAAATTTGTCAAACCAGGGATGTTGTTCACGTCCCATCCAAACATGCGCCCCCCAACCGGTTTCAAGACGTAGTCATAGTACGGTGCGTCCAACAGAGTGACATCGGCTGATTGGATGTGGGGGAAATTGGTAACTAGCTTGAGCCGCAGACGAATAGATACTTGAAAGGTAAAATCCTCCAAATCGATTGGAAGCGTAACTGTAGCCTTTCCCATGCCCAAGGTGATGGAGATGCGGATGCGTGGATTGACCAACTGGGCAGACTGCCGAACGGTGAGGTCAATGTTATCGTTGGGAGTAAAGCTCAGTTTCCAGTCCATGACGACCATCATGGGGCGTATCAGGGAAGGTCTTGACATGCTCAAAACGAGGGGGTTTGCTCCCTAACGTAAATTCCGACCTGTTGGTTGCTCACAGTCAGAAAAATTATCTTCTCTCGCAGATGTGTTTTCAGAGAGAGTCAAACGAACAAATTCACCGATTGGACCAATTTGGGAAGAAATTGGGGGATCTGCTGTTCGACCTGAGAAACCACGATGCCGCCCACGATTGGCTCAAATATGGGCCAAAAGCGGGACAGGGAAAAGTTGAACCACTCCATAGTCTCGTACTGATCAGACATGCGCTTTCCCTTGAGCTCACGTCTAATGTTGTCCCTGAGCCGCTCGTGAGTCCGGTGCATAGAGGCATTCCAGTAGACGGCGGCCACTGAGCCCACTAGCATGGCTCCACCGAACCCTGCCCAATAAAGTAGTGGGCAATGAACGAGACAGACAGAAGAGTGGCCAAGGCAATTTGTGTGAATCCACCAAAAGCCCAAAAACTTGTCTGGAATAATGGAGGAAATCAAGTGGTATTCCCACACTAGTTTCTTGTGCTCATCCAGCTCGGTTTGTTTCCACCGTGCGAGTCTCAATGTCCGATCGCTGGACTCCGATAAACTGGGCAGAGGTGTGAAGCAGATAGCTTATGCGTTCCCATCCACCCCTTTTCACATTGAAGGAAGTGCAGACAGAACGGGGTGAGTAGTTCAGCGGGGGGTTGAGGTAACGGGTATTGAAGGCCCGCGCCTTTATCCAACCAATGATGGCATCTGACCGAACTCTGGCGCCCGCCTTCTTTTGGGGTTCGCAGAAAAATCGGTTTCTTTCTGTCCCTCTTGCAGGGGTGACGCGTTTGATATCCTGTAAGTTGGTGTCGGGACGGTAAGACCCGCCGAAATTCGTTCTCGGGTCAAAACGGTGTCGGACGCCAATCCCAGTCCGGAGGCGGGCTTGACGGGCTTGGAATTCGGAAAGGAGGCTTTCAAAGGGGTTTGCGACTGCATCGGTGGGTCCTAAGGCAGAAGCGGAGAGGACTGGGCAAGGACCTGGTGATGGGGCAGAGCTGGGTTGGTGATGGTGGCGCAGGGGGAAGGAAGTCAGCAAGGACGAAGTTGTGCGGGGATAAGAACTGCGTTTTAAAGGAACAAGGCGAGGACCGCAATAGACACAACTGTGTGAGAAACATGGTCGTGGCTGTGTATATATGAGAGGGTCAACCGTGTTATGCTTTCTCTCACTATACCAAGAGTGTGGAGAGTACTGTGATGCATGATACCACGGGAGGGTACCTGCTGTGCGTAGGGAGACGGGCCACCGGGTGTGGATGTTCTTTTGCGTTGTGTCTTATGTGTGCGGTGTCAAACATAACGGCATACTGCAGCGGCCATTCATACATGCAGTGATTAGGGAGAGAGTGTGGGCGCGTTAAGTCGATGATCGAGGTGCTTTGCAACGTCCGGGCTGTACACACACTGGTGACCCACACAATCTCATTACCATAATCTGCACTACTACTAACAACAGAAGAACATATTGTTGGAATCATATAAGAGGCCTTCATTTGAAGAATTTGATGGGGGAAACTTGAAAAGCGTAAAGCTACTTCCCCAATGCTTGTGCGCAATGCTTGCGCATGGGAGCGATGAGCTGTGCTCCACTCACTTCACACTCACCCTCTCAAGCTCACTACTATAGTCTTCGCTGCGGAAAATAAGTTTCTGCAATATGGGTGTAGTTCTCACCACTGCGTTGTACGTTCAATATACTCTTACTGCATACTAGTACTAGTAGTACTGATGCAATGATGACTCCTCGGACTATATTGCTGCGGCCGCGGGAGGTCCTGGCAGATATATCATGCTTTAAGCTTTACAGACGGAGCATTGTGGGGGTTTGTGACATATTAACGTTTAACCCCTACATATAATAGAACCGTCCCCCACTTGCCCCGGGTTCATGTACTAGTATACGTATAACAGTGCGGGGGGCCGTGTGTTCGCCTGTGGGTGGTCTAGATATTGGCGCCGTTTTATTATATGTCACGGGGGGCCACAAGGGGTTGTTAAAAGGTTATATTTTGTGTGAGAGCCAACAGAGCAAGCGATTGATTCGATTAATGCTGTGTTGAGTACCAAAGATCGGAGGGGATGTGGCAAGCGTATAGAGAGAGACCACTGCACACACCTCTTCAGTACTACTAGTATACCTGTGGTGATGACAAAAGATCTCTACGAGGTCGTATTATAGGGGTCACTGTACCGGTCACACCCCAGCACACGCACGGACCATTTGGGTTATGTGGGTATTATAATCCTGTCTCTGTGGTACAGGTACAGCCACACCGTCTACCACCGCCTGGGTATACTACGTACCTCCTGCCACAGTCCCTAGCACTTTAATTCCTGTGCCCTCGCCGCAAGCTTTATACTGAGAGTTGGCAAAAATATGAGCAACGCTTATTTCTACGCTGCGAAGAGAGAGTGAATACTATTATATGACTTTTTTGGTGGACAGCGCTACCTTTGAATTTGTCGCCTGTTGCTGGTAAGTGTCGTTCCGGTATCGATGGTCATCGGAATCAGATGACCCCGACTGATAGAAAAAGCTATATAGGTGGCTAATTCCGAGCACTTCCAGAACAAAGTATATCGAGTTTTGTATAGTAGAACAGTTGCGAAGAGAGAAGAGACAAAGGAAGAAATGGGGTGCGGGGGGGCGAGTTCAGAGGGGAGCGCAATGGAAGGTGCATGTATGTGGGAAAGGCAGGTTTCTATAGTGCCAACGGCTCTGCGGAGGGACTAACCAGGGAAGTCACATCTTCATAACATACGTCACAACACTGCGGTACGGCATGGTATGTATGCAGTTCGACACACCAGCGCCTGTCATAATATAAGACTCACAGAAATAAAGGAATCTTTTATTGCTGTTCCCCAGGACAGGAGAAGACTAGCGACGAGCAAGAAGGCGCGGAGAGAACGGGGCACTCCCCCAATACCACAGTTGATCAACAGCGGGGCTGCGTCTACCGACGAATCTGCCATCGACATCTCTACGCAAATGAAATATGAGACCTGAGGCCGGTGAGGGTAGTATATGCACCTACATGATCACGTCGATCGCACGCGCCGTCAAGAACAGTGTTGTTGCCCCGTGTATTATGCGGTGTGCATATCACGAAATATAGTCATCTCGAACTCATCATCGACATTAGAGTTATTTTGGAAAAAGAAAGGCAACACCGGTTGTTCTACCCCCATGATCGGCATGATCGCGAGAATTGTGGTTTAATAAGGGATCACGATTGTCAATCTCTTGTGGGGGAAGGGAGAATCGTGCTTGAGGTAAAGACAGGAGACTCGAGCAGACTCATATAATACCAGTGATATATGTTTAGATGCCATGCCAGACACGCTTCAGGAACGAAGGCTTGGCTTCAGGGTCGATATCCTTGCGCATATCGCCCTTGGGGTCGGCTTGGGGATCCTCAATGACTCGCCCATCGTTGGCCGTTCCGTCAACGGCGTTCTGGGTCTTGCCAGGTAGTAGTTCGGCATGTACAAACCACACAGCAACGGAACAAACGACAGACACAAGCCGACAATGAACATTGGCTTCATCGTTTGGGTGTAAGCGGCCATCACCTTGATCCGGTCTGGAGACCCCCAAGGAATGGCATGTGCGTTGGTGTACGACTTGAGGGCACTAATCACCGTCGCGGGCGAGAGACCTTGGCGCACCAAGTTCTTCTTGTAGCGTCCAGTGTAGATCGCACTGCCAATGGCCGATCCCATCGAGCTTCCGAGCTTGGACCAGAGCGCCAGGTTTGCAGTCACCATGGCGAGATCCTGGTGCGGTACAGAAGCCTGGGAGGCAACGCGCGTACCCACCACCGAGCATGCACCTCCAAGACCAATGAGGATTTGGGTAAAAGTAAGAGCAGTGGTGTTGGCATGCTTGCCTGTCGTCCAAAAGGTGATTCCCATTCCGATTATCCGCACCGACAGCCCAAACAGCTGGATAGCCTTGTAGCGGTGCGTGTATCGCAAAAACAGGCCTGCGAGGATACCAAACAGCGTCAAACACACAGTCTCGGTTTGGGTAAAATAAGACCAAGCAGAGGTGGACCATGGCGGATGACCAAGATCCATGGGTCCCAGTAGGCAGCGCGGACGGACCCCGAACCTGAAAGCACTATGTCAGCATCTCAATCGCATGCATGGGGAGGAAGTGAACGCGAACACGTACACATGTAGAACACGTCGATCGTAGCAGAAAGAACGAAAGTCTTGTTTCCCCAAATTCGCTTGTTGACCATAGGTTCTGTTGCACCCCAGACTTCCCAAGCAAAGAAGAGCAGAAGGATGACAAATCCGCACACATCATTGCAATCATGCTTGGGTTGTCCCAGCCCCCCTTGGCGCCCCCGTTTAAACTGAAGAAGGAAGGAAGATCAAAACAAAGCCGAATGCCAAGAGGACCAGACCGAACGCGTCAATGATGACGAGAAGAGCGTAGAGTTGCTTCAGCCGAGTCATAAAGCTGACCTTCCCGTTTTCACCGTGCGCCAGCCTCTCCGCATCAAACTTACTGGCCCCCAAGCCAAGTTCTCCCGCCTCCTTGGCACGCTTGTCGGCGTAGGTCAGAGAGGATGACTGGTGTCACAAGCACCGGGGTGATGATGCAGAACATGCCAAAGCCCCAGCGCCAGCAAGTTGGGTTGTAGTTAGGGGTTCCCGAGGCGGGACACAAGCTTCCTACCATTGTCGATGCAACATAAGGGAGGAAGAGATAGCAAAAGTCGGTTAGGGCTGTCATGACACCACGCCATTCCAACGGCGTCATGTCCGCGATGATAATTTGGGTCACCAGGTCGAGACCTGCCTGCCCTGTACCGCAGATGACCCGTCCGACACACAGTGCCGCTCCTGTGCGAGCAGATGCAACCACAATGTACCCAATCAGGTAAAAACCGATTGTAACTGCATATGCAATTTGCCGGGAAAATGTGTCGGAAATCTTCGCGAGGAAGGGCTTGGACACCGCAGCTGTACAGATCACGCGCCCAAATTGTGGTTAGCGCTCGCACTCGTTCAAACCCGCAGGAAAGAGAAACTTACTGATGACGCTCTGCACCGTACTGATGGTGCCGATATACTCCGACGCCTTGAAATAACTTGTGGCGAATGTGTCGTACTTGAATGTGGACGATTCATCAAACGTGTACGCCATGGAAGTGAGAGCAAGTGAGATGTAGAGCATCCAGGCCACTATTGAGCCACGAGCAATCACCCGGTTGAACGCCTCAACACGGTTGATGCCAGGTTGCTGGACAAGATGAGTTTCCTGAGCGTCCACTTTGGCAAAGTTTTTCTCGTTCTGATTCAGGTTGTAGGGATCCTCCTCGACCGAATCGTGCCCCCCGCCAAAGTTGTCCGCCTTGTTGAGGCTTTCAGGCGGAGAAGGCGTCTCGACCTTCTCGTTGCTAGGCATGCCGACTCCAGCAGAGGGTGCGACGTGCACGTGTTCGTTCTCCATCGGTATAGAGCAGATGAGGCCAGCGCCCGCGGTGCTAGAGCGCAGCTGTAATGGGGGAGAAGATTTGGATCAGCAACGCTCAGCTGAAAAGCAAGGGCAGTCTTTATATTTGAATCGCCATGCCTCCAACGAGCGGCATTTCCTCCTGTCTCTCGCATCGGTGAGGGCGAAGAGCGCCTCGTTTTCGTCAGCATCTCAAGTCTTGCTCTGCCCATGTGCTCAGCGCTCATGCATCATGGACCCCTTCGTCTCATCCAAGGAGAAGCAAGGCGCGTGTATAGTCCGTACCAGTGAGACCTAGCACACGCAGTGCCGCGGTGGATACTCGTGCCTGACATCTCTGGGACGAAGTGCCGAGGGAAAGAGCTGTTGCCCCGCCATATGACTATCACACTGTAGCGAAACACAGGGGGCTACTGCTTGATATGCATGATACGTAGCAGCAAGTGGCTCAGCGGGGACCTACCGGTTAAAAGCCTTTGTACCGCGTATTTCCTACTACTGGCTACGGCAGCCCTACTAGTAGGGCGAGACGAACCTCCGGCCTTTGTCACTTCCGTGGAGCTTTCGAGCACGTTTTGCGGCCCCCAAACACCTGCGATTGCGCTCGCGCGGCAAGTGTGTGTGCTGGACTCGACTGTGGCCCGGTGCTCTACGGCATACTGAAAACGCTCGGTCCTCGAGAAGAGAGTGAGCAATGAGACTGGAGGGATACTGAGTACTGACCGATGACCGATGATCGAAGTGCGACCCTTTGGCCCCTTTCCGGTGCCATCAGCGCCATCAGCCACATCTCCGAACGGCCTGATCGGCCTCATCGCACAGGCATTTTTCTTTATCTGATCATCGATGAAACTCGAAATGAATAATTGATTGACTGCGAGAAATACATCCACCACCCACTCTCTCTACCGGGGTCTCAGATCCCAGGCAACAACAACCACAGCCAGGAGCGAGCATGTGGGAGACCTGAGAGGAGCCATGCGTTCCAGCCTGTTCCAGCTGGTTGAATCAGCAGCAACGCCAAAACCTTCTCGATCATCGATCAGACTCAAGCTTCAAGCTATAGCTTCAAGCTTCAAGATGATGGAACTCATGTAAATGAGGCACTGAGGCCTGTGCCTGAAGGGCAACTGGTACTTCTATAGTTTAGAATCAAGCGCTTGAAGCACACTTTGGGTTTTGGTGGATATACTGGCCCCGGCCGCCATACGCACACCTCTGATTTTGAGTTGGCGGCTGCCGCACTCTCAGCCGATATGGCGAACAGAGCCCAAAATCCTTCCCTCTTTTTGACACGGCCTTCGCGGCTGCCTTGTTCGCAGTGCTCAGCACAGGACTCCATACGCAATACGGTTAAACATTGAACGTTGTACAAGGCTGTTTTCATCTGAAAAGGTCGGGGTGGTTTTCGTGCATTGTGTACAGTAGCATGTGACACGTGTGACACACCCCGCGTAATAGGTATCTCCGCAGATGTTCGCATGATGCATGATGCATGATGCATGGTGGATGCTCGATGCCTCAAACGGGGCAAGAGGGTTGGTCATTTAATATTTATCCCTTCCCTCTCGAAGAGCTTGAAGCTTGACTAATTAATGATTCACGATCTGACGGGTGGAGAAAGAGATCCCATCAGTGCATCAGTACTCAATTAATAATGTACTCAGTTTTCGTGCACTGCCGCAAGCTCTCATGGAACTGTATAGGCCTGTGGGGCCAG